>JAQNBH010000017.1:4679449-5903800 GCA_028752905.1 Cladorhizidae sp. MBARI D1340-BT2
AGGTGCCTCATGTACAGCCTACCTTTTGGTCAAGATTCGAGCTTGAGGGAGTACTCTCTACTCCTGCAGGCACACTAGCAGGTCGAGGTTGGTTCTGGCCTTGGCCATGTTTCTGCTGCTCTGATCTTGCTATTGTCTTGATAACTGGTCGAGGGGGAGTGTCAAGGAGCAGCCGGCAGCGCATTCTGAGGAGAAGACACACCATGCATGCATGTAAGAATAGTATGCACCTGGAAGGAGATGGGAAGCACTAAAGAGAAGAGGAGAGAGGAGTCCACGATGGGTGGAAAGGAAAAGGGAACGCAATGAACGCAAGTTGGCGATGAGATGAGGGAAGGAGAACGCTGAAGGATGAGCGGACAAGAGAGAGAGAGAGGTGGCTGGTGAGTGGGAGGAAACAGCGAGGAAGAGAAGAGAGGGAGGGAGGGGGTTAAGAGACAGAGAGAAGGAGGTGGTGAGTAGAGGCGAGGCAGGAACATGTCCGTTACTTCACACTGGATTACTTTGTGGTTTACACTCCAGAAGTGTTCCTTCAAGAGGAGAAACAGCACGAGGAGGAAATGGAACAGGAGAGGGTGTGGGTGCATGAGGCTGGATGAACAAGGACACTACATGGTGTGTGTATGTGTGTGTGGTGCTTGCTGTACTTGTGTGTGTGTGTGTGTGTGTGTGTGGTGCTTGCTGTACTTGTGCTCATGTGTGTGTGTGTGTGTGTGTGGTGCTTGCTGTACTTGTGCTCATGTGTGTGTGTGTGTGGGGGGGGGGGGGGGGGGGGGGGGTGCTTGCTGTACTTGTGCTCGGAGATGGCTGACAAAGGCAGGGCCTTCCAGAAGCCGATCAGCTCGTCTGGCTTGGGTCGGTGTGTGGCATCCTCGAAAGAGTATGTTTGGACTAGAAATTTGTCCTGTCCATTGACCTCATAGCCTAGTACAGGTAAGACCAACATCATCAATTATATCTCCCAGTATAGTAGTACAGGTAAGACCAACATCATCAGTTATATCTCCCAGTATAGTAGTACAGGTAAGACCAACATCATCAGTTATATCTCCCAGTATAGTAGTACAGGTAAGACCAACATCATCAGTTATATCTCCCAGTATAGTAGTACAGGTAAGACCAACATCATCAGTTATATCTCCCAGTATAGTAGTACAGGTAAGACCAACATCATCAGTTATATCTCCCAGTATAGTAGTACAGGTAAGACCAACATCATCATTGATATCTCCCAGTATAGTAGTACAGGTAAGACCAACAACATCAGTTATATCTCCCAGTATAGTAGTACAGGTAAGACCAACAACATCAGTTATATCTCCCAGTATAGTAGTACAGGTAAGACCAACATCATCAGTTATATCTCCCAGTATAATAGTACAGGTAAGACCAACATCATCAGTTATATCTCCCAGTATAGTAGTACAGGTAAGACCAACATCATCAGTTATATCTCCCAGTATAGTAGTACAGGTAAGACCAACATCATCAGTTATATCTCCCAGTATAATAGTACAGGTAAGACCAACATCATCAGTTATATCTCCCAGTATAGTAGTACAGGTAAGACCAACATCATCAGTTATATCTCCCAGTATAGTAGTAGAGGTAAGACCAACATCATCAGTTATATCTCCCAGTATAGTAGTACAGGTAAGACCAACATCATCAGTTATATCTCCCAGTATAGTAGTACAGGTAAGACCAACAACATCAGTTATATCTCCCAGTATAGTTAGTACAGGTAAGACCAACATCATCAGTTATATCTCCCAGTATAGTAAGTAGTACAGGTAAGACCAACAACATCAGTTATATCTCCCAGTATAGTAGTACAGGTAAGACCAACATCATCAGTTATATCTCCCAGTATAGTAGTACAGGTAAGACCAACATCATCAGTTATATCTCCCAGTATAGTAGTACAGGTAAGACCAACATCATCAGTTATATCTCCCAGTATAGTAGTACAGGTAAGACCAACATCATCAGTTATATCTCCCAGTATAGTAGTACAGGTAAGACCAACATCATCAGTTATATCTCCCAGTATAGTAGTACAGGTAAGACCAACATCATCAGTTATATCTCCCAGTATAGTAGTACAGGTAAGACCAACATCATCATTGATATCTCCCAGTATAATAGTACAGGTAAGACCAACATCATCAGTTATATCTCCCAGTATAGTAGTACAGGTAAGACCAACATCATCAGTTATATCTCCCAGTATAGTAGTACAGGTAAGACCAACATCATCAGTTATATCTCCCAGTATAGTAGTACAGGTAAGACCAACAACATCAGTTATATCTCCCAGTATAGTAGTACAGGTAAGACCAACATCATCAGTTATATCTCCCAGTATAGTAGTACAGGGAAGACCAACAACATCAGTTATATCTCCCAGTATAGTAGTACAGGTAAGACCAACATCATCAGTTATATCTCCCAGTATAGTAGTACAGGTAAGACCAACATCATCAGTTATATCTCCCAGTATAGTAGTACAGGTAAGACCAACATCATCAGTTATATCTCCCAGTATAGTAGTACAGGTAAGACCAACATCATCAGTTATATCTCCCAGTAGTCGGGTGCAATAAATACATACATATTTGGTAGAGTTGCCCTTCCTTGCAATACTTAGGAACTTTGTCACAGTCCTTCCTCCCAAGGGTGACGGGGAAGATTATGCATCCCAGGGTGATGGGGAAGATCATGTATCAAGTCCTCCCTCCCCAAGGTGAAGGGGAAGATCATTCTTATCTCCTAGCCACTAAGGAGGACAAGACCGACTGTTGCAAGGCACTAATCTGCTGCGACATTTTAGCTAGAAAGTGAGGAGCCAGCACAATAGAACCAACCCACTGAGAGAAATGTGAGAAACAGAATTGAAGAGACAGCAGCAGAAGTTGAGCACAAGATAGAGCACTGAGCACTGTCTCGAGTTTTGCATAGTAAAGAAAGAGAGAGAGAAAAGGAAACCTCTGCAAAGATGCAAGGTGAGAAATGAAAGGCGGAGCAGTGAACTGATGTCTGGAACGAGCGTGAACAGACAGGAAGAGGTAGAGTGGGAATGTCAGGAGAGATGGAAAGCTGAGCAGCAATATCTAGACAGGCTGATGAGACGGAGTGGAATGACTGGAGAGATGGAAAGCTGAGCAGCAATATCTAGACAGGCTGATGAGATAGAGTGAAATGTCAGGAGAGATGGAAAGTTGAGCAGCAATATCTAGACAGACTGATGAGACGGAGTGGAACGAAAGGAGAGAGTGCATGTTGGGCTAAAACAATTTTCTTACTTCTTCCGTGTCCACATCAGCTAGTACTTAAAGCTAAGAGTAATTATTAAATAATTTTACATTTCAAGTGTGAATAACAAACCTTGTGCGAGCAGCACTTGCACCTTTGCTACAGACTTGGCGTCAATTATGGCCAAATTTGGCCGGACTTTGTATTGGAGAGGGGCAGTGGTCTTCACCTGGAAGGACGGAAAATAGACCCCGTAATTGGTAAAGGGTTTACTGTGTATACAGGGACATGGTAAAGGGTTTCTTGCCTTATATGCCACAAGAGTGTCAGAAATGTTTTTGAGTGTAAGCGTCCCTACAATATCGCCTTCCTTCTTCCCGGAGAACACGAGCTCATGAGACGGGCTACAAGACAGTCATAAACAACACCCAACAGTGTGGCAGAAGCAATAGTGATGAAGATGAGAACAAGCTGGGCCTGACCAACAGCAGGACTAACCTCAGGAGTACATCTCCCACTGCTGTCGTCTTATCAAGAGACTTCCGGGAAACAGGTATGCTCCCGTTGGCCTCCCTCGTTGAAGGCCTCGCTTGTGGCGTCTCCTGCAAGCTCATCAGCCGCGAGACCTGCCGTCTTCTAAACCCTGACGTCGTGGCTGACCCTCGCCTCAACACCGTTTGGTCCGAGTTAGACGGCAAGGAGGACGTACCAGCAACTTCCTCCCTCTCCTCTGGCCCATATCGACTCTGCCGGGTGGGAGGCAACCCGGGGGAGAACCGGACCTGCTTCAAGCTGGAGGTACCCCTGGATGCGTCAGCCTCTCCAGAATCCTGATTCTCCTCCTCCAACCCGTCTGCTACCACTTCCTCCTCCGATAATCCATGGTCACTTCCACCGGCTAGTCCATCTCCTTGAGCTGCGCTCCTCTCTACTTTTCTCAGTATTTCCAATACAATTTCCTTCTCCACTTCATAGTTAAACTCCCAGGGGTCATTGCCCCCAAACTTTGCCAGGAGATTGTCTGTAGCTATGTACTCTTGGATATTCTCCGAGGTGACAAACCTGCGTACCAATATTCATAGGCTGCATCATAAAAATATTGCACACAATGTGATGACACATGCTCTCACACACACTCACAAAGAACCATCACAGTTTCCTGACCAGTGTCTGTACTCACTGCAGACACCGCTCATGAAATGTCACTTATTATGGCACTTACTTAACTTTGGCTGCTCCTGATTCAGACAGCCATGACTGGACCACCTTCCAGGCAGCTGCACAATAGGTTGCCAGATGTTGCATTATTGGCATGGTTTCAGCAAGAGTAATTAATAATTGGTTCACCTGAAGGTACCATGTTGTGTAGACCAATATTCACGGTTATAGCACGCAAACTTATGAGCCACCCTTTGCTAGCTGCTCTTTTTGTGAATATTAGAACTTTTCCAGTTAAGAAATTTTGGAAACCTTCATGTGTCAACCAGTAAATCTATACAGGCTGTAGTAGCTGATACTGTAGCAGCTATCTACATAGAGCACTCTATACAGGCTGCAGTAGCTGACACTGTAGCAGCTATCTACATAGAGCACTCTATACAGACTGCAGTAGCTGACACTGTAGCAGCTATCTACATAGAGCACTCTATACAGGCTGCAGTAGCTGACACTGTAGCAGCTATCTACATAGAGCACTCTATACAGGCTGTAGTAGCTGATACTGTAGCAGCTATCTACATAGAGCACTCTATACAGGCTGCAGTAGCTGACACTGTAGCAGCTATCTACATAGAGCACTCTATACAGGCTGCAGTAGCTGACACTGTAGCAGCTATCTACATAGAGCACTCTATACAGGCTGTAGTAGCTGACACTGTAGCAGCTATCTACATAGAGCACTCTATACAGACTGCAGTAGCTGACACTGTAGCAGCTATCTACATAGAGCACTCTATACAGGCTGCAGTAGCTGACACTGTAGCAGCTATCTACATAGAGCACTCTATACAGACTGCAGTAGCTGACACTGTAGCAGCTATCTACATAGAGCACTCTATACAGACTGCAGTAGCTGACACTGTAGCAGCTATCTACATAGAGCACTCTATACAGGCTGCAGTAGCTGACACTGTAGCAGCTATCTACATAGAGCACTCTATACAGACTGCAGTAGCTGACACTGTAGCAGCTATCTACATAGAGCACTCTATACAGGCTGCAGTAGCTGACACTGTAGCAGCTATCTACATAGAGCACTCTATACAGACTGCAGTAGCTGACACTGTAGCAGCTATCTACATAGAGCACTCTATACAGACTGCAGTAGCTGACTCTGTAGCAGCTATCTACATAGAGCACTCTATACAGACTGCAGTAGCTGACACTGTAGCAGCTATCTACATAGAGCACTCTATACAGACTGCAGTAGCTGACACTGTAGCAGCTATCTACATAGAGCACTCTATACAGGCTGCAGTAGCTGACACTGTAGCAGCTATCTACATAGAGCACTCTATACAGACTGCAGTAGCTGACACTGTAGCAGCTATCTACATAGAGCACTCTATACAGACTGCAGTAGCTGACACTGTAGCAGCTATCTACATAGAGCACTCTATACAGACTGCAGTAGCTGACACTGTAGCAGCTATCTACATAGAGCACTCTATACAGACTGCAGTAGCTGACACTGTAGCAGCTATCTACATAGAGCACTCTATACAGACTGCAGTAGCTGACACTGTAGCAGCTATCTACATAGAGCACTCTATACAGACTGCAGTAGCTGACACTGTAGCAGCTATCTACATAGAGCACTCTATACAGACTGCAGTAGCTGACTCTGTAGCAGCTATCTACATAGAGCACTCTATACAGGCTGCAGTAGCTGACACTGTAGCAGCTATCTACATAGAGCACTCTATACAGACTGCAGTAGCTGACACTGTAGCAGCTATCTACATAGAGCACTCTATACAGGCAGCAATAGCTGACACTGTAGCAGCTATCTACATAGAGCACTCTATACAGGCTGTAGTAGCTGATACTGTAGCAGCTATCTACATAGAGCACTCTATACAGGCAGCAATAGCTGACACTGTAGCAGCTATCTACATAGAGCACTCTATACAGGCAGCAATAGCTGACACTGTAGCAGCTATCTACATAGAGCACTCTATACAGACTGCAGTAGCTGACACTGTAGCAGCTATCTACATAGAGCACTCTATACAGGCAGCAATAGCTGACACTGTAGCAGCTATCTACATAGAGCACTCTATACAGGCTGTAGTAGCTGATACTGTAGCAGCTATCTACATAGAGCACTCTATACAGGCAGCAATAGCTGACACTGTAGCAGCTATCTACATAGAGCACTCTATACAGGCTGTAGTAGCTGATACTGTAGCAGCTATCTACATAGAGCACTCTATACAGGCAGCAATAGCTGACACTGTAGCAGCTATCTACATAGAGCACTCTATACAGACTGCAGTAGCTGACACTGTAGCAGCTATCTACATAGAGCACTCTATACAGGCTGTAGTAGCTGACACTGTAGCAGCTATCTACATAGAGCACTCTATACAGGCAGCAATAGCTGACACTGTAGTGCTCAGCTACATGTATCTAGCCAATGTTGACCAAATATTAAATTAAAAGTAAAGATATTATCTTCAGTATCTTTTATTGAAGTGAGTTGAAAACCATCAAGTGGTCCAGCTAGTAGCCTCTTGTGTCATAAACTAGAGAGCGCCTCAGACAACCAGGCCCTGCCTTAGTGGCATTCAGGCAAGCATTTGACGACCGTGCCCCACTATATTATACATATCAGACGACAATGCGTCACTATATTATACATATCAGACATTTCATGCCAAACACACACACAAATAAATCCGAGCAAGGTCATATCTCTTAGCTAAACCTCTCCTTGGCAGCTTCTTAGCTTCCAGCACACCTTGAATCCTTCACTAAGGTAGTAAACTGGCAGACCCCCCTAAAAAAACACACTACAACTCCCCAAAAACGGCAATGATATTTGGTGAAATTCGTCTTCAAGTATCTTGTATCTATCTATCCTCTATCCATTTATCTATCTATCTATCTATGTGACTATCCATCTTGCCCACCACATATAACTTGAGTACTAAAAGTTCACTCTCACTACCAGAGGACACACCAAACTGCAACTAAGCTGGTTTTCGAAATTGGCAAAGCTTGTCAGTGGAATAAGATGCTTGGGGTGTGTGGGTGCACTATTGAGCCTAGCTCAGCTCATTCAGCAGATGCTCGGGGTGTGTGGGTACACTATTGAGCCTAGCTCAGCTCATTCAGCAGATGCTTGGGGTGTGTGGGTGCACTATTGCAGCTCATTCAGCAGATGCTTGGGGTGTGTGGGTGCACTATTGAGGCTAGCTCAGCTCATTCAGCAGATGCTTGGGGTGTGTGGGTGCACTATTGAGCCTAGCTCAGCTCATTCAGCAGATGCTTGGGGTGTGTGGGTGCACTATTGAGCCTAGCTCAGCTCATTCAGCAGATGCTTGGGGTGTGTGGGTGCACTATTGAGCCTAGCTCAGCTCATTCAGCAGATGCTTGGGGTGTGTGGGTGCACTATTGAGGCTAGCTCAGCTCATTCAGCAGATGCTTGGGGTGTGTGGGTGCACTATTGAGCCTAGCTCAGCTCATTCAGCAGATGCTTGGGTGCACTATTGAGCCTAGCTCAGCTCATTCAGCAGATGCTTGGGGTGTGTGGGTGCACTATTGAGCCTAGCTCAGCTCATTCAGCAGATGCTTGGGGTGTGTGGGTGCACTATTGAGCCTAGCTCAGCTCATTCAGCAGATGCTTGGGGTGTGTGGGTGCACTATTGAGCCTAGCTCAGCTCATTCAGCAGATGCTTGGGGTGTGTGGGTGCACTATTGAGCCTAGCTCAGCTCATTCAGCAGATGCTTGGGGTGTGTGGGTGCACTATTGAGCCTAGCTCAGCTCATTCAGCAGATGCTTGGGGTGTGTGGGTGCACTATTGAGCCTAGCTCAGCTCATTCAGCAGATGCTTGGGGTGTGTGGGTGCACTATTGAGCCTAGCTCAGCTCATTCAGCAGATGCTTGGGGTGTGTGGGTGCACTATTGAGGCTAGCTCAGCTCATTCAGCAGATGCTTGGGGTGTGTGGGTGCACTATTGAGCCTAGCTCAGCTCATTCAGCAGATGCTTGGGGTGTGTGGGTGCACTATTGAGCCTAGCTCAGCTCATTCAGCAGATGCTTGGGGTGTGTGGGTGCACTATTGAGCCTAGCTCAGCTCGTTCAGCAGATGCTTGGGGTGGTGGGTGCACTATTGAGCCTAGCTCAGCTCATTCAGCAGATGCTTGGGGTGTGTGGGTGCACTATTGAGGCTAGCTCAGCTCATTCAGCAGATGCTTGGGGTGTGTGGGTGCACTATTGAGCCTAGCTCAGCTCGTTCAGCAGATGCTTGGGGTGGTGGGCGCACTATTGAGGCTAGCTCAGCTCATTCAGCAGATGCTTGGGGTGTGTGGGTGCACTATTGAGCCTAGCTCAGCTCATTCAGCAGATGCTGCACGTTTTGCTTCAGTCAGTCAGTGTGCTGGAAAAATTACTCCAGGACAAAACTTCACAACCTTCAACAAAAAAACAGGGACACTCGTGATCCATGTAACTATGCGCGCGCGCGCACACACTCTATTCATTAAGAATAACATCTGTTTTGATTGGCTAGCTATGGAGTTGTCATGACGAACCTCTTGAAGGAGGCCGCTCCACTAAAATATTTGTAGATAATACAAAACTACAACAAACTAAAAATAAGACAAGAATGTTTAATACACACACACACACCACACACACACACACACACACACACAGAGAGACAGAGAGAGCTACATGGATCTCAAGCAGTTGACCTGGCTCCTCACTAAACCAACTGACTGACTGTTCACTTCCTTGCACCAGCTACAGAAGGCTCAATATCACCACACAAGTGCGTTTATTCCACTGACAATCTTTTTACCATTACCCCAAACTTGACTAATCGGGGGATGCAATGCATTGGAGTCATGTTGTAGTAACACTGTTATGTAGGACCTGAAGTACGCAAATCATGCAGAAGGGGGCAAAGATAGATAGATAGATAGATAGATGATTGGTAGATCCCTGAAGGAAAGTTAAAAGTTTTTAACACCTCTTTGTGGACTGCCAGTTTACTACCTTAGCGAAGGATCCAAGGCACTATGGGGAGCAAAATTGAAGCTTAAAATGGCCAAAACCACAGTCTGCCAGGAGTTATAACCGAGCTATGTTTGTGTGTGCATGTGTTTTGGTATCTGTCATTCTGTCATCCACCTGCATAATGTCTATGAGCTGTTACGCATGGAAAACAAAGATCATGTCCACTGTTATGTCCTCGTGGTGGCAGAGGACAGCTGTAATACTTGACCAGGGTAATGGATGATAAGCGGGACTTGTATAGAAACTGACCAGTTTGTGGTGAGAGTGAGGTGAGTGGCTTAGTAACTAGGACTACATGTATGTAGCAGTTAGTGGCTTTGTAGGATCGGCTCTTCAGTGACTTAATTAATTAACCCTTAGAACCCTATGCTCCCTAATATGGGCATGCCTCCCACCCTGTGGTCCTGGAAGGAAAATGACTCAAAAGTTTAAAGTTGATAAATGTTGTGTAAATGCCTATAAACATGTTTATTAGTATTTTCATAACATGTATTTGGTTTCCTCCAGTTTATCTCTATTATTCTCTTTCAGCTGCCACTTTGTGCAGCAGTCATCAAGCAGAGATATATATACTTGCACTCTGAATGAAATGCTTTGTTACTTGTTTTTCAAATGTCTGTAAATGGTGTATGTTTGCCATGAAACTAGCTGTAGTCCAGTAGTTATATAGTTACTTAGATTAGAGATGTACCCCTGCCCCTGCCACCACCTCTTCTTCCCCTAGCTCGACCCCGAGCGCTACCATCATATCCTCTCTGTCCTCTACTTCGCTTTCTACCACTAGCTGAAGGGACCTGATCGTCCGCTTCACTACTCGAGTCTGAGTCAGTCTTACCTCCAGCTGTAATCTGAGCTAGAATCCTCAGACTCGAAGTCGCTGTCGTGCCCGTAATTATTACTTAATACTTCTTCTTCATCGTCAGCCAGCACTTGGTCCAGACTCGTGAGATTCGACGCCATTCGGTCACAGTTTATCCAAATTCTAGAAGATATACATCAAAATGAACTAGAAGCTTGAGCGGATCCAGCTGTCCCTGCGTAGAATGACGAAATCAGTTGTTTGTTTATTTATAGCAACTGCCAAAATGTGATTACAAAAAAGGGAAATCCCTGGATGAAAAATCGGCCGCTCGGGTATATACTCCTCTACGTATCGGCCGAAAAACTGGCCGCTCGGGTTCTAAGAGTTAAGTGACTTCGGAGTGCAGGTCCTGGCTCACCTTTTCTTCCCTAAAAAAAATGATCCAGAGAAGTGACCAATTCCCTACACCACTAGGCACATACTCCCTACACCACTAGACACATACTCCCTACACCACTAGACACATACTCCCTACACCACTAGGCACATACTCCCTACACCACTAGACACATACTCCCTACAGCACTAGGCACATACTCCCTACACCACTAGACACATACTCCCTACACCACTAGGCACATACTCCCTACACCACTAGGCACATACACCCTACACCACTAGGCACATACTCCCTACACCACTAGACACATACTCCCTACACCACTAGGCACATACTCCCTACACCACTAGGCACATACTCCCTACACCACTAGACACATACTCCCCACACCACTAGGCACATACTCCCTACACCACTAGACACATACTCCCTACACCACTAGACACATACTCCCTACACCACTAGACACATACTCCCTACACCACTAGGCACATACTCCCTACACCACTAGGCACATACTCCCTACACCACTAGGCACATACTCACTACACCACTAGACACATACTCCCTACATCACTAGACACATACTCCCTACACCACTAGGCACATACTCCCTACACCACTAGGCACATACTCCCTACACCACTAGGCACATACTCCCTACACCTCTAGACACATACTCCCAACACCACTAGACATATACTCCCTACACCACTAGGCACATACTCCCTACACCACTAGGCACATACTCCCTACACCACTAGACACATACTCCATACACCACTAGACACATACTCTCTACACCACTAGACACATACTCCCTACACCACTAGACACATACTCCCTAAACCACTAGGCACATACTCCCTACACCACTAGACACATACTCCCTACACCACTAGACACATACTCCCTACACCACTAGGCACATACTCCCTACACCACTAGACACATACTCCCTACACCACTAGACACATACTCCCTACACCACTAGGCACATACTCCCGACACCACTAGACACATACTCCCTACACCACTAGGCACATACTCCCTACACCACTAGACACATACTCCCTACACCACTAGACACATACTCCCTACACCACTAGACACATACTCCCTACACCACTAGGCACATACTCCCTACACCACTAGACACATACTCACTACACCACTAGACACATACTCCCTACACCACTAGACACATACTCCCTACACCACTAGGCACATACTCCCTACACCACTAGGCACATACTCCCTACACCACTAGACACATACTCCCTACACCACTAGGCACATACTCCCTACACCACTAGGCACATACTCCCTACACCACTAGACACATACTCCCTACACCACTAGGCACATACTCCCTACACCACTAGGCACATACTCCCTACACCACTAGACACATACTCCCTACACCACTAGGCACATACTCCCTACACCACTAGGCACATACTCCCTACACCACTAGACACATACTCCCTACACCACTAGGCACATACTCCCTACACCACTAGACACATACTCCCTACACCACTAGGCACATACTCCCTACACCACTAGGCACATACTCCCTACACCACTAGACACATACTCCCTACACCACTAGGCACATACTCCCTACACCACTAGGCACATACTCCCTACACCACTAGACACATACTCCCTACACCACTAGGCACATACTCCCTACACCACTAGGCACATACTCCCTACACCACTAGACACATACTCCCTACACCACTAGACACATACTCCCTACACCACTAGACACATACTCCCTACACCACTAGGCACATACTCCCTACACCACTAGGCACATAGACCTTATTCAGAGACCACACAGAGGCCGACCATCCTGACCACCAATCGTCGTCCCTAACCAACCAGCAGGTGAACTAAATGTGGATCTTACCAAATTTGCAGGATTTCAGCTCTTGGGAAGGTGCTTAAAACATGATCGGTCCTGACCTTATTTGGAAGTGTTCACCTTTGAACTCTTATGGGAGGCCAATTCCAAAGAGTGATCTGGACCCATTGTAAATTGTAGTCAGACAGATCTAGGTTCTCCAGCAGGACCGCACGGACCTGGTGGTCCACTAGGGCCAAAGGAAAGGAGTCCATGAGCATGAGGCCCACCAGGTGCAGTATTTCCAAAAGGATTGCATGAACCCACCGACCCAGTAGGTCTAGCTGGTGGCCCAACATGCAAAAAGCCCTTTACTGACACCAGACCAATCCAGCTGTCCTATGCAATGGGACCAGGGGCTCCCCGCAGCCCAACAGGTGGCTCCTACTGGCTTGGGAGGTCCTACAGGCTCACTGGGACCCCGCAGTCAAGGAGGACCATCATTCTCCCACCGACACCATCTCACCAACAGCAACAAGTGGTGACATCGTCTCTACCAACACTCTGAGAAATGCGGTGGTCTACGCGACCACATGTGCAGCAGAGACAAGTCCCAAGGAAGGTCAGGATGAATCTTCAGCCAGACTTGTGACGAGTATTTTTAGAGTCTCTTACCAGTCGTCTTGACATCCTGCCTCCATGACAGCGGTCCCGATGGATACTTTTCCCTTCTTTTGAAGCTTGTCAGTTCTTTTTCCAACCAGACAGTCGACCTCTGCACCCTACTGCTTGATCTGGCGAATGGAATGCTTCCTGCTTTGGAAGCGTGCCTAACAGGCTAGACACCAGAGACCAACTGCTTTGGGGCCTTGCATGTAGTGATTGGTCACCAGAGACCGACATGCTTTTGGGCCTAGCAGTGGCCGGATACCAGAGACCAACATGCTTTGGGATCTAGCAGTGACCAGACGCCAAAGACCAACATGCTCTGAGACCTACATAGCTTGTGGTGTCTGGTCACCAGAGACCAACATGCTTTGGGCCTAGCAGTGACTGGTCACCAGAGACCAACATGCTTTGGGCCTAGCAGTGTCTGGACACCAGAGACCAACATGCTTTGGGACCTAGCTTGTGGTGTCTGGTCACCAGAGACCAACATGCTTTGGGCCTAGCAGTGTCTGGACACCAGAGACCAACATGCTTTGGGACCTAGCTTGTGGTGTCTGGTCACCAGAGACCAACATCCTAGCAGTGGCCGGATACCAGAGACCAACATGCTTTGGGATCTAGCAGTGACCAGACGCCAAAGACCAACATGCTTTGGGGCCTAGCATGTGGTGAGACTGGTCACCAGAGACCAACATGCTTTGGGATCTAGCAGTGACCAGACGCCAAAGACCAACATGCTTTAGGACTAGCAGTGTCTGGTCACCAGAGACCAACATGCTTTGGGATCTAGCAGTGACCAGACGCCAAAGACCAACATGCTTTGGGGCCTAGCATGTGGTGAGACTGGTCACCAGAGACCAACATGCTTTGGGCCTAGCAGTGTCTGGTCACCAGAGACCAACAAGCTTTGAGACCTAGCAGTGTCTGGTCACCAGAGACCAACATCCTAGCAGTGGCCGGATACCAGAGACCAACATGCTTTGGGATCTAGCAGTGACCAGACGCCAAAGACCAACATGCTTTGGGACCTAGCATGTGGTGACTGGTCACCAGAGACCAACATGCTTTGGGACCTAGCATGTGGTGACTGGTCACCAGAGACCAACATGCTTTGGGCCTAGCATGCGGTGACTGAGACCAACATGCTGTGGGGCCTAGCAGTGTCTGGACACCAGAGACCAACATGCTTTGGGACCTAGCATGTGGTGACTGGTCACCAGAGACCAACATGCTTTGGGACCTCACAGTGTCTGGACACCAGAGACCAACATGCTTTGGGCCTAGCAGTGTCTGGACACAGAGACCAGACATGTTTGGGACATACATGTAGCATGCGGTAATTGGTCACCAGCAAGTCAATAATCTGACTATGTCGAGAGAGGAAAAATGCCCTCCACTCAAAGATTCCTATGACTCTGCTGGCATGAGCTTGATAAAGTTCTGCTTGAACTTGGTCCTGGCTTGTTTGCAGAACTCTGTTTCTTTCTGATGTTCTCTCCGATGTAAGGCTCCATCCGAGGACTCCGATCAAACCACAGGGTGCAGTGAATCTTCTTGACACTTGTTGTAGACATGGCTGCAGCTTCTTATGGTGAGGAATGTACCAACACTTGTTTCGGAGATTCAGAACAGCTTCTCCACCTCTGAAGATGCACCCATCAGCAGATCCTTCCGGTATATCGAATATCCACTCACTCTCGATATCCATGTCTTCTTGTGTGAGTGGATAGTTGTAGTGCCTGGTCATGCAGCTCCTTCACGTACTCGAGACTGACCTCTGGTATGCATCCCCTCTCCGCATCGGGTGGTAATGTGGTATCTTCTCCATAAAGTCCTCTTGACCCTTCGTCCCTTCCATGGCAAACCCGCCACCTGTGGGCAGATGCATCGACATGGCCCATAGAGGTTGCTCATGGCCAAGTGTAACATGATGCGAGTGGCGGTGGATCTCGGCCTGGGAATGTTGGCCCGTGCGGACTGTTGAGATGCCAACATTTCCACCCACCCAATATACCCAGGCTGAAAATCCCAATATTAAGGTACTAAAAGATCCTATGAAATCCAAAGAACATTATTTCTAAAATATATAAATAAATAATAAACGACAACAATTTCAAGTTGATTATTGACAAGGTTATTGTAACAGCCGATGCTTCATTATTGATTGCACTTCCCTAACTGAACAAGCTTTGTAGGCAACGCATGATATTCTTTCCCATTAAATTGTAGTTGAAGCAGCTGTCAGAGATGCCTTACAAAGGTTACTTCTTAACTTTGCTTCACTAAATTGCCTTTCTACATCTGTATTGCTGCCCACGGAACCATCAACTCAGACTTAGCTAATCTGGTCAGTCATGGCTCTCTTATGAGCTATTCCATCCTCTCCGCTGAGTCTCACTATACACCCTCCCAGACTGCTGCAAGTACGTCTTGCTTTTTCTGCTTTGTGACTCGGGCTTTAACCACTGGCGGCCATCTTGATCACACATACTGTTACCATGAGGCAATGTGCACAATAAGCACTATCCAAGGGAAATCTAAACTTTGTACCTATCCCTTCCAAATCCCATGCGAGTTACAGGTAAGACATTAGAAATCCGAGCATCTGGACAAAATCCGAGTTCATGGCGGAAGCTCTTAGAAACTCATTTCAGCAACATACATGTACCATGCCAGTCCAGACTTAAGTATGCCATATAGACATATTTCAGTGCATCTCATGCTAGTCCAGGACTCAAGTAGGAGTGTGCTCATCCATGCCAGATAGACATATTTCAGCAGTGCAGCTCATGCTAGTCCAGGACTCAAGTAGGAGTGTGCTCATCCATGCCATATAGACATATTTCAGCATCTCATGCCAGTCCAGGACTCAAGTAGGAGTGTGCTCATCCATGCCATATAGACATATTTCAGCAGCTCATGCTAGTCCAGGACTCAAGTAGGAGTGTGCTCATCCATGCCAGATAGACATATTTCAGCATCTCATGCCAGTCCAGGACTCAAGTAGGAGTGTGCTCATCCATGCCATATAGACATATTTCAGCAGCTCATGCTAGTCCAGGACTCAAGTAGGAGTGTGCTCATCCAATGCCATATAGACATATTTCAGCAGCTCATGCCAGTCCAGGACTCAAGTAGGAGTGTGCTCATCCATGCCATATAGACATATTTCAGCATCTCATGCCAGTCCAGGACTCAAGTAGGTGTGTGCTCATCCATGCCATATAGACATATTTCAGCATCTCATGCCAGTCCAGGACTCAAGTAGGAGTGTGCTCATCCATGCCAGATAGACATATTTCAGCAGCTCATGCTAGTCCAGGACTCAAGTAGGAGTGTGTTCATCCATGCCATATAGACATATTTCAGCAGCTCATCTCATGCTAGTCCAGGACTCAAGTAGGAGTGTGTTCATCCATGCCATATAGACATATTTCAGCAGTGCATCTCATGCTAGTCCAGGACTCAAGTAGGAGTGTGCTCATCCATGCCATATAGACATATTTCAGCAGCTCATGCTAGTCCAGGACTCAAGTAGGAGTGTGCTCATCCATGCCATATAGACATATTTCAGCAGCTCATGCCAGTCCAGGACTCAAGTAGGAGTGTGTTCATCCATGCCATATAGACATATTTCAGCAGCTCATGCTAGTCCAGGACTCAAGTAGGAGTGTGTTCATCCATGCCATATAGACATATTTCAGCATCTCATGCTAGTCCAGGACTCAAGTAGGAGTGTGCTCATCCATGCCATATAGACATATTTCAGCAGTGCATCTCATGCTAGTCCAGGACTCAAGTAGGAGTGTGCTCATCCATGCCAGATAGACATATTTCAGCAGTGCATCTCATGCTAGTCCAGGACTCAAGTAGGAGTGTGCTCATCCATGCCATATAGACATATTTCAGCAGTGCATCTCATGCTAGTCCAGGACTCAAGTAGGAGTGTGCTCATCCATGCCAGATAGACATATTTCAGCATCTCATGCCAGTCCAGGACTCAAGTAGGAGTGTGCTCATCCATGCCAGATAGACATATTTCAGCATCTCATGCTAGTCCAGGACTCAAGTAGGTGTGTGCTCATCCATGCCATATAGACATATTTCAGCATCTCATGCCAGTCCAGGACTCAAGTAGGAGTGTGCTCATCCATGCCAGATAGACATATTTCAGCAGCTCATGCTAGTCCAGGACTCAAGTAGGAGTGTGTTCATCCATGCCATATAGACATATTTCAGCAGCTCATCTCATGCTAGTCCAGGACTCAAGTAGGAGTGTGTTCATCCATGCCATATAGACATATTTCAGCAGTGCATCTCATGCTAGTCCAGGACTCAAGTAGGAGTGTGCTCATCCATGCCATATAGACATATTTCAGCAGCTCATGCTAGTCCAGGACTCAAGTAGGAGTGTGCTCATCCATGCCATATAGACATATTTCAGCAGCTCATGCCAGTCCAGGACTCAAGTAGGAGTGTGTTCATCCATGCCATATAGACATATTTCAGCAGCTCATGCTAGTCCAGGACTCAAGTAGGAGTGTGTTCATCCATGCCATATAGACATATTTCAGCATCTCATGCTAGTCCAGGACTCAAGTAGGAGTGTGCTCATCCATGCCATATAGACATATTTCAGCAGCTCATGCTAGTCCAGGACTCAAGTAGGAGTGTGTTCATCCATGCCATATAGACATATTTCAGCAGCTCATGCTAGTCCAGGACTCAAGTAGGAGTGTGCTCATCCATGCCATATAGACATATTTCAGCAGCTCATGCTAGTCCAGGACTCAAGTAGGAGTGTGTTCATCCATGCCATATAGACATATTTCAGCAGTGCATCTCATGCTAGTCCAGGACTCAAGTAGGAGTGTGTTCATCCATGCCAGATAGACATATTTCAGCAGTGCATCTCATGCTAGTCCAGGACTCAAGTAGGAGTGTGCTCATCCATGCCAGATAGACATATTTCAGCATCTCATGCCAGTCCAGGACTCAAGTAGGAGTGTGCTCATCCATGCCAGATAGACATATTTCAGCAGTGCATCTCATGCTAGTCCAGGACTCAAGTAGGAGTGTGCTCATCCATGCCAGATAGACATATTTCAGCATCTCATGCCAGTCCAGGACTCAAGTAGGTGTGTGCTCATCCATGCCATATAGACATATTTCAGCATCTCATGCCAGTCCAGGACTCAAGTAGGAGTGTGCTCATCCATGCCAGATAGACATATTTCAGCAGCTCATGCTAGTCCAGGACTCAAGTAGGAGTGTGTTCATCCATGCCATATAGACATATTTCAGCAGCTCATCTCATGCTAGTCCAGGACTCAAGTAGGAGTGTGTTCATCCATGCCATATAGACATATTTCAGCAGTGCATCTCATGCTAGTCCAGGACTCAAGTAGGAGTGTGCTCATCCATGCCATATAGACATATTTCAGCAGCTCATGCTAGTCCAGGACTCAAGTAGGAGTGTGCTCATCCATGCCATATAGACATATTTCAGCAGCTCATGCTAGTCCAGGACTCAAGTAGGAGTGTGTTCATCCATGCCATATAGACATATTTCAGCAGCTCATGCTAGTCCAGGACTCAAGTAGGAGTGTGTTCATCCATGCCATATAGACATATTTCAGCATCTCATGCTAGTCCAGGACTCAAGTAGGAGTGTGCTCATCCATGCCAGATAGACATATTTCAGCAGCTCATGCTAGTCCAGGACTCAAGTAGGAGTGTGTTCATCCATGCCAGATAGACATATTTCAGTGCATCTCATGCTAGTCCAGGACTCAAGTAGGAGTGTGTTCATCCATGCCATATAGACATATTTCAGTACATCCCATGCCAGTCCAGGACTCAAGTAGGAGTGTGTTCATCCATGCCATATAGACATATTTCAGTACATCCCATGCTAGTCCAGGACTCAAGTAGGAGTGTGTTCATCCATGCCATATAGACATATTTCAGTACATCCCATGCCAGTCCAGGACTCAAGTAGGAGTGTGCTCATCCATGCCATATAGACATATTTCAGCAGCACATCTCATGCTGGTACAGGTCCAGGCTTTGTTCATGCCTCAAGAGTCGGGCATGTGTTTCTCTAGTCCCTGGTGGAGCCTGGGAGCCAGTGCTCGCTGAAGTGTTGGCGCTCCTTGTGAACACTCCGGTCATAGAGGAGCCGGGAGAAATATTTGACACACATGTAATGCTGCTTCTCTCCTTTGAAAATTAGGAAGAGGTTGATCCTGCGACTCTTGGTCCAGTAAGGACCGCTTCACTTCCAGTGCTGGCCACCATTGATTGGGTACTTGGATGTCCTTCCAGTGCTGGCCACCATTGATTGGGTACTTGGGTGTTCTTAGTGCTGGCCACCGGCGGTACTAAGGGGGGTGGAGGGGGCGTCCGCCCCCCCCCCCCCCCCCCCCCCAACCAACACAGCTTTACCAGCCAGCTAGCAAAAGCTAAGCTCAATCATTCACACACAAATCAGTCACACGGAATTTGACGAGTCGCTGGCACAGTTTGTGAGATCGCATGACACGGCCACTATCACGAGCATAAGATTGAGTCGAGTGCTTGCTTGCTTGCTATTGCAAACTGTAGCTTTGAGCTAGCAGCTAGTGAATGTGCTTGTGTCGTAGACTCATAGAGGCCTAGTGAAGCGCTAGTGTAGTAGAGAGCTAATTTAATGTGAAATATGATATCCGAAAGTATTTCAGCGTCAGCACTAGCAAAGAAAAGGAGCAATCTTCCGCTTCTACCACAGAGCCCGCTTTATCTAGACCCTCAGTCTGCTGGCCCCAGTGTACTGGAGGTGAGAACCAATGAGGCTACTTACAGTTCATTACCTGATGATCTCCCTGTCCCAACACCTGGAAACGTAATTTGCAAAAGAGATATGGTAGTCAAAGGCCCCACCCAACCACGCAAGTATAATTTTCCAAAGAAAAAGTTCAGCAATGGTAATTTATCATTCAACCTAGCCTGGTATGATTTCAAAGAAGCAAGTGGTTGGTTGGAGTATTCTGCAAAAAGTGACAAAATGTATTGTTTTGCATGTCGTTTATTTGAAAATGATCTCAGAGAGAAAAATTGGATGTCGGTAGGAGTTTGTAACTGGAAGAAGGCGCTGGAAAAAATAAAACGCATTATAAAAGTACTCAGCATAAGTGCGCGGAAAGTGCTCGTGAACATTTCCTTCAGATCAACAGGCACGTAGATGTCATGTTAGACAAAGGCCGAGAGGAAGAAATTACAAGAAGGCAACAAGAAATTGGCGCTACCTAGCACGATTGGGTAGATATAGCAAAAACATTAGCAAAGTGTGGAATGCCATTTAGAGGTCACAATGAGAAAAAAGATTCATTACAAAGGGGAAACTTTTTGGTTTGTTAAGTCGATGGGACCCAGTCTTTGCTGAATACATGGAAAGTGGAGCAAGAAACTGTACATACCTTTCTAACAGGGCTCAACATGTGACCTTATTAAAGCTATGGGAGATCTTGTACTGAGGCAGATAGTGGAAGATGTAAAATTGGCCAAAAATTTCACTGTCATGATGGATGAAACTACTGATGTATCTGGAAAGGAGCAAGTGTCTGTCATGGTTAGATTTGTGGATAGTGAAGATTTGTGGATAGTGAAGATTTGTGGATAGTGAAGAAGTCATCCAAGAGCGTATAATTGGCTTCAGTGCTGTTGCAAAAACAGACTCAGAAACACTATTCAAGCTTCTCAGTGATACTTTGAGGAGTTGTTGTCTGAGCTGGTCACAAGTAAGCTATGATAAAGCCAGCAATATGAGTGGACAACATCATGGTCTTCAGGCGCAAGAGTCAAAGTTGAGGCACCCAAAGCTCTTTATGTGCACTGTTATGCATACTGCCTCAACTTGGTGTTAGTAGATGCAATGAAGAGTAACAAGATAGCAAGCAACTTCTTTGGAACTCTTGAAGTATTGTATTGTTTCATTCGCCAGAGTACTTGTCGACACAGCTTGTTTCAAACACTGCAGTGTGAGTTTGAGACAACTACTGATGAAACTGGAAAGCTTGCGATCAAAAAGCTTTGCGAAACTAGGTGGGCATGCAGATTATGAAGCCATAAAGGCAATCGAGGCAAATTTCCAAGTCATTTTTTTAACTACTTTGTACTATCGAAGATGAAACATCACAGGCAAAGGCTGCAACTGATGCTAGAGGCTTATTGCACCAATTTCAGAGCTTTGAGTTTCTCCTGGCCATGACTGTGCTAAAGCAGCTCCTGGAGCTTACCAATACCATTAGTCAGTATCTTCAATCTAGGCAGATTGACTTAGGAGCAGCAGTCTCATCCATCAAGGCCACACTCACTGTTTTAAGGAGACAGAGAACTGAAGACAAGTTTCAGGAGTTCTTTGAGACAGCTACTTCTCTTGCTAACACAATTGGTGCTGCAATGCTCTCTGCATGGAGGAAGAGAGTCTCGCTGCGACTTGATCATATGTGGCATACCGAGCATCATCACGAAACGGTTGAAAGTAAGTACAGAGCAGAATTTTACTATCAGGCACTGGACGTATTGATAGAACAAATAGAAAGGCGATTCTCACAAGAAACACAGAACCTCTTAGTTTCTTTCAGCTACCTCCAGCCTGAAAAATTGCTGAAGCAGGGTGAGGAGCAAGAAACTGACAGCAACTTGCAGCACCTAGCTGAGTTCTATGGAATGAATGAATCAGCTCTGAATCTGTTTAAGGAATCTAGGAGAGACCTTCTTCAAAATTGCAAAACAGTTCTGGATGTATTACAAGTTTTGCATCAGACTGGTGTGTATGGAGAACTATACCAACTATATCGTTTGTTTGTCACACTTCCTGTGACCACAGCATCCTGTGAGAGAAGCTTTAGTAAACTCGCCACTGTTAAAAACAAGGTTCGATCCACGACAGCTCAAGAGAGAGTTGAGAACTTAATGATTCAAAATGATATCACTGCTAAGCTAAATTATGACTCTATTATTGACACCTTTGCGTCCATAGGACCTCGACGAATGCAATTATGATTCCAAAAATAATATATATAAATCAATGGCCTTGATGTTAATTTCTGTATGATATAAAAAAGTAAAAAATTTCCTGGAGGTGATATAACTTGTAGAATGCAGACCATCCCTAGCTATTTTGCATGCACCATGCAATTGTAGCTATGTTTCTCCCCCCAACATAGTAATGCTGTGCACACCTGTGGTGCTGGCCACCATTGATCGGGTACTTGGGTGTTCTTCCAGTGCTGGCTACCATTGATTGGGTACTTGGGTGTTCTTCCAGTACTGGCCACCATTGATCAGGTACTTGAATGTTCTTCCAGTGCTAGCCACCATTGATCGGGTACTTGGGTGTTCTTCCAGTGCTGGCCACCATTGATCGGGTACTTGGATGTTCTTCCAGTGCTGGCCACCATTGATCAGGTACTTGAATGTTCTTCCAGTGCTGGCCACCATTGGTCGGGTACTTGAATGTTCTTCCAGTGCTGGTCACCATTGATTGGGTACTTGAATGTTCTTCCAGTGCTGGCCACCATTGATCGGGTACTTGAATGTTCTTCCAGTGCTGGCCACCATTGATCAGGTACTTGAATGTTCTTCCAGTGCTGGCCACCATTGATTGGGCACTTGGATGTTCTTCCAGAATCTTTCCTACTGTAAACAGCACAGGGACCAGTGCAGGCAGTGGTCGCTCTTCTTCTTCTAGACATTGATGATGGCTGTCTTGTCCTCTGTGGGTAAGGGAAGGGGGAGCTCCCGTGCAATGGTTGATGTACATGCGTACCTAACCCGAGCGTGAACACCCACCATGACCTCTCACACATGACCCCTCGAGTTTCTCTAAGATTTCTGAGTGCATCTCATTGAAGACAGCAGGGATCTCATCTGGCTGCAGAAGACTGGTTGGTCATTTGTTGCTCACCGCTGGGTCCGTATTTCTCGAGCTCCACTTTCAAAGTGAAGCTGAAACTTCACACCTTTCATATCACCTAGCACTTCAATGGGTTTTCTATGGATGGGTGGACGAACTCCATCAAGGAGAGCCTGTGGCTCTTGAGAGAGTGGCTTCTACTCGGGCACCATGCACCAGACACAGAAGAAATACGTAGGAAGATTCATCGAACTGCAAGGGGTGCTGAGCTCTGTTTCCTAGGTGTCGGTAACATCTTCCCCCTTCGAGGAGCTGGCATAAGAGTCAATCCAGTAGTACGGGGTTGGTATGGATGGGGACTCCATTGACTGCAAGGCTGCATTCAATCTCTAACTTACCACACCTTGCTTGTAGATGGGTACATGTACATACATATATATATAGACACATGCACATACATACATGTACATGTACATATATATAGATACATGTACATACACAGACACATGTGCATACATACATGCATATATAGATACATGTACATACATATATATATACATGTACATACACAGACACATGTGCATACATACATGCATATATAGATACATGTACATACATATATATATACATGTTCATACACAGACACATGTGCATACATACGTGCATATATATATATAAATACATGTACATGTACATATATATAGATACATGTACATGTACATACATACATGTACATATATATATATAGATACATGTACATACATATATATATATAGACACATGCACATATAGATACATGTACATACACAGACACATGTGCATACATACATGCATATATATATATAAATACATGTACATACATGTATATACACATACACATGTACATACATATATATAGATACAAGGCAAAATTGTTAGGAATTCTTATCTCTAATTGGTTGCTTCCCCGAGACAAGTGATGGTCACTCATCATGAAATATAATATACTATATACTGAACGGGAACATCGACTCACACAAGCACTCCCAATGTACAGGTATTTCTCCACTGCATGGAAATTCCCCACTGATGGGGCTGAGGCGCCCACTGGTTGGCAAGCTTGATGACCCACGTCCCTAAGGATGACTATCGGTATGTGCGTCTGGATGATCGGCCTCTGTGTGACCTCCTTGTGTTGTGTCTCCAGATGATCGGCCTTTGTGTGACCTCCTTGTGTTAGTATCTCCGGATGATCGGCCTCTGTTTGACCTCCTTGTGTTAGTGTCTCCGGATGATCGGCCTACCTCCATGTGTTAGTGTCTCCGGATGATCGGCCTCTGTGTGACCTCCTTGTGTTAGTGTCTCTGGATGATCAGCCTCTGTGTGACCTCCTTGTGTTAGTGTCTCCGGATGATCGGTCTCTGTGTGACCTCCTTGTGTTAGTGTCTCCGGATGATCGGCCTCTGTGTGACCTCCTTGTGTTAGTGTCTCCGGATGATCGGCTACCTCCATGTGTTAGTGTCTCCGGATGATCGGCCTCTGTGTGACCTCCTTGTGTTAGTGTCTCCGGATGATCGGTCTCTGTGTGACCTGCTTGTGTTAGTGTCTCCGGATGATCGGCTTCTGTGTGACCTCCTTGTGTTCGTGTCTCCGGATGATCGGCCTCTGAGTGACCTCGTGAAGTGTCTCTGGACGATCAGCCTCTGTGTGACCTCTGGACGATCAGCCTCTGTGTGACCTCCTTGTGTTAGTCTCTGGACGATCGGCCTCTGTGTCACCTCCTTGTGTTAGTGTCTGCAGATGATCGGCCTCTGTGTGACCTCCTTGTGTTAGTGTCTCTGGATGATCGGCCTCTGTGTGACCTCCTTGTGTTAGTGTCTCCGGATGATCGGCCTCTGTGTGACATCCTTGTGTTAGTGTCTCTGGATGATCGACCTCTGTGTGACCTCCTTGTGTTAGTGTCTCCGGATGATCGGCCTCTGTGTGACATCCTTGTGTTAGTGTCTCCGGATGATCGGCCTCTGTGTGACCTCCTTGTGTTAGTGTCTCCGGATGATCGGCCTCTGCGTGACCTCCTTGTGTTAGTGTCTCCGGATGATCGGCCTCTGTGTGACCTCCTTGTGTTAGTGTCTCCGGATGATCGGCCTCTGTGTGACAGTGCTGTCCCTCCCCCGGCTCACTTCTCTGATGTGTCTAGTTGTGTAGGAGTGCAGTCCCCCCCGGCTCACTTCTCTGATGTGCCTAGTTGTGTAGGAGTGCAGTGCCTCCCCCGGCTCACTTCTCTGATGTGCCTAGTTGTGTAGGAAGTGCAGTCCCTTCCCCGGCTCACTTCTCTGATGTGCCTAGTTGTGTAGGGAGTGCAGTGCCTCCCCCGGCTCACTTCTCTGATGTGCCTAGTTGTGTAGGGAGTGCAGTGCCTCCCCCGGCTCACTTCTCTGATGTGCCTAGTTGTGTAGGGAGTGCAGTGCCTCCCCCGGCTCACTTCTCTGATGTGCCTAGTTGTGTAGGAGTGCAGTGCCTCCCCCGGCTCACTTCTCTGATGTGCCTAGTTGTGTAGGAGTGCAGTCCCCCCCGGCTCACTTCTCTGATGTGCCTAGTTGTGTAGGGAGTGCAGTGCCTCCCCCGGCTCACTTCTCTGATGTGCCTAGTTGTGTAGGGAGTGCAGTGCCTCCCCCGGCTCACTTCTCTGATGTGCCTAGTTGTGTAGCGAGTGCAGTGCCTCCCCCGGCTCACTTCTCTGATGTGCCTAGTTGTGTAGTCCCTTCCCCGGCTCACTTCTCTGATGTGCCTAGTTGTGTAGGCATTGCAGTCCCTCCCCCGGCTCACTTCTCTGATGTGCCTAGTTGTGTAGGGAGTGCAGTGCCTCCCCCGGCTCACTTCTCTGATGTGCCTAGTTGTGTAGGGAGTGCAGTCCTTTCCCCGGCTCACTTCTCTGGCTCATTTTTCCAAAGTGAGCCAGGGAAAGTGAACCAGAGCTCCTACTCCCCAGGCTACTTTTGGGGTGGTATGACTGACTTTCATGTTGTCTTGGTGATGCGTGTGTGAGCTAAACGGTGTCGGCTTTTATCGTTGTTGAGTTCCCATCCTCATCCTGCCTAAGTAAAAACTGCAACTGCCACCTTGTTGGTTGCAACTGCTTAATGTCCTGCAGATGTGTACGATCACTTGTCCTGCAGATGTGTACGATCACTTGTCCTGCTAATGTACGATCACTTGTCCTGCTGATGTACGATCACTTGTCCTGCAGATGTACGATCACTTGTCCTGCAGATGTACGATCACTTGTCCTGCTGATGTACGATCACTTGTCCTGCTGATGTACGATCACTTGTCCTGCTGATGTACGATCACTTGTCCTGCAGATGTACGATCACTTGTCCTGCAGATGTACGATCACTTGTCCTGCAGATGTGTACGATCACTTGTCCTGCAGATGTACGATCACTTGTCCTGCAGATGTACGATCACTTGTCCTGCTGATGTACGATCACTTGTCCTGCAGATGTACGATCACTTGTCCTGCTGATGTACGATCACTTGTCCTGCTGATGTACGATCACTTGTCCTGCTGATGTACGATCACTTGTCCTGCTGATGTACGATCACTTGTCCTGCAGATGTATGATCACTTGTCCTGCTGATGTACGATCACTTGTCCTGCTGATGTACGATCACTTGTCCTGCAGATGTACGATCACTTGTCCTGCTGATGTACGATCACTTGTCCTGCAGATGTACGATCACTTGTCCTGCAGATGTGTACGATCACTTGTCCTGCAGATGTACGATCACTTGTCCTGCAGATGTATGATCACTTGTCCTGCAGATGTACGATCACTTGTCCTGCAGATGTACGATCACTTGTCCTGCTGATGTACGATCACTTGTCCTGCTGATGTACGATCACTTGTCCTGCTGATGTACGATCACTTGTCCTGCAGATGTACGATCACTTGTCCTGCTGATGTACGATCACTTGTCCTGCTGATGTACGATCACTTGTCCTGCTGATGTACGATCACTTGTCCTGCAGATGTACGATCACTTGTCCTGCAGATGTACGATCACTTGTCCTGCAGATGTGTACGATCACTTGTCCTGCTAATGTACGATCACTTGTCCTGCTGATGTACGATCACTTGTCCTGCTGATGTACGATCACTTGTCCTGCTGATGTACGATCACTTGTCCTGCTGATGTACGATCACTTGTCCTGCTGATGTACGATCACTTGTCCTGCAGATGTACGATCACTTGTCCTGCTGATGTACGATCACTTGTCCTGCTGATGTACGATCACTTGTCCTGCAGATGTACGATCACTTGTCCTGCTGATGTACGATCACTTGTCCTGCTGATGTACGATCACTTGTCCTGCTGATGTACGATCACTTGTCCTGCTGATGTACGATCACTTGTCCTGCTGATGTACGATCACTTGTCCTGCTGATGTACGATCACTTGTCCTGCTGATGTACGATCACTAGGCTATGTTCTATCACAACATGCAATGGTCTTGACTGATACAACTCCCACACATCCTTACACGATACTCCTGGATCCCGGGCCACTTGCTAGCTACTGATGTCATGAGATATTTTCAAGCCTGCCTCGACTTTGAGGTGCACCGGTCAAATGAAAGAGAGCCAACCAGGGCTCCCAAAACATAATTACTATTTCATTTTTTACCCCCCAATTATGAATTACTTTGGGTTAGCCCCCCCACCCAATTATTTTGGGTTAGCCCCCCCACCATGATTATAAATTATATGAATTGCTTTGGGTTAGCCCCCCCCCCCCCAATTATTTTGGGTTAGCCCCCCCACCACGATTATAAATTATATGAATTACTTTGGGTCGGCCCCTAATCAATCATATCTCGTTCATCCTCACCTTGCAAGATCCAAGGTAAGTTGAAAACGAGCAGCCACTCCAGAAGGTTAGGGAAGTAGATTTTGAAGCAGTTGATGATGAACCTGATGAGATCCATGTCCATATTGCGGAGGCCTGCCTCTGTCATGTCGAAGATCATGCAGATACGGTTCTGGGGGTTTGCATTTTGCTGGGGGAGGGAGAGAGAGAGGGTGTAGGTACATAGGGAAATAAAGATGAGAGTGGCGAGGAGGAAGGTGAGGAGAGAGGGAGGGAAGTGAGAAGGGGAGGGGGAGAAATTGGACACAGGGGAGGGGGAGAAATTGGGTACAAGGTGAGGGGAGAAATTGGGTACAAGGTGAGGGGGAGAAATTGGGTACAGGGGAGGGGGAGAAATTGGATACAAGGGGAGGGGGAGAAATTGGGTACAAGGGAAGGGGGAGAAATTGGGTACAGGGGAGGGGGAGAATCCAAGGGAAGGGGGAGAAATTGGGTACAAGGGGAGGGGGAGAAATTGGGTACAAAGTGAGGGGGCATAATAAGGTACAGGGGAGGGGGAGAAATTGGATGCAAGGTGAGGGGGCGAAATTGGACACAAGGGGTGGGGGAGAAATTGGATAGAAGGGAGGGGAGAAATTCGGTACCAAAGGGGGAAAGGGAGGCATGGGAAGAAATTGAGAAGGGGAGGGGATATAGTAGACACCAGAGAAACAGGAAGTTGAAAAATAAGCGTAGCCAGTGTTATAGGGCAGTGCTAGCCAGACTGACATACATGCATCTCAAAGCAGGGGAACACCATCAAGATAGCCAGTGTTATAGGGCAGTGCTAGCCAGACTGACATAATGCATCTCAAAGCAGGGGAACACTATCAAGATAGCCAGTGTTATAGGGCAGTGCTAGCCAGACTGACATAATGCATCTCAAAGCAGGGGAACACCATCAAGATAGCCAGTGTTATAGGGCAGTGCTATACAGACTGACATAATGCATCTCAAAGCAGGGGAACACCATCAAGATAGCCAGCGTTATAGGGCAGTGCTAGCCAGACTGACATACATGCATCTCAAAGCAGGGGAACACCATCAAGATAGCCAGTGTTATAGGGCAGTGCTGACATAATGCATCTCAAAGCAGGGGAACACCATCAAGATAGCCAGTGTTATAGGGCAGTGCTAGATAGACTGACATAATGCATCTCAAAGCAGGGGAACACCATCAAGATAGCCAGTGTTATAGGGCAGTGCTAATTAGGCTGACATACATGAATCTCGAAGCAGAAGGCTATCCATCTTTGCAGCTGCAATGCTTTCTTGCTGTCCTTCCTGTGCTTGCAAATGTTTATAATGACAATGTTACAGCCATTACGGTCGAATCCATGAAGAAATGTCATAGCTGAGCGCCAAAGATCCTCGTCTATATCATCATACTTGATGTCTGAGGGAGAAAAGGAGAGAGAGATGAAGAGAACATAATTATCGACTTATCGGTACAACAACAAAATGAAAATATTGACGTTACCATTTATTCCAAAAGAATTTCGCCACGCTAGGGAGTCCACCTAATGCATGGAGCGAGATCAGATCCTCAAGAATGCAGCCTGGGCTGGAACATTATGAGTGCAGCCCAGGCTGGAACATTATGAATGCAGCCCAGGCTGGAACATTATGAATGCAGCCCAGGCTGGAACATTATGAATGCAGCCCAGGCTGGAACATTATGAACACAGCCCAGGCTGGAACATTATGAACGCAGCCCAGGCTGGAACATTATGAGTGCAGCCCAGGATGGAACATTATGAACGCAGCCCAGGCTGGAACATTATGAACGCAGCCCAGGCTGGAACATCATGAATGGAACATTATGAATGCAGCCCAGGCTGGAACATTATGAATGCAGCCCAGGCTGGAACATTATGAAATGCAGCCCAGGCTGGAACATTATGAATGCAGCCCAGGCTGGAACATTATGAATGCAGCCCAGGCTGGAACATTATGAATGCAGCCCAGGCTGGAACATTATGACACAGCCCAGGCTGGAACATTATGAACGCAGCCCAGGCTGGAACATTATGAGTGCAGCCCAGGATGGAACATTATGAACGCAGCCCAGGCTGGAACATTATGAACGCAGCCCAGGCTGGAACATCATGAATGGAACATTATGAATGCAGCCCAGGCTGGAACATTATGAATGCAGCCCAGGCTGGAACATCATGAATGCAGCCCAGGCTGGAACATTATGAACGCAGCCCAGGCTGGAACATTATGAATGCAGCCCAGGCTGGAACATTATGAATGCAGCCCAGGCTGGAACATTATGAATGCAGCCCAGGCTGGAACATCATGAATGCAGCCCAGGCTGGAACATCATGAATGCAGCCCAGGCTGGAACATCATGAATGCAGCCCAGGCTTGAACATTATGAATGCAGCCCAGGCTGGAACATTATGAATGCAGCCCAGGCTGGAACATTATGAATGCAGCCCAGGCTGGAACATTATGAATGCAGCCCAGGCTGGAACATTATGAATGCAGCCCAGGCTGGAACATTATGAATGCAGCCCAGGCTGGAACATTATGAATGCAGCCCAGGCTGGAACATTATGAATGCAGCCCAGGCTGGAACATTATGAATGCAGCCCAGGCTGGAACATTATGAATGCAGCCCAGATTCAGACACAAATCACGAAAACCTGGGGGAGTCATCATATAGTTTTAATCTGTCTTCTTCTTCCACTCTCCCTCAATAACAAACAGGTCAAGCTCACAGACCTCAGACTGGTACCAGTCCTGAAACATATCGCTAAAGTGCCTTTTATAGACCAATGGTCAACCTACACATTTTTTGTCAAGGCATCAGTGAAGGATTTCAACCTTAGATATCATTGAACCTTAGATATCATTGAGATTATATTTACAGAGCTACCAAGACAAATGCCGAAATTATGTTGAACAGTTTTTCACAGTTTTTAAATAGCATGAAAAGACAAAGTTATATTTATATCTTGACAATACCTCGGACACATGCGTACATCATGATACATGTCTGTTAGAATGTAGGGATTACAGATAGCCCTAGCCTAGCTTCAGCTTCTCTCTAACTGGCACTTTACCGATACAGCTACTGGCTATGTACACACCACCTATACATACCAACTTACTGATGCTTGTGGCACGCAATAGACACAAGAAAGGCTCACCATGTGCTGCAGAGCATTTTCAGGATGTTTTCTATTGTGGGTGACAAATCTTTCTACCCACTTAATGTCGTTTCTGATCTTGCTGATATCACGGGGATCAAAATTGCCATCTGTAGGTGACCATGACATCACAAGGAAATGTAAGAAAGTGTACAGTGAATCATAGAACGAGTGAAGCCCTCACACTACTGCCTCCCCCGTCTCTATAGTTAACTAGGCGTTCATGCTGCTATGGGGTCGAAAAAATCCAAGGAACTTACCGGAATGCTCTCTGAAAAAATCATCTCTCAGTCTTTCTGCACACTCCATTAATTGCTGCAAATGTTGCAGCTAAATTAACAAAGCAGTAATGTTTTCAAGTGTCTTACTTCTGGAGAAGCAGTCACAGAAGAAGTAGCCATGAAAAGTCGGGTCGTTGTTTAGGTTCAAAGTTCGAAACCGTGACTGGTTAGGCAACGTGGTTATGAACAGTTGGTTCATTGCATGCCAGAACAAGCTTGTGGCTGTGGAGAAAGCTAATGGCTTAGTTACAAGAAGAAATTTTACTGTTACTCAAGACAGGAAAATCTTACTTGAGAATCAGGAGAGCCAGATACCCTTTTTCCAAGGCACATGCCGAGTTTTAGCCTGCAATCTCGTTCAGGACTTTTCCAGCGGATTAATAGCACCTCACGTGCTAATAACGTCCAAGAGCCAGCCTGCATCAACACATGTCATTCATGAAATACTAGTCTGCAATGATGTGTCTTCTACGACAACATTTGAGAGATGTGGATTGCAGTTTGAAATTGGCTTAGATGGCGTCCCTGCTACTGAGGGCGACTTCCCTTACCATCTTTTAGATGGACCAACTGTTGTATGGAATAAGCAGACTCACGTGCATGTCATTCATGGGAGAAATTTGGTGCACATTTCTGTTGACCTACACACACTAGCACCGAACCTCGGAATGAAGGAGATAAGGAGATTATGGTGTGGAATGTGTTACGATGGAGAAGTACTGGCTCCCTCCATCCTCCTCTATGTCCAAGTTCTGATGCAAAGCAGCGTGGCCACCAGGGAGTTTGGAGATCGTGAATGGCTCTGTGTCAAGCTTCCTTTGGAAGAAGGTATAGCTGGTGCAGTCCGGATTCCAGACCTGATTCCCTGCAGTTATGGCTATATTATCACCTGTATGACATCTCACAAGCGTTACTGCATGGACCAATTCAGCGGAGCCTTGCTGGAAAAAGTGATCTACGTGGTGGGCACGGAGCTGCATCAAGTGGTGGTTGTAGAGGGTGGAGTCAGGAAACATGTCCTCACTCTGGATTTTGTCCCTTACCAAGTGGTCGCCATGACAGTGAGTCTCGAGTGGTATACATGACCCCCAGATCCTATGTATTCATTCCTCATGTCTGGGAGTTGATATGTATGCTTGTTATAATAGATGATAGTGTTTCTAAGAAATTGAGCCCAAATGGCTACTTGGCGCTCTGTGTCGGTAGTGTTTAAAGTGTTTACTTAACACTTCTGATAACAACGAAGTCCCTATTTTGTTGTTGTTATTGTTGTAGGACACTCCCTGCTTGCTGTTTTGTATTTGTAAGTGCATATTTGTGTCTGGCGGGACAAAGTTTTGGATCATGTGATTAATGCATTCGTGGTGCATGTACATTCATGGTGCATGTATTTTTATTCTCGTGATGGTTGTATGTGATGTTGTCATCGTATCAGAATACCACGGGGAACTTGGTGGTGGCTGTGAGATCGGTGTGTGGGGCGGCATGTGCCTATGAGTTCCTGGAGGATGGGCCAAATGTACGAGTTGTTCGTCCTGTGTATGTATGTATATTATATGTGTGTATGCATGTACATGTATGTGCTTGTACTTGCATGTTTATTATATGTGTGTGTATGCATGTATATGCTTGTACTTGCATGTATATTATGTGTGTGTATGCATGTATATGCTTGTACTTGCATGTATATTATAATGTGTGTGTATGCTTGTGAATGTTTCACATGTATATATATTATAATGTGTGTTGTGTGTGTATGCTTGTGAATGTACATGTGTGTTGCATACATATACTTGTGTACTCGCATGTATATTATGCGGGGTCATTTTTTATTTTAATTTTTACTTGTGGTTACAACTTTAGAGCATTCTGCAAACTTCATGGTATGGACTTGATATATAGCTCAAAAGATAGGTCTCTCTGTGTGCTCTCTTTTGATACTAAAATATGTTTCATAGGTATAACTATAGGCAAGTTACTAGACCCTAAAGTGGAGGGACCTCAAAAACCTGAATCCCCGCAACTTCTGCCAAAATTACTCCAGATTGCTAAGTGCAAAAAAAATTGAAATTGGTAAAATGGCTAGAGGAAGCCCTAGAGCATGCAATGACCTTTTTCATTTTCATTATGCGTTAAAATTTTAGTACGTGGTCAAGTGCGCAGGTGGAAAATTGATTACGTTGAAAGTTTGCAGAATCTACGGAGCTCTAAAGTTGTAACCACAAGTAAAAATTTAAAAAAATTAAAAAATACCAACGACCCCCCTGAATGTACATGTGTGTGTATGCATACATATACTTGTGTACTCGCATATATATTATGCATGTGAATGTACATGTGTGTATGCATACATATACTTGTGTACTCGCATGTATATTATGCATGTGAATGTACATGTGTGTATGCATACATATACTTGTGACTCGCATGTATATTATGCATGTGAATGTACATGTGTGTATGCATACATATACTTGTGTACTCGCATGTATATTATGCATGTGAATGTACATGTGTGTATGCATACATATACTTGTGTACTCGCATGTATATTATGCATGTGAATGTACATGTGTGTATGCATACATATACTTGTGTACTCGCATGTATATTATGCATGTGAATGTACATGTGTGTATGCATACATATACTTGTGTACTCACATGTATATTATGCATGTGAATGTACATGTGTGTATGCATACATATACTTGTGTACTCGCATGTATATTATGCATGTGAATGTACATGTGTGTATGCATACATATACTTGTGTACTCGCATGTATATTATGCATGTGAATGTACATGTGTGTATGCATACATATACTTGTGTACTCACATGTATATTATGCATGTGAATGTACATGTGTGTATGCATACATATACTTGTGTACTCGCATGTATATTATGCATGTGAATGTACATGTGTGTGTATGCATACATATACTTGTGTACTCGCATGTATATTATGCATGTGAATGTACATGTGTGCGTATGCATACATATACTTGTGTACTCGCATGTATGTTATGTGTGTATAGAAGAGAGGATCATGGAGTGGAGTAAGGACTATTCTGACAGGGGACCTTGCACAGATAGGAAGCAACCAGTTGCTACTCCTCAGTAAGTAAGGATCAGCTATAGCAGAACTGATGATACTGGGGACTCAATTTTAGAGAATTCCGGCGAGTTTATTTTGACGAACTTCTTGGACATGATTGCCTCTGATCAGTCTACGAGGGATGAGGTAGTTAATGGCATACTTTCAGTGTTGTTTAATTAGACACTTACTGACAGCAGGGAGGAGATGAGGAAGAAGATGCACATGAATGTCCTGAGTCAATTCTAAATGCTCTGAAGGGGCTACAGTTGAAGAAGCATGTGAGATACGATATCATTCTACTCTTGCATATGCTAATAATGTGTTTGGTGTTAGACTGTGGATGCTCAGCTGGCGCAGTACGAGACTTCGCAGCATCTCAAGTCGGAGCTACTCTCGAAGGGTCTGTTCTTCATGGAAGGGCTGGGGAGAGACGCTCCTCCAGACACCGTGAGACCAGATCCTGTAAGCAAATGTTGTGTCATTGTCATTTCTATAAGTTGAAATACTGCTCTTGGTATGTGTTTGTCATTTGAGCGCATGGCTGTTGTTGGGCTCATGCTTCAGGCTTCAGGCTTCACGGAGTTTGATGATTGGTTTCTCCTCTTTGCACTGGAGATTGTAGATGTGGTCTCCACCTTGATTACCAGGCTGTGCTCTGCAACAATTTCATCATCTGCATTATTTTTAGCTAACCCAGTATATACATGTACGTAGAGTCAGCGATCTGAAACTAGAGGAACATTTGATTGTATGCGTATGTGCGTGTTTGGTTGTTAGGCATATATTCCTGGTTAGGAGAGACTTCCTGGTTAGAAGAGACTCAACTTGTTTCCAAGCTGTAAGGATATGTACCACACAACCAAACATTTAGTAGTGCAGGAAGGGGAAAATGTGTGGAGACATGTATGGTGGCTACTAGTCTTCTCCAATGTGTGGCAGCTGCTTAGGTCAAAGAATGCTCATCCTCTCCAGGACATTAATACACAGTTCTTCCCTCATCCTCTCTTGTAACTTAATGTATGCAGCACTTTTATTATTACAGTGACTTTCTAGATTATTAAATTTGCTCACTCGACATTTTGGCTAAATGCTCTAGCCTTCATCAGTTAGCCAAAATTTCAAGTAAGTTGATCAAGAAAGTCGTATCTATTGAATGTCAACTGCGAATCCATTATACTTTTATTGTTGCTATTAGGGCCTTGTGTGTCTGGTACCTGGTGACGTAGCCTCATGTTCAGGTGACCCTGAGCTGGGCCTAGCGGTGCAGAGGACCCCTTCTCAAGTTTTTGGCGTTGTGAGACTGTGGCAGAGATTGTGCAACGACAAGTGGGTGGTGGGGATCCTGGCAAAGAACATTTCCAAGAAGTAATATGATTAGAATTTCAGTAGTTAGAAGTGAATGAAGAGCTCCTTTGTGTGAGTGTGGTGTGTGTCAATGGTAAGGTGAATGTGCTCTAGGTCTGTGTTGGATGTTGGCGTGTCGCTGGTGATATCAGGACACCCTCTGATAGAGGCCAGTTCTTGCAGGATAGTGTGGAACGAAACCCAATATGCCAAGTGCTCAAAGCTTGTGGCCAGATTGTTGAAGATGGACGCAGCAGGGAGTGCACCGCTCACGAAACGAAGGAGAGTTATGACGGACAGACTAGCGGCAGTTCTTACCGCCCCTCGTCCCTCCGACAAGCCAGAGGAGCATGGTCGAGCATCCGTTGATCCTGGACAATGCATCTGTCTTACAGTAAGTGCTAACCCTTGCCCCCCAGGCCAGGGGGGCGTTCTGGTGGTGACTTGGAGGGAGGCAAGCATGGGAGAGAGGGTGGCGTCAGAGGAGTTGGCTGAAGTCGTGATCGACAGTGATCTGTTACTTCATGGCGGTGGAGGAGGCCATGCTCATCAAAGCTGTCTTGGTCTGTGGAAAGGTATGGACATTGTGTCATAAGAGGTGTAATGGTGCAACAGAGAAAAGAAATACCTACATACTAAGCCGTGTGACAATGGATAACACAGTTGTTAATTGTTGAACAGGAGGCCTTTCAATGTCGAAAGACGAGTTTACAAGTGGTGAAGCCCAGAGCCTTGCCTGTATACTGGCAGTGCATTCACTGACTCAAGTAAGTAGCAAGACGAGTTAGTTTGATGTACTCCAAGGGCCTAATAATTAATAGGGGCATAACCCTATGCCTCACTTAATGAACACAGTTGTGTTACTTCACAGATTGGCAATAATGAACGCACACAAGAAGCAACCATTAACTAGGATGCCATTTGATTGCAGAATAATAGCAGAATAATAATATGCACCGTGTTGTCTCATTCTCCACTTCAGATCACAAGGTGCAGTGTTCTCTGCCGTTGCTTTGGTCAAGTGTCAACTTCATCTCATGTGGAAACTAGAAGTAGTTATTCCCAATGAATTCTCACAATAACCTTCTCAATAATAAGCTTGAAATTCTATTCTCTCGACGTTTCGACTAGATGTGCCGTTTCGACTAGATGTGCTGTTTCGACTAGATGTGCTGTTTCGACTAGATGTGCTGTTTCGACTAGATGTGCTGTTTCGACTAGATGTGCTGTTTCGACTAGATGTGCTCTAGCCTTCATCAGGAATAAGGCTAGAGGGTCAGTTGAAATGTTGAGAGAATACAATTTCAAGTTGATTATTGAGAAGGTTATTGTAATGAGTATTTAGCAACCATAAGGAATTAGCTAGGACTCTCGCACTGTGTACTGAAAGAACTTGAAGGCAGTAGCTCTTCGGAGTGTGCCTGTGCAGTAGGGGACTTGTTGATATTGAGCTAGTGATGGGTGTGGGCGTGTGATTTATATGGTTTCACTGCATGTGCTAATGATGTACGTACATGCATGATCCCCCTCCTTCCCTGTGATATATGGTTTCACTGTGTGCTAATGATGTACGTACATGCATGATCCCCCTCCCCCTCCTTCCCTTCCTCCTTGCTGGCTAAAGTGTTTTCTAAGGAAATAAATAATTAGAGCACTAGGACACTAGAACACTAGGACACCAGAACATTAGAATACTAGAACACTAAGACCCCAGACTAAAACACTAGGACACAAGAACACTAGAACACTAAAACACTAGGACACTAGAATACTAGGACACCAGGACACTAATAATACTAGGACACCAGGACACTAATAATACTAGGACACCAGGACGTTAGAATACTAGAACACTAGAACATTAGAACACTAGGACACTAGAAACTAGGACGTTAGAATACTAGAACACTAGAACCCTAGGACATTAGAACACTCGAATATTCGAACATTAGGGCAATAGGACACTAGAACATTAGAATACTAGAACACTAGGACACTAGAACACTAAAACACTAGACTAGGACGCTAGAACACTAGGACACTTACTAGAACACTAGGACACAAGAAACTAAGACACTAGACTAGAACATTAGGACACTAGGACGCTAAGACACTAGGACACTAGAGCATTAGAATACTAGGACACTAGAAGACTAGAACACTAGGATACAAGAACACTAAAACACTAGACTAGGACGCTAGAACACTAGGACACTAAGACACTAGAACATTAGAATACTAGAGCACTAGGACACTAGAACACTAGGACACAAGAACACTAAGACACTAAACTAGAACACTAGGACGCTAGAACACTAGGACACTAGAACATTCGAATACTAGAGCACTAGGACACTAGAACACTAAGACACTAGAACATTAGAATACTAGAGCACTAGAACACCAGACTAAAACACTAGGACACTAAAACACTAGAATACTAGGACACTAGAAGACTAGGAAACTAGGAATGGTAGTACAAAAGAGGGGCAATGACTGAAAACAAAGATGATGTACACATGGTCTTGCCACACGCACTTCAAATGATCCTTGACTTGTTGAGAAGCTGAGATATATACTAAACAGGAGAACTAAAATGTCCATTGACTGAGGTAAAATTTTATCTAGGGCCCCACTGTTCTCTCTCTATACCCCGATGTGTGCAAATTGTCAAAAGGTTGTCCAAAAGTTATCTCTCATGTGCTACAAACGTAATATAATATTTGAGGTGTTCAGTAGGTACGAGTCAGAGGCACGAGAAAGAGTGAGGTCAGTAATAAGATTTGAACAACAACAACAACTAACAAATAAGAAGCTAGCCGTGACTGTACCTGCACCAGAGGTTTATCAACAGGTAGGATGCACAAGCTATGTCTCCATTTAGGAGGGGCAGGGTGATCAGGGGTTTGGGACGAGGGGTTTGGGACGAGGGGTTTAGAACCCAACTGCCCCTTTATTGAACTTTTTTGTGTGCATTTTTCAGCGTAAAGTGGCAGGACATGTTGTCGAGCTAATGATGCTAGGTCAGGCTGAGCATGCTCAGACATGATGATAAGTCATACATTCAGACATGATGAAAGTCATACATGCACTCACAACTATGACATGAAGTGTACTGGGAGAGATTCACTGTGCCACTCACAACTATGATATGAAGTGTACTGGGAGAGATACACTGTGCCACACACAACTATGATATGAAGTGTACTGGGAGAGATTCACTATGCCTCACACAACTATGATATGAAGTGTACTGGGAGAGATACACTATGCCTCACACAACTATGACATGAAGTGTACTGGGAGAGATTCACTGTGCCTCACACAACTATGACATGAAGTGTACTGGGAGAGATTCACTGTGCCTCACACAACTATGATATGAAGTGTACTGGGAGAGATTCACTGTGCCTCACACAACTATGATATGAAGTGTACTGGGAGAGATTCACTGTGCCTCACACAACTATGATATGAAGTGTACTGGGAGAGATTCACTTTGCCTCACACAACTATGTACTGGGAGAGATTCACTGTGCCCCACACAACTATGATATGAAGTGTACTGGGAGAGATTCACTGTGCCACTCACACTATGATATGAAGTGTACTGGGAGAAATTCACTGTGCCTCACACAACTATGATATGAAGTGTACTGGGAGAGATTCACTGTGCCACACACAACTATGATATGAAGTGTACTGGGAGAGATTCACTGTGCCACTCACACTATGATATGAAGTGTACTGGGAGAAATTCACTGTGCCTCACACAACTATGATATGAAGTGTACTGGGAGAGATTCACTGTGCCACACACAACTATGATATGAAGTGTACTGGGAGAGATTCACTGTGCCTCACACAACTATGATATGAAGTGTACTGGGAGAGATCCACTGTGCCTCACACAACTATGATATGAAGTGTACTGGGAGAGATTCACTGTGTCTCACACAACTATGATATGAAGTGTCTAGGAGAGATTCACTGTGCCTCACACAACTATGATATGAAGTGTACTGGGAGAGATTCACTGTGTCTCACACAACTATGATATGAAGTGTACTGGGAGAGATTCACTGTGCCACACACAACTATGACATGAAGTGTACTGGGAGAGATTCACTGTGCCTCACACACAACTATGATATGAAGTGTACTGGGAGAGATTCACTGTGCCTCACACAACTATGATATGAAGTGTACTGGGAGAGATTCACTGTGCCTCACACAACTATGATATGAAGTGTACTGGGAGAGATTCACTGTGCCTCACACACAACTATGATATGAAGTGTACTGGGAGAGATTCACTGTGCCACACACAACTATGATATGAAGTGTACTGGGAGAGATTCACTGTGCCTCACACAACTATGATATGAAGTGTCTAGGAGAGATTCACTGTGCCTCACACAACTATGACATGAAGTGTACTGGGAGAGATTCACTGTGCCTCACACAACTATGATATGAAGTGTACTGGGAGAGATTCACTTTGCCTCACACAACTATGTACTGGGAGAGATTCACTGTGCCCCACACAACTATGATATGAAGTGTACTGGGAGAGATTCACTGTGCCTCACACAACTATGACATGAAGTGTACTGGGAGAGATTCACTGTGCCACTCACAACTATGATATGAAGTGTACTGGGAGAGATTCACTGTGCCTCACACAACTATGACATGAAGTGTACTGGGAGAGATTCACTGTGCCACACACAACTATGGTATGAAGTGTACTAGGAGAGCTTCACTGTGCCTCACACAACTATGATATGAAGTGTACTGGGAGAGATTCACTGTGCCTCACACAACTATGACATGAAGTGTACTAGGAGAGCTTCACTGTGCCTCACACAACTATGATATGAAGTGTACTGGGAGAGATTCACTGTGCCTCACACAACTATGACATGAAGTGTACTAGGAGAGCTTCACTGTGCCTCACACAACTATGATATGAAGTGTCTAGGAGAGATTCACTATGCCTCACACAACTATGATATGAAGTGTACTGGGAGAGATTCACTGTGCCTCACACAACTATGATATGAAGTGTACTGGGAGAGATTCACTGTGCCTCACACAACTATGATATGAAGTGTACCAGGAGAGATTCACTGTGCCTCACACAACTATGACATGAAGTGTACTGGGAGAGATTCACTGTGCCTCACACAACTATGATATGAAGTGTACTGGGAGAGATTCACTGTGCCTCACACAACTATGACATGAAGTGTACTGGGAGAGATTCACTGTGCCTCACACAACTATGACATGAAGTGTACTGGGAGAGATTCACTGTGCCTCACACAACTATGATATGAAGTGTACTGGGAGAGATTCACTGTGCCTCACACAACTATGATATGAAGTGTACTGGGAGAGATTCACTGTGCCTCACACAACTATGACATGAAGTGTACTGGGAGAGATTCACTGTGCCACTCACAACTATGATATGAAGTGTACTGGGAGAGATTCACTGTGCCTCACACAACTATGACATGAAGTGTATTGGGAGAGATTCACTGTGCCACTCACAACTATGACATGAAGTGTATTGGGAGAGATTCACTGTGCCTCACACAACTATGATATGAAGTGTACTGGGAGAGATTCACTGTGCCTCACACACAACTATGATATGAAGTGTACTGGGAGAGATTCACTGTGCCTCACACACAACTATGATATGAAGTGTACTGGGAGAGATTCACTGTGCCACACACAACTATGGTATGAAGTGTACTAGGAGAGCTTCACTGTGCCTCACACAACTATGATATGAAGTGTACTGGGAGAGATTCACTGTGCCTCACACAACTATGACATGAAGTGTACTAGGAGAGCTTCACTGTGCCTCACACAACTATGATATGAAGTGTACTGGGAGAGATTCACTGTGCCTCACACAACTATGACATGAAGTGTACTAGGAGAGCTTCACTGTGCCTCACACAACTATGATATGAAGTGTCTAGGAGAGATACACTATGCCTCACACAACTATGATATGAAGTGTACTGGGAGAGATTCACTGTGCCTCACACAACTATGGTATGAAGTGTACTGGGAGAGATTCACTGTGCCTCACACAACTATGATATGAAGTGTCTAGGAGAGATACACTATGCCTCACACAACTATGATATGAAGTGTACTGGGAGAGATTCACTGTGCCTCACACAACTATGATATGAAGTGTACCAGGAGAGATTCACTGTGCCTCACACAACTATGATATGAAGTGTACTGGGAGAGATTCACTGTGCCTCACACAACTATGACATGAAGTGTACTGGGAGAGATTCACTGTGCCTCACACAACTATGACATGAAGTGTACTGGGAGAGATTCACTGTGCCTCACACAACTATGACATGAAGTGTACTGGGAGAGATTCACTGTGCCACACACAACTATGATATGAAGTGTACTGGGAGAGATTCACTGTGCCTCACACAACTATGATATGAAGTGTACTGGGAGAGATTCACTGTGCCTCACACAACTATGACATGAAGTGTACTGGGAGAGATTCACTGTGCCACTCACAACTATGATATGAAGTGTACTGGGAGAGATTCACTGTGCCTCACACAACTATGACATGAAGTGTATTGGGAGAGATTCACTGTGCCACTCACAACTATGATATGAAGTGTACTGGGAGAGATTCACTGTGCCTCACACAACTATGATATGAAGTGTACTGGGAGAGATTCACTGTGCCTCACACAACTATGACATGAAGTGTACTGGGAGAGATTCACTGTGCCACTCACAACTATGATATGAAGTGTACTGGGAGAGATTCACTGTGCCTCACACAACTATGACATGAAGTGTACTGGGAGAGATTCACTGTGCCACTCACAACTATGATATGAAGTGTACTGGGAGAGATTCACTGTGCCTCACACAACTATGATATGAAGTGTACTGGGAGAGATTCACTGTGCCTCACACACAACTATGATATGAAGTGTACTGGGAGAGATTCACTGTGCCTCACACACAACTATGATATGAAGTGTACTGGGAGAGATTCACTGTGCCTCACACAACTATGATATGAAGTGTACTGGGAGAGATTCACTGTGCCTCACACAACTATGATATGAAGTGTACTGGGAGAGATTCACTGTGCCTCACACAACTATGATGTGAAGTGTACCAGGAGAGATTCACTGTGCCTCACACAACTATGATATGAAGTGTACTGGGAGTGAATCACTGTGCCACACACACAACTGTGTAATCTTAAATAATTCTGACGTCCACCCACATCCAATTAGTGAACATGTCTTTTTATTTAATTTTTTTTTACAATTTTTTTAATGCTATCTTCTCGCTGATGCTGCATAATCAACTTTAAATTTACTTACTCAACACTTCGGCTGATATGCTCTAACCGTCATCAGGAATAACACGGTTATCAGTCTTTTCTGCTAACTCTAAGCTGCCATCTTTCTCTGCTCTGTTTAGATACAGCCATCGTTGGAGCTCTTACTGGAAATTATTGCACATGGTCTGGTCATATTGTTTCCTCACATGAACTCAAGGATATGCATAATTGAGATGTTTTGGGGGGGCTGAAGTTCTGTGGCTGCATCAACTTCAATACCTTTGTGGTGTAAGCTAAATTGAAGGGGAAAAATTGAGCAAGTGTATCTTCCTTCAGATTCTAGCACAGATCCAGTGCAAGGAAGCAGATTAGAGGATTGACAACTTCTTCCAGCTAAGAGATGACAAGGAATCAATGAGTTGATACGTCTCTTTAGATCTTGTGATAATGAAGTTACAACAACAAAAAAGACTCGCTCATCTACCATATCAATTTACTTGAGTCATTTAACGACTATAAAAAAGATATATTTTTGAAAAAGCACATTTGCTTCAGTATCATTTTTATCTTCTGTCCAGGAAATTCAATGTCAACCACAATAGAAGGACAGATTTTACAAAAGACATTGGTTTTGTTTTAAAGGCAGCCATTTTCTGTACTTGAATTGAAAGAAGTTCATTGGTTGCAGGTACAAGTTTGACCTGTACTTTCACTGCACCTATTATACATAGGCATAGTCCAGTTCTGCTTGCATGTTAGCCTTAGCCAAGACTCTGTGCACACCTGGGACATGCACCCACTGCATAGTTCAGTTCTGCTTGCATGTCAAGCCCTGGGACATGCACCCACTGCATGTAGGCATGGTCCAGGTTCTGCTTGCATGTCAACCCTAGCCAAGACTCTGTGCACACCTGGGACATGCACCCACTGCATGTAGGCATGGTCCAGGTTCTGCTTGGCCCTAGCCAAGACTCTGTGCACACTTGGAACCAGTGTTTGGTTTGCTCAATCAATATTTGCCTGTTTGCAGATTCATGTGACATCCAAGTTCACCAATATCTGGAGGCTGCCAAGCATGATCAAAACAAGACTTTCCTTGCCGGAACATGCACTGCAAGTCTGCCCTGTCTCTGCCCAGCAGACCACTTGCATCTCCAGGTCAGGAGCTGCCAGTCCTCCCCACAATTCATCCTCCTCTTCCTCCACCTTTTCGAAGGATGAGGTGGCATGTGAATTGTTGGGGTGCACTGCTTTCCACATCCGGCTGGACGTTGAAGCAGCTGTCATCAGCATTCTGCACAAGTGAGTGTATGGTATAATACAGTGCATGGGTAAAATCACAGTTTGCTGGAACACCACACCTCCAAGTAGATATGATAGCCAGTCAAGTTTAATTTACATGGCAGCATCACCCTCATGAATAATCTTGCTTGTCATCATCACTCTTGAATAATCTTGACGGCAGCATCACTCATTAATAATCTTGCACGATCACTCTTGAATAATCTTGACGTCAGCATCACTCATGACTAATCTTCCACGTCATCAATGAATACTCTTGCTCGTCAGCATCACTAATCTTGCATGTCAGCATCACTCATGAATAATCTTGCTCATCACATCACTCTTGAATAATCTTGACGTCAGCATCAGCACTCATGAATAATCTTGCTCATCACTCATGAATAATCTTGCACATCAGCATTACTCATGAATAATCTTGCATGATCACTCATGAATAACCTTGCACGTCAGCATCACTCATGAATAATCTTGCATGTCAGCATCACTCATTAATAATCTTGCATGTCACCATCATTCTCGTGAATAATCTTGCACGTCAGCATCAGCACTCATGAATAATCTTGCTCATCAGCATCACTCTCATGAATAATCTTGCACATCAGCATCACTCATGAATAATCTTGCTCACCAGCATCACTCGTGAATAATCTTGCACATCAGCATCACTCATTAATAATATTGCTCGTCATCATCACTCTCATGAATAATATTGCACGTCATCACTCGTGAATAATCATGTAGGTACAACAGCACACTCTATATAGCCACATCTCTTTTTATGCATGCACATAGAAAATAATCAGCCAATTGTAATAAGTGTTGTTTTTTTTTGGTTTTATCACATTTATGTGTGTGCGACCAGTCTTCATTTATATTGGCATGTTCTAATCTGAGATCAGTGTGCATTTATATTGGTATGTTCTAATCTGAGATCAGTGTGCATTTATATTGGTATGTTCTAATCTGAGATCAGTGTGCATTTATATTGGTATGTTCTAATCTGAGATCAGTGTGCATTTATATTGGTATGTTCTAATCTGAGACCAGTGCTCATTTATATTGGTATGTTCTAATCTGAGATCAGTGTGCATTTATATTGGTATGTTCTAATCTGAGACCAGTGTGCATTTATATTGGTATGTTCTAATCTGAGACCAGTGGGCATTTATATTGGTATGTTCTAATCTGAGACCAGTGTGCATTTATATTGGTATGTTCTAATCTGAGATCAGTGTGCATTTATATTGGTATGTTCTAATCTGAGATCAGTGTGCATTTATATTGGTATGTTCTAATCTGAGACCAGTGCTCATTTATATTGGTATGTTCTAATCTGAGATCAGTGTGCATTTATATTGGTATGTTCTAATCTGAGACCAGTGTGCATTTATATTGGTATGTTCTAATCTGAGACCAGTGGGCATTTATATTGGTATGTTCTAATCTGAGACCAGTGTGCATTTATATTGGTATGTTCTAATCTGAAACCAGTGTGCATTTATATTGGTATGTTCTAATCTGAAACCAGTGTGCATTTATATTGGTATGTTCTAATCTGAGACCAGTGTTCATTTATATTGGTATGTTCTAATCTGAGACCAGTGTTCATTTATATTGGTATGTTCTAATCTGAGACCAGTGTTCATTTATATTGGTATGTTCTAATCTGAGACCAGTGTGCATTTATATTGGTATGTTCTAATCTGAGACCAGTCTTCATTTATATTGGTATGTTCTAATCTGAGACCAGTGTTCATTTATATTGGTATGTTCTAATCTGAGACCAGTGCTCATTTATATTGGTATGTTCTAATCTGAGACCAGTGGGCATTTATATTGGTATGTTCTAATCTGAGACCAGTGTGCATTTATATTGGTATGTTCTAATCTGAAACCAGTGTGCATTTATATTGGTATGTTCTAATCTGAAACCAGTGTGCATTTATATTGGTATGTTCTAATCTGAGACCAGTGTTCATTTATATTGGTATGTTCTAATCTGAGACCAGTGTTCATTTATATTGGTATGTTCTAATCTGAGATCAGTGTGCATTTATATTGGTATGTTCTAATCTGAGATCAGTGTGCATTTATATTGGTATGTTCTAATCTGAGACCAGTGTTCATTTATATTGGTATGTTCTAATCTGAGACCAGTGTGCATTTATATTGGTATGTTCTAATCTGAGACCAGTATGCATTTATATTGGTATGTTCTAATCTGAGACCAGTGCTCATTTATATTGGTATGTTCTAATCTGAGACCAGTGGGCATTTATATTGGTATGTTCTAATCTGAGACCAGTGTGCATTTATATTGGTATGTTCTAATCTGAGATCAGTGTGCATTTATATTGGTATGTTCTAATCTGAGACCAGTGTGCATTTATATTGGTATGTTCTAATCTGAGACCAGTGGGAATTTATATTGGTATGTTCTAATCTGAGACCAGTGTGCATTTATATTGGTATGTTCTAATCTGAGATCAGTGTGCATTTATATTGGTATGTTCTAATCTGAGATCAGTGTGCATTTATATTGGTATGTTCTAATCTGAGACCAGTGTGCATTTATATTGGTATGTTCTAATCTGAGACCAGTGCTCATTTATATTGGTATGTTCTAATCTGAGACCAGTGTGCATTTATATTGGTATGTTCTAATCTGAGATCAGTGTGCATTTATATTGGTATGTTCTAATCTGAGACCAGTGTGCATTTATATTGGTATGTTCTAATCTGAGACCAGTGTGCATTTATATTGGTATGTTCTAATCTGAGATCAGTGTGCATTTATATTGGTATGTTCTAATCTGAGACCAGTGTGCATTTATATTGGTATGTTCTAATCTGAGATCAGTGTGCATTTATATTGGTATGTTCTAATCTGAGACCAGTGTTCATTTATATTGGTATGTTCTAATGAAGTGTGCACAAATAGGTAAGCTCAAGGCGGGAACAAGTGTGTGACGAGATAATCCTTCCGTGTGTGCCTGTATGTAAGAGAGCCTATCCTTCCGTGTGTGCCTGTATGCAAGAGAGCCTATCCTTCCGTGTGTGCCTGTATGCAAGAGAGCCTATCCTTCCGTGTGTGCCGTATGCAAGAGAGCCTATCCTTCCGTGTGTGCCTGTATGCAAGAGAGCCTATCCTTCCGTGTGTGCTTGTATGCAAGAGAGCCTATCCTTCCATGTGTGCCTGTATGCAAGAGAGCCTATCCTTCCGTGTGTGCCTGTATGCAAGAGCCTATCCTTCCGTGTGTGCCGTATGCAAGAGAGCCTATCCTTCCGTGTGTGCCTGTATGCAAGAGAGCCTATCCTTCCGTGTGTGCTTGTATGCAAGAGAGCCTATCCTTCCGTGTGTGCCTGTATGCAAGAGAGCCTATCCTTCCGTGTGTGCCTGTATGCAAGAGAGCCTATCCTTCCGTGTGTGCCTGTATGCAAGAGAGCCTATCCTTCCGTGTGTGCCGTATGCAAGAGAGCCTATCCTTCCGTGTGTGCCTGTATGCAAGAGAGCCTATCCTTCCGTGTGTGCCTGTATGCAAGAGAGCCTATCCTTCCGTGTGTGCCTGTATGCAAGAGAGCCTGGCTAGCAAGACCTAGTAATCAAGAGTGCCTGTTATATAGTGTTTATATTATTTTTACGTCCATGTATATATGTAATGTGCATCTCAAGGACTGATGCAGATGTAAGGTGTGTGCTGAAGCTCCTGCGCGACTGCCTGCCCACCGATGTGTCCCTCTGTCTGCTATCACAAGCCAACAACAGTCAGCGTGATGCTCTCCTCTGCTCTCTCTCCACCATGGGACAGGAGGCCGAGGAAAAGGCACTAGAGATGGAGCAGATATTGGAACAAATGGAGGATGATAGAGATGATACTTGGCTGAGAGTGGACCGTCCTCCTCAGGATTTTCTTCCCTCCATGACCAATGTCTCTATGACAAAACTTGTGTTTTGAATGCAACCTATCAATTTAATCAGACACATTGATTAATACTACAAAACTTGAAATTCTTGGAGTTGGTGGTTATAAAAAGCAAAAACAAGGAATGTTGACAGTATATGTACGTTTGTTTAGAAGATCAAGGTGTTGGTGTAAGGCATAAGGTCCAAATGAGGGAGGAACAATATTACAGAAAGCCAAACAAAAATGGTTACAAGAACTAGGGCGATGAAGAAGAGATTATCTGGACTGAGATAACAAGCTAATGACTTGAGGTAGAAGAGTAAGTTTAGCTCTGATGTCAGCAGTGACCCTGTCATTCTTGCCAAACCTGTGATGGGTTGTATACAAGACCAGCATGATTACATACAATAGTCAATAGTTGTACAAGCAGAGCAATGGCACCATCACTCAAGTACCAAGTGAACCGAGGTGGTATTATACAGTAAAAAAACAACTTTTATGCATCGTGGGAAAGTTACACAGCAGCAACAGCTAGGGCTAGGGCTAAACTCTGGAGCTTCTAGCCTCGGCTGCAGAACTTCTGTGCTCGGGAAGGCAAGAAATTTGTGATGTTCATTAATTTATACACGGTGTGTATATATAAATATATTATATATAATTAAGTACACATAATTGATAAGCACCGGCATGTTAAATCCAGGAGAGATTCCAACAGCCTAAGAGAATATCTAGCCTACAATGTCAGAAGTACTCGTGTGTCAGACAAGGTGCACAGAGTTCCGTCACACACTACCAACAGTCACTGACCATGCAGGAGCTCTGCACTGATATTTAGCATAATATGAAGGATGCAGGCTATACAGATTACTCGTGTACTTTTGCTTGTTTCCTTGGACGTCTGTGTAGTGGATGAAGTAGTCTCGGCAGGCAGGATCCCACCGCAGCTCAGTTCCGTCATTACACAGTAGACAGAGCTCAGCTGACTCCAGCTGCAAGCAACAATAGCCACCAATAAAGACAATAATGGCCATCCACTCTCGTCTTGTAATAGACTGCACCATATGTAGGCATTTTGGGTTGCAAATGTAGTGCAATTAACTACGGACACATTCTGTCTAGTACACAGGCACATTATGTATAGTACATGGGCACATTTTAGTACATGGGCACATGTATAGTACCTGGGCACATGTATAGTACACACGGGCACATGTATACACGGGCACATGTATAGTACACAGGCACATGTATAGTACATGGGCCACAGGCAAGTAGTGAAGTACACTACCAGGAACACTCCCTATATTGGTTTGACCACCATTTAAAAATGGTAAACCTCCCAAAAAGAGGAAAGTATTAATCTCCGCTAAAACTCGCTTTGGCAGCTTCTTAGTATCCTAAATGGACCGCTGGGTTCAGCTCTAAAAACATTCTATATAGTATGCCGTGAATCCTTTGTGAAGGTAGTAAATTGGCTTTGTGAAGGTAGTAAATTGGCTTTGTGAAGGTAGTAAATTGGCAGCCTAAAAAAATTCAAAACCGTGAGATTAAGTCTTCAAGAAGAATCTTCTGTCATCTCATTTCTTCCACTCCCATACCTGTTTTGGTCTGGGTTGTTAACTACCGTCACAAGAGTAAGCTTCAGACTCGTGATCCATGTATAATGAGGCTCATGATCCATGTATAATGAGTATATAAATGCATGGGCATGTGTGTGTACCTTAGTAATAAAGAACAACATCTACTATGAATCTGGTTAGTTAGCATGTTATCATGAGCAATTTCTTGTACGAGGCTGCTGAGTATAAAGGGAATTTTTTTTATTGGCCAAGAAAAAGAAAAACAAGACATATATAGACCATCAACATATGGCCCTTCAATTACCTGCATTTGCACTCCCCAGTACTGCCTTATAAAACCTGTAATTATATTTGGTGTTAATTATATGGATCCTAAAAATGTTTGTGGTCTACATTGGTAAATTCCTTCTTTGACAAGTCAACCAAATAAATTGTCTTATAATTATACAATCATGGACTACATAAGTATATAGAAGGGGGTAAAGTTGTGCTCACTGCAACATCTCTTCTCCTGATTTAGCTGAGGATCACTGACCACTTGCTGGTTCAGTTTTGGAACTTGCATTAAATGAGAAATGGCCTGCTCTTTATACTCAATTTGACCTTGTCACTGATAGGTCAAATGCTAATGAGTGTGATCGTTGAATATCCACTTACAAAGCCCTTCTGCCGTCATTTGCTATAAAACCAACAAATTTTCTACGGTCGTATACATCTGCTCTATACGTCTGCTCTAACCAGAGGAGCACATCTTGCTTCAGGCATCTATCAGTTTTATAACATTTGAGGTTGCCAATAGAAGTGATGATGTAACTCAACTCAACTATTGTGAGCAAAAGAAGAAGAGCTTGGTACTGGCACGTCTACAAGACTTCTTGTAATTGAGCCAGAGGCTGAAATTGCTGGGCCCTATTGGATAGCGGGTGTTGTTTTCTCTCAGTCAGGCCTTCATTTAGGAATTGTTCTCAGGTGTGGCAAATGTAATTAATATAAAGATGTGGTGGGGCGAAGGGGATCTGGGTGCACCCCCAGAAATTTTTTATCATTGTATTGTACGAGGTCGCTTATGGTGCATTTTCAGTCACTTTTAAGTCACTTTTAAAACCATAAATGAATACTGGTCACAAAGGGCAATACTCTATTGATAAAGTGCTACTGACCGCAATTGTGGTCATCTGTCAGCACTTTAAATTGCAATCCACAATTGCTGCCAGTAAGTACTTAAAGGAGTGTGCTATTTTTAGATATAAAGACTTTATATCACACTCCTAATAGCTCTATATAATGAGGCTCTCAATCATGCATTGAGCATTAAGTTTATAATGGTTATTCGATCTTTTTGGGGGAGCTCTAGTAAAGCAGCTGCTAGTACTAGTAACATATGTAGTAGTGAAGCTGAGTCTGAAGAGGAAATAGAGGTTATTCCAAGCAAGACACCTTCTACTAGTTCACCAACACTACCCAAGAAACGTACCAGTTCTACGCCATACTCGAGTACTAGAAAATACCGCAAGACTTGGGAAGAAGATTATCCTTGGCTACAATATGATGCAGATGCTGAAGGTGCATTTTGCAAAATCTGCAAAGTTTCTGGGAGGTCAGTTCAACAAGCAGGTGGCGTTTGGACAACAAAGCCATTCACTAACTGGAAAAATGCTGCTGCCCGGATGAAAGCTCATGCTAAGAGTGATGGTCATATCATAGCAAGTCAAGCGGTTTTGGCTACCCAACTTGGAGGATCCATCGTTCAACAACTTCAAAAAGTGGGAACACAAGAGAGAATGAGGAATAGGGCTGCTATCAAATCTTTGATACGTTGTACTCACTTCCTCGCCCGCCAACACATTGCTCATACACCAATTTTAGCAAGTTGGTTGACTTGGTTATATATTGTGGTGGTGAAGATTTGAAGTACTTCATGGAGAAGACAGGGAGGAATGCAATGTACACATCTCACGTGGCCGTAGTTGAATTTGTCCAAGCTTTAGGAACATGGGTTGAAGAGTCCATTCTGAAACGCCTTCAACAAGCCTCTCATTACAGCATAATGGCAGATGAGTGTACAGATATCACTACAGTGGAAGAGATGTCAGTATTTTGTCGCTGGGAAGAAAAGGGTATACCCGAGGAGCATTTCTTGGAGATTGTTCATTCAAGCAAATGCAGAGAGTATTTTCTCTGCTCGTCGGGGTGGGCTTTGATGGAGCGAGTACATTTTCAGGGGGAAAAACTGGAGTCCAAACTCGAATGAAGACGCTTGCACCCATGCTTTGTTTGTGCACTGCCACTGCCACAGCTAGCTTGTGTTCAGGCTGCAAACTCTACTAAAGGAATCCAACATGTGGATGTGACCCTGATGGCTCTTTGGAAATACTTCCACTACTCCCCAAAGAGAGCAGAATCTCTCAAGGCGGTCCAGAGTGTGCTTGACTTACCAGAGTTGAAAATTGCTAAACCATCCGATACACGCTGGCTGGCACATGAGCGATGTGTAAAAGCAGTGAAGGCAAGCTATGGTGCGATCGTAGTGGCTCTCAACAACATCCATGAGACTATACATGAGCCAGAAGCACTCGGACTTAGCAAAGCTCTCAGCAAGGTCTCCACAGTCGCAGCTATGTACATGCTTGACTACACCCTCCCACAAGTTGCTAAACTCAGCAAAACACTCCAAACCGAGCATCTCGACTTGTCCATCATACCTAGCTTAGTCGATTCCCCCCTTGATGCACTTGATGACACAGTTTTAAGCTTAGTCGATTCCCCCCTTGATGCACTTGATGACACAGTTTTACCAGCTGCAAATTGGGTACTCGAGTTGTTAGACAAAGCTGAATATCTAGAAAAAACAGCTGACATCGAAGTTTCTCTTGAAGACATCACCACCTTCCAGGCGAATGTAGCTAAGCCATTCATCGCACATTTGAAAGACAACATTTCCTCTCGATTTGCCTCGTCTAGTGATGTATCAGCAATGAGCATCTTTGATCCAAAGAAAATGCCTAGTTTTGATTCGCCTGATCTTCCTCAGTATGGCAAAACCTCCATTGGAACACTTCTCTCTCACTACGGGACAGACAAACCTTGCCAGACATTATTTGGTAACCCAACCGTTAAGAAAGCACTTATCTCCTCTGAGATCCACACTGAGTGGATAACATATCGACGACATGGCGAAACAACCCAAAGATAATATGAAGTCACAGCTTGAAGATTTGGTTTCGAACGACATGTTGGCAAACATGTTTCCAAACCTGAACACTATTGCAAAGATCAGTTTGTCCATCCCAGTGGCTACTGCCTCCGTAGAGAGGAGCTTCTCTCAGATGAAGCTTATTAAGACAAGGCTACGCAGCAGTTTGAACGACACTAGCTTGTCACATCTGATGAAAATCGCTATTGAGTCACCGGACCAACTAACATCTTGACGAAATAGTCAAAGTTTGGGCAAGAAAAAAACAGAGAGAATAGTAACATGAACTAGTGTTATTTTGCATATTATTACTTACTTATTATTATTATTACTTACACATTGATTTATCTATATTATATACTCATTATATTACATAATTATTATTATTACTTACACATTGATTTATCTCTACACTTAATAAAAAAAATCGGAAGCTCACTAATCATTATTTTACATGACCAGTGAACTTCTCGGGTGGGGCGAGATTGCGCTCAGGTGGGGCGAGCTACACCCTAAATGAAGCCCAGTCAGTGCACGCTTTTTATGAAACAACTGTCAAAAAATACTTGACAAAATTCCTTTTGAATTTTGAAGATAAACCCACCTAAACCCACCAAAGAACTACAGAATACTTGATCTTGCTAATGCTTTACAATTTTCAACATGAAATTGATATTCTCACAATGAAATTTCAAAACTTTCAAGCTTGCCTGTAGCCAAATTCCAAAGCTTGACCCTAGGAAAATATTGATTCCTTTTGGGCTGCTATGAGTCAAGAGTGATCATGTGAGTCTCAGGTTTGGAGTCAAGTAAAGAGTGACTGATCATGGAAGTGTCAGGTTTGGAGTCAAGTAAAGAGTGACTGATCATGGAAGTGTCAGGTTTGGAGTCAAGTAAAGAGTGACTGATCATGGAAGTGTCAGGTTTGGAGTCAAGTAAAGAGTGACTGATCATGGAAGTGTCAGGTTTGGAGTCAAGTAAAGAGTGACTGATCATGGAAGTGTCAGGTTTGGAGTCAAGTAAAGAGTGACTGATCATGGAAGTGTCAGGTTTGGAGTCAAGTAAAGAGTGACTGATCATGGAAGTGTCAGGTTTGGAGTCAAGTAAAGAGTGACTGATCATGGAAGTGTCAGGTTTGGAGTCAAGTAAAGAGTGACTGATCATGGAAGTGTCAGGTTTGGAGTCAAGTAAAGAGTGACTGATCATGGAAGTGTCAGGTTTGGAGTCAAGTAAAGAGTGACTGATCATGGAAGTGTCAGGTTTGGAGTCAAGTAAAGAGTGACTGATCATGGAAGTGTCGGGTTTGGAGTCAAGTAAAGAGTGACTGATCATGGAAGTGTCAGGTTTGGAGTCAAGTAAAGAGTGACTGATCATGGAAGTGTCAGGTTTGGAGTCAAGTAAAGAGTGACTGATCATGGAAGTGTCAGGTTTGGAGTCAAGTAAAGAGTGATTGATCATGGAAGTGTCAGGTTTGGAGTCAAGTAAAGAGTGACTGATCATGGAAGTGTCAGGTTTGGAGTCAAGTAAAGAGTGACTGATCATGGAAGTGTCAGGTTTGGAGTTAAGTTAAGAGTGATCATGGAAGTGTCAGGTTTGGAGTCAAGTAAAGAGTGACTGATCATGGAAGTGTCATGTTTGGAGTCAAGTAAAGAGTGACTGATCATGGAAGTGTCATGTTTGGAGTCAAGTAAAGAGTGATCATGGAAGTGTCAGGTTTGGAGTCAAGTAAAGAGTGATCATGGAAGTGTCAGGTTTGGAGTCAAGTAAAGAGTGACTGATCATGGAAGTGTCTGGTTTGGAGTCAAGTAAAGAGTGATCATGGAAGTGTCAGGTTTGGAGTCGAGTAAAGAGTGACCGATCATGGAAGTGTCAGGTTTGGAGTCAAGTAAAGAGTGATCATGGAAGTGTCAGGTTTGGAGTCAAGTAAAGAGTGATCATGGAAGTGTCAGGTTTGGAGTCAAGTAAAGAGTGATCATGGAAGTGTCAGGTTTGGAGTCAAGTAAAGAGTGACTGATCATGGAAGTGTCAGGTTTGGAGTCAAGTAAAGAGTAATCATGGAATGGAGTCAAGTAAAGAGTGACTGACCATGGAAGTGTCAGGTTTGGAGTTAAGTTAAGAGTGATCATGGAAGTGTCAGGTTTGGAGTCAAGTAAAGAGTGATCATAGAAGTGTCAGGTTTGGAGTTAAGTTAAGAGTGATCATGGAAGTGTCAGGTTTGGAGTTAAGTTAAGAGTGATCATGGAAGTATCAGGTTTGGAGTCAAGTAAAGAGTGACTGATCATGGAAGTGTCAGGTTTGGAGTCAAGTAAAGAGTGATCATGGAAGTGTCAGGTTTGGATTCAAGTAAAGAGTGATCATGGAAGTGTCAGGTTTGGAGTCAAGTAAAGAGGCAGAGGGTGCACCCTGTCAGCATGTTGAGTACAGCATGCATACTAAATAGACATTCTGAATGTTTGAATACATTGTGCCACGTATGCACACATGCATGCCACAAGGTGTCTTCAAACACTGCATATCTAACCCTTACCTGTGAAGCCCAACCTATGTTTTGGACATAGACACGTTTAAGAACTAAGGACTCTCTGCTACCAGCGCTATGCCTGCTACTCCTCCTCCCTCCTCCCGCAGATCCTGTGGTATCAGCACGTCCCCTCGCTGAAGCTGTACTTCCTTGGGTGCTGGACTCGGCAGGAGTGGCCTGGTAAGATGGAAGCTGCAAGGAACCAAGTCACATGAAGGAAGCGAAAGATGTGTAAAATACATTGCCCTCTCCTTCAGCCACAAAACTGTAATGCTGTTTGTCAACTTGTTTGGGTTGTAACTATTTAGCTGTTCAATACATGCGAGGGGAGAAATAATGTGCAACTGAAAGAGTCCAAGCTGACCCTTGACTGCATGCATGCATCCTACCAGTGCCCTCACCTGGATGTGGTCAGATACTGCACTAGTGACTGCATGCATGCACCCTACCAGTGCCCTCACCTGGATGTGGTCAGATGCTGCACTAGTGACTGCTTGCATGCATCCTACCAGTGCCCTCACCTGGATGTGGTCAGATGTTGCACTAGTGACTGCATGCATGCACCCTACCAGTGCCCTCACCTGGATGTGGTCAGATGTTGCACTAGTGACTGCATGCATGCATCCTACCAGTGCCCTCACCTGGATGTGGTCAGATGTTGCACTAGTGACTGCATGCATGTACCCTACCAGTGCCCTCACCTGGATGTGGTCAGATGCTGTACTGGTGACTGCATGCATGCATCCTACCAGTGCCCTCACCTGGATGTGGTCAGATGTTGCACTAGTGACTGCATGCATGCATCCTACCAGTGCCCTCACCTGGATGTGGTCAGATACTGCACTAGTGACTGCATGCATGCACCCTACCAGTGCCCTCACCTGGATGTGGTCAGATGTTGCACTAGTGACTGCATGCATGCACCCTACCATGCCCTCACCTGGATGTGGTCAGATGTTGCACTAGTGACTGCATGCATGCATCCTACCAGTGCCCTCACCTGGATGTGGGCAGATGTTGCACTAGTGACTGCATGCATGCACCCTACCAGTGCCCTCACCTGGATGTGGTCAGATGCTGCACTAGTGACTGCATGCATGCACCCTACCAGTGCCCTCACCTGGATGTGGTCAGATGTTGCACTAGTGACTGCATGCATGCACCCTACCAGTGCCCTCACCTGGATGTGGTCAGATGCTGCACTAGTGACTGCATGCATGCACCCTACCAGTGCCCTCACCTGGATGTGGTCAGATACTGCACTAGTGACTGCATGCATGCATCCTACCAGTGCCCTCACCTGGATGTGGGCAGATGTTGCACTAGTGACTGCATGCATGCATCCTACCAGTGCCCTCACCTGGATGTGGTCAGATGCTGCACTAGTGACTGCATGCATGCATCCTACCAGTGCCCTCACCTGGATGTGGTCAGATGCTGCACTAGTGACTGCATGCATGCACCCTACCAGTGCCCTCACCTGGATGTGGTCAGATGTTGTACTAGTGACTGCATGCATGCACCCTACCAGTGCCCTCACCTGGATGTGGTCAGATGTTGCACTAGTGACTGCATGCATGCACCCTACCAGTGCCCTCACCTGGATGTGGTCAGATGTTGCACTAGTGACTGCATGCATGCATCCTACCAGTGCCCTCACCTGGATGTGGTCAGATGCTGCACTAGGGACTGCATGCATGCATCCTACCAGTGCCCTCACCTGGATGTGGTCAGATGCTGCACTAGGGACTGCATGCATGCATCCTACCAGTGCCCTCACCTGGATGTGGTCAGATGTTGCACTAGTGACTGCATGCATGCATCCTACCAGTGCCCTCACCTGGATGTGGTCAGATGTTGCACTAGTGACTGCATGCATGCACCCTACCAGTGCCCTCACCTGGATGTGGTCAGATGTTGCACTAGTGACTGCATGCATGCATCCTACCAGTGCCCTCACCTGGATGTGGTCAGATACTGCACTAGTGACTGCATGCATGCATCCTACCAGTGCCCTCACCTGGATGTGGTCAGATGTATACTGCACTAGTGACTGCATGCATGCATCCTACCAGTGCCCTCACCTGGATGTGGTCAGATGTTGCACTAGTGACTGCATGCATGCATCCTACCAGTGCCCCCACCTGGATGTGGGCAGATGTTGCACTAGTGACTGCATGCATGCACCCTACCAGTGCCCTCACCTGGATGTGGTCAGATGTTGCACTAGTGACTGCATGCATGCACCCTACCAGTGCCCTCACCTGGATGTGGTCAGATGTTGCACTAGTGACTGCATGCATGCATCCTACCAGTGCCCTCACCTGGATGTGGTCAGATGTTGCACTAGTGACTGCATGCATGCATCCTACCAGTGCCCTCACCTGGATGTGGTCAGATGTTGCACTAGTGACTGCATGCATGCACCCTACCAGTGCCCTCACCTGGATGTGGTCAGATACTGCACTAGTGACTGCATGCATGCATCCTACCAGTGCCCTCACCTGGATGTGGTCAGATGTTGCACTAGTGACTGCATGCATGCATCCTACCAGTGCCCTCACCTGGATGTGGTCAGATGTTGCACTAGTGACTGCATGCATGCACCCTACCAGTGCCCTCACCTGGATGTGGTCAGATGTTGTACTAGTGACTGCATGCATGCATCCTACCAGTGCCCTCACCTGGATGTGGTCAGATGTTGCACTAGTGACTGCATGCATGCACCCTACCAGTGCCCTCACCTGGATGTGGTCAGATATTGCACTAGTGACTGCATGCATGCATCCTACCAGTGCCCTCACCTGGATGTGGTCAGATGTTGCACTAGTGACTGCATGCATGCATCCTACCAGTGCCCTCACCTGGATGTGGGCAGATGTTGCACTAGTGACTGCATGCATGCATCCTACCAGTGCCCTCACCTGGATGTGGTCAGATGTTGCACTAGTGACTGCATGCATGCATCCTACCAGTGCCCTCACCTGGATGTGGTCAGATACTGCACTAGTGACTGCATGCATGCACCCTACCATTGCCCTCACCTGGATGTGGGCAGATGTTGCACTAGTGACTGCATGCATGCATCCTACCAGTGCCCTCACCTGGATGTGGTCAGATGTTGCACTAGTGACTGCATGCATGCACCCTACCAGTGCCCTCACCTGGATGTGGTCAGGATACCGCACTAGTGACTGCATGTGTGCATCCTACCAGTGCCCTCACCTGGATGTGGTCAGATGCTGCACTAGTGACTGCATGCATGCATCCTACCAGTGCCCTCACCTGGATGTGGTCAGATGCTGCACTAGTGACTGCATGCATGCATCCTACCAGTGCCCTCACCTGGATGTGGTCAGGATACCGCACTAGTGACTGCATGCATGCATCCTACCAGTGCCCTCACCTGGATGTGGTCAGATGTTGCACTAGTGACTGCATGCATGCATCCTACCAGTGCCCTCACCTGGATGTGGTCAGATGTTGCACTAGTGACTGCATGCATGCATCCTACCAGTGCCCTCACCTGGATGTGGTCAGATGCTGCACTAGTGACTGCATGCATGCACCCTACCACCAGTGCCCTCACCTGGATGTGGGCAGATGCTGCACTAGTGACTGCATGCATGCATCCTACCAGTGCCCTCACCTGGATGTGGTCAGATGTTGCACTAGTGACTGCATGCATGCACCCTACCAGTGCCCTCACCTGGATGTGGTCAGATGCTGCACTAGTGACTGCATGCATGCACCCTACCAGTGCCCTCACCTGGATGTGGTCAGATGTTGCACTAGTGACTGCATGCATGCACCCTACCAGTGCCCTCACCTGGATGTGGTCAGATGTTGCACTAGTGACTGCATGCATGCATCCTACCAGTGCCCTCACCTGGATGTGGTCAGATGTTGCACTAGTGACTGCATGCATGCATCCTACCAGTGCCCTCACCTGGATGTGGTCATATGCTGCACTAGTGACTGCATGCATGCATCCTACCAGTGCCCTCACCTGGATGTGGTCAGATGTTGCACTAGTGACTGCATGCATGCACCCTACCAGTGCCCTCACCTGGATGTGGTCAGATACTGCACTAGTGACTGCATGCATGCATCCTACCAGTGCCCTCACCTGGATGTGGTCAGATGTTGCACTAGTGACTGCATGCATGCATCCTACCAGTGCCCTCACCTGGATGTGGTCAGATACTGCTAGTGACTGCATGCATGCACCCTACCAGTGCCCTCACCTGGATGTGGTCAGATGTTGCACTAGTGACTGCATGCATGCACCCTACCAGTGCCCTCACCTGGATGTGGTCAGATGCTGCACCAGTGACTGCATGCATGCATCCTACCAGTGCCCTCACCTGGATGTGGTCAGATGTTGCACTAGTGACTGCATGCATGCATCCTACCAGTGCCCTCACCTGGATGTGGTCAGATGTTGCACTAGTGACTGCATGCATGCATCCTACCAGTGCCCTCACCTGGATGTGGTCAGATGCTGCACTAGTGACTGCATGCATGCATCCTACCAGTGCCCTCACCTGGATGTGGTCAGATGCTGCACTAGTGACTGCATGCATGCACCCTACCAGTGCCCTCACCTGGATGTGGTCAGATGTTGCACTAGTGACTGCATGCATGCACCCTACCAGTGCCCTCACCTGGATGTGGTCAGATGTTGCACTAGTGACTGCATGCATGCACCCTACCAGTGCCCTCACCTGGATGTGGGCAGATACTGCACTAGTGACTGCATGCATGCACCCTACCAGTGCCCTCACCTGGATGTGGGCAGATGTTGCACTAGTGACTGCATGCATGCATCCTACCAGTGCCCTCACCTGGATGTGGTCAGATGCTGCACTAGTGACTGCATGCATGCATCCTACCAGTGCCCTCACCTGGATGTGGGCAGATGTTGCACTAGTGACTGCATGCATGCATCCTACCAGTGCCCTCACCTGGATGTGGTCAGATGCTGCACTAGTGACTGCATGCATGCATCCTACCAGTGCCCTCACCTGGATGTGGTCAGATGTTGCACTAGTGACTGCATGCATGCACCCTACCAGTGCCCTCACCTGGATGTGGTCAGATGTTGCACTAGTGACTGCATGCATGCATCCTACCAGTGCCCTCACCTGGATGTGGTCAGATGTTGCACTAGTGACTGCATGCATGCACCCTACCAGTGCCCTCACCTGGATGTGGTCAGATGTTGCACTAGTGACTGCATGCATGCATCCTACCAGTGCCCTCACCTGGATGTGGTCAGATACTGCACTAGTGACTGCATGCATGCATCCTACCAGTGCCCTCACCTGGATGTGGGCAGATGTTGCACTAGTGACTGCATGCATGCATCCTACCAGTGCCCTCACCTGGATGTGGTCAGGATACCGCACTAGTGATGGTGACGACACGGTCTTGCACAGATCGGTGACGAAGGACTGAGAACTTGGGGGTTCCTGATGTTTTTGATATTGAGGCGTCTCCTTACAGCCAAGGGGTAAATGGTGATCTTTTAGAAGCTGGCTGCCAGTCTCACCACCACCACTGCTGCTGATTGGATGACTATTAGACTGTGGCCGTCTTCCAATGGTGATGGGGAAGTACGTCTCTCCACCGTCCAGGTCTGTGATGGAGGACTCAATCACTCTGCATCTCTGCAAGGTCTTCTGAGCATGCTCGAGGAATGAGGTCATGGCCTTCGGCACATCTGCCAAGTCCTCCAGGGTGTAGTTCAGCCCCCCGGGCTCAATGCAACGTGTTTGACTGCTTCTAGACTGATGGATCTTTGCTCCTAGACACAGTGTGCAACATTTCCATGCCAGTAATTTCTATGAACACAAGCTATACCGACAGATATTGTAGATACATTGCAACTCAAAGCACACACACTGCTGAACTAGTCATAATGTATTACAAATTCAGGGATGGAAACTCATCCTCTGTAATGCACATATGCACACACACACACACACACACATCTTCCCAACTCCTACCATTATAGAAGCAAGCTTCATAGTCGGGACTGGGCCCATTCTCCATCAAGATACACTTGGCCTGGTCAGTGTAGAGGGTGACTTTAGGAGTCTTGGAACGAACGAGATCGACAAAGTTGGAAGCGTAGTTATACTTCCTCCAGTATCGGCTGGGGAGGTCGTGGTAGGTGTAGCTGCTTTGCAAGTAGAAGCCATCATGTTCGTCCGAGGTTTCGTGCATGCTCCGTGTGGATTTGAGCGGGCAGAAGACTCCAATCTGCACAACAATGGAGAGAAAGAGCATCAATCAACACCACAAATCTAGGCCACACCCACTCACCTCCATGCCGTTTGTCGAGATCTCAACAATCTCGCTGAAGTGGCTGTTGAGGGTAGAAGTGTTGTTGGAGACATGTGACCCTGTGGAGGAGTTGGAGTGACTGCGACCTGAAGAGAACTTGAGACAGACCTTGTTCTGTGTAGTGATGCTCACCTGCAGGTCATTTACATACACAAATGTATGCAGTGAGAGGTCACACGTGGAGGTGGTGTCTGAGAAGCCTGGAGCACAGGCTCTAGCTACAGCCATGCAATGAAGTGTGTATGTTTTCTCCTTGCAACACTCTACTGCTGCTTCGAGTCATAACTATGTTTGAAAGGAGATAGCACACTATTGTGGGGTGTATTGTACATTATCTCTCACCAGAGCACTGCGTGTCTCCTGTTGCATGGGGTTGAGTCGACTGGCATTCAGGGGTGGCACTAGTGCCTGAGAACTGGACCTCTTCCTCTCAGTGGTAGCCAGTGACTTGCTGGAGTTGACAGACGACGTGGACCCCGCCCGATGTGAAGCCTGCTGCTGCTGCGGCCAATGTCGCTGATTTGTGCTGTCCTGCAGAGGAAGATGTCCCACTGCTCCTGTTCCCTCCTCACCACGCACAGTCCTCTTAGCAGAGGTGACATGCAAATTCTCTTGGTCCTGTTGTTTCATATCTCTTGTCTTCCGACTGGCCGGAAGTTGGCGAAATAATGAGAAGGGTGTCTGCTGAGGTGAGCAGCTACTATCCTCCACCCCCTCCTCTCGCTGTACTCCTCCTCTCGCGGTTCCTCTTCTTTTCCCTCCGCCACTTCCCCCTTCAACACTGCCACCCCTGCGTCGGCTCAACACGTTGCTTTGCTGCTGTTGGCTGTTTTCAGAGAAGGCTGAAGCTTGTGACGAGAGGGAACTCCTTCTAGAGCGTACGTGGAGCGAGGAATTGCTGGCAGTGTCAGCATTGCTGCCACCAGAGACTGACACGAGGGTACTGGTAGTGGGAGGCGAGGGGAGCCCCCTGGGTCTCATGGTGGCCTTCAGAGGTCTAGACCGGGGAGGCCCCTGGGGGGTGGTGTTGTTAGAGTTGGAAGAAGTAGTGCACTGAGTGGCGTTCCCACTGTCGAGAGAGACCAGGGCATTAGGGGCAATTCTTCTCGTCACTTTGTTCTTGTCTAGTCTCTGTGGCTGTCGCTGATGTTGCTGGAGGGACTGACCTAGCATGAATGGGTGGTCCAGAATCTCAGACACCCTCAATCTCTCATCAGGATGCTATGCAGACAAAGCATAAGTGGCAGAGTCTCATGTCAGTACAACTAACACATATTTATGCATAATTATATACATAATGTACACAATATATTTATACATACATACAGTATATATAATGTGCATATATATACATAATTATATACATATGTACACACACATATATTATATATATATATATCAGTGATGATAATATTTTCCAGTATATACCTTCTTGAGCATAGAGTGGATGATGCTATGAGCCTCAGCAGAGAGTTCCCTAAAATTGAAGACAATTGGCTCAATGTTGTATAATTGGTACAACAAAACAACATGCATACATACCCTGGCAGCTCAAATTCGGCAGCCACCACACGATTGAGGGTGTTCTTCACACTGTCAGTCTACAGAGGGGGGAGGGGGGGGGGGAGAATTTGGATTCATCCAGGGCTGCCACATGTCTCATATTAGTATGATTAAAAAAAGTACGAAGAAAAGTGTTGGCTCAAAACGCTACAATCCCATTTGAATTTGTATGGCTGGCACCTGTTGCACCCCCCCCCCCCCTCCTCCCCCCACCTAACAGACCACGCAGGAGCAGCAGAGATGGTGGACCATTAGTTGCTCAACTGCGGAACAAATTGGCCCTATATCAGGTGTGAGTTCCTTCATACGTCACTCGGGTACCGGGTACAACTCTCCATTGCACTTGTCTTGTTGGGTAAGTCGCGAGTGAATGAAATTCTTTTCAGTGCATACTCACTAGTTATTTGAACACTTTCTCTTTTCTACTCAAACCACTTATCGAGGTGGACCAGATCAATGTGCATTAACACGCATTTTCTTCAACCTGACACGACCAATTAATGCACATTGACTTGTGCAGTGCGGACAGGTGTTCACGCGGACAGGTCTTCACACTAGATTGGCGTACAAGATTTTAAACTGTAAAGGGCCATCTAGTTGATGGCTTGTTTTTACATTTTTGTCCTCGTTTCCAGCTGTGTGTGTGTGTGTGTGTGTGAGAGAGTGTGTGCGTGTGTGTGTGTATGAGAGTGTGTGTGTGTATGAGGGTGTGTGTGTGTGTGAGAGAGTGTGTGCGTGTGTGTGTATATGAGAGTGTGTGTGTGTATGAGGGTGTGTGTGTGTGTGTGTGTGAGAGAGAGTGTGTGTGTATGAGGGTGTGTGTGTGTATGAGTGTGTGAGAGTGTGTGTGCGTGTGTGTGTATATGAGAGTGTGTGTGTGTATGAGGGTGTGTGTGTGTGTGTGAGAGAGTGTGTGCGTGTGTGTGTATGAGAGTGGTTGTGTGTATGAGGGTGTGTGCATTGTTGTTTCTGCATGGAGAGCTGAGTGGTGGAGGACTACACAAGAGTTCTGCTTTGTTCTTGTACGCTATACATATTATCACGTCTTGTTGCTATACATGTAGTTGACTGCACCCATGTAGGGTCAGCTATAGCCTCCTTCAAAGCTTTAGCAACATTTACACGGGAAGGTCCATTTGGTGGAGGATCACCACAGACTCCTTTGGACTTGGTAAGAGTTGGACAGGAGAGAGAACTCCACAAACCTAACAGCAGAACTGAGTGTGGGGCATTTGTTCTGTTTAAAATGCAGCACTTGTGTGTTAGCTTGATGACAAGAGGGACGATGTTAGCCACCAGATAATACCTACCAATTGCTTATTCCACACAATGCAGAAAGATGAGTCGTGGATGTGCATTGGAATGTTTAGATCACCTAGTACACTTACTGTGCACAAGTCATGTGACAGACCAGTGGAGATAAGGACTGAAATACACCGGCAGATACTGGCAGGTAAATTTCAAGGGCTTTCACACCTTTTAAGTCTGCCAGTTTATCCCTTTCAAGACGTGGGAATCTTTTCTGAAAACACAATTTAGACAGCTAAGAAGATGCCTGTGAGTTTTAGCTGAGGTGTGAATTTGAGTTGTTTTATCGAGTTTTAGCAGTCATCATTTTTAAAAGTGGGTCAAACCAAATATATATATATATATAGGGGTACTGTTGTGCTCACTGATGTGTATGTAGTGTTGTGCTCACTGATGTGTATGTAGTGTTGTACTCACTGATGTGTATGTAGTGTTGTGCTCACTGATGTGTATGTAGTGTTGTACTCACTGATGTGTATGTAGTGTTGTGCTCACTGATGTGTATGTAGTGTTGTACTCACTGATGTGTATGTAGTGTTGTACTCACTGATGTGTATGTAGTGTTGTACTCACTGATGTGTATGTAGTGTTGTACTCACTGATGTGTATGTAGTGTTGTACTCACTGATGTGTATGTAGTGTTGTACTCACTGATGTGTATGTAGTGTTGTACTCACTGATGTGTATGTAGTGTTGTACTCACTGATGTGTATGTAGTGTTGTACTCACTGATGTGTATGTAGTGTTGTACTCACTGATGTGTATGTAGTGTTGTACTCACTGATGTGTATGTAGTGTTGTACTCACTGATGTGTATGTAGTGTTGTACTCACTGATGTGTATGTAGTGTTGTACTCACTGATGTGTATGTAGTGTTGTACTCACTGATGTGTATGTAGTGTTGTACTCACTGATGTGTATGTAGTGTTGTACTCACTGATGTGTATGTAGTGTTGTACTCACTGATGTGTATGTAGTGTTGTACTCACTGATGTGTATGTAGTGTTGTACTCACTGATGTGTATGTAGTGTTGTACTCACTGATGTGTATGTAGTGTTGTACTCACTGATGTGTATGTAGTGTTGTACTCACTGATGTGTATGTAGTGTTGTACTCACTGATGTGTATGTAGTGTTGTACTCACTGATGTGTATGTAGTGTTGTACTCACTGATGTGTATGTAGTGTTGTACTCACTGATGTGTATGTAGTGTTGTGCTCACTGATGTGTATGCAGTGTTGTACTCACTGATGTGTATGTAGTGTTGTGCTCACTGATGTGTATGTAGTGTTGTACTCACTGATGTGTATGTAGTGTTGTACTCACTGATGTGTATGTAGTGTTGTTGTACTCACTGATGTGTATGTAGTGTTGTACTCACTGATGTGTATGTAGTGTTGTACTCACTGATGTGTATGTAGTGTTGTACTCACTGATGTGTATGTAGTGTTGTACTCACTGATGTGTATGTAGTGTTGTACTCACTGATGTGTATGTAGTGTTGTACTCACTGATGTGTATGTAGTGTTGTACTCACTGATGTGTATGTAGTGTTGTACTCACTGATGTGTATGTAGTGTTGTACTCACTGATGTGTATGTAGTGTTGTACTCACTGATGTGTATGTAGTGTTGTACTCACTGATGTGTATGTAGTGTTGTACTCACTGATGTGTATGTAGTGTTGTGCTCACTGATGTGTATGTAGTGTTGTGCTCACTGATGTGTATGTAGTGTTGTACTCACTGATGTGTATGTAGTGTTGTACTCACTGATGTGTATGTACTGTTGTACTCACTGATGTGTATGTAGTGTTGTACTCACTGATGTGTATGTAGTGTTGTACTCACTGATGTGTATGTAGTGTTGTGCTCACTGATGTGTATGTAGTGTTGTACTCACTGATGTGTATGTAGTGTTGTACTCACTGATGTGTATGTAGTGTTGTACTCACTGATGTGTATGTACTGTTGTGCTCACTGATGTGTATGTAGTGTTGTGCTCACTGATGTGTATGTAGTGTTGTACTCACTGATGTGTATGTAGTGTTGTACTCACTGATGTGTATGTAGTGTTGTACTCACTGATGTGTATGTAGTGTTGTACTCACTGATGTGTATGTAGTGTTGTACTCACTGATGTGTATGTAGTGTTGTGCTCACTGATGTGTATGTAGTGTTGTACTCACTGATGTGTATGTAGTGTTGTACTCACTGATGTGTATGTAGTGTTGTACTCACTGATGTGTATGTAGTGTTGTACTCACTGATGTGTATGTAGTGTTGTGCTCACTGATGTGTATGTAGTGTTGTACTCACTGATGTGTATGTAGTGTTGTACTCACTGATGTGTATGTAGTGTTGTACTCACTGATGTGTATGTAGTGTTGTGCTCACTGATGTGTATGTAGTGTTGTACTCACTGATGTGTATGTAGTGTTGTACTCACTGATGTGTATGTAGTGTTGTACTCACTGATGTGTATGTAGTGTTGTACTCACTGATGTGTATGTAGTGTTGTACTCACTGATGTGTATGTAGTGTTGTACTCACTGATGTGTATGTAGTGTTGTACTCACTGATGTGTATGTAGTGTTGTACTCACTGATGTGTATGTAGTGTTGTGCTCACTGATGTGTATGTAGTGTTGTACTCACTGATGTGTATGTAGTGTTGTACTCACTGATGTGTATGTAGTGTTGTACTCACTGATGTGTATGTAGTGTTGTACTCACTGATGTGTATGTAGTGTTGTACTCACTGATGTGTATGTAGTGTTGTACTCACTGATGTGTATGTAGTGTTGTACTCACTGATGTGTATGTAGTGTTGTACTCACTGATGTGTATGTAGTGTTGTACTCACTGATGTGTATGTAGTGTTGTGCTCACTGATGTGTATGTAGTGTTGTACTCACTGATGTGTATGCAGTGTTGTACTCACTGATGTGTATGTAGTGTTGTACTCACTGATGTGTATGTAGTGTTGTACTCACTGATGTGTATGTAGTGTTGTACTCACTGATGTGTATGTAGTGTTGTACTCACTGATGTGTATGTAGTGTTGTGCTCACTGATGTGTATGTAGTGTTGTACTCACTGATGTGTATGTAGTGTTGTACTCACTGATGTGTATGTAGTGTTGTACTCACTGATGTGTATGTAGTGTTGTACTCACTGATGTGTATGTAGTGTTGTACTCACTGATGTGTATGTAGTGTTGTACTCACTGATGTGTATGCAGTGTTGTACTCACTGATGTGTATGTAGTGTTGTACTCACTGATGTGTATGTAGTGTTGTGCTCACTGATGTGTATGTAGTGTTGTACTCACTGATGTGTATGTAGTGTTGTACTCACTGATGTGTATGTAGTGTTGTACTCACTGATGTGTATGTAGTGTTGTACTCACTGATGTGTATGTAGTGTTGTACTCACTGATGTGTATGTAGTGTTGTACTCACTGATGTGTATGTAGTGTTGTACTCACTGATGTGTATGTAGTGTTGTACTCACTGATGTGTATGTAGTGTTGTACTCACTGATGTGTATGTAGTGTTGTGCTCACTGATGTGTATGTAGTGTTGTACTCACTGATGTGTATGTAGTGTTGTACTCACTGATGTGTATGTAGTGTTGTACTCACTGATGTGTATGTAGTGTTGTATTCACTGATGTGTATGTAGTGTTGTACTCACTGATGTGTATGTAGTGTTGTACTCACTGATGTGTATGTAGTGTTGTACTCACTGATGTGTATGTAGTGTTGTACTCACTGATGTGTATGTATTGTTGTACTCACTGATGTGTATGTAGTGTTGTACTCACTGATGTGTATGTAGTGTTGTACTCACTGATGTGTATGTAGTGTTGTACTCACTGATGTGTATGTAGTGTTGTACTCACTGATGTGTATGTAGTGTTGTACTCACTGATGTGTATGTAGTGTTGTGCTCACTGATGTGTATGTAGTGTTGTACTCACTGATGTGTATGTAGTGTTGTACTCACTGATGTGTATGTAGTGTTGTATTCACTGATGTGTATGTAGTGTTGTACTCACTGATGTGTATGTAGTGTTGTACTCACTGATGTGTATGTAGTGTTGTACTCACTGATGTGTATGTAGTGTTGTACTCACTGATGTGTATGTAGTGTTGTACTCACTGATGTGTATGTAGTGTTGTACTCACTGATGTGTATGTAGTGTTGTACTCACTGATGTGTATGTAGTGTTGTACTCACTGATGTGTATGTAGTGTTGTACTCACTGATGTGTATGTAGTGTTGTACTCACTGATGTGTATGTAGTGTTGTGCTCACTGATGTGTATGTAGTGTTGTACTCACTGATGTGTATGTAGTGTTGTACTCACTGATGTGTATGTAGTGTTGTACTCACTGATGTGTATGTAGTGTTGTACTCACTGATGTGTATGTAGTGTTGTACTCACTGATGTGTATGTAGTGTTGTACTCACTGATGTGTATGTAGTGTTGTACTCACTGATGTGTATGTAGTGTTGTATTCACTGATGTGTATGTAGTGTTGTACTCACTGATGTGTATGTAGTGTTGTTGTGCTCACTGATGTGTATGTACTGTTGGTATTTCTTCTAAGGTTCAATCTGGAGTCACTGATGAGACATGAACAGTGAAGTGGGTAAATGAACACAAGAATGAAGGGCTAGGTGGAATGGTTCAAGGACCAGGTGTGCATAGTTGTGGTTGATACAATGAGGGGGCTTACATCGGATATTGGACTCCTCCACCCCTCATTATCATGTATTAAACAGGAAAGAAAGGTAGGGGGTGTGGAGGTTATAAGAAGAGAGAGGGAATAACTTACTTCAAATGGAGGGTGGCCCACCAGGAGTGTGTAGAGCATGCAGCCAAGGGACCAGACATCTGACTCCAGACCATGAGGACCTTGTCTCGCTATCTCTCTAGCACACAAGGTCAATAATTAAATTAAAATCATCACTTATCACATGTAGAATAGTTTACTTAACTTAGAAATAGCTTATTAGCTATCTCTCTTATTCATCATCACTTATCACATGTCGAATAGCTTATTATAGGGGCAAGGAGGCAACCTACAAAAAATAGCTAGTGGTTACGACTTTGGAGCTCCATAGGTTCTGCACATTTCGCTGTATGAACTTGACATATAGCTCAAAAGACAGGTCTCTCTCTGTGCTCTCTTTTGATATATGCTAGAAAGAATGTTACATAGGTATTACCATGCCAGTTACCTGCAACTAAGGTGTGCTAATTAGTGGCTAGGTGGTCAAGCACAACTACTGAAAATGTCCATGGGTTGAGATGGAAGAATTTTCTTTATTGATATTCACGAGGCCACGGCTAAATGCTGCTCCTACCCGTTAAAGAAAACACTCGTCATATAGAGTACAGCTTCCTGTTACCACACTTGTATTTCATACCTCCAGCTATTTAGCACATCACTTGTAGCAAGTTCTGGCACTCAAATTTTGAGCTCCCCCCTCTTTAGCTGCAGGTAACTACATCATGGTGGGCTAACATAGCAAGCCATGCTGCTAGATTATTCCAGTATGTTGCCAGGCTATCCCACCATGTTGCAAACCATGTTGCTAGGTGTCCCTCCATGGAGTAGCTAATGATCCGCGTTATAATGCACTATGTGTCATAATGCATTACGCGTTATAATATACTATGCATTATAATACACTACACATTATAATACACTATGCGTTATAATGCACTACGCGTTATAATGCACTATGCGTTATAATGCACTATGCATTGTAATGCACTATAATGCACTATGCGTTATAATGCACTATGCATTGTAATGCACTATACGTTATAATGCACTATGCATTGTAATGCACTATAATGCACTACGCGTTATAATGCATGCGTTATAATGCACTACGCGTTATAATGCACTATGCGTTATAATGCACTACGCGTTATAATGCACTATGCGTTATAATACACTACGCGTTATAATGCACTATGCGTTATAATGCACTATGCGTTATAATGCACTATGCGTTATAATACACTATGCATTATAATTCACTATGCATTATAATACACTATGCGTTATAATGTACACTATGCATTATAATACACTTTGTGGCAAGTCTACTAATATTATAACTATTCCTAATCGGCATAGTAACTACAGCAGAAAGAAAGCAAACCATATTCTGCTGTAGTATGACTTCCTATGCAAGGGGAGGCAAGGGCAACTGAAACATGGTCTAGGCATGAGATTAAATTGATGCACAGGGCAGAGGGTTGCATTTGTCAATTACAGAGCAAAACACCAGAGAAGAGGTGTTGATGCATTTACAGACATTAGGCTCCAAGAATACATGTGTTGATTGACTTGTGAATAAATTATTTCAAGGGGAGGAAGCAGCTGGTTTCTGATTTCGTATACGACCCACACACCCAAACTTAATAAATGCAATGCAGGGGCTCTAGTTGTGCAGAAGGCGAGAGAGACTCACGGAGCAATGTAGTTTGGAGTGCCACACATAGTGTAATGTTTCTCATCCACCTCCTTCAGAACAGCAGCTAGGCCAAAGTCAGCTATTTTCTGCACCAGGTGAGAAAGTAAGCATGGCATACCACATATTACATCATTAGAAGCATGGCATACCACATATTAAATCATTAGAAAGCATGGCATACCACATATTACATCATTAGAAAGCATGGCATACCACATACAAGGTTGTATACAGAAATTTTGCCAAGGGGGGGCGAACTTGAGATATGGAAAAATAAGGGGGGGCGGAGAGCCTGGATGGTGCGGAAAGGGGACGTGCACCCTGGGCTTCCGCGTGGAGTACGAAAGTGTTTTACCCACAGGTATTTTTGCAGTACTAACTGTATATATAGCTGCTACTTATGATGGCATGCACTTTTTCTAAAATCTTTAGTACAACATTCCATCTTAAATATTTGCTGAAGTTGCATGCTACGGCAATCAGCATAATTATATAGATTAGATATAGTCACTTGTCACTCGTATAATGGAGGTGGGCTTTTGTGAAATCGAATTATGTTGCATTCCATGCATTTTCTTACAAAATCATGGACAACAGGTTTCATACACAATTTTTCTCTAGTTCTCTAGGGGGGGGGGGGGGGTGGAAATGGTTGGTCACTTGGTGCCCTAATTTTTGTTAATATTTTCTTAACATGTTCATAAGTCGTAAAAGGGGGGTCTGGGGGGAAGATCCCCCCATATATTTTTTTGCTTTTACAATGTCTGAGGATAGCTATTTTGACTGACTACCAATGGCATTATGCTATACCGAACTATGGCTAGACTGTATATATTTCTCATGATATTGTAGCTGCTTGGAAAAAGGAGAGCATGTGTCATGACACGATGACATCACACACCACCACGTGCTCTCCTTTGTAGGTTTGTCACTTCTTTTGTTTCTCCTTCTTTCCCACTCCCTCTCTCTCAGTATTTTTAACTCAGTCCATTATGTCATGGTCTTCAAGTCTAATCTTAGACATGATGTCATCACACGCCACCACGTGTTCTCCTTTGTAGGTTTGTCACTTCTTCAGTTCCCTCCTTCTTTCCCACTCTCTCTCAGTATTTTTAACTCAGTCCATTATGTCATGGTCTTAAAGTCATCACACACCACCACGTGTTCTCCTTTGTAGGTTTGTCACTTCTTCAGTTCCCTCCTTCTTTCCCACTCTCTCTCAGTATTTTTAACTCAGTCCATTATGTCATGGTCTTAAAGTCTCTATAAAAGAAACCTTACTAGCTGATTTCTCTTCATATTAATATGGATATTCGCTCATACTTTGCAAGTACTTCTCAAGCCTCTTCTCATGCTAATAGCAGCGATAGCGAAGATAGCAGAACAGATAGCTCTGAGCATGTCGAGGCATCTAGTCCTAGCCTTAGTCCTCCACCTTCAAAGAAAAGCAAGCAAAACAAACACCGCTCTTCTGTATCCACGAAGAGAAAATACTCTAAGAGCTGGGAGAAAGATTTCAGTTGGCTCTATTATGACGAGGATAGCGATGGTGCCTTTTGCAAGGTTTGCAAGCAATCTGGTCTGCAGCGTACTGGAGGAGTGTAGGTCACACAACCTTGCCGAAATTGGAAGAAAGCTGTTGAAAAAATGAAAGCTCATGCGAGAAGTGACTTCCATATCCATGCAACTCAAGCTCTTTTTGCAGCTAAAGGAGCAGCCAAAGGTGGAACAGTTGTACAGCAACTCCAGAATGTTTTAGCTCGCAAAAGAGCTCAGAACAGAGCTGCAGTGAAGTGCCTGATCCTACTCACTCATTTTCTTACGAAAGAACAAGTTGCACATTCGACAAAATTTGAGAAGCTGGTTGACGTGGTGGTTCGATGTGGCAGCCAACATTTGAAGCAATTCTTAGAAACTGCACCAAGAAATGCTGTGTACACATCAAGATTGGCTGTGGTTGAATTCATCGAATCATTGGGGACATGGGTGGAGGAGTCGATTCTGAAGCGACTTCAAAAGGCACCTATGTACAGCCTCATGGCAGATGAGTGCACAGATGTCACCAACGTAGAAGAATTGTCTGTGTTTTGCCGCTGGGAGGAAGATGGTGTACCAGTAGAGTGCTTTCTGGAGCTTATTCCATTGAAGAAGGCTGATGCAGAGACCATCTATTCTAATCTCATCGATTGTTTAAAGAAGAAAGGTCTACAAGTCGGAAGAATAGTTGGATTGGGATTTGATGGAGCTGCAACTTTTTCTGGACGAAAGACCGGGGTTCAGGCATGTATCAAGAAACATACTCCTCACGCTCTGTTTATACACTGCCACTGTCACTTACTGCAGTTGGCTTGTGTGCAAGCTGCCAATAAAACTCCTGGAATTGCTCATGTTTACAGAACATTGACTACTCTTTGGAAGCATTTTCGCAATTCCCCCAAGCGAGCAGAGTGTCTGAAGGAGGTACAGCACGTTCTTGAACTTCCAGAAATGAAAGTGATCAAGCCATCTGACACACGCTGGCTGGCACATGAAAGGTGTGTCAAAGCTGTCAAAGCAAGTTATTCTGCAATTGTAATCACCATTGGGAACATCTACGAGACGTCCCACGAGCCAGAAGCTCTTGGAATCCATGGTGCCCTCTGCAAATTGTCTACGTTTGCAGCTATATATTTGCTTGATTTCACTCTACCACAAGTAGCCAAGCTCAGCAAAGCACTTCAGGCAGAGCAGCTTGACCTCTCGTTGATATCATTCCTTGTTGATGCTACTGTTAAATCCTTGGATGATGCAGTTTTGCCTGGAGCGAACTGGGTGTTGGAGCTTCTTGAAAACGTTGAAGACTTGAAGTCATCTACAAAGGTGTCTATTGACGCTGATAAAATACTTTCGTTCCAGAATGTTGTTGGTAAGCCTTTTGTTGCTGATTTAAAGGCCAACATAACAAGCCGATTTTCTTCATCCAACGCTGTTGTATCAGCATTGTCTATATTCGATCCACGGAAAGTTCCAAAACCAGATTCAGTATCTTTTCCCACTTATGGAGACACGTCTGTTGAGAAACTGATTGCTCACTACGGAGAAGATAGAGATGCAGAAACATTGGATGGAGAAGAAACAGTGAAGACAGCCATGATTTCCACTGAAATACTTACAGAGTGGAAAACATTCCGCCAGCTGTTAGTCAAGCAACCACGGGATACTACTGCATCACAGCTGAAAGAACTTGTTTCAAACGACATGCTCAAGGCCATGTTTCCCAATTTGCACAAGATTGCCTCCATCTGCTTATCGATTCCAGTTTCTACTGCTTCTGTGGAGAGAAGCTTCTCACAGATGAAGATGATCAAGACTCGTTTGCGTAATTCTCTAAGTGACTGCAGCCTTTCTCACCTTATGAGGATTGCTATAGAGGCACCAGAAGTACTCTCTGAGAGCGACCTTGAAGAGATTGTGGACGTATGGCAGAGAAAACCAAGAAGAACCTCAGTTTGACATTCCTATCATTTGAACCTGATATCATAAGCTTATTACACCTTTCTTGTATTACACCTTTCTTGACATTATTAAAAAAAAAATCTCTAATTTCAAGGGGGGGGCGAGAATGATACAAGGGGGGGCGAATGCCCCCCCCCGCCCCCCCCTGAATACACCCCTGCCACATATTACATCATTAGAAAGCATGGCATACCACATATTACATCATTAGAAAGCATGGCATACCACATATTACATCATTAGAAAGTATGGCATACCACATATTACATCATTAGAAAGCATGACATACCACATATTACATCATTAGAAAGTATGGCATACCACATATTACATCATTAGAAGCATGGCATACCACATATTACATCATGGCATGCCACATATTACATCATTAGAAAGCATGGCATACCACATATTACATCATTAGAAAGCATGGCATACCACATATTACATCATTAGAAAGCATGGCATAACACATTATAATCATTAGAAAGCATGGCATACCACTATTACATCATTAGAAAGCATGGCATACCACATATTACATCATTAGAAAGCATGGCATACCACATATTACATCATTGGAAAGCATGGCATACCACATATTACATATTAGAAAGCATGGCATACCACATATTACATCATTAGAAAGCATGGCATACCACATATTACACCATTAGAAAGCATGGCATACCACACATTACATCATTAGAAAGCATGGAATACACATTAGAAAGCATGGCATACCACATATTACATCATTAGAAAGCATGGCATAACACATATTATATCATTAGAAAGCATGGCATACCACATATTACATCATTAGAAAGCATGGCATACCACATATTACATATTAGTAAGCATGGCATACCACATATTACATCATTAGAAAGCATGGCATACCACATATTACACATTAGAAAGCATGGCATACCACATATTACATCATTAGAAAGCATGGCATACCACATATTACATCATTAGAAAGCATGGCATACCACATATTACATCATTGGAAGCATGGCATACCACATATTACATCATTAGAAAGCATGGCATACCACCTATTACACATTAGAAGCATGGCATACCACATATTACATCATTAGAAACATGGCATACCACATATTACATCATTAGAAGCATGGCATACCACATATTACATCATTGGAAAGCATGGCATACCACATATTATATCATTAGAAAGCATGGCATACAACACACACACACAACATGCACGCACACACACACACACACACACACAAACACAAAGTTCCTGTGCTACTTGTATCAACTTCAAACAGGAGGCTCCCTTGTATCAGAGGCTGTATAGTAGTGATTGGGTTGGACTGGACAAAGTATGGCAGACTCGGACCAAATAGGACCTTCTTGTTTCCTCTAAAAAAAAGGTGTTTTTTTAGAAAACAACTTTCCCCCCCATTTCTTCCCCCCACATCTTATTGGCGAGCGGAGCAATCCCTCACAGGGGAGTTGGGAGGAAAAATTTATATTTCGACACATGGCATATAATATCTATATTTGATATACTCACCAAAGTTTATTCCTACATGCATGGTGCTACATTAGTTTAGTGGTTACTTTTCTCTCTACAGCACTTGCGAGTAGTTGTGAACTGCAAGAATGATGGCTACATCTTCCAAGACAGCACAAGCAGATGATGAAGCCATCAAGCAATTTATTGACAGCAGTAAAGCTATGAATGCTGCCAGAAAACTTAAATGTGTGGTATAAATGGTGTCAATCAGGACCAACCAGCCGTCTGACCGACGACCAAACAAACTGACCAATGGCAGACTGACCATTATATTAGGAAGCACAGTAATTATTATGAGTATAGAGTAAATAACTTATCATATTTGCCGGGAATATGGCGAGTCATTTCATTTGCATGCTGCATTTTCACTCTCCTTTGGTTCATGAAATTATGGGTGCTTGCCCATGAAATAATTCACCAAATTCTACTCTGACTCGTGTAATAAGATATACCTACGTATGTAAGTATTTACCGTAGGTTATGAATGGGTCACCTTGCCTTAAACTGAAATGGTTGTCATCGTGAAGAGAGAGGTCGACAAAACAACAGCAGATTCAAAGATAGAGGAAAGAAAAATGGCAAGTGAGAACAGACTGCACCATTAATATCTGAGAGGACTAGAGTTTCTTCCGATATAGCTACTCAGTTCATCAACATGCTATAGCCATGGAGGTAGGAGTTGTCATGAAACGATTGTCAATCTTAGTGAGGCCGTTCTCTATAAACAGAGAGAACTGGTTACATACTTGGCATATATATGAAGGATAACTAGTGTGTATGGTCGATAGAGAAGAGATGTGCTAATGATGGGGAGCATACTGAACACACTAGTGCTAACTATCACTTCAAACAAGTTCTGTCAGTTTCTGCATGGTCAGCCCTTTAGTATACTCAGAATTCCTGCAGAAATCACTTTTACTGTAGTGTGCTTCCAAGTACTTTTAACAAAACTCCTCTTATGCCATAGCAAAACTCCTCTGAATGCCATAGCAAAACTCCTTAATTAAAAGGGGGGACAATGGCATTTTTTTTAAATTTTGTTTTTTTAAACTTATGGTTACCACTTTAGAGCTCCGTAGATTCTGTAAACTTCATGGTATGGACTTGATATATAGCTCAAAAGATAGGTCTCTCTGTGTGCTCTCTTTTGATACTAAAATATTTTTCATAAGTATAACTATAGGCAAGTCACTAGACCTAAAGTGGAGGGACCTCAAAACCTGAATGCCTGAAACCTCCACATAAATATCTCCAGATTGCAAAGTGCTAAAGATTTGGAATTAGCACCAGTGGCTAGAGGAAGCTCTACTCTATGCAACAACTGTTTTCATTAGGCGTTAAAATGTAAGTACGCAGTCAAGCGCGTGAGTGGAAAATGAATTTCGTTAAAAGGCAAAACTCCTCTTAATTAATACCATAGCAAAACTCCTCTTAATACCATAGCAAAACTCCTCTTAATAGTAAAACCCCTCTTAAAACCATAGCAAAACTCCTCTTAATGCCATAGAAAACCCCTCTTAATGCCATAGCAAAACTCCTCTTAATGCCTAGCAAAACACCTCTTAATGCCATAGCAAAACTCCTTAATACCATAGTAAAACTCCTCTTAATGCCATAGCAAAACTCCTCTGAATGCCATAGCAAAACCCCTCTGAATGCCATAGCAAAACTCCTCTTAATGCCATAGCAAAACCCCTCTTAATTAATGCCATAGCAAAAAAACCTTTGAATGCCATAGCAAAACTCCTCTTAATACCATAGTAAAACTCCTCTTAATACCAAAGTAAAACCACTCTGAATGCCATAGCAAAACCCCTCTTAATGCCATAGTAAAACTCCTCTTAATGCCATAAACACCTCTTAATGCCATAGCCTCTTAATGCCATAACAAAACTCCTCTTAATTAATGCCATAACAAAACTCCTCTGATGCCATAACAAAACTCCTCTGAATGCCATAGCAAAACCCCTCTTAATGGCATAGTAAAACTCCTCTTAATGCCATAGCAAAACTCCTCTGAATGCCATAGCAAAACTCCTCTTAATGCCATAACAAAACTCCTCTGAATGCCATAGCAAAACTCCTCTTAATGCCATAGCAAAACTCCTCTTAATGCATAGTAAAACTCCTCTTAATGCCATAGCAAAACTCCTCTTAATGCCATGGCAAAACCCCTCTTAATACCATAGCAAAACTCCTCTTAATGCCATAGCAAAACTCCTCTTAATGCCATAGCAAAACTCCTCTGAATGCATAGTAAAACTCCTCTTAATGCATAGTAAAACTCCTCTTAATGCCATAGCAAAACCCCTCTTAATACCATAGCAAAACCTTTCTGAATACCATAGCAAAACCTTTCTGAATGCCATAGCAAAACTCCTCTTAATGCCATAGCAAAACCCCTCTTAATAACCCTTCTGAATGCCATAGCAAAACTCCTCTTAATGCCATAGCAAAACTCCTCTTAATACCATAGCAAAACTACTCTTAATGCATAGTAAAACTCCTCTTAATGCCATACTTCCACATGCACACTTGCAAGACATCATGTTTCACAACATTGCACCAGTGCAGAATATGTAAGGTACAATTCTCTTGGCTAAACATAATCTTGTCAATAATGAACTTCAGTGGCTTCAGCTGATATTAGCTCCGAACAGACACCTTAACATGCCTTCAATCCTTTGCTAAGGTAATAATCACGCAGATCTAGAAAACATAAAAAATTCGGGGGGAAAAAACACTTTTTAAATTCATCTTCAAGGATCTATTGGGGAGTGTTGTAGCCTATATTAGTTTGACCCCTATTTTAAAATATTAAAATGCGACCCCCAAAATGTGACCCTTATTTTGAAATGGTGGATGCCAAAAGCACAAAAAGAACAAAGTTTTTATCTCGGCTAAACTCATTTTGGCAGCTTCTTAATATCCTAAATGGTTCCCCCCCCCCCCCATTAAAAACTGCAACAGTCAGTCTTTAAGACCTATTCCCCCCACACAAAAACATGTGTACAATATTACTCCATAAGACTCCACATATTTCCAATGCATTGCAGCAACCTATCTGTTTCTTGATGCATCAAAATACCTGAAGTGGTTTAAAGTTACTGAACACAATAAACACACATGTAGTGTGCACTTTGAGCCTAGCAGCCGAATTGATTCAGCACTCTGGATAGATATCCGAGCGTAACAAGATCATCCACAGTCTAGCTAGCTCAAGTGGTATCTTAACAGCAGCTGCCATCTTCTGTGAAGTGAACAGTCAGTGGCTACAGCTACAGATAATCTTGCTCTTCTTTAGAACTTCAAGGTAAAAACAGCCCATGAGCAATATAATAGCCTGGCCTAGTGTGTTGTACCCTGTTCTGTTGGTAGCTCTATGGTACAGTCAACAATAGCAACAAGGTACGACATGTGCTGATTTGTGTAGTGTATAAATAGCAACAAGGTACGACATGTGCTGATTTGTATAGTGTATAAATAGCAACAAGGTACGACATGTGCTGATTTGTGTAGTGTATAAATAGCACGACATGTGCTGATTTGTGTAGTGTATAAATAGCAACAAGGTACGACATTTGCTGATTTGTATAGTGTATAAATAGCAACAAGGTACGACATTTGCTGATTTGTGTAGCGTATAAAAAGTTAGAAATAGTGTTTAGAAGTACTGAAGGCAGTTAAAACAAGTACTCTCAATGAACTCTCAGTTGACATAATAACATTACAATAACCTTCTCAATAATCAACTTGAAATTGTATTTTCTCGACATTTCGACTAGATGCTCTAGCCTTCATCAGGAAGATGCCATTATTCCTGATGAAGGCTAGAGCATCTAGTCGAAATGTCGAGAGAATACAATTTGAAGTTGATTATTGAGAAGGTTAGTTAAACAAGGAGTTCTTCACCGCTCAACTAGACACAACAAATAAGCAAACAAGAAACTCAAAACAGAAACAAAATGTTTTAAATTGCATATATACTTGAATTTTAGATGACCTTTTACCATTCCCAATCAATAATGATGGGCATTTATGAGTTTTGATATAGATGTATATAGTCTTGGTCTCCCCTCCCCCTTTTTTTGTGAAGTTAACAAGGGAGTGCAGTCGTGATTTGACCAACTTTCTTAAATGGCAGATGGCAACCCCCCCAAGAAGTTCAGAGTTGGACCATGTAGAACCCAGGAAAAAAAACATATCTGCTGTTTGGTTGGTGGAGTTCTCTATGTAACTGTAACGAACTCTTTGAAGGAGGCTGTAGCTGACCCTACATGGGTGCAGTCAACTTAACAAGACTTGGCAAGTGCTGATATGTATAGTGGACAACAAGAAACAGGCTAGAAAAAGTGCTAAAAAGTCCAGGAGTCCCAGAAGCTCTGCTCAAATATAATATCCTAGCAGAGATACCCGCACTTTATTGCAGGAGTGTTCCCAAGCTGGTACAGTATCCAGCAGTCTCAAACACTCACACACAGAAAACTAGTCATGTAAACACACACACACACACACAGATTTTTTAATTTTATACACAAACATGATTTGGTGTACAAGTCTTATGGTAAAGGGTCATCCACTGGCTGTGGTCTAGTCTTGTTTCAGCTTTGACAGATACAGTTGTTTGTTGGGGCTTTTTGGGGGAAGGGGGGGGGGGGGGGGGGGTGACCTCATTTTAGCTTGTCTATATATTGCTGCTCAACTATCTGACTCACTCCTGACATTCCATTTCTCTCTTCATTGGTACTGCTCAGGGGCACTACTGTGGCTATATCATTTTTGTTTCAGCCAGGGTTGATATTCTGCTCAAGAATCTCCTCCTCTCTCCTTCCATGTTCACTGTATATGCATTTGTTGTTCAAGTCTCAAAAGGTCCTTTCTCACCTTGCTGCTGACAGGAGCCCTCTATCATCTCCCACGCAAATTTAGAAGGTCATGTTGTCTTTCTATTGGCATTTGTTCCCGTTGGCCTCCTCAATCCGTTTCTCTCCTTTCTTTCAGTGCTTCAGCTTTTCATGTAGGGATAGCAAGACTGTGCTGGCTCTTCTAGCTTAGAGCTTGAATAGCAGCGTTGTTCAAAGTTCAACACTGAACGTCCAGTGTGTACAATGAAAAGCGAGTTTGCGCATCCATGACAACCAACCTTTGATAACTATGCATACATACATGCTCCAAACACCCCTCCCCCGCCCCTCCCCCAAAAAGCAGAGTAAAATTCTCAGTAAACAAACTGAACACTCACTTCTTTCCTAGCAAATATATGCAGCTGCAAAGTAATACAGTTGCTTACCTTTATAAATAAAAGAAAATCTGTCTGTCTGTCTGTGGCCTTTATGCAAAGCCATGTTTTGAAGCTAGGAAACCCATATTTAACAGGAAGGTTTACTTTATGCTGGGACGGACATGGGCTATGTTGCACTGGGTAACATTAAACTCCAGACTAACTGGAAGCCATCGCCCCCCCCCCCCTCCTCCCCCAAACAGTTGCGAATGTCGGCCATTTAGGAAATACCTGTGCATGCATTACCCACAAAATAATTCACATGGCAACATAATTATTACTTACAAAACTTCACTGACTAGGTTTTAGAGCTCACCTAATGCAAATGGCTTGCCGGTGAGGCTGCTTCTAGCCATCCTCTATTAAAGCAGCCTCTATTAGAAAAATACCGCAGTTGCTGAATGGGCCACTTTTACAGCAGACAGCGTTGTCTTCAACTGGTTCTTCAGTTACTAGGTACTCTTTGTCCCTCTCTTTTGTAATGCTCTTTAAAAACAAAGTTAATTCATCCTTTTACCTCAGCAGCCATCGTCTCTTATATATTTATTGTTTGTATGTATTAGTGATGTCCTATCTCGAGGCTCAACAGAATATTAGCAGGTAGCTTGCTAAACAGGGACTGGGAGAGTAACGTTGGGGGATTTTGGTAGGAGCAGGGACCACATCCCTCGTTCCCATTTGGTGCTGCAATGCCGGACTCCTCTGCTGTAGTTATATTTAATAACATGGCAAGTGAGCTAGTTAGGTTGAGGCAACAATATTTACATTCCTGACAATCTTTACCAATTCACCTTTTTTCTAATCGAGAAATATATTTTGTTAACTTCGTCATTGGGAAACTTGGAGTCTTCTGGTATTACAATTCCTGTGAATGGACCAAGTTATCCAGGTGGTGGGGAAAGGGTGATGGATAATAGACGCAAAAACCTTGATGGGTTTGACGGTTTCTACTCACTTTTTTTCTTCAAGTCTCACCAATTTACTGATAGTGAAGGATCCAAGGGCACGAGAAGTGTTTTGGGAGCTAATGTTAGCTTGAAACCTGCTTAGCTTGCTAAGGCAAAGATGTGAGCTCTGTTTGCTGTTGTTTGTGTGTGTGTGCATGTGTGTAGGTGTGTGTTTTATGAATCCTCCTTTTTGAAATGTGGCTCAAACCAAAATAGAGAGCACCACCATTCTCCGATAAAAAGTTTTACTTTCTGAAAATAAATAAGTCAAGTCATGCTTGTCTCAGCTGTTGTCTCGATTCCACCAAATACACGCATCTCTCGACGAGAAGCAAGATGTGATGTACTTTTAAGAACACATATAAAAGGTCAATGTTGTATATCCCTCCGCATGTGTCAAATTCCCACCCTCACTCCCCGTCCGTAGTTCCTGTAATGAAACTTTCTATGCTTATGAACTCACAGCATCCATGAATTTTGTCAGCAGCAGGTTGGAGAGGTTGAGATCCCTGTGGAGGATCTTGTGGGAGTGAAGATAAAGCAAACCCTCCACTGCTTGTCTGAAGATCTTCTGGGCTGCAAGTCACGCACACAAGGCACGCCATGCACACACACAGACAAGGAACTTCTAAAGGCGAAGCCATGCTGACAGATATATTCAAGTTGACCTTTCAGCTTCCTGCCAGGTGAACTACATTGCCTAATGCAGCCTATAAGTATGCATTACCACTCCAGACATATGGAGTAAGTGGAAGTATTATTTCACATACGCACACACACTCAAAATCAAATTTGCTTTATGGGAAATCGTTGAAAATTACTATGGATGAACACACACACACACACACACACACACATATGTATATTCTGAGATGACATAAATACTAATTAACAGGGTTTCATTTAGAAAATTGTCCAAGGGGGGGGCAACTGGAGGAATCTGGATATTAAGGGAGGGGGGGGGGGCAAAAAGATTCCAAGGGGGTGCGCCCCCCCCCCCTAAATGAAACCCTGATTAACCTTTTATACTTGATCGATGAATACGAAATGAAAAATGTCTATAATGAAGCATCTATTAAACAACAGGCTGTGTCGTCAACATTACCAGGAAGCATTTTGTGGAAGCTGTCCAGTTAAAAAGATATGGAGGAATAAAGTTACTCCTGAGTTAGCTGTCGCATAAAGATAGTCCAAGAGATTCCAATGTACTCTCTCCTCAGTTCCTCGTGAGCTAGGTTCCTCCATCTCCATTGAGCTAGGACTGATCTCAAGGCAAACTGAACCACAATTCACTTTTTCCCATTATTAAATGAATTTCTTTTAATGTGTCAAATATACGAAATTTAATTACTTGAATAATATTTCACGATGAAGTTAATTGGCAACATACTATTGTAGTTCACAATCATAATAGTACGCAGCAGTCCTCTGCTCAATCTCTGTCCCTCCTGCCACTTCACTAGTACTTCAAACCAAAAGGTGCCACCTTCTTGATCCCAAGGGGTTCAACTACATCACCTGGGGCTGGTGGAGAGAGAGAGATCAGGTCCAGGAAAGCTAAGAAGCGAGGTCCATCTAAGAAAGAAGTGGTTCACCATCACCGCTACTTGTCCCTCTCATTGCTGGGTTCATCATCACACACGCACACCAACTCGTCTCCAACCGCTGAGGCCCATAGAATCTTGTATACATGGTAGCCTCTCAAGGGGGGGGGGGGGGGGGGATTAGTCCATTCTCCTTCATAATTAGTATAATTATTTCCTTCTTGTCACATAACATCACCACTGGCACTGACAAATACTAGTGGTGGCCAAGAACACAAGAAGCCACTTCACACTCTTAAGTCCCCTTTATCCCTGCTATGAGAGGGCATGTGTATATTACATATTATTATTAAGTACCATGATCGTGTAATTAATTTGTAGGGCAGACTAACAAAGAAACAACAAAATAACAATACAACGATCTCAATAATCAACTTGAAATTTACTCTCTCGATGCTTCTACTGCTCTAGCCTTTATCAGGAATAATGTCTAGATGCTCTAGCCTTCATCAGGAATAATGTCTAGATGCTCTAACCTTCATCAGCTAGATGCTCTAGCCTTCAACAGGAATAATGACTAGATGCTCTAGCCTTCATCGGGAATAATGACTAGATGCTCTAGCCTTCATCAGGAATAATGTCTAGATGCTCTAGCCTTCATCAGCTAGATGCTCTAGCCTCCTTCAACAGGAATAATGACTAAATGTTCTATCCTTCATCAGGAATAATGACTAAATGTTCTAGCCTTCATCAGGAATAATGACTAGGTGCTCTAGCCTTCAACAGGAATAATGACTAGATGCTCTAGCCATCATCAGGAATAATGACTAGATGCTCTAGCCTTCATCAGGAATAATGACTAGATGCTCTAGCCTTCATCAGGAATAATGACTAGATGCTCTAGCCTTCATCAGGAATAATGACTAGATGCTCTAGCCTTCATCAGGAATAATGACTAGATGCTCAAGCCTTCACCAGGAATAATGACTAGATGCTCTAGCCTTCATTAGGAATAATGTCTAGATGCTCTAGCCTTCATCAGGAATAATCACTAGATGCTCTAGCCTTCATCAGGATGCTAAGGCTTGTGTGAGCTGGTTATATACCAGTAGCTAGCTATTCACTACAAATTTTTTACAAATTTATGATGGAAAATATTTTAGATAGGACAATGGATCAAGCTTTTATAATAGACATAAGACTAATGCATGGATGGATGAGCTATATCAGATAAACGATAAAATAATCCTTTACTAATTAGTTCCCAGCATAGTAAAAGGGAGCATCTGACTGTGTAAGACAGCACAATCCAACCACCTCACCTTCAAACTCCTTTAGCCTTGATGACTTTAGGAACCTATCTAGAGCTCCGTTATGACATATCTCCAGTACAAGGTAGACGTAGTTTTTGTCCTCAAAATAATTGTAAAGTTCCAACACAGCGGGATGCTTCAGACGGCTGTGAATCTCCACTTCATTCCTGACACGGGAGACCTTATCAGAAGTTTTCATACCATTCTTTTCGATCTATACATCGTCAAGTGAAATTCTGCATGTCAGGCTTGTTACACATTTAATGTTATTTTTTAACTATACTTGCCATTTTTATTGCAACCTCTTGGCCATTTTTCTTAGACGTTGCCCTATAAACTCTGCCAAACCCTCCTTCCCCAAGAAAGTCCCTGACCTCATAGTCCTTATGTGAATGAGCTCAAGGTAAGACACATCAGCTGATAATAAGCAATTAACACACCTTGATAGAATCTCCAAAATTTGTATTCATCCTGGTAGCAGCATCTTTTAACACAGGATCCTCTAAAGCTAGGTTGGGCTGGAAAAGGGTGTTCAGCTGCCTGCCAACATCCCGCTGCGCAAATTCAAAAAAAAATTAAAAAAATTAAAAAACGGGTCAAAGGTGATTTTTTTTTGGTGCGCATGTCTTAATTCGCACATGGCCTACACTCGTAAACCCCACCTTCCTTCTAGATTTTACTAGAAGTTGCTAGTGGAAACGGTTGACTTTCTTGTCCTTCCCCAGTACTTTTTCCCCTTCGATATAAGCGGAACTTGGACGTTGCCGTAAGCAGTCGTAGATAATTCTTATCGTGTGGTGTGAAGTTGCTACTCTCGTCTGATAAGATTTACCAAGCTAAACGAGGTGTTGCGTTGAGATGTCCGTAGTTGGCTTCGACCTTGGTTATCAATCGTGCCATGTGGCCATCGTCCGACATGGGGGAGTGGAGGTGATAGTCAACGAATACAGTGACAGAAAATCTGTGTGAGTGACATTTTATCATGTGCTATGGTTTCTTAGGATTTGCTGACCCAATTTTGGAGATACCACAAGGTGTATTTTCAAAAATAGTTCTGTTTTTAACAATATAACCTATGAATATAAAAATCTCTCTCTCTATTGGTTTAGAAACAGTTATTTAACCAATGTTTCAGCCAACATACTTGGCCAGGATAAATTGACAAGATAACTAGATCAATTGAATACACAGCTAACGTGACTAAAAAGTTACACGAGGTGCACATGATTCAGGATGTGCCTGGTTGATGTAATATAGAAAGAAACACCAGATCAGACAGATGATGATGGACGTAGTTTCACATGCGTAGTCTTGGTAGTTGAGACACAGTAGTAATCAGATGGATCCAGGTGCAGATCCTGGGTCTGAGATACATACATGCCTCTTTTACAACTAGTTCTGTCCATCAGCTGGCTCTTTCACTGAAGCCTCCCAAAAAGCCTCCTCCCAAAAAGCCTCCTCCCAAAAAGATCAGTGGTTGTGGTGGTATGTACGTCTTCAGCAGTGGCAGACTTCCTCAGCTCTCCTTTCTTAACCTATTTTAGTTTTAGTTTCCAACCTCCTTGCTTCTCTAATCTAAACCTTTCCATAGCTACAAGGAATGTTATATATGACAAATAGATCTATTTTTGGCCCTGAAAAGCTGTGGCTCTGATTCATTGACTTGTATATGTCCCTGATGTGGGAGGAGACCTCAGGGATAGATAAGCCACAAGTGGAGGGAACTGCTTGTAAGCGAGGCACTGCACACTCATCTCGTACCTAGACCCACCTGATTGCTGTGGCTCAACTCTCAAAACTGTGCACATAAACCTAACCTATCAGTCTAACTGGTGCAGTGTTTCTACACAGCAGCAATCATACATTACATGGATCACTGCATCTCATTGACTTTTTCGGACATGTGTTGGCTAGTAGTTTATTTAGGCATCTTGCATTGTGTTGTCCATTCACTATCACACTGAGGAAGGTCAAAGCATGTTGGCTGAAACGTCAGTTGAGCAATCCTTTCTTAGGAGGGAAATTTTAACTGTTTATGTCATCAGCTGATAGTCCTCATTCTGTGTTGAACAAGGCATTGTTAGTGTGAATAAACTAGAATTCTCCTGTGGCTGGAGAAGTTTTTCAAGCCTGCGGAGAGAGCTGAGCCTTCCTGACCCTTGAGGTCCATTGACTTAGATCATCCCAGCACCTTCCATTACAGCGATACGCAATCAATGAATATTTCCCACATCAACCCTGAACCCCTTAAATACTATCCCTCTATAAATTATACTGATTTTTTCTTGTGACACTGCCGATCCCACAGGCTGTTTGACTTAGAGTGAGAAATTGCACCCAGGGATGTGGCCTTGTAATCTAATCCCCACTTTGTCCCACCTAGTACTTATACCATCCCTGCTTTCTTCTTTCCAAGGTATTTTAACAGTTGTCTCCTTGTGCAGGTCACTTGTGGCATTTTGCCCAACTAGACGTCTCATGGGGCAATCTGCTAAGAACCAGCATATTATGAATTACAAGAACACAATCTACGGCTTCAGGGAACTATTGGGTAGAAAATTCTCGGAACCCTGTGTCCAACAGCAAATAGAGGACTTGCCATTTGAAGTTGTTTGTCGAAAGAATGACAGTATTGGCATCAAGGTGCATTAAATGTGGTTATTTTGAGTGGGATGTGTTAGAAATCCTTTTGTCTTGCAGATAAATTGTGGAGATGGAGAGAAGATATTTTCTCCTGAGCAGGTTACTGCCATGATGTTGACATACCTCAAGAAGATGGCTGAGAAGGCTCTGGAGAAACCTGTGGCGGATTGTGTTATTTCCGTGTGTGACTAACTTAAGTTCCATATTTAATTTCTAATTTCCTCACTTTCCTTTCCTAAATATTCTTCCTTTCTCTTTCTGCATCTATTCCCTCCACTTGCTCTTCTCTTTCCCTTATCCTCTTTTCCTCCTCACTTTCCTACATCCCCTTCATCCTATCCTCTCTCTTTCCTCCCATCTTCTCAACCCCTTCTTTTCTTTTAATACTTCAACCCTTGCCCCCTTTTCTCTCCCCTTCCCCATCTTCTTTCCTCGCCCTCTCCTCTCCACTCTAATCACCCCCCCCCCCCTCATATCCTCCCCAACCTCTCATCTTCTCATCTCTTTCCCATTCCTCTCGCTCTTCCCACCACTTTACCTACTCCATCTCGTCCTTTTCCCTACCCCACTACCTCAGCTTCCCATCCTGTCATATCTGCGTCATCATCTCCCTTCCCTCATCTTCTCCCCACCCTCCCTCCTATTCCCTACATTAGGTCCCAACCTTCTTTACCGATGCCCAGAGACGAGCCCTGCTAGATGCTAGCTCTATAGCAGGGTTAAACTGCCTCCGTCTATTCAACGACACAACTGCAGCTGCCCTGGCTTATGGCATCTACAAACAAGATTTGCCTACAGAGGCAGAGAAGCCAAGGAATGTTGTGTTTGTGGACATGGGCTACAGCTCACTGCAAGTGACTGTGTGCTCCTTTCAGAAGGGAAAGCTCAATGTTAGTCAAGTTAACTGGCCTCATCTTAGTTCTCTCTCTCTCTCTTTACCCTTCCTTGATGGAATATGACACATGCCTACCTTAACAATCGTGTACCTGTATCATCTTAATGAATTTAGGTGCTCGCAAAGACCTTTGACACTTCTGTAGGGGGACGGTACTTTGATTTCCAACTAGTACAGTACTTTGTCGCCGAGTTCAAAAAGAAGAATATGGATATCCAAGGGAAGCACAAACAACTGATACGGCTGATGGGGGAGGTGGAGAAGTTGAAGAAAATGATGGGTACAGTCACCACACCTATACCTCTCAATATTGAGTGTTTCTATGAGGACAGAGACGTCAGCAGCTCAATCAAGAGGTCTGAGATTCTTTCATTGTGGTTCTTGGCTCCATTTTGTTATGTTTTATTGTTTTATTGTTGTCTTGTTCCTCATCCAATGCACACACAATCATGGCACAGAGAAATATTCGAGGACCTATGCAGTGATCTGTTCATTCGTGTTAGACAGACATTAAGTAGTGCACTGACTAAAAGCAGTAAGTCTCCTCTTGTCTCTCTTGCTTGCCTTCCAATCTGATTACTGAATAAAAGCCTTGCCCCAAAATGACCTTCGCTTTCAAGATGAAACGCATTCAGCCCGAACAGTTTACTTAAATATATAGCTCCAGAAATATACAGCTCTATGATCTGTTGCAAAAGCCTTTATCAAGACCTTTGGGTCATACATCTAGCCCTTGCTGCCTCTTTTTCCCCTTTACCTTGCATACCCTTCTCTCCACTTCCGCAGAGCTGCCTTTGGGAGAAATTGATGCTGTCGAGGTGATAGGAGGGAGTTGTCGCGTCCCAGCTGTAAAGGACGCCATTATAAGCGTATTCAAGTGTGATCCGAGCACCACTCTGAACTTGGATGAGGCTGTGTGCAGGGGGTGTGGTCTTCAGTGCGCCATGCTATCTCCGACCTTTAAAGTCCGGGATTTCAGTGTGTGCGACATCCAGCCATATCCCATCCAGCTCAAGTGGCAGGCACCCTTGAAGGGTGACAGTGGGTATGTCTGTTGTGTGTAGAGCCAGATCTACACTAGGCATATGATGCAATGTAACTGCAACAATGTACACTACACGATGAGAGCTAACTAACTGCAAGGTCGGGGGGCATGTTGAAGTAGCCCAAACCCACCCAAGAATTTAGTTTTTCTCTCTCGATTTAAATGATCACAGATGCTTGACTAACAGAAGAATTCTCAGAGGAAATATTCACAAGTTGCGTAGTATATGCTTTGCTGCTTCTTGTCATACCTATTTGTGGATTGGATTCTAACCTAACCACTCATGTTAAACTCAAATATTCCTCTAAGCAATATTTTGTTTGTTTAGAGTTATATATTCACACCCAAAAAAATTCATGATGTCAACCTCCGGTTGAGTTAGGATGCATGGCACACGAATTTATGAAATTTAGAGGACTTTCAAAATCAGCTGAAAAGAGTCTAGTGGGTGCTTGCTAAAGTAGTAAGTAATGAGCTAGTACTCCAATTAATGCACATCTGGACACACATCATTAGGGATGTAGCCCAAAAATAGCTGACAATCACAGCTGCCATCAAGGACGATATCATCCAGGGTGAGGCTTTTACTGGAAACCTTTCTGCTTAGAATGCTACACAAGCACTTATGCCTATTGGAAACCACTGAATCCCTTGACATTTACGAAAAACAGTACACCTGGATGGATTTTTTTCCAATGATATTACGAGCTTGTAGGTTTTTAAGCTAAATTTCTATATACTGGCAGCTTGGTCCAGCGTTGCTGAAATTAGGGTTGTTGGTACTTTCCAAGAAGTGGACATTTAGCATATCTACTCGGTGGAGAACTTCCTTTATCTGACACATTCACTACAATGACCATTCCTGATTTAAATACGCCTGCATTATTTAAGACGGGTTTTCCATCCTAATATTTTTAAAGGTGAATGTACTGTAAATTCATAGATAGATAAAATATGCCTTGCACGGCCACAGCTGTCGCTCTCATTTATTATTAGTAGTAGTAGTAGTAGAGTAGTAGTAATTAATTAATTTATTTATTTATATTATATTTATATTTATTATTATTTTATTTTTTATTTTAATTATTATTATTATTATTTTACATCTGGTTCACGTGCTAGATGCGTGTGCCAGTAGCACGTGGTGGATAGCTAGCTACCGTTGGCAGGCTCATGAGTCTTAGCGTCTCATTATTTCTGATGAAGGCTAGAGCATCTAGTCGAAACATCGAGAGACAGTTGATCATTGGGAAGGTTATTGTAATGTTATGTCAACTGACATAACATTACATCATTGAATCCCCAAAATCAAATTTAAATTGATAATGAGGTTTTACAAAGCAGCAGATAACCAAAGCTGGCAGTTATTGAGTTACATCCCTTGGAAGGTTCCACTTGATCCTGTACCAGCAACTGCTGCAGATTAAGCTATTTTTAAACTCTGAACCATGTAGAAGTTATAGAGCTCTAAAACATTTTTTCTCCCTCTTGATTTTGAGCTCCATTGATAAAAGTCTGTTTGCTTCCCATCCTTTCAGTTACTTCCTTGAAAACCTATGTCTGTGATATATGTCTAGAGATATGATAGTATACAGGGAAGGAGATCTCATCTTCCACAGCAAGATGCTCACTTTTTACCGGAAGGAGCCATTTCAACTTGAAGCTTCCTATTTGAGTCCGGAGGGCATGTCATACTCCTCCAGCCCACACATAGGTTTGTTCTGAAAGTACAATATACATACTACCTACATGCAACCACAAACTCTTTGTGGTATGAATAAAGCCTTTGTTGTTGTTGCTGCTGTTAGATTGTTCAGCCTTCCTTCAGCCTCTTGTGTCTCCTCCACAGGAACCTTCACCATCAAGAATGTCGGCCCCACTGAGGATGGAGAAGCCTCAAAGATCAAGGTCAAGGTCCGGTTGAACATTCATGGCATCTTTTTTGTGAAGGACGCTACTCTAGTAGAGAAACAGAAAGTGGAGGCAGTGCCAGAAGTGCCTGAGGCCATGGAGATGGACTCTGTCCCACCAGATGTTCAGCTTCCAGAAGTGGACAAGATGGCTGATAAGACTAATCGGAATGCTGTGCCTGATGGAGAGGTGCCTGCCGAGGAGGTGCCTGCCGAGGAGGTGCCTGCCGAGGAGGAGCCAGTAAATGATCCAGTAAATGATGATCCGGCACAGGATGATGAGAATATGGTGGAGGGAGTCACCCCAAATGGAGAGGAGGGTGTAAACAATCTTGATGGTGACAAGGAGAAGGTATGACTTTTGCAATGCTAGTGTGATACTTGTGGTATTGTGAGTGTGATTTTGTCTCGTGGATGCTGTACTTGTATGTAATGATGTGCTAGGATATGCCAGCTGCTAAGCCTCCGGAGGTTAAGAAGCAGAAAAAGCCAACAGTGAAGTACATTGATCTCCCCATAGTCGGCCAAACGGGTTCCATGACAAAGAAGGCACTGGATGATGCCCACGAAATAGAGGCGAGTCTATAATCTGGTTATGAGGGCAGCATCTAACTATGCCTTGTCCTACAGATCAACCTCACCTATCAGGACCAACTGGAGCAGGAGAAGGTGGATGCACGGAACGCTGTGGAAGAGTATGTCTATGGTATGCGGGACAAGCTCTACAACCTGGTGGAGTTTGTGACGGAGCAGGATAAAGAGTCCTTCAGCCAGTTACTCATGGCAACAGAGGACTGGCTCTATGATGAGGGGGAAGACCAACCCAAGAAGGTCTACATTGAGCGCCTCATCATGCTGAGGAAGAGTGGGGACCCCATCTTGTTGAGGGAGAAGGAATGCCACGAGATACCTATCGCCTTCAATGATTTAGGCAAGGTGGTGATACACTTCGAGAAGATCCTCAACAGCTATGATGAAGGAGTGAGTGACTAATCATATTATTTATCTGGCTAATGATGTTCAGCCTATGGCGATAAAGGTGCTATCGCAAGTGTCGATATTTGCTATAATGAGATCTGTAAGTAGCAATCCCGTAGGTATATACAAAGTTAGTAGTTAGCCTATTGCTTTCGCGAGGGGCTACCTGGAGCATGCTGAGTGGAGTGCAGCTTTCTATTGGTATAGAGATGGAGGCAGGCAGCAGTAGGTGGTGATTAAGCGGCAGAAGTGACCCGTTTTTGCAGCATGTTTGGGAAGAGATAAGCAGGAAACCTTGCAATCACCAACATAGAGATTGGCTAGGTCAGACAGGACTTTAAGCAACTGCTCTTTTCAGGTCTAAGTACATGGACACTGCAATCAGCGAGATCGCAAGCAAGATGATAGCTGTAGCTAGATTGTGTAGTAACTCATTAGAATTGAACAAGCTGTGTTTGGTAAAAGAATTGGCTTCATTGAGGTAAGCAGGCAAAATATGTTGCACTATTGCTGAAATAAACTTGCATCCAACAGGGGTATTGTCAAGGATAAAGAGATTCCGATTGTTTTGTGGTATGCATAGGTGTCTGGAACCTTTTCCAGCAGTGAAAGTAACGGAATTAGCTTGGAAGAAGTGGTGCAAGATTGGATGGTGGTTGTATGATCAGATATAAAGTCATTTTTTTGGTTATTTGGGGAGGTGCTAATGTGGGTCATCTTATTTAAATTGTGCAACCATCAATTGAATATTTGGTATTCCCCCAGCACTATTCATATAGAAGTACGTACATAGAAACAGTTTGAGTTATATTGCACCGGAAAAAATATTGAAAAAACTACATTTATGCATCATTGTAATTGTCATAGAATTCAAGTCTTCTATACTGGATTTCTATTGCTGCATCATTGCTGATGACTGTTGGTGACAATTTCCATCTCCTTCCCATCAACTGTCAAAGGCTACTATGTATTATCAGAATATTTAGACTCCACGAATAGGTGAAGTAGCCAGACTGTTGGTGACAATTTCCATCTCCTTCCCATCAACTGTCAAAGGCTACTATGTATTATCAGAATATTTAGACTCCACGAATAGGTGAAGTAGCCACAACTGCTTCAAAATACGACAGTCTGCATGTCAGGTCTAGTGCAGCTTACTCGAGTTGATACCGGAGGGCTCTCTTTGGACAGCACGGTTAAATAGTTGGTCATGATTTACCTGACCAATTGCGGTGAAAGAATGTACAGCCCTAGCCTATGAATGTTCTAAATGTGTCAGTTCCTATTGTTACATCACAAATGCAGTAGAACGATATTCCACACATTTATGGTGGCAGCTAAAGAGAATTATCTTGCAAAAGGATTTTTCGGTAAAGATGTTTTTCCCCCCTGATAAAGTGCATGGCTAGGGACATTTGATTTGTCACAAAGCGGTTTGTGTGAGTTGCTTTCACTTCTGTGATTTTGTATTCAGGACGAGTTGTATGCACACTTGGAGGTGACGGAGATGGGGAAAGTGCGAGAGCAGGTGAAAGGAAAGAGGGAGTGGCTAGAAACACATATGCAGGCCTGTCAAGCCACACCCAAACATGTAACTGCTCCCATCTTGAGCACACAGATCAGAGCAGAGGCCAAGGTTAGTCAGTATGTACAGACCATGTAACAAATACATTTATTATAGGGTGTGCATAATACCACTGGCGTTATTAAGATAGCATCCCCAGAAGTGATCTCTACTAGAAATTGGGAAGATAATTTCCCCCAAAGTACTAGGCTTCAGTCGGGGTTTTTCTTTTTGTTAGGTGATGGGAAACCACAGGAACAAGCTGCTTGTAGACACAGAAAATGACCCGATTCTTATATAACTATTCTAGCATGACATCATTATCATGTCATAATCAGCATTGGAAAACTCCATCAACCAGCCAACCTGGGAGGGACCCTGCCTGCATTGGCCAGAAAGAAATGTTCTTTTCTTCGAAATTTTGTTTTGTTTGTTTATGGGGTTGTTTCTTCGTTTTTACAGATAAATTGCTTCTAATTATTGTTTGGGGGGGGGGGGGGGGGAGTGGGTATTCTCTGTGAACCCTCATAAACTTGATCTGCTAGTTTCACTTAATACTCAATCATGCATGGCCTAGACTTGTATGATGGGAATTAAAAAACCATCTCCAATGTGCACCAAAAGTGACAACGTATATGAATCAAAGCCAAATGAGCTTCCGAATCAATCACCCCCAATTATGCACTAGCTGCCTTCAATCAAATTGCTGCCTTATTACCATGCAGCAAGGCCATGCAACAAGGCATAGTGTGTAGTTTCTGCGTGGTATTCTGGAGTGAAACGATGAACTGACGACGGGTTCTGACAAGTGGCCCACTACTAGCACAACTTCCTGTTCAACCTATCTCTCTCTCTCTCTCGAGCTTAGTCACTGCCAGATCTGTTACCAATTGCTTGTGTAGCTTATTAATTATTTTTCAAAGTTTTACAGATATTTCGATATTTTAAGAAATTAGCACCATTCGAAGGACCCTCTTACAGTAGACGAAACAGATTTTTACATTTTCATTTGTTGTTGCAGAACTTGCAAGTTGCAATTGACCCTATTGTCTGCAAGTCGCAATTGACCCTATTGTGAATAAGCCCAAACCCAAAGTTCCTCCTCTTACAGTAGACGAAACAGATTTTTACATTTTCGTTTGTTGTTGCAGAACTTGCAAGTCGCAATTGAACCTATTGTGAATAAGCCCAAACCCAAAGTGGAGCCCCCAAAAGATGACCAGTCGAACTCAGAAACAACTGCCAGCTCCGAAGAAACCACTATGGATGACTCGGACTCGAAACCTTCAGAGTTGAACTCTGACAAACAACCTCCTCCACCTTCCTCTGAAGACATGGACCTAGACTGATGATAATGACATCTCTTTAGACTGAAACTTGATTTTTCTTTGTATCTTATGCTATGTATCGTAGTGACAAATATTGAATTTTCAGCATTTATCTTCTCATTTATACACACAGTATCACTACTTTTAGTCACTTGACTTGGATGAACTTGAGTCACTCGACTTGGATGAAATTGAGGAGCCAGTTCTCGGTTGTTCTTCCTCTCCTGCACTGGCAACCATTCTCCCTCGGAGACCATTCCCGGTTCTACTATCCAGCTCTCTGTACGAGAGTACATCATAGCTGAGTTCCGAGAGCTGCTGTTCTTGGTTGATACTCGTCCCTCCAGAGGCCACAACAATCTCGGCATTGGCTCTAGTACCCTCACAGTTCTCCACTTCTGCCTTACCCTCTACCAGGGAGGGTGTCCGTAATGGTGGTAGAGGCTGAGATACTTCTACCTCCTGGAGTAATGGAGAATTCTCGCTGCTGCCTGTGCTGCTACGACTGCGGAGCAGGTTTCGCCTGATCCTGAAGTTTGGGTGGGGGATGGGGTCAACAAAGTGTTCCTTGATGTCTCCTGCAATGTCACGTACATCCAGCATGCGCAAGCAAGCAGTGATGCAGGGGACCTCGGCCGCAGCAGGATCCACATATGGCTTGTGGGGGAAAACAAAATAGTGGGCCACAGCAAACAGCAACATCTCCACTACCACCACGAAGTTCAGCAGCCTCTCCTGCGGCCATTTCTCTGTGTCTGGGATGACACCAGTCTTGACCAGCACTGCAATCAATACTGCTTGCCTGGAAAGACAAGTAATAAATTGTTCCCAATAATGAAAGGGTCCAGTACCACCCCAACTTTCCTAGGGTATCCCAGGATCCCAGCATATGTCCTAGTGCTGGGATGCTTCAGACTATAACATATAATATCTCTAGTGCTGACCATGGTCTACCCCTAGAATAACCCGGCTATCCCCTAGCCCTAGAATAACCCGGCTATCCCCTAGACCTAGAATAACCCGGCTATCCCCATCCCTAAGATAACCCGGCTATCCCCTAGCCCTAGAATAACCCGGCTATCCCCTAGCCCTAGAATGACCCGGCTATCCCCATCCCTACTATCTCCTAGCCCTAGAATACCCCTAGCCCTAGAATAACCCGGCTATCCCATCCCTAGAATAACCCGGCTATCCCCTAGCCCTAGAATAAGCCGGGCTACCCCTAGCCCTAGAATAACCCGGCTATCCCCTAGCCCCGGCTAACCCCTACCCCTAGAATAACCCTACCCCTGGAATAACCCAGGTATCCCCTAGCCTTGAATAACCCGGCTATCCCCTACCCCTAGAATAACCTGGGTATCCCCTAGCCCTTGAATAACCCGGCTATCCCCTACCCCTGGAATAACCTGGCTATCCCCTACCCCTAGAATAACCCGGCTATCCCCTAGCCCTAGTAACCCGGCTATCCCCTAGCCCTTGAATAACCCTGCTATCCCCTAGCCCTAGAATAACCCGGCTATCCCTAGAATAACCTGGCTATCCCCTAGCCCTAGAATAACCCTACCCCTAGAATAACCAGGCCATCCCCTACCCCTAGAATAACCCGGCTATCCCCTAGCCCTAGAATAACCCGGCTATCCCCTACCCCTAGAATAACCCAGCTATCCCCTACCCCCGGCTATTCCCTACCCCTAGAATAACCCGGCATAGCCCTTGAATAACCCGGCCATCCCCCACCCCCTAGCCCTAGAATAACCCGCCTCTAGAATAACCCGGCTATCCCCTACCCCTAGAATAACCCGGCTATCCCCTACCTCTAGAATAACCCGGCTACCCCTTGAATAAGCACCCCCTAACTAGCCCTATCGCTGAGTTGGGATCCATGGTGTATTGTCTACCCAGAATAATCTCCAGTATCCCGGGTTGTGTGTGGGGGTGTGTCTAAGGGGATTGGTTGCAACCTTTTGCTGTTCTAGCAATTAAAAACAACCCACTAAGCTTTGAGGCAGGACATACGACATTGCTTTGGTGGTCACACGAACCCCCCCACCCCCTACAATAGCTGAGTGGACCTGCACTTCAAATTGGACACCAAAAAACTGCCTACTAGAAAAATGCACACGAATAAGAAACCACTTCCCTGCATGATCATTGTAGAACAATCATCACGCAACTAACCAGAACATGGCAAAGACGATGGCCTTGATTGAGAGGAACTTCCCTATAGGGTGTATGGGTTTCAGGAGTTCTCGGGTTCCCTTATAGAAGTAGAGGAGAGAGTGGAGAGCTATTCCCTGCGAGACTGCATTGATGATGGACAGGTAGATATAGGCATTGCCAGCCTGCGTCATCACGCCCTTGTGGTACACACCACACAGTTGCGTGATCCTGAACAGATGATACAATCATACTCATAATAGGGCATTATATGCACTGAACAGTTGGCCCGTGCTGCAAGAGATGAAAAATCACACAGGTGTCTAGTAACAGAAAGTACTGTAATGAGATTCATAAACAGACCCATCTAAAGTGCTTGGCCTATTGGGATACCACTGAGCGTGCTGACAGAGTGGTGAAGTGCAGCTTCCTTGGGTGCAGAGGTTGAAGCTTATGGTGATCAGTAGCTGAAAATGGCTGCAAGTCCAAGGAGGAGCCAAGCAGGAACTCTGCGATTGCCAATATAGAGTGGCAAGATCAGACAAAGGTCACTTGATTTTAGCAATTACTTTCTAAGTGTCCAGATGGTATGTGATGATTGCATGATCAACGACTTGCTCACCAACTCATCCTTACCACTTTATTCAGAAATCGAGCAATCATGTAAGTACATTGGAATTTACTGTGGGTAGGTTATGTTTAGGGGGGAAGAGATAGATACAGAGAGGCATGGAAGTCCCTTAAGATGATTTTCAAGTTTCAAGACTTTTCCAATTGCTTATTGGTCCTCCAGTGTACTACATATACATCAGCAAAGAATCCAAGGATGGTGGGAATCTTCTGGGAGCCTGACACCACACACCACGTAGTAGCTCAAGAAGCTGCCCCTGTGAGTTATAGCCGAGATATGAGCTTTGGTGGGGTTTTGCCAACCACCATTTTTAAATAGGGGGTCAAATCAATATAGAAAGTGTACTAGTAGTAGCTGATATTATATTCGGTGTTCATAGTTTCATTTGACAAGTCAACCACATCTATCTATCTATTTTATTTATCTATCTATCTTACATGACTTTCTCAATAATAACTTTATTTACTCACTCGATGTTTGTTTCTGTACGAGTGTTAAATTTTGAGTTATCCAGCAACTTCCTGAAGGAGGTTGCACGACAAAAAAATAGGTTGAAAATATACCTTCATCGAACTCTCAGTTGACATAATGTAGATTGTAGATACAATGACTTTCTTGATAATTTAAAATTTCGGCTAGATGCTCGAATATTCCTGATGAAGGCTAGAGCATCTATTGAGTGAGTAAATTTAGTCGATTATTAGCTCCAAAAAGATTCCCACCCATGCCTTGAATTCTCTGCTGAGGTGTGGAGTATACCGGAGGACCAATAAGCAATTGGGGGGGGGGGATTACTTGAAAATCATCTTAAGAGACTTTCGTGCCTTTCTGTATCTTCCCCCCTAAACATAACGTGCCCACAATAGCATTAATACCAGAAGATTCCAATGCACTTACATGATATGATTGCTTCTGTTTCCGATCTCTGAATAAAGTGGTAAGGATCAGCTGGTGAGTAAGTCATTGATGATGCAATCAAGCTATATTACATGCAGAATGAACAACCCACACTCAATTCTGTTGTTTGGTTTGTGGAGTTCTTTCCTGGGCAAAAGTTACCAAGTCCAAAGAAACTGTAGCTGATCCTCTACCCAAACATCTGGTATTACTTTGTTCCAATTCTTCCGTGCAACTGTTACCAACCTTGAAGTGAGCTAACCCCTACGTGGATCCAGTGAACAGTAGCTGCAAGATCTTGAAGTGAGCTAACTCTACATGGATCCAGTGAACAGTAGCTGCAAGATCTTGAAGTGAGCTAACTCTACATGGATCCAGTGAACAGTAGCTGCAAGATCTTGAAGTGAGCTAACTCTACATGGATCCAGTGAACATAGCTGCAAGATCTTGAAGTGAGCTAACTCTACATGGATCCAGTGAACAGTAGCTACAAGATCTTGAAGTGAGCTAACTCTACATGGATCCAGTGAACAGTAGCTGCAAGATCTTGAAGTGAGCTAACTCTACATGGATCCAGTGAACATAGCTGCAAGATCTTGAAGTGAGCTAACTCTACATGGATCCAGTGAACAGTAGCTGCAAGATCTTGAAGTGAGCTAACTCTACATGGATCCAGTGAACAGTAGCTGCAAGATCTTGAAGTGAGCTAACTCTACATGGATCCAGTGAACAGTAGCTGCAAGATCTTGAAGTGAGCTAACTCTACATGGATCCAGTGAACAGTAGCTGCAAGATCTTGAAGTGTACATGGATCCAGTGAACATAGCTGCAAGATCTTGAAGTGAGCTAACTCTACATGGATCCAGTGAACAGTAGCTGCAAGATCTTGAAGTGAGCTAACTCTACATGGATCCAGTGAACAGTAGCTGCAAGATCTTGAAGTGAGCTAACTCTACATGGATCCAGTGAACAGTAGCTGCAAGATCTTGAAGTGAGCTAACTCTACATGGATCCAGTGAACAGTAGCTGCAAGATCTTGAAGTGAGCTAACTCTACATGGATCCAGTGAACAGTAGCTGCAAGATCTTGAAGTGAACTAACTCTACATGGATCCAGTGAACATAGCTGCAAGATCTTGAAGTGAGCTAACTCTACATGGATCCAGTGAACAGTAGCTACAAGATCTTGAAGTGAGCTAACTCTACATGGATCCAGTGAACAGTAGCTGCAAGATCTTGAAGTGAGCTAACTCTACATGGATCCAGTGAACAGTAGCTGCAAGATCTTGAAGTGAGCTAACTCTACATGGATCCAGTGAACATAGCTGCAAGATCTTGAAGTGAGCTAACTCTACATGGATCCAGTGAACATAGCCACAAGATCTTGAAGTGAGCTAACTCTACATGGATCCAGTGAACATAGCCACAAGATCTTGAAGTGAGCTAACTCTACATGGATCCAGTGAACAGTAGCTGCAAGATCTTGAAGTGAGCTAACTCTACATGGATCCAGTGAACAGTAGCTGCAAGATCTTGAAGTGAGCTAACTCTACATGGATCCAGTGAACAGTAGCTGCAAGATCTTGAAGTGAGCTAACTCTACATGGATCCAGTGAACAGTAGCTGCAAGATCTTGAAGTGAGCTAACTCTACATGGATCCAGTGAACAGTAGCTGCAAGATCTTGAAGTGAGCTAACTCTACATGGATCCAGTGAACAGTAGCTGCAAGATCTTGAAGTGAGCTAACTCTACATGGATCCAGTGAACATAGCTACAAGATCTTGAAGTGAGCTAACTCTACATGGATCCAGTGAACAGTAGCTGCAAGATCTTGAAGTGAGCTAACTCTACATGGATCCAGTGAACATAGCTGCAAGATCTTGAAGTGAGCTAACTCTACATGGATCCAGTGAACAGTAGCTGCAAGATCTTGAAGTGAGCTAACTCTACATGGATCCAGTGAACATAGCTGCAAGATCTTGAAGTGAGCTAACTCTACATGGATCCAGTGAACAGTAGCTACAAGATCTTGAAGTGAGCTAACTCTACATGGATCCAGTGAACAGTAGCTGCAAGATCTTGAAGTGAGCTAACTCTACATGGATCCAGTGAACAGTAGCTGCAAGATCTTGAAGTGAGCTAACCCCTACGTGGATCCAGTGAACAGTAGCTGCAAGATCTTGAAGTGAGCTAACTCTACATGGATCCAGTGAACATAGCTACAAGATCTTGAAGTGAGCTAACTCTACATGGATCCAGTGAACAGTAGCTGCAAGATCTTGAAGTGAGCTAACTCTACATGGATCCAGTGAACAGTAGCTGCAAGATCTTGAAGTGAGCTAACTCTACATGGATCCAGTGAACAGTAGCTGCAAGATCTTGAAGTGAGCTAACTCTACATGGATCCAGTGAACAGTAGCTGCAAGATCTTGAAGTGAGCTAACTCTACATGGATCCAGTGAACAGTAGCTGCAAGATCTTGAAGTGAGCTAACTCTACATGGATCCAGTGAACAGTAGCTGCAAGATCTTGAAGTGAGCTAACTCTACATGGACCAGTGAACATAGCTGCAAGATCTTGAAGTGAACTAACTCTACATGGATCCAGTGAACAGTAGCTGCAAGATCTTGAAGTGAGCTAACTCTACATGGATCCTGTGAACATAGCTACAAGATCTTGAAGTGTACATGGATCCAGTGAACAGTATCTGCAAGATCTTGAAGTGAGCTAACTCTACATGGATCCAGTGAACAGTAGCTACAAGATCTTGAAGTGAGCTAACTCTACATGGATCCAGTGAACAGTAGCTGCAAGATCTTGAAGTGAGCTAACTCTACATGGATCCAGTGAACAGTAGCTGCAAGATCTTGAAGTGAGCTAACTCTACATGGATCCAGTGAACAGTAGCTGCAAGATCTTGAAGTGAGCTAACTCTACATGGATCCAGTGAACAGTAGCTGCAAGATCTTGAAGTGAGCTAACCTTACATGGATCCAGTGAACAGTAGCTGCAAGATCTTGAAGTGAGCTAACCCTACATGGATCCAGTGAACAGTAGCTACAAGATCTTGAAGTGTACATGGATCCAGTGAACATAGCTGCAAGATCTTGAAGTGAACTAACTCTACATGGATCCAGTGAACAGTAGCTGCAAGATCTTGAAGTGAGCTAACTCTACATGGACCAGTGAACAGTAGCTGCAAGATCTTGAAGTGAGCTAACTCTACATGGATCCAGTGAACATAGCTACAAGATCTTGAAGTGAGCTAACTCTACATGGATCCAGTGAACAGTAGCTGCAAGATCTTGAAGTGAGCTAACTCTACATGGATCCAGTGAACAGTAGCTGCAAGATCTTGAAGTGAGCTAACTCTACATGGATCCAGTGAACAGTAGCTGCAAGATCTTGAAGTGAGCTAACTCTACATGGATCCAGTGAACAGTAGCTGCAAGATCTTGAAGTGAGCTAACTCTACATGGATCCAGTGAACAGTAGCTGCAAGATCTTGAAGTGAGCTAACTCTACATGGATCCAGTGAACAGTAGCTGCAAGATCTTGAAGTGAGCTAACTCTACATGGACCAGTGAACATAGCTGCAAGATCTTGAAGTGAACTACCTACATGGATCCAGTGAACAGTAGCTGCAAGATCTTGAAGTGAGCTAACTCTACATGGATCCTGTGAACATAGCTACAAGATCTTGAAGTGTACATGGATCCAGTGAACAGTATCTGCAAGATCTTGAAGTGAGCTAACTCTACATGGATCCAGTGAACAGTAGCTACAAGATCTTGAAGTGAGCTAACTCTACATGGATCCAGTGAACAGTAGCTGCAAGATCTTGAAGTGAGCTAACTCTACATGGATCCAGTGAACAGTAGCTGCAAGATCTTGAAGTGAGCTAACTCTACATGGATCCAGTGAACAGTAGCTGCAAGATCTTGAAGTGAGCTAACTCTACATGGATCCAGTGAACAGTAGCTGCAAGATCTTGAAGTGAGCTAACCTTACATGGATCCAGTGAACAGTAGCTGCAAGATCTTGAAGTGAGCTAACCCTACATGGATCCAGTGAACAGTAGCTACAAGATCTTGAAGTGTACATGGATCCAGTGAACATAGCTGCAAGATCTTGAAGTGAACTAACTCTACATGGATCCAGTGAACAGTAGCTGCAAGATCTTGAAGTGAGCTAACTCTACATGGACCAGTGAACAGTAGCTGCAAGATCTTGAAGTGAGCTAACTCTACATGGATCCAGTGAACAGTAGCTGCAAGATCTTGAAGTGAGCTAACCCTACATGGATCCAGTGAACATAGCTGCAAGACATAACAATAAAGCTCAGAGTTTGGCTTTGTAGAACTCGGATCTGCTGTAGTCCTCCATCCTCCACCACTCCAAAGCCAAAAACTTTAACTTTTACTTTAAATATAACTTTTTTTTAATTTAAAAACACTCAAGAAACACGACCCTGACAACAACCAGTTAGATGACCCTTTACCATTTAAAATTATATACACCAAAGCCAAAGCAGTACAATATTGTCACACTTATACACACACACACAATTTTAAATGGTAAAGGGTCATCTATCTGGTGTGGCCAACCTTTGGGGCAATCCAAAATGGTTGTGGTTTTTTGTTCTTGTTCCAACAAAAAAGCTGCATAATTTGGTAAAGAGCTTTACATTGTAAAGAGACGCCAATATTTGGATATGTTCATAACTTTAATCAGAGCTTCCATTAAGAAATTCAATTTAATGGGGGGTGGTATCCCCCTTTTGAGTTAATTTTGCGAGGAAATTGTACACTTGGGGTTGGGGGAACAGGCAAGAATGGAAGCAATCCATTTAGCATAGTTTGTCTTGAGAATTAGTTTTCCTGCTGAAGGCTACTCTCGTCAAAACGTCGAGAGAGTAAAATTTAAAGTTGATTATTGAGGTCATTGTGTAATTCTGTTATATCAACTGAAAGTTTGTGGAGATGTTACTTTTGTTGTTGCTTACATTGGGAGGATAGTATTATACATGACAGTGCATGTAATGTTCAGTTCACATTGAGATGTGAGGTGTCTGTCTTCTTGCCCCCTGCTGGATGGCCTGAGGGATGGACCATGGAGCCCACCTTTTAAGGGACAATTATACTAATTTGGGGGGAGGGGAGGGGGAAAACTTCCAAGCATGTTGGCATAAAAACATTGGCCTAATCAAAAAGGCAATGGATTGCACATCACATTCTTATTTCTCATTGTGGTCTATTTCTTCCATCCTTCGTTCTCCACCTGGATACAGCACAGTAGAAATAAAAAATGAAGGGGAGGGCCTTCTAGCTTGATCAATTGCAGATATCCAAGTGAGCTCTGGGGCAGCTGCTCTGGTTTGCTTTGGCATGTTGAATGCTCAAGGCTCTTTCACAATCAGCAACGCAGAATGCTCTTGTAATCTGGTAAGGCAAAACCTTGCAAACGAAACATCGTACTGAAGCCAAGGCCGGCGCTCTTTCCAACTCTGCTGGAACTTGTCCATCTTGAATCTCTTCCAAGTACCTGCTGTAGCATTTCTACCTTCTAGAGAAGGTCTCCTATATAGATTCAGGGAAAGGAAAGAGAAGTCCAACTGTGGACAAGCTGAACTCCAATTCGGACATTTTTTTGTTTTTTGCTTATATATGTGGGGTTTTCCCGTACCCAGAATTCTATTCATGTGGGAACAATGGAAATCCCGCAAGAGCACATGTTAACAGAAACTCACTTAACAGGTAAAGGGTCCTATAATGTTTGTCTATAGCATATGGTTTGTAGTGAAATTTAGTGTAAGTACCTTGACTACTGTAGTGGGAATGGCATTGCCCATCCCCTCCACATTACGAGTGCATCTATACCAAATTTCACAGCTATTACATGTTAACTCTTTAGGGCCTATAATTAAACATGGCACACGTGCACACTTCCCGAATTATTTAGCTCTCAAGGTGACTCTTGGCAAGATAAATTTAAATAAGTTTGTCAAATTGTTGTAGGTTTGCAAACTATAAAGCTAGTTGGCAGCTGCCTTTGCCCCTGTGTTTCTGTGGTTTGTATAATACATTTGTATTCCTATTCACCATTAGAGCTTCTACTGTATTGGTCACTAATGACAATAACTAGGCCAAGTACAAGGTGTACACTAAGGGACCTATAGAATTGGTTTCTGTACTCCCTCCCCCCCCACCTAAATTAACATTGATTATCATACATAAATGCGGTTTGTGCATGCTTGCCCCAATTCAACTTTTTTCACTTCAGTGAAACCTTGGACTGTGAAAAGTCAGTCAATAATAGCCAGGAGAGTCTATTATGCCTTTTCACTAGAGGATGTAGAGGATGTAGTAATTATAGGTACTGTACATACTAATATATACCTACACATTTACATACTCACTAGAGGATGTAGTAATGTATAGGTATATACATATTAATATATACCCACACATTTACAGATAAATGCCTGAAATAGGCTTAAAATTTGAGATATTTTTGCAGATCTGACCCGAAAGAGTTAATGCTTTTTAGTTATTGCGATGGGTGTCAAGTATGTTGTTGTTGTTGCTGTTTTTTGTTGTTGTTGCTGTTGTTGTTTGGTTTTTACAGAATACAAAACAGCTCTCAGCCTCATGGGACACAGATCCTCGACTTTGGTTTCGTATAGCCAGTCCAGGGTTTACTTATGCAGATAGGGCTACTTGTAAACAGTGGCTAAACTGTGGAAGTTATGGAGGTCCAATGTAAGGACACACTCTCCACACCAGGATTATTATACCACCCATAGTGGGCAGGCACACAGTATATACCTCCTTATCCAGGCAGCTTACTAGAGCATCCAGAGTAGGTAGGCACACAGTATATACCTCCTTATCCAGGCAGCTTACTAGAGCATCCAGAGTGGGTAGGCACACAGTATATACCTCCTTATCCAGACAGCTTACTAGAGCATCCAGAGTGGGTAGGTACACAGTATATACCTCCTTATCCAGGCAGCTTACTAGAGCATCCAGAGTGGGTAGGCACACAGTATATACCTCCTTATCCAGGCAGCTTACTAGAGCATCCAGAGTGGGTAGGCACACAGTATATACCTCCTTATCCAGGCAGCTTACTAGAGCATCCAGAGTGGGTAGGCACACAGTATATACCTCCTTATCCAGGCAGCTTACTAGAGCATCCAGAGTAGGCAGGCACACAGTATATACCTCCTTATCCAGGCAGCTTACTAGAGCATCCAGAGTGGGTAGGTACACAGTATATACCTCCTTATCCAGGCAGCTTACTAGAGCATCCAGAGTGGGTAGGCACACAGTATATACCTCCTTATCCAGGCAGCTTACTAGAGCATCCAGAGTGGGTAGGCACACAGTATATACCTCCTTATCCAGGCAGCTTACTAGAGCATCCAGAGTAGGTAGGCACACAGTATATACCTCCTTATCCAGGCAGCTTACTAGAGCATCCAGTGGGTAGGCACACAGTATATACCTCCTTATCCAGGCAGCTTACTAGAGCATCCAGAGTGGGTAGGTACACAGTATATACCTCCTTATCCAGGCAGCTTACTAGAGCATCCAGAGTGGGTGGGCACACAGTATATACCTCCTTATCCAGGCAGCTTACTAGAGCATCCAGAGTGGGTAGGCACACAGTATATACCTCCTTATCCAGGCAGCTTACTAGAGCATCCAGAGTGGGTAGGCACACAGTATATACCTCCTTATCCAGGCAGCTTACTAGAGCATCCAGAGTGGGTAGGCACACAGTATATACCTCCTTATCCAGGCAGCTTACTAGAGCATCCAGAGTGGGTAGGCACACAGTATATACCTCCTTATCCAGGCAGCTTACTAGAGCATCCAGAGTGGGGAGGCACACAGTATATACCTCCTTATCCAGGCAGCTTACTAGAGCATCCAGAGTAGGTAGGCACACAGTATATACCTCCTTATCCAGGCAGCTTACTAGAGCATCCAGAGTGGGTAGGCACACAGTATATACCTCCTTATCCAGGCAGCTTACTAGAGCATCCAGAGTGGGTAGGCACACAGTATATACCTCCTTATCCAGGCAGCTTACTAGAGCATCCAGAGTGGGTAGGCACACAGTATATACCTCCTTATCCAGGCAGCTTACTAGAGCATCCAGAGTGGGGAGGCACACAGTATATACCTCCTTATCCAGGCAGCTTACTAGAGCATCCAGAGTAGGTAGGCACACAGTATATACCTCCTTATCCAGGCAGCTTACTAGAGCATCCAGAGTGGGTAGGCACACAGTATATACCTCCTTATCCAGGCAGCTTACTAGAGCATCCAGGCACACAGTATATACCTCCTTATCCAGGCAGCTTACTAGAGCATCCAGAGTGGGTAGGCACACAGTATATACCTCCTTATCCAGGCAGCTTACTAGAGCATCAAGAGTAGGTAGGCACACAGTATATACCTCCTTATCCAGGCAGCTTACTAGAGCATCCAGAGTAGGTAGGCACACAGTATATACCTCCTTATCCAGGCAGCTTACTAGAGCATCCAGAGTGGGTAGGCACACAGTATATACCTCCTTATCCAGGCAGCTTACTAGAGCATCCAGAGTGGGTAGGCACACAGTATATACCTCCTTATCCAGGCAGCTTACTAGAGCATCCAGAGTGGGTAGGCACACAGTATATACCTCCTTATCCACGCAGCTTACTAGAGCATCCAGAGTGGGTAGGCACACAGTATATACCTCCTTATCCAGGCAGCTTACTAGAGCATCCAAGTGGGTAGGCACACAGTATATACCTCCTTATCCAGGCAGCTTACTAGAGCATCCAGAGTGGGTAGGCACACAGTATATACCTCCTTATCCAGGCAGCTTACTAGAGCATCCAGAGTGGGTAGGCACACAGTATATACCTCCTTATCCAGGCAGCTTACTAGAGCATCCAGAGTGGGTAGGCACACAGTATATACCTCCTTATCCAGGCAGCTTACTAGAGCATCCAGAGTGGGTAGGTACACAGTATATACCTCCTTATCCAGGCAGCTTACTAGAGCATCCAGAGTTATTAGAGTGGGTAGGCACACAGTATATACCTGAGCTTGGGACAAGGCACTACCCATAACTCAGAAACGGCTGTATCTGGGAATACACCACATTTTCCCCAATACTGACGATTTATCCTGAGGTTTGCACCCCTACATATAATATTAAGTGCATGCATATATATACATAGTATGTGTACATACTACACATGCACACACATAGTATGTGTACATACTGCACATGCACACACATAGTATGTGTACATACTGCACATGTGCACAAATAGTATGTGTACATACTGCACATGCACACACATAGTATGTGTACATACTGCACATGTGCACTAACTGAAAACAATGACATGCTCATTCAGTTCTTGGAAACAATGGAGATTTATCTCAGTGGTTCCTGCCTCATCTGAGCTGCAGTGTGCTGCCATTCTTCACAAGAAGATTTCCAGCCACACCGATGAGATTTCTAAACATAAAAGGCTTCGCCGGGTTTGACTGAACGATGCTGCTCCTCCCCATGGCCCCTCCCCTTTGTTCTCATCATCAAGTACAAGCTGTAAACAAGAAACTAACTAGAATCTGAGCAAGAATCGCTCTGTCGACAAAAACCTGGACTATACTACTATCAAAACAAGTCACACTTCTGTGAGCTCGAGGCATCCAATGAGGGGAGTTTTTGAGTGCACAGGGAAGTGAGCGGGTGCAAAGACAGCTACATGTAAAAGTGTTTTGTCATGTAGCTTGCTGTCAGACATATGCATTAGGAAAAAATCTCTTTTTTTCCTAAGCCATTAACAAAGAGTGTTGTGTGTGTGTTGTGTGTGTGTGCATGCGTGCATGTGTGTGTATTTATGTGTTCTCTATTCAACCTTGCCATACAGCGCACATTCAGAGTACAAGAAGCTGACATCATGAAGGTGAATCACTCTGAGGTGTTGTGGTGAATACCACACTGTACAAACACAAGCCCACACACTGAAGTTGGCAGCAAGCCCACACACGTGAAGTTTGTAGCAAGCCCATACACGTGAAGTTTGTAGCAAGCCCACACACGTGAAGTTTGTAGCAAGCCCACACACGTGAAGTTTGTAGCAAGCCCACACACGTGAAGTTGACAGCAAGCCAATGCACGTGAAGTTTGTAGCAAGCCCACACATGTGAATTTTGTAGCAAGCCCACACACATGAAGTTGACAGCAAGCCAATGCACGTGAAGTTTGTAGCAAGCCCACACATGTGAATTTTGTAGCAAGCCCACACACTGAAGTTGACAGCAAGCCAATGCACGTGAAGTTTGTAGCAAGCCCACACACGTGAAGTTTGTAGCAAGTCCATATACTGAAGTTGGCAGCAAGCTCATACACGTGAAGTTGGCAGCAAGCCCACACATGTGAATTTTGTAGCAAGCTCACACACGTGAAGTTTGTAGCAAGCCACACACTGAAGTTTGTAGCAAGCCCATACACTGAAGTTGGCAGCAATCCCATACACATGAAGTTTGTAGCAAGCCCACACACTGAAGTTGGCAGCAAGCCAATGCACGTGAAGTTTGTAGCAAGTCCACACACGTGAAGTTTGTAGCAAGCCACACACTGAAGCTGACAGCAAGCCCACACACGTGAAGTTTGTAGCAAGCCCACACACTGAAGTTGACAGCAAGCCAATGCACGTGAAGTTTGTAGCAAGCCCACACACATGAAGTTTGTAGCAAGCACACACACTGAAGTTGACAGCAAGCCAATGCACGTGAAGTTTGTAGCAAGCCCACACACGTGAAGTTTGTAGCAAGCTCACACACTGAAGTTGACAGCAAGCCAATGCACGTGAAGTTTGTAGCAAGCCCACACACGTGAAGTTTGTAGCAAGCACACACACTGAAGTTGACAGCAAGCCAATGCACGTGAAGTTTGTAGCAAGCCCACACACGTGAAGTTTGTAGCAAGCTCACACACTGAAGTTGACAGCAAGCCAATGCACGTGAAGTTTGTAGCAAGCCTACACACGTGAAGTTTGTAGCAAGCACACACACTGAAGTTGACAGCAAGCCAATGCATGTGAAGTTTGTAGCAAGCCCACACACGTGAAGTTTGTAGCAAGCCCATACACTGAAGTTGGCAGCAAGCCCATACACGTGAAGTTTGTAGCAAGCCCACACACGTGAAGTTTGTAGCAAGCCCACACATGTGAAGTTTGTAGCAAGCCCACACACGTGAAGTTCGTAGCAAGCCCACACACGTGAAGTTTGTAGCAAGCTCACACACATGAAGTTTGTAGCACACGTGAAGTTTGTAGCAAGCCCACAAAGTTGGCAGCAAGCCCATACACGAAGTTTGTAGTAAGCCCACACACGTGAAGTTTGTAGCAACCTCACACACTGAAGTTGACAGCAAGCCAATGCACGTGAAGTTTGTAGCAAGCCTACACACGTGAAGTTTGTAGCAAGCACACACACTGAAGTTGACAGCAAGCCAATGCATATGAAGTTTGTAGCAAGCCCACACACGTGAAGTTTGTAGCAAGCTCATACACTGAAGTTGGCAGCAAGCCCATACACGTGAAGTTTGTAGCAAGCCCACACACGTGAAGTTTGTAGCAAGCCCACACACGTGAAGTTTGTAGCAAGCCCACACACTGAAGTCTGTAGCAAGCCCACACATATGTGAAGTAGCAAGCCCACACACATGAAGTTTGCAGCAAGCCCACATTGCAGCAAGCCCACACACGTGAAGTTTGTAGCAAGCCCACACACGTGAAGTTTGTAGCAAGCCCATACACTGAAGTTTGTAGCAAGCCCACACACGTGAAGTTTGTAGCAAGCCCACACACTGAAGTCTGTAGCAAGCCCACACATATGTGAAGTAGCAAGCCCACACACGTGAAGTTTGTAGCAAGCCCACACACTGAAGTTTGTAGCAAGCCCATACACATGAAGTTTGTAGCAAGCCCACACACGTGAAGTTTGTAGCAAGCCACACACTGAAGTTGGCAGCAAGCCCAGACACATACACAACTATCTAGGATTGGTTGGGTACACAGAGCAAGGGCCCAGTAATATGGTTTTGTACTGACACCGAGTGAACTCAATGGGAAGAACTGTCTTCACCGGCATGGCTAGAGCAGCAAATAGGTATGTGGAGGAATGTTACCATCAAGTGTGTGTAAATCAATACCCATGAGTACAGTGTACTTGCTCAAACATCAGCTGGGTGGGCAATTGTTTCGTGAAACTGTCACTGATAATTCTCAACGACAGACACCCTGTATGTTGCTTGATGAAGGAAACTAGTAGGAGCAGATAATTTAATTAATGCATTTATTTATCACTACCGAACTTGCTGAACAGTTTATAAATAAATGAATTTTTTATCATTCTAAAGTCCCACCTATACCTCCACTGTAGACAGTGTTGTCATATATACACATAGTCGTTGTCTCTGTATATCATATACACATAGTCGTTGTCTCTGTATATCATATATACACATAGTCGTTGTCTCTGTATATCATATATACACATAGTCGTTGTCCCTGTATATCATATATACACATAGTCGTTGTCTCTGTATATCATATATACACATGTAGTCATTGTCTCTGTATATCATATATACACATAGTCGTTGTCTCTGTATATCATATATAGACATAGTCGTTGTCTCTGTATACCATATATACACATAGTCGTTGTCTCTGTATATCATATATACACATAGGCGAGAACTCGAGTTACATACATTCAAGTAGGTCTAGTAAATCAGCCCCCATTAACACTACTACAAGCCTGCCACTCACAATGTTACAATGGTGATGAGCACCCGTACCACTGTGTACTGCAGCACTCCAATCCTGCACCATCTTAGGAACTTTGCCCCCTTGGGCCAGGGGGGCAGGCAGCAGCAGGGGATGGGCTGGCTCACTACTGGCCTCGCCTCGAGCTCCGCCACCAGGTTGTACTCAGAGGTCAAATAATTGCAGAGGAAGCAGAGGAAGTTGTAGAGGACATAGGCCTCATAGCACTCTTTCAATGTGTCGAGGTAGATGGCCGCCTTGGGAACTGTGATGGCCAGCCACTGCAGTGTGTGTGTGTGTGATGTGTGAGAGTGCTGTGAGTGTCTATTGATGTATGTAAGTATTATGTGTGTGTATACATACATGCATGTGTGTATGTATGCATACACCATAAACTCGGGTAGTTCAGCACCCTACTTCAAAAAGAAAACGGGCACTTAATTAACTGAGAATAAGCTCTTACTAAACAAATAATGCACACTCACAGAAAAATAAAACAAATATATACATTCGATACCTTTTTAGACAGAGAGCTCCAGCCTCTCAAGGCAAATTATGAAGGAGCAAGTCTCTCGAGGCAAAGGTAGTGATCTCTCAAGCCTACTTTGCACTCCTTGAAGAACATCCATCTACAGAACTATTTGGACATCCTTCATGCAAAAAGCTCCTTTCAGCCAATGATGAGAACAATTCTTAGCCATGCTCGCTATTGGCATCCTTCACGAGCCAGAAGTACAATCGTTGGGTAGACCAGAAAGTGTTTTGGAACTTCAGAGGCCGTAGAATGATTATCTACACTACAGAAGACCAAGAGAAGTCCCCTGCAAATACGCAGCAAGAAGCTCATCTGGAAATTACACACAACTATAGACAATTGTAGCTAGTAAAACTCTTGCCTCAATGCTTTGCTGAAATACGTTGCATAGGCGGTGAAGCTAACATGCATAAGTACGCCTAACAAAGGCGAGAGGTTTGTAACAAGAATGAAATGGGCACTTAGCAGCCTTTAGAGTGCTAAACATCGAGAGGCTTAACGACCAGCGTTTATGGTAATTGTATGCACACTCAAGCACATATAGAGAAGAAGTGGCATTATGAATATGGGGATACCACGGATCATGGGAGCAGTCATGTGACTAGATATTGGAGTAAATTGAGATGAGGTGACATCGTTATGTCATACACCTGCCTAGCATACACTATTATACATACACACAACAGAGGTGGAGTTACATTCATTTTATGGAACCATGGTTACCAGTCTACTTGGATGACTATTGGAAGGCGTGGCTACGATAGGAAGCTATTACCTAGTTCTGTTCAACAATTATTTTGAGGACGAGAAAAAGGCCGAGAATTGCACCGTCGATTGCAATTGCCATCTTTGAAGAAGGACTCCTTTAGGCCAATCTTAATTCTTTCTGAAAGCTTTTCTAGCTGAGGAAGGCCTGGGAAATACTCTCAATCTCTTCGTCTTTGAGAAAGAAGGCACTCTTCGATGGATTTCTTTGCAACATGCTTTGCTGTAGACCTAGTCCGATGTCGTTTTTGTTCGCTTACTCCAATGGAGCCGAAAACTGCAGCTTTTTGTATTAGCAAAAAGTTCTAGCTACAGCCACACTAGCCAGACTGTCCTATATAACTATAAGTTTGACACAGTCACAGCTGAAGGTGTGTTTGCTACTGGAGGAGTGGTTCTGAGACAGAGTTATGGACATGGTTACATAGGGGCGGTTACAACTGGAGGAGTGTCTCTTATTACCAACTGAGACTGAGCTATGGACATGGTTACATAGGGGAGGTTACAACTGGAGGAGTGTATCTTATTACCAACTGAGACTGAGCTATGGACATGGTTACATAGGGGAGGTTACAACTGGAGGGGCAGTTCCTAATAAAGGATATACAGTAGAACTTCAGTTATCCCTAAGGCTAGGGACTAGCCACCTCACTAGGAATTAGCCACCTCACTAGAGACTAGCCACCTCACTAGGGACTAGCCACCTTACTAGAGACTAGCCACCTCACTAGGGACTAGCCACCTTACTATGGGTGGGGGAGAGCCCTCCATTTTTTATAAAAACGTGTTTACCAGCTCCATAGATTCTGCAAACTTCATGGTATGAACTTGATATATAGCTCAAAAGATAGGTCTCTCTGTGTGCTCTCTTTTGACACTAAAATATTTTTCATATGTATAACTATAGCCAAGTTACTAGACCTAAAGTGGAGGGAACTTCAAAACCTGAATGCCTGATTTTGCCACATAAATATCTCAAGATTGCAAAGTGCTAGAGAGTTGAAATTAGCACGCTAGAGGATGCCTTACTCTATACAATAACTTGTTTCGTTATGCGCTAAAACTTTAACTATGTGGTTAAGCGCCCGCTTGGAAAATGAATTTCGTTAAAATTCCATAAAATTCGTTTCCCAACCGCACGCTTGACCATGTATTTACGTTTTAGCGCCTAATGAAACAAGTCATTGCATAGAGTAGGGCTTCCTCTAGCCATTGGTGCTAATTTCAACTTTCTAGCACTTTGCAATCTCGAGATATTTATGTGGCAAAATCAGGCATTCAGGTTTTGACGTTTCCCCACTTTAGCTCCAGTAATTTGGCTATAGTTATACCCATGAAAAATATTTTAGTGTCAAAAGAGAGCACACAGAGAGATCTATCTTTTGAGCTATATATCAAGTTCATACCATGAAGTTTGCAGAATCTATGGAGCTATAAAGTGGTAACAACAAGTTTTTGTGAAAAAATTTAAAAAATGGAGGCGCCCCCCCCTTACTAGGGACTAGCCACCTCACTAGGGACTAGCCACCTCACTAGGGACTAGCCACCTCACTAGGGACTAGCCACCTCACTAGAGACTAGCCACTAGCCACCTTACTAGGGACTAGCCACCTCACTAGGGACTAGCCACCTCACTAGGGACTAGCCACCTCACTAGGGACTAGCCACCTCACTAGGGACTAGCCACCTCACTAGGGACTAGCCACTTCACTAGAGACTAGCCACCTTACTAGAGACTAGCCACCTCACTAGGGACTAGCCACCTCACTAGGGACTAGCCACCTCACTAGGGACTAGCCACCTCACTAGAGACTAGCCACCTCACTAGGGACTAGCCACCTCACTAGGGACTAGCCACCTCACTAGGGACTAGCCACCTCACTAGGGACTAGCCACCTCACTAGGGACTAGCCACCTCACTAGGGACTAGCCACCTCACTAGGGACTAGCCACCTCACTAGAGACTAGCCACCTCACTAGAGACTAGCCACCTCACTAGGGACTAGCCACCTCACTAGGGACTAGCCACCTCACTAGGGACTAGCCACCTCACTAGAGACTAGCCACCTCACTAGAGACTAGCCACCTCACTAGGGATTAGCCACCTCACTAGGGACTAGCCACTTCACTAGAGACTAGCCACCTTACTAGAGACTAGCCACCTCACTAGGGACTAGCCAACTCACTAGGGACTAGCCACCTCACTAGAGACTAGCCACTAGCCACCTCACTAGGGACTAGCCACCTCACTAGGGACTAGCCATCTTATGGATAACTAAATTTATGGATAACTGAGGTTCATAAGCTAGGCCATGAATTTAATTAAAAACACATCCTTATACCTTGAATATTATTATTTCACGAGCTTCTATGCAGGCAACCAATGTCTAGTGACTATGTACACAGTATGACAGAGGAATCTCGGGGGGGGGGGGGGGGGGGGGGGGTTGTTGTTGTTTTTATGAGGGAAGGGATAATACATGGGAAGGAATGAAGACATTTATTATTGTTGTCATTGTACATACGATTGCAATTCCCTTTAAGTAAGCTTTGACTGACACGCTCTGTGCATGCCAATCCCAATCATCTTTTAACTGGAGAAGTGAGGTTGCTTGAGGTTGCTTGGGCATCTGCCAGGTGCTAGTGCCACTTCAAAACCTTCTCCAGCATTTCTACTGCTGCTACATTTGTAGTATTATTGGGTGCCATCATCAGAATCTTGCATCTCAGGTAACAATAGCTCTGTATAGCTTACCAGAATTATCCAAAGGCATTATTCATGCCTTTGAAATACAAGAACCCATTCTTCTTGAGGTCACAGACAGTAGCTAGAAATTCCAACATAGTTCCCAGCCAGCTGTGAAGCGCTGTGACTTTATATAGTGCTTCTATTTTCTTCTCTATGGTTCTCTTACTTTTGACCCCAGCTGTAGCCATGCTCAACTCCTTCAAAAGCTCTCCTTTCCGCTCTCTTCCAGCTCACCGCGCGAATGTTCTGGTACAGACACAGAGAGGACACACGCCCTTTGAGTGCACATACTATTAGCCTTACAGATAATCTGAGTTTACGGATGACTGGGATGCAGATGTTCGAGGTTCCACTGTATGTGCATGTAAGTTAAAGTACAGCATTCACTCGGTCTCACTTTGAGAATATAGCCTTCTTATTCTAATACACTTACTAGTTGTTTGTAGTAATTACCAATGTGCTAGCATAGCACGCAGTCTGTCCATCTCTTACACGACATTATAAAAGCTGCTAAGTTGATAATGAAATCATCTGTGCTTGCTAATAACTGTGAAGATGGAAGGGTCTGAAGGCGGAGAGGTATGCTGCTCAAGGATGGTATGTAGCAGCTTAAGCTGTTCCAGCCATTGCTTAAGCTACTTGCCAGCTGTTGGAGAAAAACAAGGTCTATTCACCTCCCTGGAGGAGGAGGAGGAGAAGAGATTGAACTGAACAAACTCATCGTCGACAATAATAGTGATCAGGAACTCGGTAACTGACTGCAGCTAGCTCTGTCTATGGTGTTTATACACAGCAAGAACAAATTGCACTCCCGTAGAGCCCTTTGATTCAGCAGATCAGGGGCTTGTGTGTCTGCATAGTTGCAACCTACGATAGTTAGGATGAAATAAATAGAAGCTGCGACTTCTATTCGAGAGAATACGGACGGAATTTGAAACAAAACTGAGGTAAGAATAAGGCACATCCATGCAGCAGTAACTCAGGTAAGAATAAGGCACATCCATGCAAGTAACTCAGGTAAGAATAAGGCACATCCATGCAGCAGTAACTCAGGTAAGAATAAGGCACATCCATGCAGCAGTAACTCAGGTAAGAATAAGGCACATCCATGCAAGTAACTCAGGTAAGAATAAGGCACATCCATGCAAGTAACTCAGGCAAGAATAAGGCACATCCATGCAGCAGTAACTCAGGTAAGAATAAGGCACATCCATGCAGCAGTAACTCAGGTAAGAATAAGGCACATCCATGCAGCAGTAACTCAGGTAAGAATAAGGCACATCCATGCAAGTAACTCAGGTAAGAATAAGGCACATCCATGCAGCAGTAACTCAGGTAAGAATAAGGCACATCCATGCAGCAGTAACTCAGGTAAGAATAAGGCACATCCATGCAAGTAACTCAGGTAAGAATAAGGCACATCCATGCAAGTAACTCAGGCAAGAATAAGGCACATCCATGCAGCAGTAACTCAGGTAAGAATAAGGCACATCCATGCAGCAGTAACTCAGGTAAGAATAAGGTACATCCATGCAGCAGTAACTCGGGTAAGAATAAGGCACATCCATGCAGCAGTAACTCAGGTAAGACTAAGGCACATCCATGCAGCAGTAACTCAGGTAAGAATAAGGCACATCCATGCAGCAGTAACTCAGGCAAGAATAAGGCACATCCATGCAGCAGTAACTCAGGTAAGAATAAGGCACATCCATGCAGCAGTAACTCAGGTAAGAATAAGGCACATCCATGCAGCAGTAACTCAGGTAAGAATAAGGCACATCCATGCAAGTAACTCAGGTAAGAATAAGGCACATCCATGCAGCAGTAACTCAGGTAAGAATAAGGCACATCCATGCAGCAGTAACTCAGGTAAGAATAAGGCACATCCATGCAAGTAACTCAGGTAAGAATAAGGCACATCAATGCAGCAGTAACTCAGGTAAGAATAAGGTACATCCATGCAGCAGTAACTCAGGTAAGAATAAGGCACATCCATGCAGCAGTAACTCAGGTAAGAATAAGGCACATCAATGCAGCAGTAACTCAGGTAAGAATAAGGCACATCCATGCAGCAGTAACTCAGGTAAGAATAAGGCACATCCATGCAGCAGTAACTCAGGTAAGAATAAGGCACATCCATGCAGCAGTAACTCAGGTAAGAATAAGGTACATCCATGCAGCAGTAACTCAGGTAAGAATAAGGCACATCCATGCAAGTAACTCAGGTAAGAATAAGACACATCCATGCAGCAGTAACTCAGGTAAGAATAAGGCACATCCATGCAGCAGTAACTCAGGTAAGAATAAGGCACATCCATGCAGCAGTAACTCAGGTAAGAATAAGGCACATCCATGCAGTCAGGTAAGAATAAGGCACATCCATGCAGCAGTAACTCAGGTAAGAATAAGGTACATCCATGCAGCAGTAACTCAGGTAAGAATAAGGCACATCCATGCAAGTAACTCAGGTAAGAATAAGACACATCCATGCAGCAGTAACTCAGGTAAGAATAAGGCACATCCATGCAGCAGTAACTCAGGTAAGAATAAGGCACATCCATGCAGCAGTAACTCAGGTAAGAATAAGGCACATCCATGCAGTCAGGTAAGAATAAGGCACATCCATGCAGCAGTAACTCAGGTAAGAATAAGGTACATCCATGCAGCAGTAACTCAGGTAAGAATAAGGCACATCCATGCAGCAGTAACTCAGGTAAGAACAAGGCACATCCATGCAGCAGTAACTCAGGTAAGAATAAGGCACATCCATGCAGCAGTAACTCAGGTAAGAATAAGGCACATCCATGCAAGTAACTCAGGTAAGAATAAGACACATCCATGCAGCAGTAACTCAGGTAAGAATAAGGCACATCCATGCAGCAGTAACTCAGGTAAGAATAAGGCACATCCATGCAGCAGTAACTCAGGTAAGAATAAGGCACATCCATGCAGTCAGGTAAGAATAAGGCACATCCATGCAGCAGTAACTCAGGTAAGAATAAGGCACATCCATGCAGCAGTAACTCAGGTAAGAACAAGGCACATCCATGCAGCAGTAACTCAGGTAAGAATAAGGCACATCCATGCAGCAGTAACTCAGGTAAGAATAAGGCACATCCATGCAGCAGTAACTCAGGTAAGAATATGGCACATCCATGCAGCAGTAACTCAGGTAAGAATAAGGCACATCCATGCAGCAGTAACTCAGGTAAGAATAAGGCACATCCATGCAAGTAACTCAGGTAAGAATAAGGCACATTCGTGCAAGTAACTCAGGTAAGAATAAGGTACATCCATGCAGCAGTAACTCAGGTAAGAATAAGGCACATCCATGCAGCAGTAACTCAGGTAAGAATAAGGCACATCCATGCAGCAGTAACTCAGTAAGAATAAGGCACATCCATGCAGCAGTAACTCAGGTAAGAATAAGACACATCCAGCAAGTAACTCAGGTAAGAATAAGGCACATCCATGCAGCAGTAACTCAGGTAAGAATAAGGTACATCCATGCAGCAGTAACTCAGGTAAGAATAAGGCACATCCATGCAGCAGTAACTCAGGTAAGAATAAGGCACATCCATGCAGCAGTAACTCAGGTAAGAATAAGGCACATCCATGCAAGTAACTAAGAATAAGACACATCCATGCAAGTAACTCAGGTAACAATAAGGCACATCCATGCAGCAGTAACTCAGGTAAGAATATGGCACATCCATGCAGCAGTAACTCAGGTAAGAATAAGGCACATCCATGCAGCAGTAACTCAGGTAAGAATAAGGTACATCCATGCAGCAGTAACTCAGGTAAGAATAAGGCACATCCATGCAGCAGTAACTCAGGTAAGAATAAGGCACATCCATGCAGCAGTAACTCAGGTAAGAATAAGGCACATCCATGCAAGTAACTCAGGTAAGAATAAGGTACATCCATGCAGCAGTAACTCAGGTAAGAATAAGGCACATCCATGCAGCAGTAACTCAGGTAAGAATAAGGCACATCCATGCAGCAGTAACTCAGGTAAGAATAAGGCACATCCATGCAGCAGTAACTCAGGTAAGAATAAGGCACATCCATGCAGCAATAACTCAGGTAAGAATAAGGCACATCCATGCAGCAGTAACTCAGGTAAGAATAAGACACATCCATGCAAGTAACTCAGGTAAGAATAAGGCACATCCATGCAGCAGTAACTCAGGTAAGAATAAGGTACATCCATGCAGCAGTAACTCAGGTAAGAATAAGGCACATCCATGCAGCAGTAACTCAGGTAAGAATAAGGTACATCCATGCAGCAGTAACTCAGGTAAGAATAAGGCACATCCATGCAGCAGTAACTCAGGTAAGAATAAGGTACATCCATGCAAGTAACTCAGGTAAGAATAAGGCACATCCATGCAGCAGTAACTCGGGTAAGAATAAGGCACATCCATGCAAGTAACTCAGGTAAGAATAAGGCACATCCATGCAGCAGTAACTCAGGTAAGAATAAGGTACATCCATGCAGCAGTAACTCAGGTAAGAATAAGGCACATCCATGCAAGTAACTCAGGTAAGAATAAGGCACATCCATGCAGCAGTAACTCAGGTAAGAATAAGGCACATCCATGCAGCAGTAACTCAGGTAAGAATAAGGCACATCCATGCAAGTAACTCAGGTAAGAATAAGGCACATCAATGCAGCAGTAACTCAGGTAAGAATAAGGTACATCCATGCAGCAGTAACTCAGGTAAGAATAAGGCACATCCATGCAGCAGTAACTCAGGTAAGAATAAGGCACATCAATGCAGCAGTAACTCAGGTAAGAATAAGGCACATCCATGCAGCAGTAACTCAGGTAAGAATAAGGCACATCCATGCAGCAGTAACTCAGGTAAGAATAAGGCACATCCATGCAGCAGTAACTCAGGTAAGAATAAGGTACATCCATGCAGCAGTAACTCAGGTAAGAATAAGGCACATCCATGCAAGTAACTCAGGTAAGAATAAGACACATCCATGCAGCAGTAACTCAGGTAAGAATAAGGCACATCCATGCAGCAGTAACTCAGGTAAGAATAAGGCACATCCATGCAGCAGTAACTCAGGTAAGAATAAGGCACATCCATGCAGTCAGGTAAGAATAAGGCACATCCATGCAGCAGTAACTCAGGTAAGAATAAGGTACATCCATGCAGCAGTAACTCAGGTAAGAATAAGGCACATCCATGCAAGTAACTCAGGTAAGAATAAGACACATCCATGCAGCAGTAACTCAGGTAAGAATAAGGCACATCCATGCAGCAGTAACTCAGGTAAGAATAAGGCACATCCATGCAGCAGTAACTCAGGTAAGAATAAGGCACATCCATGCAGTCAGGTAAGAATAAGGCACATCCATGCAGCAGTAACTCAGGTAAGAATAAGGTACATCCATGCAGCAGTAACTCAGGTAAGAATAAGGCACATCCATGCAGCAGTAACTCAGGTAAGAACAAGGCACATCCATGCAGCAGTAACTCAGGTAAGAATAAGGCACATCCATGCAGCAGTAACTCAGGTAAGAATAAGGCACATCCATGCAAGTAACTCAGGTAAGAATAAGACACATCCATGCAGCAGTAACTCAGGTAAGAATAAGGCACATCCATGCAGCAGTAACTCAGGTAAGAATAAGGCACATCCATGCAGCAGTAACTCAGGTAAGAATAAGGCACATCCATGCAGTCAGGTAAGAATAAGGCACATCCATGCAGCAGTAACTCAGGTAAGAATAAGGCACATCCATGCAGCAGTAACTCAGGTAAGAACAAGGCACATCCATGCAGCAGTAACTCAGGTAAGAATAAGGCACATCCATGCAGCAGTAACTCAGGTAAGAATAAGGCACATCCATGCAGCAGTAACTCAGGTAAGAATATGGCACATCCATGCAGCAGTAACTCAGGTAAGAATAAGGCACATCCATGCAGCAGTAACTCAGGTAAGAATAAGGCACATCCATGCAAGTAACTCAGGTAAGAATAAGGCACATTCGTGCAAGTAACTCAGGTAAGAATAAGGTACATCCATGCAGCAGTAACTCAGGTAAGAATAAGGCACATCCATGCAGCAGTAACTCAGGTAAGAATAAGGCACATCCATGCAGCAGTAACTCAGTAAGAATAAGGCACATCCATGCAGCAGTAACTCAGGTAAGAATAAGACACATCCAGCAAGTAACTCAGGTAAGAATAAGGCACATCCATGCAGCAGTAACTCAGGTAAGAATAAGGTACATCCATGCAGCAGTAACTCAGGTAAGAATAAGGCACATCCATGCAGCAGTAACTCAGGTAAGAATAAGGCACATCCATGCAGCAGTAACTCAGGTAAGAATAAGGCACATCCATGCAAGTAACTAAGAATAAGACACATCCATGCAAGTAACTCAGGTAACAATAAGGCACATCCATGCAGCAGTAACTCAGGTAAGAATATGGCACATCCATGCAGCAGTAACTCAGGTAAGAATAAGGCACATCCATGCAGCAGTAACTCAGGTAAGAATAAGGTACATCCATGCAGCAGTAACTCAGGTAAGAATAAGGCACATCCATGCAGCAGTAACTCAGGTAAGAATAAGGCACATCCATGCAGCAGTAACTCAGGTAAGAATAAGGCACATCCATGCAAGTAACTCAGGTAAGAATAAGGTACATCCATGCAGCAGTAACTCAGGTAAGAATAAGGCACATCCATGCAGCAGTAACTCAGGTAAGAATAAGGCACATCCATGCAGCAGTAACTCAGGTAAGAATAAGGCACATCCATGCAGCAGTAACTCAGGTAAGAATAAGGCACATCCATGCAGCAATAACTCAGGTAAGAATAAGGCACATCCATGCAGCAGTAACTCAGGTAAGAATAAGACACATCCATGCAAGTAACTCAGGTAAGAATAAGGCACATCCATGCAGCAGTAACTCAGGTAAGAATAAGGTACATCCATGCAGCAGTAACTCAGGTAAGAATAAGGCACATCCATGCAGCAGTAACTCAGGTAAGAATAAGGTACATCCATGCAGCAGTAACTCAGGTAAGAATAAGGCACATCCATGCAGCAGTAACTCAGGTAAGAATAAGGTACATCCATGCAAGTAACTCAGGTAAGAATAAGGCACATCCATGCAGCAGTAACTCGGGTAAGAATAAGGCACATCCATGCAAGTAACTCAGGTAAGAATAAGGCACATCCATGCAGCAGTAACTCAGGTAAGAATAAGGTACATCCATGCAGCAGTAACTCAGGTAAGAATAAGGCACATCCATGCAGCAGTAACTCAGGTAAGAATAAGGTACATCCATGCAGCAGTAACTCAGGTAAGAATAAGGCACATCCATGCAAGTAACTCAGGTAAGAATAAGGCACATCCATGCAGCAGTAACTCAGGTAAGAATAAGGCACAACCATGCAAGTAACTCAGGTAAGAATAAGGCACATCCATGCAGCAGTAACTCAGGTAAGAATAAGGCACATCCATGCAGCAGTAACTCAGGTAAGAATAAGGCACATCCATGCAGCAGTAACTCAGGTAAGAATAAGGCACATCCATGCAGCAGTAACTCAGGTAAGAATAAGGCACATCCATGCAGCAGTAACTCAGGTAAGAATAAGGCACATCCATGCAGCAGTAACTCAGGTAAGAATAAGACACATCCATGCAGCAGTAACTCAGGTAAGAATAAGGCACATCCATGCAGCAGTAACTCAGGTAAGAATAAGGCACATCCATGCAGCAGTAACTCAGGTAAGAATAAGGCACATCCATGCAGCAGTTACTCAGGTAAGAATAAGGCACATCCATGCAGCAGTAACTCAGGTAAGAATAAGGCACATCCATGCAGCAGTAACTCAGGTAAGAATAAGGCACATCCATGCAGCAGTAACTCAGGTAAGAATAAGGCACATCCATGCAGCAGTAACTCAGGTAAGAATAAGGCACATCCATGCAGCAGTTACTCAGGTAAGAATAAGGCACATCCATGCAGCAGTAACTCAGGTAAGAATAAGGCACATCCATGCAGCAGTAACTCAGGTAAGAATAAGGCACATCCATGCAGCAGTAACTCAGGTAAGAATAAGGCACATCCATGCAGCAGTAACTCAGGTAAGAATAAGGCACATCCATGCAGCAGTAACTCAGGTAAGAATAAGGCACATCCATGTAGCAGTAACTCGGGTAAGAATAAGGCACATCCATGCAAGTAACTCAGGTAAGAATAAGGCACATCCATGCAAGTAACTCAGGTAAGAATAAGGCACATCCATGCAGCAGTAACTCGGGTAAGAATAAGGCACATCCATGCAGCAGTAACTCAGGTAAGAATAAGGCACATCCATGCAGCAGTAACTCAGGTAAGAATAAGGCACATCCATGCAGCAGTAACTCAGGTAAGAATAAGGCACATCCATGCAGCAGTAACTCGGGTAAGAATAAGGCACATCCATGCAGCAGTAACTCAGGTAAGAATAAGGCACATCCATGCAGCAGTAACTCAGGTAAGAATAAGGCACATCCATAACTCATGTAAGAATAAGGCATATCCATGCAGCAGTAACTCAGGTAAGAATAAGGCACATCCATGCAGCAGTAACTCAGGTACCTAAGAATCCATGCAGGTAAGAATAAGGCACATCCATGCAGGTAACTCAGGTAAGAATAAGATACATCCATGCAGCAGTAACTCAGGTAAGAATAAGGCACATCCATGCAGCAGTAACTCAGGTAAGAATAAGGCACATCCATGCAGCAGTAACTCAGGTAAGAATAAGGTACATCCATGCAGCAGTAACTCGGGTAAGAATAAGGTACATCATGCAGCAGTAACTCAGGTAAGAATAAGGCACATTCATGCAAGTAACTCAGGTAAGAATAAGGCACATCCATGCAAGTAACTCAGGTAAGAATAAGTCACATCCATGCAGCAGTAACTGAGGGACCACTTACACTGTTGAGGGAGTATATAGGAACCACCCACAGTATCCTGAGGAAAAACAACAATCACATGTACAAAAGTAAAGCTCACACATATATCACACACCATACACTTGCACAATACCACACGAACTCCTGGCAAAACACACACACACACAAACAAAGACACACACACACACATGCACCTTATAATATGCTTCTGAAGGTGGGGCTGAGTGTAGTTCAGGATATGCTGGAGTAATCCGGCCAAGAACACAGGAAGAGTTAGCAGAACAAACAAACTAGCCACAAACCAAGCTGTGCTCTCTGCATGGTGATTGCCCTTCTTGTTGACCGCCTGGTAGATGAGCAGGGGCAGGACTATCATGAGGAGGAGGATGTAGAAGATGGCCACAGCAGGTTTACACCAACCCCTCCAGTGGTGCCAACAAGACCAGCGAGTGCACGCACACTCGTACAGAAACACACGCCACTTTCGTTTCATGGCCATCACACATGAAGCTAAAATTCTTAAAATACTCTTTATCCGTAGATCTTTATCAGACCTTCTGTTGTTTACTTCAGCCTTTCCAGCCTACTCAATAATCATTTTTGGTTTCTGGTCAGACATTGCGAGTTCTATCAAAAGCCATGGTAGTATATCACTTTGGTTGATCCTTAATTAAGGGTGGGTGGGTTGTTGGGAAGTTTTAGCTGCACTTTGATGGGAACTCCGGAATCCTTTCCTCTGGCTTCTGCCAGCACAGCTAGCACGCTCACCAACCAGTGCTGTCAGCTCCTGAGCTTGCTTGGGCAGTGGGGACACGATCCGAGCGAGCTGTATTACTGATGTTGCCAGCTGCATGAATTGATGAAATACAGTAGTCAACATTCTGTGCCACCTTGTTTATAAATGGTCTCCCAGTAGCTGGACTTTTCCTATTTAGTGATTTGAATGGAAAGAACTGACAATCTCTGAGCCCCCACTGGAAAAGGCTAGGAGATAGGTCATGGGGCTTGTGAATCTTCAGCTTTTTAACTTTACAGTGGGAATTGGTTATGCCATTTACTGTACTCTGCCATTTACTGTACTCTACACCATCCAATGTGATCACATGAACCACAGCTACTTATCTCTTACCCTTTCTCCTGCCAGAGGTTAGAACAAAATCCTCCAGTCCTAACTATATTTAGTAAAGTCTACCCCAAAGAAACAGAAGTTAGGGACACGAGTATATTCCTAGTCCTAACTGAAACGATCTCTGCGTTCAAGCACAGCTTATTAACTCACCTCTTTCAATGCACAGTTTAGCTCTCAGCCAAGGATTTCTGTATCTATCACTTTAAAGAATCACTTCAGATTCTACGCGCAGTTGTGTGACATTCCTACCCAAAATTTCGGTAAAGGTATCTTGCACTAGTATATATATGGGCTTTAAAAAGAATTCTCCGTTGCCAGGCGATAGTGCCTTCAATAAACTGCTTCCTATTTGTAAAAGGAATGTCTGTAAGTTAAAAACAAGCAACTACTTGCTGCATTTATATATAAATGTTTCTCCTTGTGGCAAAAAGGACAATATTAGGGTTGCTATTCGATGTCGCCCCATGTCACAAAAGGAAATCCAAGATGGCCACAAACCAATTGTAAATGTGGACAGACTAAAGAGTCAGGTGAATGTGAACAGGCCCAATCAAGATAACACAAAATCATTCACTTTTGATAATGTCTTTGGAACTGATGCCAAACAAGTGGACGTTTACAATGAGCTAGCCCGCCCTATAGTGGAATTTGTGTTGGAAGGATATAATGGTACTTCTCATATCTGTGCTTCTGTTAACTTTTAAGCTGTTTTTCTTTGTGTGAATTTGTATTGTTTTGATTTCCTTTGTGTCATGTGAGGCTCCACAGAGGGCAATCACCTCCTCCTCTCTGAGAGTTGAGCGAGCATCATCCCCCTTCCCCCAACTTACAATTTCAGTAGCAGTTTTATTGCTCATTTTATTGAGGTTTTGAGATAGAGAACCTCCAAACAAAAATCCACGTATATCTCCCCCCCCCATCATCTCTTGTGTGGTGCTTTGTGCTTGACAGCTGTACTGTGGCCGAGTGTACCAATTAAACTATTCTCATCCTCTCCAAAAAGATGGTTGAGATAATGAGCAAATGGAGCTGATTATTTTGTTGCTTTGTGTTAATTCTATTGCTTTGTGGTCTGTATGTGCTACCATGATCAGGCACAATCTTTGCATATGGACAGACAGGGACAGGAAAAACCTTTACCATGGAAGGTGATAGGAACATAGCTGAGCACCGAGGGATTATACCCAACTCCTTTGCTCATGTATTTGGTCACATTTGCAAGTCTGAGGGAGAAGTCCAGTGAGTACATATGTATTTGTGGTGAGAGAGTTTGAAATGAAAATCACTAGAGGAAAATAGGTGTACACTACTAGTCTGTGCACAATGTGCTGGGAGTGATTGTTGTGCACAATGTGCTGGGAGTGATTGTTGTGCACAATGTGCTGGGAGTGATTGCTATGCACAATGTGCTGGGAGTGATTGCTGTGCACAATGTGCTGGGAGTGATTGTTGTGCACAATGTGCTGGGAGTGATTGTTGTGCACAATGTGCTGAGAGTGATTGTTGTGCACAATGTGCTGGGAGTGATTGTTGTGCACAATGTGCTGGGAGTGATTGTTGTGCACAATGTGCTGGGAGTGATTGTTGTGCACAATGTGCTGGGAGTGATTGTTGTGCACAATGTGCTGGGAGTGATTGTTGTGCACAATGTGCTGGGAGTGATTGCTGTGCACAATGTGCTGGGAGTGATTGTTGTGCACAATGTGCTGGGAGTGATTGTTGTGCACAATGTGCTGGGAGTGATTGTTGTGCACAATGTGCTGGGAGTGATTGTTGTGCACAATGTGCTGGGAGTGATTGTTGTGCACAATGTGCTGGGAGTGATTGTTGTGCACAATGTGCTGGGAGTGATTGTTGTGCACAATGTGCTGGGAGTGATTGCTATGCACAATGTGCTGGGAGTGATTGTTGTGCACAATGTGCTGGGAGTGATTGTTGTGCACAATGTGCTGGGAGTGATGTTGTGCACAATGTGCTGGGAGTGATTGCTGTGCACAATGTGCTGGGAGTGATTGTTGTGCACAATGTGCTGGGAGTGATTGTTGTGCACAATGTGCTGGGAGTGATTGTTGTGCACAATGTGCTGGGAGTGATTGTGTGCACAATGTGCTGGGAGTGATTGTTGTGCACAATGTGCTGGGAGTGATTGCTGTGCACAATGTGCTGGGAGTGATTGTGTGCACAATGTGCTGGGAGTGATTGTTGTGCACAATGTGCTGGGAGTGATTGTTGTGCACAATGTGCTGGGAGTGATTGTGTGCACAATGTGCTGGGAGTGATTGTTGTGCACAATGTGCTGGGAGTGATTGTTGTGCACAATGTGCTGGGAGTGATTGCTGTGCACAATGTGCTGAGAGTGATTGTTGTGCACAATGTGCTGGGAGTGATTGTTGTGCACAATGTGCTGGGAGTGATTGCTGTGCACAATGTGCTGGGAGTGATTGTTGTGCACAATGTGCTGGGAGTGATTGCTGTGCACAATGTGCTGGGAGTGATTGTTGTGCACAATGTGCTGGGAGTGATTGTTGTGCACAATGTGCTGGGAGTGATTGTTGTGCACAATGTGCTGGGAGTGATTGTTGTGCACAATGTGCTGGGAGTGATTGTTGTGCACAATGTGCTGGGAGTGATTGTTGTGCACAATGTGCTGGGAGTGATTGTTGTGCACAATGTGCTGGGAGTGATTGTTGTGCACAATGTGCTGGGAGTGATTGTTGTGCACAATGTGCTGGGAGTGATTGTTGTGCACAATGTGCTGGGAGTGATTGTTGTCACAATGTGCTGGGAGTGATTGTTGTGCACAATGTGCTGGGAGTGATTGTTGTGCACAATGTGCTGGGAGTGATTGTTGTGCACAATGTGCTGGGAGTAATTGTTGTGCACAATGTGCTGGGAGTGATTGCTGTGCACAATGTGCTGGGAGTGATTGTTATGCACAATGTGCTGGGAGTGATTGTTGTGCACAATGTGCTGGGAGTGATTGCTATGCACGATGTGCTGGGAGTGATTGTTGTGCACAATGTGCTGGGAGTGATTGTTCTGTTTGCCTCTGTCCCTTACTTCAGATTCTTGGTCAGAGTGTCATATTTAGAACTGTACAATGAGGATGTGAGGGATATCTTGTCCAAGACACCTCAGAAGAAGCTGGATGTCAGGGAGAGGTCAGACATTGGTGTCTATGTCAAGGACCTCTCTACCTATATTGTCAGGAATGCTGATGATATGTTCAAGTTGATTGCTATTGGAAACAAGAACAGTTAGTATTAGGGGAGATGGGGGAGTGATGGAGGGCTGGAGGGAAGAGGGGAGGGGGGGATGGGTGGTAGATGGAGAGAGGAGAGTGGATGAACAGGAATTGAGGGTGTGAGGGTGAGGTCAAGGTGTAGTTGAAGGGAGAAATGTGGAGGAGATTGGTAACATTTATTATCAGTTTTGTAGGGTCCTTTGCTGCTACTGATATGAATACACATTCTTCCCGATCCCATGTCATCTTCACCATCACAATTGAAAGGAGTGATCTTGGAAAGGATAATCATAAACATTTACGCATGGGAAAACTCCACTTGGTCGACTTAGCTGTAAGAGCTTTTTAAAATACTTTTTCTTCCCCAAACTGTCTGCATTATCTCCTTCCTTTCAGGGCTCAGAACGACAATCCAAGACTCATTCTGAAGGGAAACAGTTTTCAGAGGCAGTGAAGATCAACCAGTCTCTTTCAAGTCTAGGGAACGTGATTTCAGCCCTCGTAGATGGACGTAGCTCTCATGTTCCTTATCGTAATTCCCAGCTGACACGCCTCCTTCAAGATTCCCTAGGAGGCAACTCCAAGACAGTCATGATTGCAAATGTAGGCCCTGCTGACTATAATGCAGATGAAACACTCAATACTCTACGGTTAGGAGGAGATGTAGGAGTTTCCTGCATTGTATACGAGTACCAACAATAGTATGTATCGTGTTAATGCACCTTATATTCTAGATATGCAAATCGGGCCAAGAATATCAAGAACTGTGCTCATATTAATGAAGACCCTAAAGATGCAATGCTCCGTGAGTTCCAAAAGGAGATTGATGGCCTCAAGAAGTTGCTGGAAGAGGGTATGACACTAGCACGTGATGTTATATAGCATGCCAAGACAAATGTGCATAATGTACATTTGGTTTGACTATTTTAGGTGGTGAAGAAGATGGTGACGATGAGGGTAGAAAGCGAACTTCAAGGAAAAAGGGGGAGAAAACTGAAAAACCACCAAAAAGTAACTAATGTTGGGCTGGATTTATTTACAGTAACACAGCACACCCATCAGGTGACAAAACATTCTAATTCTACCACTAGTGTCATCAAGCACCCTCTCTTCGCAAACCATGGCCACCATGAAGGAGCAGATTGAGAAAGAGAAAGCTGAGCTATCTGCCACCGAAGACTTGGCAGAGGGTGAGAAAAGGAAGGCAGAACTGGCACTGCAGAAGAGAGAGCAAGAATTGAAGGCAGCTCAGCAGCAGCACTTGGATTTGGAGACTAAACTAATGCAACTGAATTCTCAGGTGGAGACACCACTGACAGGTAGAAATGGCCGATTTAATTTGTGTTGTTGTGATTGCTTTTGTAGGTGATTCATGGCGGAGTGAATCTCCTGGAGCAAGCAGAGGAGCAAGAATACCTGCTGCAATCATCTGCTAAAGAGCTGGAAAAGAGGAAGAAGGAAGAGGAAATTCTGAGGGAGAAGCTGCGAGAGAAAGAAGCAGAGAAGCACGACATGGAGGAGAAGTATGCCACTCTCCAGGAAGAAGCTGCAGGGAAAACACGTATTCTGAAGGAAGTCTGGAAGCAGTTTCAACATACAAAGGAGGAGGTCAGTTTTATTCTCACTTAATAATACATGAAAAATGTGTGGAGAAGAGGCATAGCTTGTACTGTCAATAAAATGTTGTTTAAATTTTTTTTAATACACATAAAACAGATAGCAGACATGAAGGCTGAAGCTCAGAGAGAGAACGAGGACCTATTGGACATGATTCGCGAGCTGAGCAAGGAGGTGAAGCTGCAGACACTCATCATCAACATGAATGTGCCCCAAGACTACCAGAAGGACCTGGAGGAGCATGTGGAGTGGCATGAAGAAACAGGAGAATGGCACATGGTCAGCAGCATCAGTTGTGCTTGAATGTTTGTTGTTGTTGTTGTTGTTGTTGTTGTCCTACCATGTGCATGTGTGAAATAGGGTAAAGTAATTGAGTTGCCAGTTGGTCAGTTGATATATATATAGTATATATATACACCGTAAAATCTGATGTTAAGCCTCTCAATGTTGAGCGCACAGTAAGCTGTTAAGCACTGGTATTGCTGTCATTATAAACTGTCTTTGTAGGTTATATATACGTGGTACCTCACTAAGAAGCACTTGTCTTACTGTCGTTGACATGACGTAGAGGATGCATGTAGTGTGTCTGTTCCGAGAATGGTCTTCATCCTTCCTAAGCAGAGCATTTTTCCAATGAAGGGTTTGTAGATATGGTGGCCTTGAAAAGCACTTGAGATACGATCTCTAGCTCCTACTTCCAGCTCTTGACATAGCTCTCTTCTTTGCTTGTCACATCTGAAGAAATGATGCAAAATAAATTATAGAAGAATAAATGTACATTAGTGTTTAATAAGTGCTTATTTGCAGTTAAGCGCTGACTTTCTTGCTGGTTGTGGTTAGAAGCGTGCACTAAACAACCAGATTTTTATATGTAGTATTTGAAAAAATCACAAAAATTAATTCTCATGTCACTGCAAACAATACCTTGAAAACCTTTATGGTGTTGTCACAATGGCTGAAAAACATTTAGCTGGGTGTACACAAAGAACTGCTACGTGCAACATCAACACTTGTTTCTCAAGAGTTGCTATCAAGGCTCTTATATACCACTGGGCCACAGGCAATCAAGGGGCAGGTGCAGTAAATTAACCTCATGTGATGCTAGCACATAAGCATCATCAGTATCATCATCAGCCATCATCATCATCATCATCATCAGTATCATCATCAGTATCATCATCAGCACCATCAAATCATCATCAGCAGCAGCAGCAGCAACAACAACAGCATCAACACCATCATCATCAACAACATTAGCAGCAGCAGCAGCATCAACTTCATTAGCACCATCGTAATCATCAATATCATCAGCACCATCATCACCATCAACATCATCATCAGCGTAGCATCAACATCATTAGCACCATCGTCGTCATCAACATCATCATAAGCAGCAATAGCAGCAGCAGCAGCATCAACATCATAATCATCAACATCATCAGCAGCAGCAGCAGCATCAACTTCATTAGCACCATCATAATCACTATCATCATGAGCAGCAGCATCAACATCATTTTCATCATCCATCATCATCATTACCATCATATCATCACCATCCATCATCATCATCATTATCATCATCCATTATCATCATCATCACCATTATCACCATCCTTATCATCATCCATTATCATCATCACCATTATCATCATCCATTATCATCATCATCACCATTATCACCATCCTTATCATCACATTATCATCATCACCATTATCACCATCCATCATCATCATTATATCATCCATTATCATCATCATCACCATTATCACCATCCGTCATCATCATTATCATCATCCATTATCATCATCATCACCACTATCACCATCCATCATCATCATTATCATCATCCATTATCATCATCATCACCACTCAGGGGTGTATTTAGGGGGGGGCGGGGGGGGGCATTCGCCCCCCCCTTGTATCATTCTCGCCCCCCCCCCCCTTGAAATTAGAGATTTTTTAAAAAATAATGTCAAGAAAGGTGTAATACAAGAAAGGTGTAATAAGCTTATGATATCAGGTTCAAATGATAGGAATGTCAAACTGAGGTTCTTCTTGGTTTTCTCTGCCATACGTCCACAATCTCTTCAAGGTCGCTCTCAGAGAGTACTTCTGGTGCCTCTATAGCAATCCTCATAAGGTGAGAAAGGCTGCAGTCACTTAGAGAATTACGCAAACGAGTCTTGATCATCTTCATCTGTGAGAAGCTTCTCTCCACAGAAGCAGTAGAAACTGGAATCGATAAGCAGATGGAGGCAATCTTGTGCAAATTGGGAAACATGGCCTTGAGCATGTCGTTTGAAACAAGTTCTTTCAGCTGTGATGCAGTAGTATCCCGTGGTTGCTTGACTAACAGCTGGCGGAATGTTTTCCACTCTGTAAGTATTTCAGTGGAAATCATGGCTGTCTTCACTGTTTCTTCTCCATCCAATGTTTCTGCATCTCTATCTTCTCCGTAGTGAGCAATCAGTTTCTCAACAGACGTGTCTCCATAAGTGGGAAAAGATACTGAATCTGGTTTTGGAACTTTCCGTGGATCGAATATAGACAATGCTGATACAACAGCGTTGGATGAAGAAAATCGGCTGTTATGTTGGCCTTTAAATCAGCAACAAAAGGCTTACCAACAACATTCTGGAACGAAAGTATTTTATCAGCGTCAATAGACACCTTTGTAGATGACTTCAAGTCTTCAATGTTTTCAAGAAGCTCCAACACCCAGTTCGCTCCAGGCAAAACTGCATCATCCAAGGATTTAACAGTAGCATCAACAAGGAATGATATCAACGAGAGGTCAAGCTGCTCTGCCTGAAGTGCTTTGCTGAGCTTGGCTACTTGTGGTAGAGTGAAATCAAGCAAATATATAGCTGCAATCGTAGACAATTTGCAGAGGGCACCATGGATTCCAAGAGCTTCTGGCTCGTGGGACGTCTCGTAGATGTTCCCAATGGTGATTACAATTGCAGAATAACTTGCTTTGACAGCTTTGACACACCTTTCATGTGCCAGCCAGCGTGTGTCAGATGGCTTGATCACTTTCATTTCTGGAAGTTCAAGAACGTGCTGTACCTCCTTCAGACACTCTGCTCGCTTGGGGGAATTGCGAAAATGCTTCCAAAGAGTAGTCAATGTTCTGTAAACTGAGCAATTCCAGGAGTTTTATTGGCAGCTTGCACACAAGCCAACTGCAGTAAGTGACAGTGGCAGTGTATAAACAGAGCGTGAGGAGTATGTTTCTTGATACGTGCCTGAACCCCGGTCTTTCGTCCAGAAAAAGTTGCAGCTCCATCAAATCCCAATCCAACTATTCTTCCGACTTGTAGACCTTTCTTCTTTAAACAATCGATGAGATTAGAATAGATGGTCTCTGCATCAGCCTTCTTCAATGGAATAAGCTCCAGAAAGCACTCTACTGGTACACCATCTTCCTCCCAGCGGCAAAACACAGACAATTCTTCTACGTTGGTGACATCTGTGCACTCATCTGCCATGAGGCTATACATAGGTGCCTTTTGAAGTCGCTTCAGAATCGACTCCTCCACCCATGTCCCCAATGATTCGATGAATTCAACCACAGCCACTCTTGATGTGTACACAGCATTTCTTGGTGCAGTTTCTAAGAATTGCTTCAAATGTTGGCTGCCACATCGAACCACCACGTCAACCAGCTTCTCAAATTTTGTCGAATGTGCAACTTGTTCTTTCGTAAGAAAATGAGTGAGTAGGATCAGGCACTTCACTGCAGCTCTGTTCTGAGCTCTTTTGCGAGCTAAAACATTCTGGAGTTGCTGTACAACTGTTCCACCTTTGGCTGCTCCTTTAGCTGCAAAAAGAGCTTGAGTTGCATGGATATGGAAGTCACTTCTCGCATGAGCTTTCATTTTTTCAACAGCTTTCTTCCAATTTCTGCAAGGTTGTGTGACCCACACTCCTCCAGTACGCTGCAGACCAGATTGCTTGCAAACCTTGCAAAAGGCACCATCGCTATCCTCGTCATAATAGAGCCAACTGAAATCTTTCTCCCAGCTCTTAGAGTATTTTCTCTTCGTGGATACAGAAGAGCGGTGTTTGTTTTGCTTGCTTTTCTTTGAAGGTGGAGGACTAAGGCTAGGACTAGATGCCTCGACATGCTCAGAGCTATCTGTTCTGCTATTTTCGCTATCGCTGCTATTAGCATGAGAAGAGGCTTGAGAAGTACTTGCAAAGTATGAGCGAATATCCATATTAATATGAAGAGAAATCAGCTAGTAAGGTTTCTTTTATAGAGACTTTAAGACCATGACATAATGGACTGAGTTAAAAATACTGAGAGAGAGTGGGAAAGAAGGAGGGAACTGAAGAAGTGACAAACCTACAAAGGAGAACACGTGGTGGCGTGTGATGACATCATGTCTAAGATTAGACTTGAAGACCATGACATAATGGACTGAGTTAAAAATACTGAGAGAGAGGGAGTGGGAAAGAAGGAGAAACAAAAGAAGTGACAAACCTACAAAGGAGAGCACGTGGTGGTGTGTGATGTCATCGTGTCATGACACATGCTCTCCTTTTTCCAAGCAGCTACAATATCATGAGAAATATATACAGTCTAGCCATAGTTCGGTATAGCATAATGCCATTGGTAGTCAGTCAAAATAGCTATCCTCAGACATTGTAAAAGCAAAAAAAAATATGGGGGGATCTTCCCCCCAGACCCCCCTTTTACGACTTATGAACATGTTAAGAAAATATTAACAAAAATTAGGGCACCAAGTGACCAACCATTTCCACCCCCCCCCCCCCCCCCCCCCCTAGAGAACTAGAGAAAAATTGTGTATGAAACCTGTTGTCCATGATTTTGTAAGAAAATGCATGGAATGCAACATAATTCGATTTCACAAAAGCCCACCTCCATTATACGAGTGACAAGTGACTATATCTAATCTATATATGCTGATTGCCGTAGCATGCAACTTCAGCAAATATTTAAGATGGAACGTTGTACTAAAGATTTTAGAAAAAGTGCATGCCATCATAAGTAGCAGCTATATATACAGTTAGTACTGCAAAAATACCTGTGGGTAAAACACTTTCGTACTCCACGCGGAAGCCCAGGGTGCACGTCCCCTTTCCGCACCATCCAGGCTCTCCGCCCCCCCTTATTTTTCCATATCTCAAGTTCGCCCCCCCTTGGGAAAATTTCTGTATACAACCCTGCCACTATCACCATCCATCATCATCATTATCATCATCCATTATCATCATCATCACCATTGTCACCATCCATCATCATCATTATCATCATCATAATCATTGTCATCATCAATATCATCATCCATCATCAGGACAGTGCTCCCTAAATTGGATTGACCCACTTTATAAAATGACAAATGGTAGCTCCCTCCCCAAACAGCTAATATATATATTTAATGACTTCCTGATAATCAACTTAAAATTTGTTTCTCGACGTTTCGGCAGATAGTCCAGCCTTTTTCAGAAACAAATTTTAAGTTGGTCATTAGTATATCCTACTATGTCACCTGAGAGTTCATTGAGAGTTTCTTAGCTGCCTAGATGTTGGTTTCAGCCACTAGTTTGTGTCTCCCAGCATGCCTTGAATCCTTTGCTAAGGTAACTAATAAAGTGGCCATAAAAAACCTGTAGAAAGTATGAAAAAGCCTCGAAATTTATTTTCAAGAATCTATATAAATCCCACACAATAGGTCACTCATAAAAACTCGAGTACCACAAAACACCATGACTAATCTGTTTCTCAATTGCAGAAAAGGGGCATGAATAAGGCTTCACAGTCGAGCTATCTCACATGTTGTTTTATCAACTAAAGTCATAAATGTATGCTGTGAGTGAGCCCCCAAAATAGCAATTGCATCATGAAAGGTCTTTTCTTCGGCTTTACTTCTGTTTCTGGTACTCCAGGATGGATTTCTTTGCATAAGCACTATGTAAAGTTTCTTGTTTACTTACCTCAGTCAGTCATTCTAGTGGCCATAGGCATAGCTGACCTGCATGGTTAAGTCAACAGGATGTGGTTTGATCATGGGTTGGTTGGATAGCATGTATATCACACAAGTCTCAGCGTCTCATAATTCCTGATGAAGGCTAGAGCATCTAGTAGAAACATCGAGAGAGTAAATTTCAAGTTTTGATTTTTGAGAAGGTCATTGTAACAATAAAAATATTTAAAAGCCTTGGAGATGTTGAATCTCTCACACTTGGTGTAGTCCTCCACCGCTTAATTAGTATAATTTATATAAAAAGTTTTTTTAAAAAATTGGGAAAAAATTGAAGCAAGAACAAAAATGAAAGCAAGAACAAGCAAGAACAAAAATGCAAGAACAAAAATGTTTTATTTCAATTATGGATTGACCTGATAAAAACAAAGGAAGTCTATAATACCCATGTGTAGGACCATTTATACTAATGATTAAACTTCTTTTAAAAACAATTTTTGATCTTGTACGATTACTTTCAGCTGACATCGTCAGATGCAGTATTTTTTACCTTTTATAATTGCCAACATTTCCACTGAAATACTTTGGTCTTCATTAGGGCATTCAAGTTGGAATAGATCAAAATCCTGATGAATTTTTGCTGGCAATAACTGGAAATTTAGTGTTAATGCTAAAGGGTCATCTAACTGGTTGTGGTCTACATGGTGGATACAGTCTAGTTTCCTTAGCAAGTCAATCTTTTTTCTGTTCTCTTATTACTAATGAATGCTAGGTAGGCTTAGTGTGACGAGTGAAGAAAAAGAAAAAAGCTCAAGTGTATTGAACTGAGTAACTCTGTCCATCATCCATTCTCTCCTGTCAGCAATACAGCCCATTCTCACCTGCCTATGCAGTAAATAATAATTTTGGGGGGTATGATGACTTTGAGGGAGGTATTTTAGAGGGCTTGAGGTATTAGGTGTTTGTTATTTGTCTTATTTCTGGCTGGCTAGTTCTGCTATCTGGTAAAGGTACACATCAACTATTAACGGTGCAGCTAGTTCTCACTTGTGCTTAGCGCCAGTCTAGCTTTGAATCTGCTGCATGTTCTCTTACTATGACGAGGCGACCATTCCCGTGATGAGTAAAGGTGCAATGAAGAGGGCCAATTTTTTTTTTTGATCGAGATAACATTGCTGTAGGTATTGTCCTGCCCCAATCATAACTGCAGGACATTGATTTGGATGTCATAATCAGTATAGAGAAGTAGCTAATAATAGTCCTTGCAGATTCCACACTGCTGCAAGGTTGGGACGACAATCAGCTCAGGTAGTCTCAAGATTGGTCGTGACGATCATTTCCAGTTCAGCAAACCCTGTGACAATCATTGCCAGTTCATCCATAGCTAGAGTGTTTTGATGAATAAAGTGACTAAGTCAGAACGAAACTTCACCATCCATTCCCGTTAGCTATTAACCATGCAGTCCATTCTCACTTGCCTGTGTGGCCATTTTTCTTTCTTCTAGCTAGCCTCTAATGATCTTTCTCTTTACTATGACGTCCTTTCCTGGTTTATATAAGCCTGCATTATGTTCCCGGTGTACATATGCCCACTTTATTTAATGCGGGTGACCTATTCCTACTTTTTACGGGTGAATATATGGTAAACACACACATATAGTATTCAGATATACATAGACATGCACAACAATACCTAGCTTTCCATCCAACTCCCCCACTGAGGCTCACTTCGCTCGCCAATGATTGTTGTTGTATTATTACTACTACCACTACTACTAATATTACTATTATTAACATGATCTTGTTGTTGTTGTAGGTAGTTGTTGTTGTTTACTTTGTCATTGTTGTTTTTGCAGCCTGGTCTAGCATATGCTGGAAATAATGTCCAAGTGGATCTGCTGACTACTCAACAACCCTTCAGCTGGGTGAGACATTATTTAAGGCTATTAGTGCTGAGATGTTAGTCCAACTAATACTGTTTGAGTTAGACTAATTAAAGCAACAATAACAACAACAGCATTATTTATAGAAAAGATCATAGGACAACACTGTAGTTGTTTTTTTGTAATTTATGGTGATATCTACTGTGAAACCTTGTTTTATGCTTTTTTTCAAGGTTGACTACGACACATCCCAGGCCTACCTCTCTTACAAAGTGGATCCATACGATTTCCAATCTCTGCCTGAACAGCATGCGAGCAATACCAGTGTTACGAGACTGAAAAATACCTTCAAAGCTGCTTGGTCTACTGAAAACTTATAGCGTTCTACAGAGTATATATTATAATATATAACCAATGCCAGAGTACATGGAATCATTTTGTGTATTATATACATAGAGAAGAGGGCTATCCAGCATCATGGGTCCACCCAACATTTCACATAATAAAACCCATCATTGTGTATCTATACACTTTTTGTGAAGTACGTAATAAGATGAATTTTAAGCAGGTGTATGTACATGATATGTCATGTGAATAACTATGGTGCACGTCATGGAGAAATATAAGCCCACCACGGTTATGTGATAACAAGCCTGTTTTCCCCAGCTATCATCTTCTGCTCGGCAGCCTTGGCATGACTCATCTCCTCCTGGCCCTTGACAAAACACTCTTTCTTCACCTCCATTATTAGCTTCAGCTCCTTCCACATCTTGACTTGTTCCAAGGAGTCGGATTGTGTCTCCTTGAGCCCTTTCTGTTCATCCCGCAGTGCCCTCCCAAGATTTTCAGCCTCATGGATCTTGATGGTGTACTCGTCACGGAAAGACTTCACCTTCTTATCTGACCCAGAACTGACATAGCTTTGCAGCTCTGCGGTTAAACGCTCCTCTTGCAGCTGTAAGGACTTGAACATGCACTGCAGATAATGGTATTGGCTCTCCTCACTCATGGCCTCATTCCAGAGAGTAAGGACTTCCTCGTTTAAGTTAGACCTCTGTGTCTGCAGGCCAACAGCCACTCCATCATACATCAACTTCTTCTCCATATGTTGGGCTTGGAGTTCCTGGTGCTTTAGCCTCAATGGCCTCACCTCTTTGATCAAAGGAGCCAGTAGAGCCTTCTTGCTCTCAATATTTTGATTTAGCTCCCTAAGGATGACGGTCATATCCGTCAACTTCTTCCCAGTAACTTCATCAAGATCACTCTTCGCTGCAGATGCATCCTCGATAGCATCCTGGGTATTTCGATACCCATGCACGCCTTTCCTCTTCTCCAGAACTTCCACCAACTCCTGAGTGTTCTCATATTTAGACTTTAGGATCTCAACTGTACGATCTAGGACTCCACATTCTGCTTTCAAAACAGACAATTTAGCTTTCTTGGCCCTGTATTCCACACTGATGGTACGAAGCTTTGCCACAAAGTGTTTGAATTCTTCATCTCGCAGAGCCACTCCTCCATCGAAATCTTTTAACTGCTCCTTGCTAACTTCAACCTCCTTTTGGGTAGCTGCTAACTCGTCCATCATTGCCTTAAACTCATCTGCAGCCTTTTCCCTTTTTTGAGTGATTATGGATGCCTGCTGTCTGAACAATGCCAGCTTATCCTGTGCCGGATCTTTTCCAGGAAATCTCTTCTCCCTGCTCTTGACTACCTCTTCATTGGTTAATGCTATTTCATCTTTTAAGTAGTTCAGCTCAATTTCACTCAGCACTGGCTCCTCCAATATGTCTGCCAACACTGTGCTTTCTTGGAGCAAGCTATCTACCTTCTTGGGGATGCTTTCTTGGGTCAGGATGCTCTTGAGTTCGTTTTCTTCCTCCATCTCATCCAACAGTTTCTGTGGTGTCATATTAAGGGAAAATTTATCTGCCTCCTCAAGCTCCTTTCGTATGGCTTCTAGCTTTTGCTCAGTCCGAAGAAGCTGAGTTTTTTGCTCCATCATCTGTTGAGTTAATTCCACCTCCCTGTCTTTCTCCATACGAAGCTTCTGTGCTGCCACTAACATGTTGGCACTGTTAGATATGGTCATAGCCTTCGTTTTCAACCGCTCAATTCGCTTCATCAACTGTTCTTTCTCTTCCTGCATGGATGAAATGTCATTCCTTACATCAGCAACGCTAAACTTGGAGTTGCGCTGTTGCTCAGTTATTTTATGAAGCTCTTTGAATTGCTCCATCAATGCATTGTGTGTATCGTTGGCTTCCACAATTTGTTCATCAAGCTGAAATTCAGCAGGAATATCTATCTTCACCAGGTACTTTGACAAGTATGCTCGTTTCTTCAGGTCAGGGATTCTCTCCAGCAGCCAAAACAAGAGATTATATGTGATTGGCTTGTCTCCCTGAAGTAGTCCTTGGCGGAAAACATTCAGACCTCCTCCTTGGTCAGACTGTGGGTTGTATTTGAGGACTCTGAGAAAGCTAAAGATTCTGACTGCTGCTTGCTCAGGCTGCTCTTGACGGAGGTCAATCTTGTGCTCAGGGCTTATTTCTGCCAACACATCGTTGAGCACCTGCAGCAAGTTGAAGGTGTTCAGTGCATCAAAGGTAACCATATTAAATTTATTCGAGAATGGTGGCTCATTCAATTTATCAACGATAAAGCGAAGTTGCTGGCTCATGGCGAATAAGGCGCGAAGAGGAGTGAGCAATGCAACAAAATATTGGGGCTTGTGGTCGATTGATTCCTTGTTGCCTAGACGATTGTTGCACACTCCACTGCGCATGCTCATTACGGTGGCATCAGCGCCACATGTGCAGCTGTGAAAGCATGTGCTCGCACACCTAGTTGGCGTCTATTAGTTTGCTTGCAGCGTTCGCTTGTCTGCTAGGGATATACACGCTGTGACCTCTACTCTGCTGCTCTACCAGGGTGGTGCGGTGATTGTGAAGGAAAAAACTGGAACCTGTGTCCCTTGCAAGCTTTGAGGTTCTCGAGTACAGGGTAAAATCAGGTTTCTAGAGCAGTGCTTGGGGTGCTCAATAAATAGAACCTTCTCCCCTCTTTTCCTCGATTGGTCCTAACGCGAGGGTCATTTTAAAATTATCCTTATTTGTGCTAGTACCAGATATCACTTTCACTAGAGTTTAGTGTCAACAGTACAGCATGTGCGGTGGGAGTAGCTACTGTCTGTAATATGGCTGATGTCAGAACAGGAGCTTTGAACACACCAGATACAAGTACTTCTAATCCTACTCACAGCAAGAATATGACAGTTGAAAAGCAAACAGGACAGTCAAATCGGTCTTCTTCCAAGAACCGGGCCACCCAAGCGGAAGGTAGTTGTGGTGGAGCCACTACTGCCTCGCCAACTCAGCTCAAAGTAGCACCGGTCAACAACCCTCCTATATCACCAAAGAAAAATGACTCCAAAACTTCTCCCACATCCAGAGCTTCAGGGGTTGCTGGAGCCCAACCTCAACCTCGTTCACTATCACAGCAAGTTCCCAAGAGCAAAGGGAACCCCTGGCATAAAAACTCGATGCCAGCGAGTGGTGGAGCGGACAACAAGAAGCAACCTAATTCATCACCTGAAGCCAAGGCTGGAAATGATTCAGCAATGCCATCTCAAATCCGGGACGGTATTGCTAGCAAGAGCATATCCATACCCAAGGATCAGGTATGTATTATTATAGGTTGATTGATTCAGAAGTGGTCGTTGTGTGTCTGTGTGGTGCAGTGAGTGACTCACCATACACAGAGTTGTCACATTATGCCATTGATCGCCTATAGTAAGCTTGATTTATCAAACACATTGACTACTACTAAAGGCAGCTAAATGACTAAGGACAAGGTATGTGTAGTGTGCTTACAAGTCTGGACGATGTGTAAGGTGATGATGCATTTTTGTAAAGTGGAACTGTGTGTAGAGTGAATGAATCACAGTCATATTTTGACCACCCTACTCAGTTCTTGTCAAGATATATATATAAGTATACTTAATGTGCAAGAAAAAAATCTCTTGCACTTTAAAATGTAGCCAACATTTTCTTTGCGTCATGGTAATTGTGGTTAAAACTACATTAGTTGTGTTGGCCAGCTGCTTCACCTATTGTGCTGACCTTTCTTTTTCTCCCCTCCTTTTTTTGCTGTGGTTGATGTGTTGTTATTTGTATCTAGATGCCTGATGGTGTGTCCAGCTCGGGCAGCTGGCCGGCCCTGGGGGAAATGACGCAGAAAACCAAGAAGGAGGTTGGGGAGAAATCCCCCCCAGATAGAGTGACTGGTGTGCCTTCCCCCAATGCTTTTGATTCGTCATTCCCCTCTGCTTCTTCCACTACTGCTCCTCCTTGCTGCACTGCTGGATCACAGGAAACACCATCTGCAGAGAAGAAGGTTGGGGGTGTGGAAGTGAGTGTCCTATCTGGTGAGCTCTCTGATTTGGAGCAGCAGAAGTTAGCTGGAAAGAAGAAAGGTAACGTGTTTAGTTTGTTGCGTTTGTATCTTATCTTGTTGTTGTTTTTTGGTTTGTGTCAGGCACTGCCAAGATGAAGTGGGTGCCACTGAGTCTGAACCCTCCTCCATCATCACGCTCACCTTTGTCCAAGGGCTTGCATCGGGATCGGCAACGCGATCATGACAGACTGCACACTGGTGGACGCGACCGCATGGAGCGCGGCAGTGGCGGAGATAGAGGAGACCGAGTGGGAGGGGACAGTGGTGGAGGAGGAGGTTTTAGAGACATTGGCGGGTACAGAGATGGTGGGAACAAAGACGGCCATGCTCATAGAGGAGACAGGGATAATTATAAGGGACACTATTACAGGTTGGGTGGAGGAGGAGGGGGACATGATCGAGACAAAGAGAGAGGAGAGGGACGGGACCACCGCAAGGGGGAGCGCTTCAACCTGCCCCCTCGTTATTCCTCCAGCCAGGCACAGGAGTATGGGGGACTGGAAGGGAGTGGAGGGTTCGTTGGTGGAGGAAGTGGTACCGGAGTGTTTGATGGGAGTGGGCGTGGCTATGGTGGTGGGCGTGGTAGGGGTGGACGAAGTAGAACCTGGCGCTATGCACTAGGAGGACAAGGTTAGTTTTTATTGTTAATTATTAGAGGGTAGCGGCTTGAAATATTCCCATATAGGTAGTGGGCAAGCTGGTAGCTACGTCTACCAGCAACAGCAGCAGCAGCAGCATACACAACCACAGACACAACAACAAGCAATGCAGTATTACAACCAGCTGCCAGGCGTGTACTTCCACCAGCCCTTTGCTGCACCTGCAGTCTATTACAACAGTCCTATTCTGCCTGTGGATGAAATCACCTTACTGGAGTACATACGCAAGCAAATGTGAGGAAGTGTTACTATTTGGGGAGTTAGGGTTCTAGTTCTGTGTAATTCATGGCATTGATGAAATTCATGGCATTGATGTTAGTACCTGTCCTAAGTCTTGGCCCATTGCAAAGCAGTTGGGGTACAGAATCTTTTAGAATAGAAGTTATAGCCACAAATGTTGACAATTCAGAATCTTCTTGTGGTCAAAAGGTTTGTTTATCCAAGTGTATTTTCTATCATGCACTAGAACTTTGAGATCATGTGATTGAATGTGTGAGATACTTTTGTTAAAAGTACCTGCACCTCAGACTAATAGTTTTTTTGTGGTTTTCTAGAGAATATTACTTCAGTGATGAGAACCTTCAGAAAGATTTCTTCCTCAGGAGACAGGTTAGTGTTCACTATTGTGTGGGATAATGATCGTTTGCCAGTGTCTTCCATTGTACAAAGTTGTTGTCTGTTGAAGATGGACAAGGAAGGCTATGTGCCTCTGGATATTATTGGTCGATTTAACCGTGTACGAGCTCTGACACAGAACACGACCATCATCAGAGATGTGAGCTACAGCTGAGTGTCGACCTGTGCTGCCATTCTACATACATGCTAAATTCTCTCCTTCCTCTTTTCCTGCTTCTTTTCCTTCTTCTTTCCTACTTCTTTTCTTTTCCCTGGCTCTTCTCTCCACTTTCCTGTATTTCCTCACCGTCATGTTTTTGTTTTGTTTTTCCCAGTCACTTCAAGGTAGTGTGATAGTGGAGCTGGACAAACAACAGGAGAAACTGCGACAGAGAGAAGGATGGTTCCACTGGGTAGTGGCTTCTCAAGGAAAGTCTTCTGGTGACCTTTCCTTAGACTCTCCCATGTCTCCATACAGTCCCTCCGGCGAAGTGGGGTTGGATTTGGCACAAGAGAGTGTTGGACCTCTTGGCATCGTTCCCGGCGAGGCCTCTGATATGGCCATGGTGAGGAGGGAAGACAGAGAGAACATTTGAGGAAAGAGGTGGTTCTTTTTGAGGGGGTATATGTTTCATAGTCCCCTCCCCAGATCAAACAAAGACAAGCTTTAAAAAAAATTTTTTTTTTTTAAATTAAAAAATGTAATCAAGATTGAGAAAAAAATCACTCACTCATTCTTTGTATGATGTGAAGGCTCATTGTTGTATGGACATCAAATAGCTTTGATTTGATATCTCTCTCGAAATTTTTTTTTGTGATGTAGACCAGTGGCTACGAGTCGGAACTGTCTTTGATGAGTGCTCCCAGTGATACCCTAACAGTAGGTATGGCCTCAGAAGATGATGAGGCTCCTCCCAATGTCAGTAACATCTCTGACTCTCTGCCTGCCTCAAGCCTATCAGTGGAAGGGGAAGAATCAAGTGATATGTTAATGAAAGAGAAGGTTTGGGTGGAAGTACAAAGGAGAAAGAAAGCATTGCGTGGAGAAGAGATCAAGGTATTATCTATGTGCATGAAATAGAGGGTGCAGTATTTTCTCTATTTACTTTTTCCCCCTTCTTTTTTCCTTTCTGTTATCAGTTATCTTTGGGTCTTGCCTCAGGGGCATCTGAAGGCACAACATGCGATGCGGAGGAATTGGACTTCCAGTTTGATGACTACGGGGGGAAAACATACAATTTCTCAGATCCCTTAACTGCAAAAACAGAGTTAGTGTGTTCTAACTATCAGGGGGTGTTGTAGCCCTATCTTTATTGGTTTAACCATGGTTTCAAAATCTCCCCCCACCCCCCCATTTTTAAGTGCAAAAAAAACAACTAATGAGGCATGTCTGTCTGTATTAAACGTGCTCAATCTTGTCCACACTATCTCATCTTTGTGTGGGTAGGATGCAATCCTGATCCAGCTGAACCACCTTGACTGGTGGTTTAGATCCCGTTTCTCATGGAAACTTGGGGACAAAGTTAAATTGATGACCGACCCGAGTCTATCTGTTTGTCTGGCTGTAGTACTGTAGAGAGAGGAAGACATTCAAAATGAGCTGTGTCCAGGAAGAATATGGGAAGGTGCAGTGGCTGGCTGTCACTTACGTAGAAGTAATGCAGGAACAAGTTCAAGAATTTGACCCCGAGGTCTAGCAGATCTGGCTACTAGGGCCAAGTACTGCAAAAGCAGATTCCTACGGTAGTTGTTTATTTTCTACGGGAAGATGTGGAGGAAGCAGGGACCAAATATAGCTAGGGAAGGAGGCAAAACAATTTTCCTTCGTGTCGCACAAATCCAGTCAATAATGTTCTCTCGCTGTTGTGTTGATTGAAGTGAAGTGACAATGAATTGTGCTAGTACAGGTGCATTTAGGCTATATAGATCTGATCCTGATTCTACTGAGCCAGATCTGCTTGGACAGGCCTCGAAACTCCCTTTGGCAGCTTCTTTACATCAATGGTAGTTTTGACTGATTTTGGCTCCAAAAACACTTCCTGCCTGCCTTGGTGAAGTCCTTTGCTAAGGTAGTAAACCACCAGTCTTCCCAGAATACTTTGACATTTGTCTTCAAGGATCTTGCATCCAACTGTTAGTTCATTCATTAGCAATTTTAGTTCCAGAAGACTTCAGGATTTGCAAAGACTAATTAATTTCTAGATTCAGTTAAACATGAAATGTAGATTGTTGGTGCAATAACCATGCTCTGAGGAATATTGAGCTGCAACCAAGTGTACAGTGGTTGGTTTGCTGCTAAGAAGCTTCTTCTGTGAGCAGAGACATCCATGAAAGCAGTTGAACTACTTGTGGTGCGCGCACGTTTGTGTGTTCTTTAGGAATATACATGGCATCTGCTATGTTTGATTAGTTGGGTTCTATTGAGGAACTTGCAAAGATATTGAAGGAGGCTGCTACTTTTAGTGAGGAAACAAATAGAACGAAAGTTTATTTAACAAAAAAAATAAGATCGAGTCTTCGTGATCTGCATTGGTCTTTGTGCTTTTCCTTTCTTTTTGGCGATTTGTACTACCGATTGGTGTCTCATTCCGCACGGTTCTCTCGTAAGCACCCCTTTCTTGTTCTCCATGTTTATCTCACTCAACACACCCTCACTTAGTGACATCCTCACCTGCTTCACACACTTCCTCCACACCACCCTTTTACGTCCTCTGCTCTTACATTTTCTGTTCCTCTTCCCTTCCACCCTCTAAGGTCGGAAGATTTATCTGAAGATGAGCTGGATGATGTGGATGTGCAGAAGATCATCATTGTCACCCAGTCACTGGCAGCAGGGTTGAGGAAGCATCCTGGAGGAGACAGAACGGCACAAAGCTACCATCGCAGCAAACTGTCTATGGACACTGCAGAAACCATCAATCTTGGCCTCTACTTCTATGAGCAGGTCAGGTGTGTGTGATTGGATGAGAAGGTTTAATGGATAAGTTGAGGGTTAGGATGAACCACCTTGGTCCGTGTTTCTGAGTTGTCATTGACGAGTAAACCCGGTGTTTTTGGACTGAACCCTGTATGACATCACCATCAGTGTTGTAGTTTGTTGCTATATAATGCCATACATGGTAGCATTTTTCATTTTATCTTTGCCACTATCAGGACCTGCGATCTGAAGCTGACTATGATTCTGCTCACAAGGTTTGTGCATCCTTGACCACTTCAGGTCGATGTCTGCTAGTAGAGCAGAGAGCCATCTAGTACTGTCACAAACCTTCCTACGATGTCCATAGCATAATACTGGTTTTGGGGGATCCATGATGTATAGTCAGTTATCCTCTCTAGAACATCTAGGATAGACCAAAGTGTCTTAATAAGAGTCCCAGGGTAACATTGGCCGAGGTTGTGGCAGTACTGTATGTGTATGACTTAAGACTGGTTCACAACACGACGCTGGCCGAGCGTTGCATTGCATTTTGTCGATTGACCTTTGACCCAGCCGCCACGGACACACAGTGTTCTGGTTGGTACGACGCTGTGTTTCAGATGCTGGATTAGAACTTTTTTCTACTCCAGCATTTGAAACGCAGCGTCGGACCTACATCAGAACATTGCGTGTCCGCAGCAATATCGGGTCAATTGACAAACCGCAACGCCCGGCCAGAGTCATGTTGTGAACCAGCCTTTAGCCTCCTTCCTCAATCTCGTCCATTTATTTTCCAGGTGTCTTTCAACAAGCTGGATATAATTTCCCAAGCCGAGTTCGACAGTATGAGAGTCTACGAAGACCAGGAGGAAGATGGGGACCTAATGTTTGGGCCCCTCGACCAGGAGGAATCTTCCACGGCTGCTTCAAAGACAAAAAGAAGTGCCGAGTCAGGAGGAGCGGCTAGGGCCAGTAGGAGGCAGTGCATTGATGGAGATGGAGCAGAGGGCCGTTCAGCCAAGAGCTCTCCCTCGCCTGCCAGCAAGCGACATCAGCAACGGAGGAGGAGGCGGAGAGAAGATAGACAAGAGCGCTTCTACCCTGTTCTCAACAAACAGGAGTCTGCTTCCACCGTGAGGATGATTGCTGGGAATGGAAGATAAGATTTCCCTTCAGTTGTCTTTTGTGCTTCTTGTCTTGCTTTGTGTTTAGTATCCGCCCAAGCAGAAGACCAAGTACAGCTCTAATCCGCCAGTGGAAAGCCATGTGGGCTGGGTCATGTCTAACACAGATTCCCTCTCCTCCAGACCTCATTCCGGCTCAGCTATGGGCTCCTCTTCAAGGTACGGCTGTTAAAAAAAATTAATAGCTGCTACAAGTTCTTACAAATGAGATTTTTAATGTGCAAAGCTATTGTGTGTTTAAAAAAAGAAGTTATTTTTCTCTTTTTTCCCCTTCCCCCCTCTTCTTTGAGATTTAGACTTGAGCTGAATACTTTTCAGGGTATCACATGATAGTTCATTTCTATGTATGATGATCCTTCACCATCTCTTGTGAATATAGTCCCAATGGCATGGAGTCGTCCTCGCCCACGGCCTATTCTATCCCTAGCTTCCAGCATCCTTCACACACCCTCCTCAAGGCCAATGGCTTCCAACAGCAGCAGTACTACAAATACAGGCGTAACTGTCTCAGAGGTACTAACAAACAACACGATAGTGATAGACCATACCCATTTTGGAGGTCATTTAACTATGACTTAATTGTATGTATGTGTGTGTTGCCATGGCACAATATCTCCTTTTTACTCTTTAAACCTTTACGGTATTTTTTCTTGATCTTCATGTAGAGTTTGCATTTGTAAATCTTTGTGGTGCTGAATTAATTCACCTGCCAGATTTGGCGTACTTTTATTTTACGTGGTGCAAGGTGACCATAAACAGGTGTCCGTTGCGCCAGCTCTTCTCTTTATTATATATTCCTCCGCTATAAGTCTTGTGTTTGTGATGGGAAGGGCTGGGCTGATTAAGTAGATAAACTACAACAGATTGAAAAACAATTGAAGCTGTAGACCTTCTTGCAATACCTGAGGGGTGGGGGTTTATAAATCCTTGTTCAAAGGAAGTGGACAAAAGAGAAGTAAAATACCATCGTTGTTCCTTGGTAGCAAGACGTTTCCCCACATAGTTTCTGCTGGGAAATGATGCTTATTATTTGACGGGTTACTACATCATTGCATATTGTGAATCAAACTTGAACTGTAACCCCACGCCTTGTATGTCAGCATGTCACGCCTTCCTCCCAGCGTGTTCAAGTGTTGCTTGGGTGGGAGAAAATTCTGCCTTGATAGTGCGTTGGTCTCGTTTTGAGATCACGCCCAAGGGCAGATTGCACCTGAGAGTTGGCAGGAGTTGGTAAGGGTTTGAGAGCAGGCAGGAAGGAGGATCGTGGGTTCACTGCCTTTCTTCTTCTCTTGCCCTATCTTTTCCCCCCAAAGGTACTCCTTGTCTTAGATAACGGTGCTGACATGATTAACAGATGATACGTGGTATTAAAAAAGAATGATACGATTTGCATGCAGAGGAATTGATTTCGTGTTGTCTTGCAGTATTTAATATATAATAATATAGTTAAAATCACCTTCTCAATAATCAACTTGAAATTTTATTCACTCGACATTTCGACTAGATGCTCTAGTCTTCATCAGCAATATGATAGACTAATATAGTGTATGTCAAAACTGCCTGAGACTTAAGAGTGTTGAGTCAGCAGCTTCTAAGGGAAAGAACATCTATGCTAGATTGTGAAAGGATCTAGTCTTCTATGCTTTTTTGCACTGTGTGGACCCCAAGCTTCTTGATCTCAAAGACGTTCACTGAGTTGCCTCAACAGTGTCATAAATTTAGGCAAGTTTTGTCTGTTTAGCTGCTTCTAATACAAAACTGTTGGACATTGTTGATAGATATGGCCAAGTAATATCTGTTGATGAGTTATTATTGATGAAGACATGTTGCTGGTTCATACATATTTTATACTAACTGCCAGTCACTGCTCATGTGCATCAGTCACGTATGAAAAAGATCGTTATTTTTTAAATTTTTATTTGTTAATTATTATTTTATTTTTTTGTTAATTATTTTGTGTGTTTTGTGTGTGTGTGTGTGTAATGTTTGTTTTGTATATATAATTGTTGTTTTTTGTTTTTTCCTAGAGCGTAGAAACAGAGGGATTGGAGTGTCTCAAGAGATGAACACTTTATTTCGCTTCTGGTCATTCTTCCTAAGAACACACTTCAATAAGTAAGATGACTTTCCCTTCCTTGCACTAATTAATTTTAACTAGAGTCTAGTAGAGAATTCCATAAGAACAACAAAATGAAGTGTTTGTACTAATCGAACGAGAAATATCTTCATAACACTCATAACTTATCTACTAATAATAACTGAATCAAAGTTCATAACTGTTATTTGTTGTTTTACACTCAGAAAAGTATGTCGAGGTTTATTAACTACAAACAAACAATATATTGACATGATAATCGACTATTTTTATTGGAAGCATTAGTGATATTGAAGGACATAAAGCAACAATACCTCAAAGATTCATTTTGGCATATAAGGACTTCGAATTGAACAGTGTACACTATGTGTGTGTGAGAGAGATGATGCTTGTGGTAATGGTCACATGGTCCAAGCAGGTTCCTGGTTAAATCACACCACTTTCCTCACAGTCACAGGTTATGTAATTACCCACATAGTAAACCACTTCCCACAGTACTCGAGGAGGTCATGTGAGAGGTCATGTTGAAATCAGTGTCCATGTTTTAACTGATTAAATACCGACTTGTTTGTGGTTTATTGTATTTTAGCTGAAACTGTTCAGAATGCAATAAGCTGCAGTTTGGTATAAGAATCAGCAGCAATGAAGTAAGCAAACAAAAGGTACGGGGAGCTTCGTCGCTAAATGTCCTAACAATACTTACAGCAAAGAAATCCATCCAGGTGTGCTTCTTTGCTCAAAGGTGAAGAAGTATCTGTGCCAGTGCTTCTTTCCACCGAAGAAGAATTTCGAGAAACAGTAGCAAAAGCCATGAAGAAACCCGTTCACAAAGGCAGTTGCGATTGTCAGCCAGTTATTAAAAAAAAAAAGCTAGCTCACGTGTGTGCATTCATCCAACCTTAACAACAACAAAAATTAACAACAACAAAAAATTAACAAAAATGTCTTATAACTATTTTTGATCAATCTAGCATCTATTGGGCATGTGGAATGAGCGTGTAATTTTTTCCCCCAACAAATGTCCGAGTTTGCACCGGATGACGTTTAATCAGTTAAACTTTTGAAATGTGGCTTACAGAAAGAGGTAAATCTTACCTTTTTTGGTCTGCACCAAGTGCCAAGACAGTGTTGGAGGCCGTCAGACCAGCAGAAACAGCACTCTCCTGATTTGCATGGAAACAATAGAACAGGAAATGCATGAACAATGTCAGCAGTATTGGGATAAAGTGGACAGAAGAGAGCAGGAATGCTGAGCAGTAATATCTAGATGGCTAGGTAGGCTGAGACAAAGTTTGTGCAGTGGAAGTGCACATATATAAATGTATCCCCTTATATATATAAAGTGATTAAAAAAATATGCATGGCCACTTATTTCTCGGGAACCCATAAACCTATTTAGACCAAACTTTGTGTAGAATTCATTTAGGGTAAGTGGACGGCTGCCTCCTTGGAACTTTTTTGGCTCTCCCCTTCCCCTTGGACAATTTTCTAAATGAAATCGTGGAAACCCAAGGAAGGTTGTAATACTGGTTTTGAGCTTTTGTTGTGAATAAAGTAGCTCTTTTCATTGTATTTGCTTAGGAAACTCCTTGTGCATGCACTTTTCACTTCTCAAAGATTCACACAATGCAACAGAGCGGCATTATCAACAAGTACCCTACAAAAAGCAATTCAACAACGTATCTTGAAATCTCCAACGTGACCAAAACAAAAAATGTGTTTACATGACTTTTGGCCACAGCGACACTTGACTAAGGTCACCAAAGCGCACAAGATTTGTGCCAGGTGGCAAGTTATTTTTTAGCTGCTGGGATTCGTCTTTGCTTCGAGCTTTTGAGGATGGACATCTTTGTTTTAAGCTCCTGTTCTATCAACATAAGTTATTGAAAAGATATCCAGAAGCCCACGGTGAGAAACAGTGAAGATTCTGTATGATTGTGATATAAAGTTAAGACCTCTTTTCAGCTAGGCTTTCACAGGTTTGTAAGTCATAGCTTCTGTACTAGAGCATTTACAGAAAGGCTTAGCAAAACTAGATAGCTTTTGTGTGCACTACATAACGTGCTCTCAATGTATAAAGTGTCGATAGTTAAACTTTATCTTGACTAGTGGATAGTTAGTAATATCAGCATTTTATAACTGGTATTATTGTAGCATAGAGTTTGTTAAAATTTTTATAGAAGAGGGGAGTTTGTGGGAGAGGAAAATGTAGATAGTCCTTTTCGTAAGGTTATTTGAACATGCTGATTGGCAACAAATATAAAGTAAGTAGGATTTTGGTGATGACTCATAGTTCCCTTCCAAGATCTCCACCAACATGTGTCCAAATTTTTCCAGCTGTCTAACCACATTCCACCAATCTGTTGACAATTTGGAGATGGATTTTTTAATTTTTTTAAGTGGTTATGCATCCAAAATGAATAATGCAATGTGATGGTGTATTTCTTTGGCATATATAATAGAATGTTCTTTGTTGGAGAAGAACCAGTGGGAGCTAACCCACCATGTGCCACTTCTGGAGAACAGGTTGGCTCCGGTAACTCCCCCATTGCCTCAACCTTCTCCAGTTTGTCTTCCAAGGTGTTCAATGAAGTTGGCATCCCATTGCTCCACCTACCTTAGTGCCAGGCCACCTCTTTTCAGACTGTTGATTTGAAAGTGGTCACTCAAAAGTAGGACTATTACAAAAAAAATTAACAATTCAGAGGATTGTTTTGTACAACAAAGAACACAACAATTTAATTGAAACAACGTTTTATAATCATAGTCTGGGTAGAAAATAAAATAGAAAAGCTTGTGGCGCTCATCTGTATTTTGGATTGGAGGGCTAGGATTAGTTCAGAACCTTCATTCTTCCCACCTGAAGTAGTGCAAGTCTCCTGCCTGTACTGTGCTTGAGCATTAGTCCCAGCGAGAGCTCAGCGGTACAGTCGAGCATCTGTCTTCTACCTGAAGCACTTTCATTCTACTATTGAGCGTAGGTCTCTGCACCTCTAGCTTGCTTTAAATCTGTATTTATAGCAAGAAAGGGGTGCGGAGCTCTACGCTTGACTGTGGGACAAAAGTGCTTCAGGTAGGAGATGGACTTTCGACTGCACTGCTTCTTGATGGGTGATGCTCGACTGAAACGAAGAGAAGACTTGAAAAATGCTCATTACGCAATGAGGCTTACTAGCGCACCAACACTTCTTTTTTAATTGTGTTGCGCTTCAGCACCACTAAGCAGACGGTTTATCCGTTTTCTACCATTGGTTTCCATTGAGCTGGTTAGCGTTTACGGTGTGTGTTTATTTGCATTCATCGTATGCGTTTTTTAATGTTGTACGCAATGCAACCGGCATGTTTTTTTGGCTTGTGCTGTAGGACTACATTCAGGAGAAGCTGCATGCAGCCAAAGGAGAAGAAAAGCATTATTACTATGCATCTTGTGCAGCCCAACTACTTGGTGCCTTGGCCCTTTTTCATGGTGACTGGGTGCCTAGGTCCTTCATCATGGGGAGCCCAGCTGCTGGGTCCTGCTTCATGGTGACTGGGTGTGGTGTCTAGGTTTTGCTTCATGGTGGCTGGGTGTCTAGACCCTTCTTCATGTGACTGGGTGCATGGAGTCTGCTTCATGGGGTTATCAAGTTATTATATCAGGTACCTTTAAGGTTGGTGGATTTTGAATTCTGGAATGCAAGTGTGATCAATACTACTGCATCACTTACCTTTCCACTACCCGGAAATGCAGAAGTCTGAAGTTACACTCCAGTGATGATTCCCAATTAATTGTCCCTTAGATAAGCTTACTCAGTGGTATAAAAGCTATAACTACAAACCACAGATGTGGCCATGGCAGGTGTAATTAGACACAGCAAGCCTCTCAGCTTCCAATACTAATTCCATCCATCCTTATTGTGATCTCGGAAAATGATTCGCAAGCCTCTCAGCTTCCAATACTAATTCCATCCATCCTTATTGTGATCTCGGAAAATGATTCCCCCTAGTTGAAGAATCACCCAAGGAAGGCTTTAAGCCATTGGTATTGCTTTTTTGTAATGGAGGCAGTAGCTCATTTCAGGAGCTTTTCGCAGCATTTTGGCCGCCCATTTTCCACCCGAATGCACCATACGTTGGCAGAAGGTAATTGGTACCATTACAGGTGGGGGTTTTCTTTTTGGAAAGGAGAAAATAATAGCTACTTTTTATGTTGGTTTTGGGGCATTTTCGCCACAATGTAAGTAAGATTCATTATGTATCTTATGATTGGATTTTGCATTATGAAATCTACTGTGGTCAATACCTTGCATCATTTCTACTTTTTTTGTCCAGGCAGGGCCAGGTCTCCTGCTAGTAGGGGGGAATCATTTTCCATGATCACAGAAAGGACAGGATTGAATCAGAAATGGGGCTTGCATTGTATTCCTGTTAACTACTGCCATGGCACAGCCATGGTTTGTAGCTATATCTTTTCCAATGGAGGAGCTTCTGACTCTATCTGAGTAGATATAGAGATCTAGTGGATAACTAATTAGGGGTCACTGGAGAGTTACGTAGTTGCTTGATATTGCATTTTACAAAGTCTTGAGTATTTATTATTTTTCTTCCCTGCTAGTGGGGCAATAAAATTAAATGGACCCTCCAACATTGAGGATTCAACCACTCTAAGCAGGCCAAGAGAAGTGTACCTGCTGTCTATATATCAGCAGAAAAGCGAAGGAATGAATGTGCAAAGACCATATTCTGTATCTTTTGTCATTTTTCCACTTATTTTCGTAGTTGTTATTAAACAGAAGTTGTTATTAAACAGAATAAATGTTCTGAAGTTAATGATAATGGGATTAGGTAAAACCTGAAACGGAAAATGGCATTTTGAAACAGAAGAGGATTTCCTCTAAATATATATGTAATTATAACCTTATTTACTACTGAGCATCTTTATTGAAGGCTACTCTTTTCTTTATTGAAGGCTACTCTATCAGAACATTTCTTTTATACAAAGTTCATCTGTCTCTGTGTCTGACCTCTATAGATACGAAGACTACCAGAAATGGATCCCACAAACTATATATTCTGTATGAGATGAACCAGAAGATCGTTTTAGGGGGGGGGGTTGATTTTCCACAATTTTTTTCCCGTTCAAGCTCCTGGAAGTCACCAGCACCAAAATGGCACAGCACTTGCAATCATCAGCCATTTTGTTTTAGGGTTACATATGCTTGCACATGCGCTTTTTGCACTCTAGATAGTTCACGGCATTGTGGTGTTATCAACAAGCTACAGTGGCTTTGTTAGAGCTCACAAAATGCAAGAAGTTTGCTAGTGAGCCTGTCTCTATATATAGCCATACTCTCTTCAAAAGATATCTTCCTTTGACTGACAAGTACGGATTCATTTTTACTTTGACCTTCAGGATTCCTGTTCATGATCTATATAATGTAGTAGGGAAAAGTCAGATTGGGAGTGGGCATAACAGACACACAGTACAATGAGGTGAACCTTTGGGTACACATACATAAGTAAACTTTGTTGAAGGTGTTTAAGGCCATTTGAAAAATCAACTACTGTCAGACAAAGCTTTTAGCATCTCAACTTAGGGTGGACATCTATGGTATGAAATGCTTCTGTCAACATAGTATTGGCAGCAAAGAAGACACTATAGCTAGCTCTCCTTCCCCCCCACTCCCTCATTGAACTAGGCAGCCAATCCAGAGTTCGCAGGTTTTACCCAGGGCTTGGGTTGGGTTAAAGACCTTTTACCCAGGCAGGTTTTACTCAAACATGGATACAACCCAGGATAAAATAATAAACACAATAGAAACTGTAAAGATATTACAAGAAATTAACTCTGTAATCAGGAAGTAAGACATTCAATAAATGGCAACTGTAAAGAACTAGACAAAAACAAGAGCTGTGTTTCACTCAGCATTTATTTACCAAGTGACAAGGTTGTCTAGAGTATATATTTTTTATTTAATGATTTATTTAAATAAGATTCATTGGGATTAAAATCCAATTGATATGCAAGTTAAACAGATTTAACAATCTTCTGAGGTCCTCGCAGGAGCCTGTGGCAGAAGACGAGTTTCTGGGCTTTCTAATTTTTGTAATTGCAGTACACTTACTAAACTGTAAGCAATGAATGATGACCTGTGGTATTTGCTTGCCTTTTAAATAGCCCTGGTGTCCACCACCACCACCCAGACACTTGTGGCTTTGGGATATCACTGGGTAAAATAGGAGTAGAACCTGGGCGAAATACCTAAAACACAGGTTTTACCCACTGGGTTGGGTTAAATGGGTTTTACCCTGGTAAAATGCAAACACAGAGCCAATCATCTCCCTACAAATTCCATAGGTCATGGAAACGTAGTGGAGCTCTGAAAGTGCTCTAATGGGAACCACTACTGGTATTTTACTGATGAAAGATAGTGCATTGCACCTGCACACAAACAAGTGATACATAAATATAAATAAATTGCTTTGCCTTATACTTGGAATCAAAATTCATAATTTTTTTAATAATAATAAAATTTTGAATGATGCCCCACCCACCCCCCTCCAAGAACGCAATCTCAGAGCCATGTGGAAAGGTTATGTAGTCAAAAGAAAAGGAAGAAGGGTAGCTACAGAGAAGTAGATATAAAATAAACACTAGTGGAGGTAGATATGCTCATGACATCACAGGCATCTCCAGAAGAGTTATGCCTCCATCCAGGTGGGCACAACTGACAAAAAAAATACACAAATGAGCAGTTTCGCTAAGAAAGTTGCTATGTAAACTTGGGCCTCTTGGATGTGAAAAATGGGGTGTTTCACATGATAATTTATCCTGACAGCCTGTGACTTATGGAATTTTTCCAGTAATATTACAGCCCATTCATTCACTTATTATTTCAGCAATTAATGTGTTTTTCACTCGTGCAGGAAAATGTATGATGAGTTTCGGGTATATGCTCTTGAAGATGCGAGCAAGGGGTTCAGATACGGACTGGAGTGTCTCTTCCGATTTTACAGCTACGGACTAGAGAAGAGATTCAGAGACGATATTTTCGTCGACTTCCAGGAAGAGACACTGAAGGACCATGATAATGGCCACTTGTATGGGCTAGAGAAGTTCTGGGCCTTTCTCAAGTATTACAAGGTGAGAGAAAAATAGATTGGGAGGGAAGAGTGGAAGGTGATGAGGTCAAGTTGAGGAGTAGATGTGTCATTCCATGGGCCACCTGTTTAGTTCCCAGGTGACCCTCCCAGATTTTGATGGAACTCCATCAAAATGTTCCTTTGTGGATAAATGTACACACAAAACAAATGTAGTCAAGTTGTTTTAAGGGGGGACAGCTGCACTTAAAAAAAAAAAAAAAATTTACCTGTGGTTACAACTTTAGAGCTCAGTAGATTCTGCAAACTTCATGGTATGGACTTGATATATAGCTCAAAAGATAGGTCTCTTTTGATACTAAAATATGTTTCATAGGTATAACTATAGGCAAGTTACTAGACCCTAAAGCGGAGGGACTTCAAAAACCTGCACCCCAAAACCGCCGTTGGAAACCATTCTGAGATGCGAAGTGCAAAAAAATTAAAAATGGTACGAGTGGCTAGAGGAAGCTCTAGAGCATACAATGACTATATTGAGTAGGCGTGAAAAATTGATTACCTGGTCAAGCGCAGGTTGGAAAATTGAAGGCGTTGATTTGGCGACGCCTTGTCAACGCCTTCAATTTTCCAACCGCGCGCTTGACCAGGTAATAAATTTTTCACGCCTACTCAATATAGTCATTGTATGCTCTAGAGCTTCCTCTAGCCACTCGTACCATTTTTAATTTTTTTGCACTTCGCATCTCAGAATGGTTTCCAACGGCGGTTTTGGGGTGCAGGTTTTTGAAGTCCCTCCGCTTTAGGGTCTAGTAACTTGCCTATAGTTATACCTATGAAACATATTTTAGTATCAAAAGAGAGCACACAGAGAGACCTATCTTTTGAGCTATATATCAAGTCCATACCATGAAGTTTGCAGAATCTACTGAGCTCTAAAGTTGTAACCACAGGTTAAAAAAATTAAAATTAAAAAGTGCAGAAGGCTCCCCTTAAAGTTCTATCCCCCCTTTAAAATGTGCCACACCTCCCTTCTTGTGTCACAAACTTTTTTTCACTTTTTGAAATGCAATGCATTAGAAAAAGCCACAAACTGAAACTTGGTACCTGGGTAAATTTATGTCATTAGTATAGCTCAGCAATAGTTCCGAAAGTCCTTAGCAACCAAACTATATGTGATGGCAGAGTTGTATTGACGGATTTGGGTTGAGTGTTTGTAGAAATGAGCAACAAAACCATAATGAGGTGATGCTCATTTGAACTTTCTACTTATTGTCTTGGTATTTAGTAGCCATTGAAAATAACAAGCCAACCAATCTCTCTTGAATCAGGCTGGGACCACTGGCAATAGGAGGACTAGCAACTATAGGAAGTGTCACTGAAGCTGATCAAGCTCTGTCAACTGCCCAATCCTCACTTCATGCATCAAACCAAAAAACAAACAAAAAATTACTCGGCTCCGCAGACTAACCACGAACAAAGGACCGAAACAGCCTTTGTAGTGTTCATGCTCTATTTACTAACTAGAGCTAAACTCACTATCAATGTCTTCTTCATCGCTGGTAATCTCATCTCCATCCAAATTGTCAGTTCAAATGAGAGCTTCAGGGTTAACATTGATCTTGCCAAGGGAAGAGGTGTCAGTGCCTTCTTCATCACTGCATTCGATCTTCGAGAGATCCAACTCGTCATCCAGAACTCCAGAAAGTACATCTTCCAAGGTTTAGTTGACTGCTTTGGAACACTGCTCGAATTCTGAATGGTCTGCATATTTCCCCCCTAAATACCAACGTCTATGGCCTTCATATTCGGTAGGCACATAGAAGAATTTACCTAGTTTTTACCTCTCTAGTTTTTACCTCTATAGGATATCTTAAGGGGTGACAGTTGCATTTTTTAATGTGTTTTTTTCTTGTGGTTACAACTTTAGATTCTGCAAACTTCATGGTATGGACTTGATATATAGCTCAAAAGATAGGTCTCTCTGTGTGCTCTCTTTTGATACTAAAATATATTTCATAGGTATAACTATAGGCAAGTTACTAGACCTAAAGTGGAGGGACCTCAACACTTTTGGGGGGAATGATGCACAATTTTTTTAAATTTTTTTTTTAACCTGTGGTTACAACTTTAGAGCTCCGTAGATTCTGCAAACTTCATGGTATGGACTTGATATATAGCTCAAAAGATAGGTCTCTCTGTGTGCTCTCTTTTGATACAAAAATATGTTTCATAGGTATAACTATAGGCAAGTTACTAGACCCTAAAGCGGAGGGACCTCAAAAACCTGCACCCCAAAATCGGCGACCAAAACCACTCCGAGTTGCGAAGTGCAAGAAAAAAATTGAAAATGGTACGAGTGGCTAGAGGAAGCTCTAGCGCATACAATGAGCGTTTTGAATAGGCGTTAAAAATTTCCACCCGCTCGCTTGACCAGGTGATAAATTTTTTAAATTTGTAATTTGTATACTTTTATTTTAAGTTAAATTGTCCTTAAATTGTCCTAAAAATAGCTCCTCCTTCCAAATAAAAAGGTTTTGAAATGTGCATCATAAATGAAGGCCCCCAGTAAAGTTATGAGTGTGAAGTTTTTGTGTGTGAAGTTGAGAAGTTTTCACAGGGAGTGAAGTTTTTGAGTGTGAAATTTTAATGAGTGAAGTTTTTGTGATATTTTTCCGTGAGTGTGAAATGTTTGTGAGTGTGAAGTTTTTATTATGAGTGAAGTCTTTGAGTGTGAAGTTTTTGTGGGTGAAGTTTGTTTGATCAAGCCAGCCCTCTATATATCAGTCTATATATTAAGTCCTATATATTCACCTCTATAACCTAATAGATTATTACTACACATATGGAGTTGCACATGAAAAGATGAAAATTTAAATGTGCATATATAGAAATACAGTTATAGAGACATTTTAATTAATCCAGCCAGCACTCATCGTTGATCAAGCCAGCCCTCTATATATCAGTCTATATATGTGACAGGCTCTGGGAAAAGGGCCCACTTCGCGCAGATATTGAAATTGAGATACAACCTAAAACAATGCCTAGGCCAAAATTTTATAAAATCCATTTTAATAGCTTATAAGTATCTATTATCTTTTAGCTAACTTTCTGTGAAGTTTGATGACCTAAAAGCGTCTGCTTCTTGCCGAGCGTAGCCTTAGAAAACTCTGACTCAATTCTTCTCTACGCGTAACCGAGATTGAAGTTTAACTGCCGGCGGAAGAATACTACGTGCACACGGAAGTATGGGAGTTACCCGCGTGCCTTTATAACTCGTTACCACAGTAACAACAGCTGCAGAATGACTTTTCAAACTAGTGCTGCTAGAGCTGTGAATGGTTTGCTTCACTTTGTGAGAAAGACCAACAACCCTTGCTGGATATCTTACAAGACTACTTCAACACTCCTTTTGAAGGAGAAATGGACAGTGATGATGTGACTGGAGCAGCAAATCATGGTAAGTTTAGTGAAGACATAGGTGTCGATAGCCAAAAAAAAAATATCATCTACTGAATAGCTGAATAGCAAAATATACACTGTATTGACAAAAATTTGTATTTAGGAGTAATGTGGAGTAATGTGTTGGAATTATAGTACATCTGTGTGCATACTATTTACAGAGACAGAACTTTTGTGCAATAGCAGAGTGGTAGAGGTTGGCGAGATGGGTGTGGAGGAGGAGATCAGTGAGGATGAAGAAATTAAGAAATTGAGGAGGAAGATTTGGACCGTGATGAGCAAGTGAGTGAAGCCCTGGAGAATCTTCACATGATTGATGGCATCGAACCAACTCTTTCCGACATCGAGGAAAATAAGCAAGTTGGAGATTTCTTGGATGCTGGATGTGGTTGTCGTCTTCGTGATGGGGGAAGTTTCTCTCTCCCATTTTCCTTGACAGCATGTCTTTGATTTCGCTCACACTGCAATTCCCAGACACACAATGAGTTGGACATCTTGCTTGGGCAGCTCATGGCTACCTCAAATTCGATGGAGATGGTTCGGCATTCACTGTTGAGTCGACAGAAAAAGTACACAAAATATTACCATCAGGGGCAACCAGTGTGTCCTTCCATGTTGCATTACCTTCACACTGTTGGCGAGAAACGAATGAAGAACTTGGTGACACACTTCAAGGACAATGGGCTTGCACCACGTGTCCATGGAAACACCAGGCTTCTTCCTCACAATGCCCTTGCATTTGCTTAGGTAGAGTTTATTGTCAGATTCTTACTAAACTCTGCTGATCAGAATGGCCTGCTCCTTCCTGGTCGCATACCAGGTTATAGCAGATCTGACATCAAGCTGCTACCTTCTAGCGTGTCCAAGAGAGGGATCCGGAGGGTGTATTGTGAAGCTGCTAACTCCACACCCTGTGCATGTCCTGCTGCATACTCCACCTTCAATAAGCTCTGGCAGTCACTGCTTCCATCCATTATTATTATGAAACCTATGTCTGACTTGTGCTGGCAATGCCAACAGAACAGTACAGCTATCCTCCGAGCTGCTAACTGTCCTGATGTGGAGAAATGTGCTACTATAAAAGCAGCAGAAGAGCACCTTCAAATTGTGCAGCTGGAAAGGTCGTTCTACAAAACCACCTGTGACGAGTGCTGGCGAGAAGTCCGGGAGTACTTCACCTGAAGATGAGAAGGATAGTACCTGTCCTTTGCCAGCTGTCCCCAAGCCTTCCAGCACTCCCTCCTCACCAACTGGTAATCAGAATAAAGAGGATTATCTTCCCTCTGCCAAGAAACGCACTTGTATGATCTGCAGAAAGGAGGGACATAACAGTAGATCAGCAACAATAAGTCTTTAACCAATGTTGTTGTAACACTGTATAATAATTATTATTCTTGTCCTACTTTTTATCTAATAATAGTTTGTTCTAACGACAACAAAAGAGAGAAAACTGGGTTAGGACAAGTAGCCGGCTTACTGCTGACCTGAAACTAAGTTTAATAAACACTAACTGTAGGCTAGAAACAAGTTAACTATGGGCTAGAAACTAAACACTAACTATAGGCTAAATAAATAAAGGTTAACTGTGGGCTAGAAAACAAGTTAAACAAAGGCTACCTGTGAACAAAGGCTAACTGTGGGCTAGAAAACAAGTTAAATAAAGGCTAACTGTGGGCTAGAAAACAAGTTAAATAAAGGCTAACTGTGGGCTAGAAAACAAGTTAAACAAAGGCTAACTGTGGGTTAGAAAAGAAGTTCAATAAAGGCTAACTGTGGGCTAGAAAACAAGTTAAATAAAGGCTAACTGTGGGCTAGAAAACAAGTTAAATAAAGGCTAACTATGGGCTAGAAAACAGGTTAAATAAAGGCTAACTGTGGGCTAGAAAACGAGTTAAACAAAGGCTACCTGTGAACAAAGGCTAACTGTAGGATAGAAAGCAAGTTAAACAAAGGCTAACTGTGGGCTTCTTAGAAAACAAGTTAAACAAAGGCCAACTGTGAGCTAGAGAACAAGTTAAACAAAAAAGTTACAGTTGGTGGGCTAGTACTATCTCTCACCTGCTTTTCCTCCCAAGAATAGCTGCTTGATTCTTGGAGGCACGAAGTTTTGGGGGGGTCTAGTGGTGTTCTAAGTCCTTGGCTGCGCCGTGGAAGCGAAGAAAAGCTCCTTCAAGAAGTGTGTGACTTCTCCACGAACTATGAAGGGCGTATCTTGTAGAATCACGTGCTACCTCAAAACGCGTAACGCGGAAGATTACGGAAATAGAAAATTTCCCCGTAAGTAAACATTGAAAGACCGTTTTCATGGAATTATGGCCTTGTACTTAGCTGTGTTAGATCGGTCGTAGCTCAGCAAACCAACTAGCTATGGTGACGCTTCTTAGACCATTTTGAAGGTAATAAGGTGTGCTATATCTTAGTACCAATAACTCAAATTTTATATCTTGCGCGAAGTGGGCCCTTTTCGCAGAGCCTGTCACATATTATTAAGTTCTATATATTCGCCTCTCCCCGGGTTCATAAGTAAATCTGTTAGTGCCTGTAATTTCGGTAAACTAATGAGTCTTATAGGCAGAGCGATATATATTGCCTCCATTACTATTTGACATATTTTTTCTTGATCGTTTAGAATGTCTATTGTTCACATAATGTTGAAGAGCTGCACAGAAATCGCATGTTTGCAATCAATGACTCTGCTCTACATGCTTATGCATGTCATGGGCAGTGTCATACTTGAAGGGTAAGTGGACGTCAAAAACCAAGCTGGTCCAACTCTGCTGCAAGTTAATATGAAGACCTAAAACTTGGCCAATTTATGACACCATCAGATGATTATGGACTTAGCCGAGTGGTATTTCATGGCTATAAGTACTTGTGATGGACTAAGTGGGACCATATAGCCAAGTGGCATGAGTGCCAGCAACTATCTGGTTTACAAAAAGTTTACTCATCAGTTGTCACCTGGGTGGCTGATCAATAAACAAAGGGGATCATTTTTAGTGATAATAATGTCCAGTGAAATACGAACATGAAGTTTCATGGCAAAGACTGTTTCAGGAATGCACTCACCGACACAGTTTTGTACTTGTTTCAGAAGGAGCACTGAAATGTAGCCATCATCTGCAGACATTTCTTGCTGACTCAAGTGACTCAAACCTGGCAAGTACATAGCTTGTTTGTATGTCAGCAATGATTCATTTGGGGGCATTGCTGAGAGATTCAAGGAGCACAATGAAGATGAGATATTAGTTTCATAAACACGGAACACACCCTGTCCTGGTCACAAGACAGGAGAGGTCGTGCTGGGTGCCTTTACAAGATATCCTCTGTGTGATCAGTGCCCTAGAAGAGGAGGGACATGGAGGTCGCCAGCATTGTCTTCTATGACAGCTTTTCTGCCAACTTTCCTCGGTGTTGATGGCTGATTGTAAACTAATCACTACTTGATAGTTAATTGTACAGGTATTATGCTTACTCCATGTAGGAATTTAATGGGAAGAGACCAGGTATTGGTGTGAATACCTGGTCTCCTGCCACTTAGTAACTGATCCTGCCACTTAGTAACTGTTCACTTAAAAGAATTGAGATGGTCATGTAGATGGTCGTGTCTTGGGATTGCAGTGAGGCTCAGCGTAGCATGGTACAATATTAGAGCTCAGATGTTCAAGTCTTGACATTGTGCAGTGAGGAGGCCAATCATACTTTTGACCTGGCTGATTATTTTTATTTCTGAAAAATAAATGATGCACAAGAAATTTGGTTAGGAATGACATGCAAGAAAAAATGACGCATTATAATTCACACAGCTAGACAAATTTTGTCGAGCACCTAACCATGCAGGAGTTGGGTTGATATTTAGCACATATATTCCTATGCTGTCCAAGTTGTCTCTGACAACTGTCTACATAGTCAACCCATCCACTACATGATGGGATATTTGCATGTCGATCCAACTTTGGCCTGCAGTCATACCTCTATTAGTGTATCTTGCTTAATGTTGCACTGTGCCTCGATAATAACCTTTATTTGGGCCTCCTCAGATTCACGGTAACAGGCATTGGGTAAGCCTAAAAATTGCAACAACAAAATTTCACCCAACATAACTCGCATTTTGATGTATTAACCAACTTTAAAATAAAGCACTGCTTTTGACGACAGTGCTTTTGACGAGGCTTTTTCCAATCAAAAACTATGAGCCTTTCAAAATGTAAAAAAACAAACACGTTAATATGACACGAGAAGGGAAGCATGCCACTTTTTCAGAGTGGCCTAGCTTTAAACAGACTTGAACTATGCCTCGTGTCCTCATTATATCCACAAAGGAACATTTCGATGGGGTTCATTGAAATCTGAGAGGGACACCTCGAGACTTTAGGTGATTGGCATGGAATTATATATGATTGTATGAGGTAAAGTTTGTGTGCACAGTTTCTTTCAAGGGAGTGGAGGAATTGTGGTTTGCCCCTACTCAATTGCCTCGTAGTTATAAACAATAGCAAGACATTTGTTGTTGCATTCACCATGTTGCTCGAGAAGACACCTGGAATGCCCAAATAGGACACGAGCAAGCAAGGTAAAGGGTTAGAGGAATTTTTCCTACCAAAATGTCCCCACTATTTACAGTACCTAAAAGAAGCAGTTCGATTCACATGGTATGGATGTTTGTTGCAGGGAAAGAAAGTGCTCAATAATTACAATCAGGAGTTGACCAAGCGGATATCAAAATTCATAACACTAGAAGACTTCCGGACACAGGTTTGTGTGTGTGTGGATACGACAGTAATCATGTGTGTGCAAGTGGAAGGATATGTTGGGGGTTACTAGTGGTTTTGAAAGGGGTGTGCAGATGGACAGTAATCATGTGTGTGTGTACAGGTGGAAGGATGTGTGGGGCATGAGTAATGATGTTTAAAGGGGATGTGGGAGTTGGATAGGACGGTAATCGTGTCTGTACTAATGGATATGTTGGGAGCTAGTAGTGATGTTGAAAGGGGAGCCACGGTAATCGTGTGTGTACTAATGGATATGTTGGGAGCTAGTAGTGATGTTGAAAGGGGAGCCAATTCTTTTCTCACTCTGTACTGTTAACAGCAGCCTCTGGCCCGGTCCAGTCACCAGGAGCATGTTGTTGCTGCTTCCTTCTCCGACACCTCAACACCCACTGGGGGAGATCTTGCACGCACCAAGACGACCAGAGCAACTCAGCCACAACCACCAACTAGAAAGCACTTGTCAGCAGCTGCCATTTAGACTGCATTATCATTACCCCTCCTTTTCTTTAATTGGTTCACAAAAACAAATTTGAATGTTTGTTGTTTTGCCAGTCCCTTGATCTGAATGCTTTTATTAGTAGATAAAGAAGTTACATGATCAAGACTCGATTTTCATTACTCTGTATATTACATATATATATTTATTAATATAATATTCTCCTCTTTCTGCACTATGCATTATTATTGTCAGCTATTTACTTTCCACCTGTAGCAAGGTATATTTCAAGACTCTCTTGTATGCAGGTGCATAATTATTTATTTGTGTGTTAAGCAAAATTTGTGGTCAATTTTTTTGTAGTTAATATCTACATATTATAACCATTGTACAGAATTGAACAATCCAAGTGCAGTTACACGATAATATAGTCCCTATGATGATATCCATAAGATGCTAATGTGTGATGTGTATGATATAACTAGGTCTTCTCAGTCCTGTGTGAAGTACTTGGGTGTGTTCATATGGAAATTGTGGCGCGATTGATCTGCAAAATGACCACGGTACCTTTCTCCAAACCTGTGGAAAGGGGGGAAGTGGAATAATCATGTTGCCAGAAAATGAATACTTCTGAAAAATACGTCAAATTGATGTACTCGTCCACTTTATAATTATAGAAATAATTACTAGAAATAATTACTAGAACCATATTCCTTGCATGTTAAAGTGAAGAGAGATCACCATATTCAAAATGTGATTTTCTAATTGTAGCACACCTAATTGATTCTAGTACTAGCACACACCAAAAGATGTCAAGTTGATAAATCCTTCTGTGAAATGTCCGAAGGTCTTGAGTCAGGAGACATTCATTCCCTCCCAAGGTAGAGTAGCAGTTTTAGCTGTTCCAGCCATTGCTGAAGCTACTCTCGAGCTATTGGAAAAAAGTGTCTGTGATAGAGAAATCCATTGGCCTCCGGAGAAGGAAGAAATTAAACTGAACGAACGAACTCGTTGATAATAGCAACCAGGAACTCTGTCTATGGTGATGATAAACACAAGGACTCAACAAAATAAAATGTGCTGGTGCAAAGTCCTTGGATTCAGCAAATCCAAGGCAAAAGACTTTTCGGGAGCACACAACCTATGGTAAGTTAAATAAAAGTCGCGACTCCCGTTTGTGTGAATACATGCCGCCATAAAAACTAAGCAGAAGACTTACACTTTTCAGCAGTTTTGTGTTAAGAATATTTGCTTGAAGTGCAAGGACCCTCCCCCTCTTTACTTACATGGCAGGAAAGTGTACCCACTGGGGTACTGCCGTTGGATCGTGGGTAAGGATGAGATTGTCTGCTGCATGTGGACTTGAGGGTATCAAGAACTTGCCTATCTGTACTTCTGTGTCGCTCAGTCCACCATGAGAGATGCGAGCGTAGCCCAGTCTAGATGGATGAAAGAAAGGGAGTTTTATGTCACTCACTATTATTGATAACATCATGGCAAAGCAAATCAACATCCATAAGTGCTTAGGAAGTCTGAATGTGCTGGGGTGTTTGGGATAACAAGTAGCCATTTGTTTCAAATTAACCCTTTGAACTCGGCTGGCCGGTATTATACATCATACTCGGGAGGACGGTATACCGGCCGCTCGCGCGTGTTGTCCGCTACCCATTCATTTTCCCAGTTGAAATATAGCCCATCAAAAGTCTCTTATCTGGCTCATGTTGCCATCGATTTAGTGGATTCCCAATGTTTATTTTTGCTAGTTATTTCATAGAAATCGGTCCAGAATGGCCCAAAATCTGACTTTGGATCAAGTGTTGAACAAGGTTGTAAGTGATTATGGGAATGAAAGTGATTTTGAATTGCAGATTGACAGCTCTGGAGATGATTCTAATGCTGGTAATGCTTCCAATAGTGAGTCAGACGACCAGGTATATAGTTATTCAGAGAGGGTGCAGTCGTTGTGGTGGGACTGCTCCACATCGTGGAAGAGGGAGAGGTGTTGGAAAGGGCGGAGGAAGGCCTAGGGCTCAAAGACAAAGGCCTCCATTGCCTGATGATGGTCTGAAAATACTGCAGGTTTTGCAGACTTGCTATTTACACCAAATAACCCATGGGCATAGGAATAGGGGGGGGGGCCCCCCCTATAATTTTATGGTGTAGAAATAGGGGGGCCAGGCCCCCCTATATTTTTGGTGTGTAGGATCCCTAAAATTCCAACATGAGCAATGTAATTCAACCCCACAGTAGCAATTCCACAATTGTTGTAGTGTTTTAGCTGTCTATGAAATAATTTGCATACACTACTAAACTCCCAACCTTACACCAAATATATATAGTTTATGTTTATGATAATTCTCTGACTGCTCTTTAACCCTCTCACTGTCAATGGCGCCATACGGCGCCACGGCTTTGAAAAATAAAATAAAATATAAGCATTTGTCAATAGGCAATAATTTTTATATCAAAAGATAGCTGAATTCATACTCTATTTACACCAAAAAAATTACGATGATTGGACGGAGGAAAGTTAATGAAATTATATTTAAAACACGAACGATTTTCAGTCGGACGATATCAACGAGACTGTCAATAGCTGAAATTATTTCCCAAGTGACTAGAGCAGCTTGGGACATTTCTGGTGATGAATCAAGTGACGAAGAATGTGAAGGCATCCATTCCTACCTAGGAGATTGTCGTGTGCAATGCAAATACTGCAATGTTCACCTTTGGATTATGGAGGATCGGAATTGTTTCCATGCTTTCCACAACTTGGTTGACTTTTGCCACAGACACTGATTTCACCTCAAACTTCACCCAAAATGTCTTTCGATTACATTAGGTCAAACAATTATATCAAATGTTTACTGAATGTTGTATTGACTTGTTGATAAATAAGGAAATTTTTGTGGTCGATTTATGAAGACCTTATTATGGGTTGTCATAACTTTTGTATAGTAATGTATATTCCTACATTCTTAGAAGCAAAAGAAAGGATAAGGATAGAGCTATCGTATGAGCTATATATCGAGTCCACAACATGAACTATGGAGAAGTTATGACACTCCAAATCATGACTGTTGTTTGCATAATTATATTCATAGCATGTGGCCAGTTTGTGGTCACACCTTTTGACCACAACTTCTAAAACAATCGTGCTATCACATGACCAAATGGTAAATGGTTCAGCTAAATATCTGATTTGATATTAATTTTTTAATGTGGCTATGTTAAATTTAAAATAATTCTCCACAATGCTGACAGTGAGAGGGTTAAAGTCTGATTATGACTGAATCATGAACTCATAAATACTATATGTGACAACACAGGAAATCAAAAGCTTCAACTTTGACCCTATATTGACCATGTGCTTGGCAAGAACAGCCCAGTAATGTCACAGAAGTGAATAAGAAGTTGTTTTTTAAACTGTTTCTACTTATGCTTTCGACCGCGGTCAGTCATCAAGTCAAGAAGCTTCACTAAGTAAGTTGAAATATACAGTTTATTATTAATTTGGCAAATTAAACACAGGTACTACTTTGAATATAGGTACATGCAGTACTGATAGTTCAGCATATCATGAAGATTTAAGTCTCACTTCCAGTAATGAAACCCAAGAAGAAACAGCCTGTCAGTGTCAGTGCTGTGCTCATCCCAGCACTCCCCATCAACCACTGAATCTTATGGAGTCAGCAGTGAGCCATTCATATTATATATAGAAGTAAACAGACTAATTCTACATTGCACTCAAGGACCATACAAGTTAGCTGGTACCAGATTCATCCCTGGATCTCTGTCTGTACATCTCAATGCAAAGTATTTTGTTCAACTTGTCGTAGTGCATATTTTCAAGATTTACTCACCTTCCCAAGGCATCACAAGTCAGCTTTCATTTCTAACAGGGGTTTTAATTGGAAAAAGGCCCTCCAAAAGTTCCGTGAGCATGAAGAGAGTAGCGTGCACACTGAAGACGTGTTAAAGCTGTCAGCCAAATCTAGTAGCTCAGGGGTATGTTCTCAGTTCTGTACTGCACATGCTGCAAACCAACAACATCATGCAAGGATGTTGCTGAAGTTACTTCAATGTATTCAATATCTATCACGACAAGGCTTAGCTTTTCGGGGGGGGAAAGAAGAGATTGAATCATTTGAAGGGAATTTGTATCAATTGCTATTGCTTCAGGCAAAAGAGTGCCAAGAGATGAAGTCTTGGCTTAAAAGCAAAGAATACATTTCCCCTGAATAGTCAATGAACTCATACAGACAACGGGTCTGGCTGTGCTCAGGGATATGTTAGCTGAAATTAGAGCTGCCAATTGTTTTACCATTATAGCTGATGAGGCTACTGACGTTTCCCATAATGAGCAAATGTCCTTGTCCATTCGTTGGGTGGATAGTGATGATTATATCATTTATGAAGCCACTCTTGGTCTTATCCAGCTTCCCAACACTAAAGCAGCAACTATTTTTGATGCAATCAAGGATATCTTAGTTAGGTGCTCTTTACCTATGACCCAATGCCGAGGTAAAGCCTGTGATGGTGCTGCCAACATGAGTGGTATTAGAAACGGTGTCCAAGCCTTGGTTAAAACAGTAGCATTGTATGTTCATTGTTTGGCTAACAGTTTAAATCTATGCTAAAAGATGAGTGTGACCTTCTAAGAAATGTCATGGCTCTGATATATGAATTGGTACAAATAATTAAATTTTCTCCAAAGAGGCTTGCCATATTTGACAACTTGAAAAAAGAAATAGTGGAGATGTAACACCGTCATTGAGAATGCTTTGTCCAACTCGGCATACATCAATCCAGAGCATGCTGAAAAATTATGAAATCTTGCTGTCTCCTTTGGAGGATATTCAAAGAGGGCATGATGACTGTGCAGCTAAGGCTAGTGGAATCCTAAACAAGATGATATCTTCTGGTTTGAAACTTGCTTACCTGATTTTTTCTTCCGCAGAACAGCTTTCTCTCAATTTACAAGCTAAGGATATTACTACTCAAGAGGCTGTAAGAAGCGCTAAAGTTGTCTCCTCCTATTTCATGTCTCAGAGGACCAAGGCCAATGTTTGATCATTTTTATGACCAAATTCTCTTTGAATGCATTGCACTGACCGAAACCAAGTCTTCCTCGAAGGAGGAAGGCACCAAGAAGGCTAGATGATGGGATCATGAGTACCAAAGTCCCAAAGACAAGTATCGCCATATGTACTTTCTAGCAATTGAGTTAGCTGCTGGAGAGGAGAAGAGATTTGACCAGAGAGATATCAGGATAACTGAGAAGATTGAATCGATGTTACTTGATGCTGCTAATGGAAGACAAACTGAGTTACTCCCTGAAGATGTACAAACTTTATTGGCAGACGATAATGATCACGACCGGTTGAAGATACAGTTAACACTGGTCAAAGATATGATACGAATTTCCACTCCAAGAATATCAAAAATAACAAGTGTGAGATAAATTGCCAGTACAATGGTTGAAAGTTCTATCTGCAAAAGTATGCTCAGTGAAGTTGACAAACTTCTAAGAATATTATACCTGACATTTCCAGTTACTTCTGCAACAGCAGAAAGATCTTTTTCAGCTCTCCGCCAAATTAAAACGTACTTGCGAAGTACAATGACTTACTGCAAACTTAACAACCTATTTTTAATATATGTGCACCAATCAAAAACTGATGAACTTGATTTACATACCATAGCAAAGGATTTTGTGTCTGTTCACTCGCGCAGAACTAATTATTTTGGAAATAATTTCTGATCGATATATGATTATTTACATGACAGTTTTTGGTTCATTATTATTTGCTACAAAAAATCATATACCTGTAGTGGGGATAAATCCCCATCTCTAATGGTCACGTTGCACACTATAACCAGTTTCTTTCTCCCCTGAACTCCCCCCCCCTCCCACCCTCACTTTGGGACCCCCTAAGTGAAATAATCTTCCTATGCCCCTGTAACCAACTAATATAGTTAGCTAGTAAAGTTAGCTATAGCTGGCTAATATAGTTTGCTATAGCTGGCTGATATAGTTAGCTATAGCTGGCTGATATAGTTAGTTATAGCTGGCTAATATAGTTTGCTATAGCTGGCTATTATAGATAGCTATAGCTGGCTAATATAGTTAGCTATAGCTGGCTATTATAGATAGCTATAGCTGGCTAATATAGTTGGCTATAGCTGGCTGATATAGTTAGCTAAGCTGGCTATTATAGATAGCTATAGCTGGCTATTATAGATAGCTATAGCTGGCTAATATAGTTGGGCTAATATAGTTAGCTATAGCTGGCTGATATAGTTAGCTATATATAGCTGGCTGATATAGTTAGCTATAGCTGGCTGATATAGTTAGTTATAGCTGGCTAATGTAGTTATTCTGTAAGGATTTTTGTGCATCGGATCACCTGATGACAATTGTTGGGATAAATGGCACACAAAAAAGGAATACTGGAGGTAGAGTGAAGAGAAGAACAAGGTAGGACATACTTCTTATCATAACTAACATTTATTTGACGTCTAAACACATCTTACAGGGTCAAAATCACAGGTAAAACAAAGGTTACTTTCTAGGTCATTTTTTCCCAGGGAGCCGGAATAGGGCGAACCCTATATCCAGGGATCCAGAGTTCAAAGGGTTAACAATACAGACCTTCCAGGGTAAGGACAACTCTTTTTCTCCTCTGAGTCGCTACGACTGCACTACATGCTTTAAAACCAGAGCCAAGAGAAACAGCTGGCAGAATTTCCGTATGTAAGCAGAAAATTAAATATGTTTATGTGGAAAGGAAGTGTTGGGGCCAGTATGCTAATGGATGTAGCTTCACATGTTCAACAGATTACTGGGTCTGATAATCAAGACTACCTACCACCATATCTACTGTCAAGTATGTATTCAGTACCCATGGGTACTGAGGGATCAGTTGCATTTTTTTTTTAACTTGTGATTACCTCTTTATAGCTCCATAGATTCTGTAAACATCATGGTATGGACTTGATATATAGCTCAAAAGGTAGGTCTCTCTGTGTGCTCTATTTTGATACTAAAATATTTTTCATAGGTATAACTATAGCCAAGTTACTGGAGCTAAAGTGGAGGGAACCTCAAAACCTGAATGCCTGATTTTTCCGCATAAATATCTCCAGATTACCGAGTGCTAGAGAGTTGAAATTAGCACTAGTGGCTAGAGGAAGCCCTACTCTATACAATGAGTGCTTTCATTAGGCACTAAAATGTAAGTGTACACGTGGTCAAGCGAAAATGAATTTTATGGAATTTTAACAAAATTCATTTTACAACTGGGCGCTTGACCACGTAGGTAGCGCCTAATGAAACCGCTCGTTGCATAGAGTAGGGTTTCCTCTAACAACTGGTGCTAATTTCAACTCTATAGATAGCCTTGGCAATCTGGAGATATTTATGTGGCAAAATCAGGCACTCAGGTTTTGAAATACCCCCACTTTAGCTACAGTAACTTGGCTAAAGTTATACCTATGAAAATATCAAAAGAGAGCACACAGAGAGACCTGCATATCAAGTCCAAACCATGAAGTTTGCAGAATCTATGGTGCTATAAAGTGTTAACCACAATTATTTTAAACACTGGACTACTAAAATGGGGTTTCGTCCCCCCACTTGCTATAGTAGCAGGTGCCTGTGGCATTAAACAGGTGCTTGCTCTAAACGATGCACGTCCATACATGTCATTATTGCTAATAAAGTTTGAAAGAGCTACTAGCTCTTGGCGAGGACTTGCTGCTTGGCAATTTTGAGCTACTACTGATATTTTTTACTCTCTGGTTCACTCACTCATAACATGTCGACCTCAGCATCATCCAAGTCTAGAAATGGATCTCTATCACCTACCCTTTCCTCAGCCTCGAGAAGGACTGTGACAAACTATATACCATGTGCTTGCTACATGTAACATGTACATGTGGCATGTAACATGTATATGTAGCCACAGGGTGGACATTTTCTAGGCACGTACTACGTCGTGGGCACTACTACATGTATGAACTCGACAGTTCTTTGACATACTCACTGCAGTGAGTATTGTAATATTAGATATTCTCCACATATTCCACTGGTTATTTAACGCTCAACTGCACATGTGTAATCATTTAACTACCGCTTTCCAAGAAGTATGGCAACATCTTGCAAGACAGTATCTTCCAAGACGGCAGAAACAGATGACGAACAGATTGACAGCAATAAAGCTATGAACACTGAGGAGAAGACTAGGGTGCAGTCTAGATGTGTCAATCTGGACCAACTGACCGACCTACCGACTGTATACGAAGCACAGTAATTAGTATAGAATAAACAACTTATCACACTTGTCGTGGAATATGGTGAGTCATTTCACTCGCAAGCTGTCACTCGCCTTCGGCTGGTGAAAACATGGGCGTGTGCTTGTGAAATAACTTACATATTCCACTCCAACCCGTGCAATAAATATATAAATATTTTAGGAGAGATGGTAACCATGCCTGGGCTCAAGCAAGATAGATAGAGAGATCTCCTTACTTGATAAGATCACGATAGAAAAGGTACTCACACCACCTTTTACGGTCACTGGGATCAATATCCTTGGAAAGGAAAAATATATATAATAGATTAAAACTTCCCTATGCAGTGTGACAAAAATGCATCACTATGCCTACGCACCTTGACCCTACCATGATGGATGATCTTCTCATAGTCCCTAGTGCCTGGCTTGCAAGTGATGTAACTCAACATCACCACTGGGAGAGTCGAGTTACCCAGAATTTCTGCCGAGCGCTGACCCTGCAGTTTCCGGTCCAGGTCATCACTAAACATGGAGGGAGGCGAGAGAGGAAGGTCAAGGAAGGAAAGGGGAAAGGAAACGTTATCACGAGACGTGGGTGATCGTGTGTACCCGAGTTCTGAGCTAGGTCACTTGGATCAGATGGGGCCAGTAGATAGGTGGGTTATATTGTCACAACACCATCGAGCGAGATATACTTGAGGGGTTAAAAAAATTCGATTTTCACGGCTAGAATCCAACCACAAATGTGCATGATGGAGAGCAGCATGTGGCTCCCACTATGTGCTGCACAATGTGCATGATGGAGAGCAGCATGTGGCTCCCACTATGTGCTGCACAATGTGCATGATGGAGAGCAGCATGTGCTGCACAATGTGCATGATGGAGAGCAGCATGTGGCTCCCACTATGTGCTGCACAATGTGCATGATGGAGAGCAGCATGTGGCTCCCACTATGTGCTGCACAATGTGCATGATGGAGAGCAGCATGTGGCTCCCACTATGTGCTGCACAATGTGCATGATGGAGAGCAGCATGTGGCTCCCACTATGTGCTACACAATGTGCATGATGGAGAGCAGCCTCCCACTATGTGCTACACAATGTGCATGATGGAGAGCAGCATGTGGCTCCCACTATGTGCTGCACAATGTGCATGATGGAGAGCAGCATGTGGCTCCCACTATGTGCTACACAATGTGCATGATGGAGAGCAGCATGTGGCTCCCACTATGTGCTGCACAATGTGCATGATGGAGAGCAGCATGTGGCTCCCACTATGTGCTGCACAATGTGCATGATGGAGAGCAGCATGTGGCTCCCACTATGTGCTGCACAATGTGCATGATGGAGAGCAGCATGTGGCTCCCACTATGTGCTACACAATGTGCATGATGGAGAGCAGCATGTGGCTCCCACTATGTGCTACACAATGTGCATGATGGAGAGCAGCATGTGGCTCACACTATGTGCTACACAATGTGCATGATGGAGAGCAGCATGTGGCTCCCACTATGTGCTACACAATGTGCATGATGGAGAGCAGCATGTGGCTCACACTATGTGCTACACAATGTGCATGATGGAGAGCAGCATGTGGCTCCCACTATGTGCTACACAATGCACGAATGTTCCCACACAAATCTTTCCGTTAGTCACCGTCAGCAAACATTTAAATCCTAGAAAATAATCCCATGAAAATAATCCCACTATAAGGTATAAGGGATGGGATCTAATAGAATAGCGTAATTAAGTCATTGGGATCATAGACATAAAACTGCCTCAGAATGGAACTTGATCTGCTTCAGTATCCAATTTGGTTCAACACAACAGTTACTCATGTGTTATCCCATTAAGCTCAACACAACAGTTACTAATCATGTGTTATCAAATTAGGCTCAACGCAACAGTTACTCATGTGTTATCCCATTAAGCTCAACACAACAGTTACTCATCATGTGTTATCTCATTAAGCCCAACACAACAGCATGTGTTATCCCATTAGACTCAACACAACAGTTACTCATCATGTGTTATCCCATTAAGCTCAAAACAACAGTTACTCATCATGTGTTATCCCATTAAGCTCAACACAACAGTTACTCATCATGTGTTATCTCATTAAGCTCAAAACAACAGTTACTCATCATGTGTTATCTCAAAACAACACTCATCATGTGTTATCTCAAAACAACAGTTACTAATCGTGTGTTATCAAATTAGACTCAACACAACAGTTACTCATGTGTTATCCCATTAAGCTCAACACAACAGTTACTCATCATGTGTTATCTCATTAAGCCCAACACAACAGCATGTGTTATCCCATTAGACTCAACACAACAGTTACTCATCATGTGTTATCCCATTAAGCTCAAAACAACAGTTACTCATCATGTGTTATCCCACTAGACTCAACACAACAGTTACTCATCATGTGTTATCCCATTAATCTCAAAACAACAGTTACTAATCATGTGTATCAAATTAGGCTCAACACAACAGTTACTCATCATGTGTTATCCCATTAAGCTCAACACAACAGTTACTCATCATGTGTTATCTCATTAAGCCCAACACAACAGCATGTGTTATCCCATTAGACTCAACACAACAGTTACTCATCATGTGTTATCCCATTAAGCTCAAAACAACAGTTACTCATCATGTGTTATCTCAAAACAACACTCATCATGTGTTATCTCAAAACAACAGTTACTAATCATGTGTTATCTCAAAACAACAGTTACTAATCATGTGTTATCAAATTAGGCTCAACACAACAGTTACTCATGTGTTATCCCATTAAGCTCAACACAACAGTTACTCATCATGTGTTATCTCATTAAGCCCAAACAACAGCATGTGTTATCCCATTAGACTCAACACAACAGTTACTCATCATGTGTTATCCCATTAATCTCAAAACAACAGTTACTAATCATGTGTTATCAAATTAGGCTCAACACAACAGTTACTCATCATGTGTTATCCCATTAGGCTCAACACAACAGTTACTAATCATGTGTTCTGTTATCAAATTAGGCTCAACAGTTACTCAATCATGTGGTCCTTGTCCCAGGGGTTAAAAGTTGCACTGACTCACACATCATTCCCAAAATGGACCACATAGAAGTTGACGAGACGGCCAGAAATGTTAACAGTGGCCATGACGGCAGGGGCTATTTCTCCTGTAGGGGTAGGGGGAGGGGGGGGAACAACAGATTTTAATGGAGAGTGGAGGAGGGGAGGCCAAAGAAGGAAAGGAGATAGGGCGAAGGTGAAGGAAAAGGTAAGAGAAGAAAGAGACGGAGAGAGAGGGAAGGAATGCAGGAAATACGAGGAAGAGAAAGTGGTTAGAGAGAGGGAGAGTCATTGAAGGAAGGGGTATCACACCGTCTAACCCTCGGGTGATGGAAGCATATAATGTTCAGACTTCACAATGGGATACTTCGACATCACCATGGTCCTGTAATAAACCAGCGATGTTAAATCTAAAGAAGGGTTACAACGGGCAGGGAAAGAACAGAGAGGGGAGGAGAGGAGGAAGCCGAGGGGGGAAGAGGGACAGGGGTAGGAAAGCTTACCCCCAGGTGTGCTTATCTGTGCCTGGCCCATAGTCTATGAACATGTGTAGTCTCTCTCCAAGCCATGACGCCAGGTCATGATTACCGATGTATGGCCTTGCAGCGTCTGTCTCCAGTAGACCAATCACATCCACCTCTGCACGTCACATGACAATGGGAGAGGGTAGCAAGAACAATGATTGTTGACATCTAATCAGATAGTCAAATTTAGGCAGAAGAAAGGTGAAGGAATTTTGATTGAATTTACGCAACAGAAGTATGTATCTACCTTGACTACTGGTGGGGAACAATAAATCATCAATGTCAATAACTACAGCTTTTGCTGGCTGTAGAAATTAAGTGGAAAGACAAAAAAAAGTCTAGCAGCTCTCTCTGCAGTAGTTAGCCACACTCAGGCACGCTGCATACCTGAGTTCTCAATCAGTCTAGCAGCTCTCTCTGCAGTAGTTAGCCACACTCAGACACACTGCATACAGTTCTCTATCAGTCTAGCAGCTCTCTCTGCAGTAGTTAGCCACACTCAGACACACTGCATACCTGAGTTCTCAATCAGTCTAGCAGCTCTCTCTGCAGTAGTTACCACACTCAGACACACTGCATACCTGAGTTCTCTATCAGTCTAGCAGCTCTCTCTGCAGTAGTTAGCCACACTCAGACATGCTGCATACCTGAGTTCTCAATCAGTCTAGCAGCTCTCTCTGCAGTAGTTAGCCACACTCAGACACGCTGCATACCTGAGTTCTCAATCAGTCTAGCAGCTCTCTCTGCAGTATTTAGCCACACTCAGACATGCTGTGTACCTGAGTTCTCAATCAGTCTAGCAGCTCTCTCCATGCTAGGCCAGCCTGTGTTATCATAGCCAAAATGGAAGGCCCAGATCCCAGCACTGAACATGTTGGGCCGCTCCTAAGCATGTATCACATTTATTACACATCACACATGCATCATACACTACATTACATCACACACCATCACACATATCATATCACACACACATCGTATCACACACACACACAATATCGTATCACACACACACACAATATCACATCACACACACACACCACCCCATACAGCATATCACATAAAATGAACTCTAACCTTCTGAGGCATGGGAATAGGCCCTTGATATCGCCAAACAAACCCAAGTAGAGCCAGTGTGAGGATGACCAGTGAGCCTGCAACACGACACCAGGACCATCATCCATCATTGAGCCACAACACATTCACTAGGTGACAGTCACACAATATCATACACGACCCCCATGACCCCAGTCTCACTGGATGAGTCCATTAGCTCTGTGGGGACACTCACTGGACCAACACCACACTGGGTTGAGGTAGGGTTGAAGTAGGTAAACATTAGCTCTGTGGGGACACTCACTGGACCAACACCACACTGGGTTGAGGCAGGTTGAAGTAGGTAAACTTTAGCTCTGTGGGGACACTCACTGGACCAACACCACACTGGGTTGAGGCAGGTTGAAATAGGTAAACATTAGCTCTGTGGGGACACTCACTGGACCAACACCACACTGGGTTGAGGCAGGTTGAAGTAGGTAAACTTTAGCTCTGTGGGGACACTCACTGGACCAACACCACACTGGGTTGAGGCAGGTTGAAGTAGGTAAACATTAGCTCTATGGGGACACACACAGGACCCATCACACTGGATTGAGGCAGGTTGAAGTAGGTTGAGTAGCTATCGGAATGGTGTGTAACTATTAAAATCATGCTCGTAACCAATGCCATCTTCCTTCACCTTGCAAGACCTTCTTGTGGAAACGTTTCATCTCCCTGTCCCCAGACCTCAGTTGCTGCATCATCTTCTGTGAGAGGGTCATGTGGGTTCATGTGATAGTCATGTGAGCGAGGGTTAAAAAGGTGGCCAACATAACTAGAGACAGAAGTGATTCACAGGAAAGGGCAAACAGTAATACGAAGATAGCCCCACCAAGTGCAATATCTCCATTTGGTGATAATTGGTGTAAAAATGGAGGACTTGCACTATTATGTTGCACACTGTCTATGCCCCATATGAAAAAATGTATTGTTACTCATGATCGTCAATGAACCTACGAGTATCGCATGTGAACTAAAAGTCAAAAAAAAATGTTGTTCCCCCCCCCTGAGTATTACTGAGCATGCATGAGCCTAGTGGGCTTCACGTACATAGTAGAGCTCAAGTGCTGGTTGAAGTGCAGAGCTGCCACAACAGCTGGGAAGAAGCAGGATCTTGTGATAAGGTGAGCAGGCTCATAGCTAGCTAGCTAGTAGTATGAGACAAACCAGTGAACTGCAGCCTGGCAATGAGTTCTTCTGCTAGCAGCAATAGCTCATAGGTGAACTCGGCACTAACACTTCCACTCTCCTTTCTCAACTGCTACTTGTATGAGCACATCAAATCTTGTGAGCTTTCCAGCCCTAGCATATTCACAGTCTATAGTGCAGTGCAATTCTCAGGGTTCATTGAGGGTCATGAATAACAATACCTATGGGGCATAGAATTATAAGTAGGCGTGGTTGAACATACACGACATAATAATGCAAGCCCCACCCACACCCCAATTAAATTGATATTGTGACTGTAGCTATTTGGTTTGTGCTGGACCACAAACAACTTATAGCGTACCTGAAATAGGCAGAGCATTAACTAGAGCAAACTAATTTTACAGATGTGGCCTGAGAGAGCTAAAGTGACTCGTGATAATGGATGTAAATATGTTGTTGAGGCTGGTTCACAATATGTGGCAAAGCCTTTGCCTCGGTCTTGTCACTTTGAGCAGTTCACAATGCATGCGTGGTTGCATTGCATCGCTTCAAACTATGGACTTCAACCCCCAATTACAAAACTCCACCCTTTAATTAACAGACTTTCAATCTCTAAACGACTTGACGAAATTTAGCTATACACATACTGAGAAAGTTCATCACTGCCTCTACCAACCTTCCCACATTCATATCTTCCTTCGAGAAACTTTTTTTGTTTTGTTGCCATAACACAAATAAAGCACACCAACGTGTGTTGGCCCCCGTGCCCAGAACTAAATAGAAATCAAAATGAAGCGATGCGACTTCATGGTCACAATATCACAAAATTGACATGTCGTATCAATTCGCATCGCTAATGCAAGCAGCATATTATAAACCGTCCTTTAGGACCTGCACAAACAAACAAAAACTAGTCAAGGACTCAATCACCTTTGCCTTGCTTCATGCATGCATTGCAACGGATTGAGTATATGCATTAAGATAAACACACACTCTCTTACTACCCACTACTCAGGAGATCTCAAGCCAGCAAACTGACGATGCATTAGCTCAATGAAGAAGGCTACTATACAAGGGATGTTACTAATTAAGGAATGAACACCTAGCACATTACATGTATGTCACCTGCTCCATTAATGAAGTTGGCTCCTCCTCCTCTAGCTCCGGGTCTTCGGAGATAGTTGACAGTCGACGAAACACACGGCCAAATAAGCTAACCCTGTCACTCTTCACTTTATACTTTTCCCGGGAGTCGGGAACTTTGACCTCTGCTTGCTCAAAGGAAAAGTTGCACGTGCCGAATCCGCAGAAGAGGATCAAAAGTACGAGCATAACGTCTGTTCGTTCCCGCGTGAGAACGCCCCCAGGCACAAAGTTGAAGGCCACCACCCATACACTCAGGAGGATGAAGAAGAAGAAAACGAACATTGCTATGGGGAAGACCTTGTGAGGAGGGTACCTTACGATCCGCTTGGTGATGAGGGGCCAGAGGGATCCAGTGTAGATGGCGAGGATGAGGCCAGCGAAGAAAGCCATGTAGGTGCTCGTATAGTAAAGGATCATGGCAAATAACAGCCCCACCCCTAGCCATGCCCATGAGGTCAGGAGGTCAGTCTGATGTCCGAAGATGACCACACCCACAGTGAAAGCTATTATAGTTGCCATGCTATGACAAGATCACAAATATATACTCCATATATACTTATGCACAACAACAACAACAAGGTGTTAAGTTACCCACCCCCAGGGGTTTGGTGATGGTCCTTGGTCCGGATAAGGGGCCACCGCCCACCTAGTGATCACTGAGACTTCCCCGAAGAGAAGTATTGTCAAGAAGATGAGGGACCCAAATGCTACACTCATGGAGACCAACCCTGGGGGACAAGATGTTGTGGGACCCTTCTTCGGGGAGCAGGGGGGAGTAACGGAAGTGAGCTCAGGGGGGCGGAAGTCGTTAAGGTAGAGGAAAAAGGAGAGTGCAATGCCAATGACGATAGCTACGATGTTGAGGGTGTGGTTCATGAATATGTAGTTAAAGGAAGAGCCCCAGACCCGCACCGCCAGGAAGAGGAGGTAGCCGAGCATGTGCAAGTAGATGTGGCGATGTCTGCACAGTGTTAAGATCAACAACACAGACAGGAACAAGATGCAGGCAGAGCTGAAAACACAAGCAACTCGTTACAAGTATACCATGCTACATATGCAGGGCAAATAACTGCTGATTATCATAGTGATGTGGGACTTTGGTGTGCATGTGACACTAGTTAGTGTCAGGGATGTCACTAAGAAAAACAACCAAATGGAAAGCTTGTCATCCCCGATACCTATAGCCTGCTGTCTTTCCCCCCCCCCCCCCCCCCTTTTCCCCCCTTCTCTTCACGGCAAGGTAACTTGTGTAATGAAGAGGTGGAGTGGGGAAGATAACACAGGTTGTAGATGCATGCGGAGATAGGGAAACAGAGTGGCGAAATACGCTAGCTCTTCATAGCAGGGATGGTTAAAGATGAAAGCTGATGCTATGGGATGGTTAAAGATGAAAGTTGTTGCTATGGGATGTTAAAGATGAAAGTTGTTGTTATGGGATGGTTAAAGATGAAAGCTGTTGCTATGGGATGTTAAAGATGAAAGCTGTTGCTATGGGATGGTTAAAGATGAAAGCTGTTGCTATGGGATGTTAAAGATGAAAGTTGTTGCTATGGGATGTTAAAGATGAAAGCTGTTGCTATGGGATTGATAAAGATGAAAGCTGTTGCTATGGGATGGTTAAAGATGAAAGCTGTTGCTATGGGATGTTAAAGATGAAAGTTGTTGTTATGGGATGGTTAAAGATGAAAGCTGTTGCTATGGGATGGTTAAAGATGAAAGCTGTTGCTATGGGATGGTTAAAGATGAAAGCTGATGCTATGGGATGTTAAAGATGAAAGCTGTTGTTATAGATCGACTATCAAGATGAAAGCTTTCATTATGATCATGAATCTGATAGCAACTACATCTCCTTCTGTTGGCTCTGTCATCTGTTGGCCCGTCTATGAAGGATCAAAGTTCAGTGTGTTTGCGCTGGGCTGTTCAACAAAGGTGCCTTTAGGGCAGAAAAATTAATAGCCACTCACAATTAATAGCCACTCACAATTAAACTATGTGGTGGTAAACAACAAGTGCTTACCAACCCACAGCGAGTTAAGTGTATTTTGATAGCTCTAACAAGCATTAATTCACTGAGAAACAAATTCCTCACAGCAAGTAAGCAGCTCAACATTTCATACGTGCAACATGTGCCTGCACTGCCTTCCTCTACAGGAACCAAAGCGTATTCTAGCTGGTTCACAGGAGATGTTAACCACTAGGCATATTTCCTATTGTGACTCTAGCTTCGTTCAACCGAGACCTCTACATTATTTTAGTAATGGTGGCTTCTCAAAAATAAGATCAGGCTTAGTTCTAATGGCTGGGGATCACTTGTCTACAACTCTCCGATTAAAAGTAAAGGCCTGTCATACTGCACCTAAACTCATGCGCATTAACTCTTTGACGGTCAGCATGCGAATAATTATTGCATCCCTGTGGTCGGCTGAAAATTTATCTTATGACCCTTCAGCACATTTGAGGACATCTGCCAGTCAAAGTATTTTAAAGGCCCAAAAGCAACTCTACAGCCTTAAAAGCACTAAGTAAGTTTGCCATAGAAACAGTCGTGCTATAAACAGAATAGAGATTGCTAGCTAGTTGGATGGTCAGACAGACAAAGCTAAGCTTCACCAGTGCCAATTCGAGTTTCCCCCCCGTACAATCGTCTAGTAGGCGACGTAGTGGTTGTTAGGGTCACACCCACTCTTTGTCAGCAAAATTTCTTAGTCCCAGGCTGGGTGTGGTAATTAACCGAGGGAGTGGTGAGGAAGTTCTCGTTGTGTCTTGCTCTACGAAACGAGCCACCATGGAAACTAGGCTGATCTAACTGTTTGGTAGCTAACTGACTGACTAAAAACGTGTCTAACAATTGTCCAAACTATTATTTCCTAAAAGAAGTCCAGAATGGGGGTCTTAAGTTACTTTGTCTTTCGTGACAAGTCATGGTCATAGGCTAGCTATCGAGCTAGCTCTAACAGAATGCTAGCTATTACTTTTACTCGAGCTGATACGGCTAACCGCTCTTGGTATCTGTCCTTCTACATACCCACCACTGTTCCACACCCCATATGGTCATGTAAAGTTTATAATATAAGCTAGTAGATTATACCAGACCACAGAAATTCAGCTACAGCATATTACAGAGGATGTCTGACAACAGTCTAAGCATTCTACACCCCAAAAGCATGTATATAGCCTTTAGCACTAACCATAGAAATATATATACAGAAAAGAAATTGCTAGCTAGGCAGTGACTAACAGAGAAACAGATCAATGCTGCTTCTAGGCTTTAGCTACTTGCCCTAGTGTTGATGTGGTTCAGCCGAAAGCAAATCTAGCCTGTAGGCAACTTAATGCATGTTAGGGTTACACCCATTCTTCTGTCAGCAAAACCATAATTACTGCCCAGATGAGAGTGGTAAGAAACAAGTTGCATCCTGCTCTTCTCAGAAGCAGAGCTATCACAGAAGGTAAGATCATCTAGCTGTTCAATGTTAGGTAGTCAACTAAAAGCTAGCTAACAACTGCCGAACAATTACTTTTAGAAGCAGATTCCAAAGTTACTTTGTTCTTTTTGGCAATTATGACCATGACCTACTCCTAGTAGCTAGCTCTAATAGAACGCTAGCTGTTAGTTTTGCTAGAGCTAATGAAGCTAAAGTCATTGTATCTAAATTGTGTCAACTGAGAGTTTGTTGAGAGCAATAGTAGATACGATGAACAACTACTATTATTATAATTTTCATCTTGTCTTCAAATGCAGTTGGTTATGTTCTGAACAAGGAAACTCCCTAAGAGCCGTTTTATATAAATTCATGAATAACCTGTGAAATCAGGAACAAATTGTATTGGAGTAGGAGGAGCTGGAAGTGAATGGGGGGAGTGGCTTGACAATTGCGAGCTGAAAACTGATGAGATGTTAACTACTGCAAACGATTCTATGCTATTTCATAGCACATGAGGAGGGGAAATGCCTGCTGCTTATAAAAAGAAGCTACAATGCATGCTACTGCCAAATCAAGGATTTAGCGCAGCCGCTCGAATGCATTGCTGACCGTCAAAGAGTTAATGCACATTAGGTCTTGAAGGGGGGGGGGGGGAACAATGCACGTTCTTCGTCACGCTCACACCGAAATAAACCGTATGAAGTCAGCCTACCAAGCTGTAGTCGAGATGGAGTTTTTTTTTGCATCCTTTTCTTGCAGATCAGCTACCTACAGTGTGCAAGAAACATTTCTGCACAGAAGTAAGAGAGAGCTGAGGGAAAGGCAGAACCAACGAAGGTTGCGACTGCACAAACTTCAGATATCCGGATGCAGGAAGTATAAACAGCAACAGTTCTCTAGCTATGTAGTTGGTCTAGCTAGCTAGTTTGGCTGCAGGACACAGATAGTATCAGCTAGCTCCAAAGTTCCACCATCATGAAGTCACAAGTGAATAAAATCAATGCACACTCGCGTAGTGCTTTAATTAATTATTGGGGGGTTTTCCAACTCAAACCACCTATCGAAGTGGACCAGATGATTTAATCTTAATGCTGCCGAGCCTGTTAAGGCCACCAGATTTTAATGCGTGTTAACGCACATTATTCTAATAAGGGATGCTTATTAATGCGCATTAATCGTGTTGAGTGGAACTCTTTCATTGGTGACTTTTATGACTGCAGCTGTAAAGGTAGTTATATATCAGTGCATACTAGGTTTAGGAATCACTAAAAACTCCCTAGCAACCATATATTTTCAGAATGTATAATGAAATTTGATCCTTGAAAATGGTTTCCTAGCAACAAACCACAAAGGCTACAGGGTGATGAATATCATTATGGACACCAGATGAAGACATGCTCAATGAGGATGCAGTTCCACATTGAGAGATTTGCTTGGCTGGAAGACCAAACATACCAGAGAAATGACTGATATTAGTACTCTGACTGGCTAACCTGCAAAACAAACGCGCACGCACGCACACACACCCTCCAGTTATCCAGCTAAGAATTATGTTTTGCTCTGAGCTCTCAACTCTTAATTCCAGATATTCTCTTCCCTTCTCTCTTCACTTCTAGATTAGGTTTACCACGAATGATTTTTTATTCTCTCCTTCTTCTCTATCTTTGTGCTGAGCTGGCAATGTTGAGGGAATCATCACTCACGCTGATTCTATTTCTCTGCTCAGTGTCTTGACTTCAGCATGGTTCAAGCCAGGCTCTCAACCAGGCTCATGCAAGCAGCAAAGATTTATTCTCCTTTTTCATCACTCATTTTTCATCTCAGTTGGCCGTCTCAGTTGGCCGTCTGACAGCAAAATCATCATTAAAAAAAATACCGTCAATGCTTCTCTATACCTAGATTCCATCAATTCAGCTGCAATGCTGTTCTCCTTAGTAACCTACAGACTAGGGATCCCCCCAGCTTCTAGAGCTATGATTTGAGCATACGCTGATCTATCAAGCTAGTGCTGGGTTAAAAAAAGACCCGAGATACAGCAGAGTTTCTTGATAGCATCTGGTGGTTGCACCAGTGAACGGGTTAAGCTTCTCATTACACTTTCTCACACAATGGACATCACTCCTTTCTGCATTCATATCAGTGTTCACTAGAACATGTGAGATGTAACTTTATAATGGACTGTATGTGATACACATGATTGTCTATACATAACACACAAGCAATACATACTTACATATATATGTACACATATAATCACTGCTCTGGCATGGTGATGAAAGTCATTACTTATCACAACCACGAGTACGAATTTAATATGCAACAACATTTATAGCAGTTGGGGCACTAGGATTACAATGAGGAACCTACAATCGAACCAAACACTTAGGGTCATCACAACCTAACACAGGCACAAGCACGAGATATTATTTATTACTTTGCATAGGAACTAAGCAAAGTAATAAAAGACATGTTCTCCATGGCAACACTAAGTGAATGTTTTTGAAGGTAAGAGTGAAGGGACTAATGTGAAGTGCACGATAAAGCTTCGAGCAGAGTCCAGCCCTTCTAATGAACGATAACTGTGCTTCTTGCTACAGCAGGTATATATATACAGCCCTTCTAATGAATGATAATTGTGCCCTTGCTACAGCAGGTATATATAACAATACTACCATACCTGTCTAGTCTAGACTTGTCCCACAGTGACCCAGCAAGTGCTAACATGGCAAATAAGTTGCCGACACCGAGCACTAAGAGACGAGACAGCGTCGATGGTGCCTGGAATGAGGCCACACCGATCATTGTTAGAACCCGAACGAGCATCGTGCCAGAAGGTGAAGTCACAAATTTTCGGATGAATCTGAACCCCATCAGAGCCGGAGAAAACCATAAAATAGCGATAACTTCAAAGCCACTGATGTGCATGAGGCAGAGAGGATAGAACCAGAGGACAGCAGGCATGGCCTGGAACACACTCCACCACAAGTATCCTGTATGCAGCAAGGAAAAGCAAGAAGAGCTGCTTTAAGTAATTGCAAAATAAATGAGTTACCTACCATAGAGCACCTCTGCGGCCATGACCCATAGGTTACTGCCTTTCGTCAGGTCATAACTCTCAAAAAAGTCTGCCTGAAAGACGTCCGTCTCCAAATCCTCCTTGACTTCGCTATCTCTCTCCGCCTCCAGCTGCTCCCTCAGTGTCTTATTTTGTGTGACGGCGCCAGGACCCTTAGGAAACTGCGAGTCCTTTTTCCTCTTGTACAAACCCTCAGCAGTCGCGAATATGTCTGCCATATCCACTATCTTGTTGAAGACACCAGCAGCGCGCCTTTGGCTCACCGTGGTATGGCGATGTCGGGGTTAAATTGAGGGGTAAAGTGTAATAGGGGAAATTCTGTGGGTTTGTACGTTTGTCTGGAGGACGTTCTGCAACTTGAATCTCTTTCGACGCCGCTAGATGCTCCAGCCTTCATCTGCTTCAAATAATATTGCTTCATGTAGAGCAATATCTTCCTTTCTTTCTTTTTGTGGAATCAATTCCCCCCCTTCCCTTCCCAATATGTATAATTTTTTTATATGTGAAACATTTTGATACTGGGTCAATTCCCTCCCCCTATTTCAAGGTTCCCAGTTGGATATGGTAGAATTATACACTTTCTTTCTCCCCTATCCTTACCAAACATCGGGAAACTCTGTGTGACAGCTTCGGCAAACAAATAAAAATTTAATCAGTTACTGAAAATGGATGGCTATGTCTGAATATGCCACTCATGGATTCTGCACTAGTGCAAGGTTGGTAAAGTCAAAAGGCTGCAGAAATTCTCAGAATACTAAATAGTAGACTTGCAAAAGCTGACAAGAACTTGTTAGTGATAGTTTGCACTCTCAACACTATTTTGTGTGTTCAGCATCCTTTCCATCATTAGCATATCTCTCCTCTATTGACTGTGTCGGTTATCCTTCCTATATATGCCAACTATGTAGCCAGTTATCTGTCCATAGAGAGCGCAGTATGTGTATTTACCTTACCAAGATTTTATAAAAAATGGTACATACATCCCACCTCCATCTCACTGCCAAGCTAGAGCAATGTAAGTAGCTATATATATCAGAACAAAACTCAAGCATCCTTTCCTGTCAGTTGTTAGCCATGCAGTGTATCTTCCTTGCCTGTGCAACCTTTTGTGTGTGTTTTTTTTTTTTTACCTCCCTCTCTTCGAAATCTGCTGCCATTTTCTCGATCGTTTTCTTCACTATGATGATCATTTTCAGTTTAATTAACATACATTAGAGGGTGCTGGCTACTTTAGTGGTTTCACCCCTACTAGTAAACAATGCAAGCATTGACTGGCGTGTGAAGGAGAAATGGGTAAAAGACAAACAAACTAGTAACGAATGCAAGACATTGAGTGGTAACCGGAGGTGTGTTTAAAAAAGGGGGACCCCCAATTATTTTAGATTATTTTAGCCTGATGCCCTGCGGGACATTGCATTGCTCTAGCCATTGTCCTAACCCTATCATTGCTGAAGGCCTAACGCACTACTGATATATATATTATCATGTTATAATGCTTGGATTGTGATGTGGGGAAGTAGCATGTATTTTATATAGTCCTTACAGATTCTGAACGGTACAATGATCATCAACCTGGTGCCTGCAGCATATGTTCCTGAAATGGATATGTGCATGTGGAAGTAGCTATGGCTGTGAGATTTTGTTAAGATTGGAAGCAGCTTCCCTTGAAGATGGGAAGCACAGAACTATTCACAGCATGGATTCTCAGGGTACTAAAAGGAAGACCTTGCTGGCTTCTTCATGTGTCTCTTTCCATCTGGTTCTCCAGTGTGAAGGCTATTGCAATGGGGTCCAATGATGATTCTTCCAGGTCTCATGGTGGGAAGTTGGAGGAAGAGACCAGCAGAGAAGGTGTTTCATTGTCGGCCGCTCACCACAATTGCATTTTGGTGAGTGTGTGAACTCCAGTGGTTCATGATAGCAGCACAGCAGCCATGCCCAGTTTTCTTCTGATTTTATTCCACTGGAGACCAAGCTTTTCCTTTTTCTCCGTACCTTTGTTCACCATCAAAGCCTTTGTTCACGACTAGCATTTTTATAGGCAACATACAGTGAATATACATGTATACGCATAACCATACATACATAACCATACATACATACATAACCATACATACATAACCATTCATACATACAGTACTTAACCATTCATACTTACATAACCATACATACATACATAACCATTCATACATACATAACCATTCATACATACATAACCATACATACATACATACATAATCATACATACATTCATACATACATAACCATACATACATATATAACCATACATACATACATAACCATTCATACATACATACTTAACCATACATACATACATAACCATATATACATACATACATAACTATACATACATACACAGCCAGATACACATAGACAACTAGCTAGAATATCAAGTTTTACATCCAACTCCCGGTGCCAGAGGGGTGGACGCCAAGTGCCAGAGGGGTGGATGCCAAGTGCCAGAGGGGTGGATGCCAAGTGCCAGAGGGTTGGACGCCAAGTGCCAGAGGGGTGGATGCCAAGTGCCAGAGGGGTGGACGCCAAGTGCCAGAGGGGTGGATGCCAAGTGCCAGAGGGGTGGACGCCAAGTGCCAGAGGGATGGCTGCCAAGTGCCAGAGGGGTGGATGCCAAGTGCCAGAGGGGTGGACACCAAGTGATCAGCCTTGATCTCTCACACCCACTTAGCACATATATACTCGACTGTTCTCTATTCAGCCTTGGTCAGTCAGAAAGGTACTTCCATCAATTAGCCAGGGCAGCACTTCTTGACATCTCTCTCTCCTTCTCTGACGAGACGTCGTCCTCCTCCTCCTGCCATGCTTGACGGCTGAATCCACCCCTCTGGCACTTGGTGTCCACCCCTCTGGCACTTTGTGTCAACCCCTCTGCCACATCTCTCCTGCTGCTCTGAGATTCTCTGCTTCTCCAGGTCTCTCATGAAGGTTATCATCATGCTGGTCATGTTTTCTCCTGACTGGTCTCCTCTACCACTCCTCTCTTGAGGATGTGGGGACCATCCTCTCTCTTGACTCCGGGAGTCCCTTCTCCTCCTTTTATAGTGATCATCCCGGGAGTATATAGTGCATTTTTTCTATCCTCCTGTGCCTAGGCTCTTGGGAGCCACTTTGCTCCTTCTCCTCCCGTGATAGGACTCTAGAATAGTTCCGTCTGTCTCAGATATCAAATCCTGGAACTCAGGATTTCACTGGCATCCTCACTGCGAGGGGTGTCCTCAACATTTCCCCTCTCATCCAGATGACCCGGCTCTCTCTCCTCCCCTTCATCCCTTCACGGAAGGGCTTTGTCCTGAGAGGGGTTGACTCTGTCTGTCATCTGTGGTCATAGATATTCGCAAAAACCCAGAACCACTTTGGTTTCCCAAAGCTGAAGCTACACCAACAGTGATGGCGTTTCCTCTTAACCCTTGAGCTAAACTCCAATGGCTAAAGGTTCTCTTACCAACAACAGTCAAGTGAGTTGACTACAAAGGCAAGTTCTTGTCACTGCCACCAAATGTAATGAACCTCTTTCCCGCACTGAGCAGTTCACTACTTACACAATGTGTCCTTCCCTGCCATGGCCAGTCCTGCTATTCCTAAACCTCCCAAGTATCTTTCACTAAGAGCTTACTTAAGATTGATAGGGGTACATGAAGACACAAACTATGAATATCTATACACAATTTCAGTCTACCATCCAGTCTAGGCCAAAGATGAAACTTGAGGTCCAAGGAATCGCCCTTGATCTCTCACACCCACTTAGCATATTACTTTACTGCTCCCTATATCGTCAGCCTTGGTCAGTCCAGGAGGGGTGTTTCCATCATTTGGTGAGTCTAAACTCGCTAAGGAAAGAATGCTCTTATTTGGGTCAGTTGGGGGGATAGGGTAAGACTTTATGTGTTCCTGTTGTTGCTGTTTATACTAATAATAATGTTTTTTTCTTCCTCCTCCTTAGTGTGGCCCTTGGTGCATCTGCTTCATTATAGAGAGCAAAGAGCAAACTAGGAATCCTGTACCAGAGTGCACTGCATATACTGTGGCCTGCTCACAGATTTGAGCGCTCATCTCGCACTCTTTATGAACCCTCGCGAAAGAGTCCCTTTACCTATTAAATACAAATATCGCGCGCGTTGATCTGGTGACGAGTCAACAAAGTTCAGAGCCATGTCTTGGTTTTCCAGCAACCGTTCCGGTAACCCCGAGCACTCTTCTAACTATATCAACAAGCAAAAACACAAGCAAATTGAATCCCTCAGAGAACAAATTCCTGGGTAAGTTTTATATAACTCGGAACTCAGACTGACTGTTGTTGGGTGTTATTTACAGAGTGGTGGAGTTAGCAAGAGATGAACACTACTCTGTCTCTACCACTGTTAATGGAATTACACTGACTCTAAACATGTGAGAAAATACTTGCGTAACATCACAAATCTATAAATGGTCTAATTGTAGCACAAAAATGGACAATTCTCTGAATGTTGCACTACAATTACAGTATTGCTTCTCATTATTATTCCCATCCAGCTTTTTGCCACAGCGTTTTCCCTTAGTAGGGCCAGAGATATCTATAACCCCTCCAATTAAACACCCATGGGTAAATGATGAGGTATGTCAGACCTATTCATCATGCCAGTAACAGAACCATCTTCTGTCTTGTTACATTTCCTCTTACCCCCTCCATATTTTCTTACTTCCTTTACTTCCTTTCCACTCTCTATCTTCCATATGTTACCATTTCCTCCATCTCCTCTCTCACCCCGCCTATTATCCTCCATGTTTCACCCGTACTCCCCCCCCCCCTCCCACTTTACACTCTGTGCTCCATGTTTCACCCACACTTCCTTCCCTCCCCACCCTTCTCCCAACCCACCCTCTATCCTCCATGTTTTGCTTGTGCGTCCTTCCCAACCCATCCCCTTCTGTACCTTGTCACAAGATGGTGGTGGATGGAAGTCCTCTTTTAAAGAATGTAAGTGCTACTCATTTGACCAGTGTGCATACGTCAAGAGTACTTACCCACTTATTCTTCTCCCACGTCATACGTCATATGCAGTTTACCATCCACTCTAAACTCGGTCGAGCCATAGACCAAGTCATCAGGGAATTGCAGGATCAGCCTCCACAGCTTGTACCTGATAGCCCCCTCCCTTACGCGGCTGGTTCCTCTGACATTCCATCTCTATCTGGTCCATTCAGCCATCCAGCAACTATCACCTCTCCCTCTGCCTCAACAGGCTTTTCCTCTTACTCATTTAGCTCCAACCCCCAAACCGGTTCTAAGGATGTGGCCCCTGACTCTCCTGGAAGCAGATACGTGAGGATTGTCTGTAAATGCCTTCGTATCTATTGTGCTGATGTCCTTCCTGTCTTTAATCTTTCTCTTCTTCTCCCACCCTCATCTTCATTCCCTCTTCATCATTTCTCTTTTGAGCTCTTCTCTACTTCTCTCTTTCTCCCCTTTGTCCCTGCTTTCCTTCATATCCTCATATTCCTTTTTCTCCCCTTACCAACGCGCCCTCCCATTAGTGATTAATGAATGCATGCACACATGAACATTCACACAGCCTGGATACAGTGGTGCCGGAGAAGGCTTCACAGGTTACAGATGTCCTCCTATTCCTGACAGCTTTGAAGAGGTCAAAGAGATGAGGTGGGTTGGTCACTATTACTTGTCACTATTATTTGTGTCTGCCTTGAAACACACAAGCTAGGGGCATCAATTTCCACTATGTATGGTTTATACTGTACATACAACAGTGCGCACACTAATAATATACACCTGCTCTGTGGTGTAAGGTGTCACATGATATGTTGCTATGTATTTGTGTGTGGATTTATTTGTTCGTATGTCGATATCGTGTTGGCACATGTGCAGTGTGAAGGAACTGAAACGGTACTTGAGTGACATCGAAGATACAGTTCTGATTGAGGACTTCGTGTCCAAGTTAGATGTGGTAAGACAAACATCAAGACCGTAGTTTCAAAAACTTGAACTCATATTTATAATATTATTCGTGGGACTAAATGTCCTACAGTGCCCAGTGTTTGTTGTTTCAGTTTTGCCACAAACAGTTTTCACATTTGAAGAATGTATTGCACATCACGGCCTCCTGTGCAGAAGCTCTGAGGAGTTTGAAAGGAGATTCTGTATTCATGTCTAGCCAAAGGAAGCTACTCCGGCCTGGGTAGGGGATGACAAATATTTCAGCTGTTTTTCAATCTATCAATGAGCTACTGCTATAAGTTAGTGAAGAATGGGATGATAGCAGACCTTTGGGGATCATGCAGCTCATTTTTTATGCTTCCAATGGGCCAAGGTTAGCCTACCGAGTCTGCGCAGGCCACCCATGGAGCCAGCCCTGCATACAAGGTGTTTGTGAGATTATGCAGGTAGCCATTTCTGTTTGTTGTGTGTTCAGATACACTTGTGTGTGCCTGGCTGTATGGTTGTGGATGACTTGATGATGGTGCAACGGCTAAATAAATGATGATTGATAGTGATGATGGTGACAGTGGTTGATCTTTCCAGATCAAGATGATGCAAGTGGACAGGGAGCACTTGATACAGGACAACGAGGACCAGGCTGCCATCAACCTCAGCCATGAGCCAGAGTTACAAGAAGGGTGGACCTCTCTCCAGGAAATGGTATGTACTATTACTAGGCAATGTCCAAGCATTGGGTGTTGACCAAAGCCGAGTGGTGGGTGGAGGCCAAAGGTCATTGCTCCATGTGGTACGTACACACACACACCTGAGGCAATTTTTTCCCCGTAGCCTAGCTCTTCTCAGCTCATCAGTTTCTGCAGCTGCTTTTGCTCACTTCTTGCACGCATTTTCATTGTTATGCACTGAACCATGCTTCACATTGCAACTAAGCACATGCGCAGAATTCAGGTATTGCAGTTCTGCACACACATATGGAGGCCGTTTATTGCTCCGTGTGATTGAGCATGCCGCAAAAAGGGATTTCTGGATCATACAGTGTCTTACTTCGCTTGACGATTATGAGTGCACCATATACCAGTGGCAATTAAAATGCTCCTGAGTCGTTTTCTAAAAATTCTGGCTGTTTCTAAGCTATACTATTGTTTCACTGTCACTGCATCCATTATGACAATAGGGCTCTCCACACTCCAGCATGCACACATGCATGCACACACACATACACACACACACATGCACATACACACACACAGAGTTCGCAGGTTTTACCCAGGGCTTGGGTGTAACCCGGGTTGGGTTAAATACCTTTTACCCAGGTTTTACTCAAACATGGATACGACCCAGGATAGAATAATAGACACAATAGAAACTGTAAAGATATTACAAGAAATTAACTCGGTAATCAGGAAGTAAGACATTCAATAAATGGCAACTGTAAAGAACTAGACAAAAACGAGAGCTGTGTTTCGCTCAGCTTTTATTTACCAAGTAACAAGGTTGTCTACTAGAGTATATATTTTTTATTTAATGATTTATTTAAAATTTAAACAAGATTCATGGGATTAAAGTCCAATGTGGTATTTGCTTGCCTTTTAAATAGCCCTGGTGTCCACCACCACCCAGACACTTGTGGCTCTGGAACAGGACTGTGACAGGGCTACAAATAAGTTTTTTATATCACTGGGTAATATACCCAGGTAAAAATCACGGGTAAAATAGGGGTAAAACCTGGGCAAAATACCTAAAACACAGGTTTTACCCACTGGGTTAGGTTAAATAGGTTTTACCCGGGTAAAATGCAAACACTGCAAACACACACAGTCTGAACATGTTCTGAATGTATGCATTCCAATTGAACCTGTTTACAACACATTCAGTTAATTTGAACTACACGTTCAGCTAAGTGCATGTGTGTCTATGAAATAATTCACATGTTGGCACGATAGCATTTCTAGCATGAATGTTTGGATTGACAATTTTCTGAAGGTCAGAGCAACTGAAAGCCTAGCAATAGCTACTTTCCAACAGGTGTTCAGCAGCTATTGCTCGGTGTATGCTTTAGTGACCGTTTGGAGTTCGTCCTTTTCAATCTCAAAGATTATCTTCGATGTTGAGGCAATGTTTAGCTCAACGATCAACGTTTGTGATGCTCCTTCTTCTATAGAAACATGCAGAGATGGAGTGTAGAAGCTTTACCTGAGCTTAAAGGAAGTACCTAGATGGTGGGTGATGCCAAGCGCTAGCAATGGTAGGGAAAAGCCAGCTATAACTTTGTGTGCAAATAATTTTCAATGTGTAGCTAGCTAGCTTATCTTGTTAGATAGAGCTATAGGGTTTAGGCATGGATTCCTATAAGCAGCACCTTCTTTTCTAGAAGTGTAATACTGCTATATAAACACATTTGAAACCAACTAGCTATTCTTTTAGTGGGCCAGTCTTCACTAAAATTGCTATTGATGCCAATTGGCGTCAACCACCATTCAAAGCTTACACACGTGTGACGCCAATTGACGTCTGTTTTGATTAATCGGTTAAACAGCCACAACGACCAAACTTACATAGGACAGGTTACAGGGGTCAGCTCTGAAGTGCAATGTTGTTAAAAGTCAATTTAGGGGGAATGGGTCACCTTAGAACACCCCCTGGAGCCAACCAGTAGGGATACATGAATGTTGAACGTTGCTAAAGGACAAAACCACCTTTTAAACTGCTTGTCAATCAGTGTCCAAACTGGATACACATATCGCACATAAGTAGTTGGAAACTTTTTGACCCCAGGAAAGTTTTTGGACCCTCAGGCCACGCCTTGGCCATGACACCCAAAGCTTTAAAAACGGGCATAGATAAAGGGTCAACAATGAAGTGCAGTGTTATAGATCAGGGTTGATTTAGGGGGTAGGTCAGGAAGATCCCAACCAGAGGGTGCACATGTGGTGATGTATGTGTGTGTGCATGTATGTGTGTTCAAATTTGTCCCACAGAATTGAGGGAGAAAGTTTAAAATTTAAGTTGATTATCGAGATATATTGTGCGAGTTCGTTGAGGGATTTCCTGATGTTGGTGGGGGGAGGGGGGGGGGAGGGGGAGGGGGGTTTAAAAAGTGAAGATTGAACTGAGAACCCTGAAGTGGCGCCTGGAATTGAACCACCTGGACCTTAAGCAGGGGTGTATTTAGGGGGGGGCGGGGGGGGGCATCCGCCCCCCCTTGTATCATTCTCGCCCCCCCCCCCTTGAAATTAGACACCACCCTTATACATTACATACACCATCATTGTATCATTCTCGCCCCCCCTTATTTTTCCATATCTCAAGTTCGCCCCCCCCTTGGCAAAATTTCTGTATACAACCCTGCCTTAAGTACCAAAGCGAACGAACAAACTCACAGAATTCAACTTTATATAGTAGGATCCGAACTCTTTCCGTTCATAGTGTGTGGTTACCTCTCCATATATATATATACGGACACACACTTGCATAGTTTTTGAGAGTGGCAATTTTTTTGTGATTATGTTTGCTCTTACTGTTCTCCCATAGTACCTGAAGGTTGAGAATCTGAAGGAGAACCACGAGCAGATGCTACAAGAACAAAGACGGCTAATAGATGTGAGCAACCATAGACACATACTTGCACACAGTCTCTTATCAATAGAGAGAGAGAGTTGTGGATGTGACCATTTAATTAATTAACCCCTCCTTTACAACGTGGAGATAACACAAAGGTGTGTCTTGACTCTTCTATATGCATTATGTAGCGTTACAAGCAGAGGAATGTGATAGCACAGCTGAAGACACTGGGCAATGAAGTTGATATTGAATCTGAGGTATATCACGTGACCTGTATTCTTGTTCACATGTGCATACATACACCTATGCACTACATCATGTAATCGATGCAGCATGTGATACATCATATGACACCTCATACAAATCCTCAGAGGAAGTCGGATGGGTTCAATCTGCCTTGTGTGCCATTGTGTTCCAATAGTGCCTACATATTGTACACTTACCTCAACCCAGTGTGGTGTTGGCTCCAGTGTGTGTGTCCCCATAGATTGTCAACCTACCTCAACCCAGTGTGGTGTTGGCTCCAGTGTGTGTGTCCCCATAGATTGTCAACCTACCTCAACCTGCTTGAACCTAGTATGATGTTGGTCCAGCGTGTGACCCCATAGAGTTATTGTCAACCTACTTCAACCAGTGTGGTGTGTGTCCCCATAGAGAACCATTGTCAACCTACCCAGTGCGAGTTGTCCAGTGTGTGTCCCCATAGAGAACTATTGTCAACCTACATGTACTCAACTTGCGTGTGAGTTGTCCAGTGTATGCTGTGGGACGTAATAATTCTGAGTGGTGATGTTCACAACTTCCTGTGAGTTAATTCATCAAATGGCAATCACATTCTTTAGATATTAGCCGAGGGATTTTTAGAAGCAAAAATATCTGTCACTGAATTCATTCAGAAACACAAGCAGCAGCGTAAGGTGAGTCGAGTCTTTATAAGATGTAATATCATATAACACTAATTATGTACCTCAGCTTTACCATCTACGCAAGACCAAGTACGAGAAACTTGTTTATCACTGAAGCTTTTAATGTTATTAAGTATGTCCTAGAGTATATACATGTGTGTGTACACTGTCACAGTAGAAACTTAGGAATGTCCTAGAATATATCTATTCACTGTATATTAAAATTAAAATAAAAATTTAAGCACATTGAATACATCCGAGAGTATTTGGTAATGATCTTTGTGTGGGGTTGATCACATTCAGACCTAAAACAAACCCGGCAATAATTCACCCATTGTCCATCTTTACCTCCATGATGATGATGATGATGATGGTGGTGGTGGTGGTATGATGATGATGATAGATGATGATGGACGACGACGACGATGATGAAGGATTTTTAAACAGGTGGTTTGAATTATTTGTGGCAATAAACTGACAGACCTAAAGTAATAAAATAATAACAACAAAACAGCAACAACAACAAATTCTTCGTTCTTTGTGCCCTCCTTTACCTAACCTTCATGTCATAGATCCTTTCATATAAAGTTTAAATTCTGAGGACATGCTTGAACTTCAGTTGAGCTTACAAGACAGAAGAACTAGTGCCTAGAATTGTGCCATACAGTAGAAGACTCTAAATTACATGTGGATGTGCAAGTTTGTATTTGGTTTCCTTACGACTTGTAATTACCGAGCGCTTTTCTGCATAAATTTGGAACAAAATTAACATGCACTATTCAAAGAGTGCATTCAGTAAAAAAAATTGTTGACACATTGAGATGGGAGCAACATAAATCAAAATGACAATGCTGGCAAGAGATTTGACATGATTAGTACCTTATTGCATCGTGCATTAGAAAACTAATCAGTAACGTCATGTTTGAGGTGGAAAGCAGGGAATTATCACAAGGTTGGGGGGGGAAATAATTCCCGAGCAATGCAGCTGGAGATATGTTAGCAAGGATATTGACTGGCCATGTAATCTTTTCTTTATCTATGAATACTACATAGTATCAGTACACTGTCACAGATACTGGTTTTAGTTTTCAGCACAATACAGGTTTTTCAAGGTAAATCAAGTGGCTCTAGATATCTAGAAGCAAGAAATTTGAGCTCTCTCCTAGATACCGTTGTTGATCGTGGTGCTTGGAGAAGCCTCCCGATGCTCAGTTTCAAATTCTGGCTAGAGTGGCCTCTATAGAAATTTAGATTCTTCATTATCTTGCTTAGGCAAGTAGTAACTCATTAATTGTGTGGGTTTTGAACAATTTGGATGCACCATTTTGAAATTATGGGGGATTTTATCCATGCATTTTACAAATGGAATTTCAAGAAGAAGACGTGCTCAATTTGATAACTCGATAATCCCTTACTCTCAGAGAGTCTGGCTAAATACGAATTTGTTGGAGTAAAATTGGACTACCACACAAGTCAGCACTTTTTTTAAAATGTCTTCTCTCAAAAAGTTTGTTTCTGTTCCACGACATAATGACCCAAGGTATTTTTTTGGCAAGAGGAGGCCCCTTAATACCCCCTAGATTCCAGCAAATCTTGGTGCACTATCTACCACTCCAGCTCCTTTCTTCCCTGGGCCATCTACCCCATCCTTACCTGAGTCATCTACCTGTGGTGGTACTTCTATTCATACTCCAAGTCTGCCAAGAAGATAGCACTTAGTGCTCTTTCTGCTGCTGGTGAGTGTCAGGCTTTAAACTCAGACTATTTCCAATCTGATCAATTGAGTTCTCTCAAGAAGGCTGTTGTTGCCTTCTCCTGCTGTGGCTCTCCCCTCACAATGACAGAACTTGTCTTGCAGGAGGTGGTTGGTCGCTAGGATTTCCATCTGCTGCACTGTTTGTGGGGAGGCATCTCCAGACGGACTGCTACTGTGAGAAAGACCTGGAGGTGATTGGGAGGGATGTTCTTGCAGCGATGCTGTTGGGGGTGAGAGTATTGATGTGAAGGTCACCTTTGATGGCTCCTGGTCAAAAAGGGGACACAGCCATCTTATGGTGTCATGGCCGTGGACGTTGAAGTTCTCAGCAAGTGGTGTCACTTGTGCCAAGAGAAGTGCTAAATGAACATAATATCAGAGAGTTCCAGGATTGGTGGAAGGGACATCAAGCACACTGCAGTGCAGTGAATTATCAGGTGCAATGGAGGCTGGAGGTGCTCTCGGGATATGGCATCGGTCAGAGGAAAAGCACAAGCAGCGATATACCTCCATTGATCACTGATGGCGACTCTTCACCTACATCTCTCTGTGCAATGTCAACCCGTGTGGAGATGCACACCCCATTGAGTGTGTTGGCCATATGCAAAAGAGGATGCTGAATCACCTGAAGAAGACTAAAGCTAAACAGCACACTGGCCCAGATGGCAAGAAGGTGCAGATAGAACATAAAGCTGTACCAGTGGTACTAAGGTTAGGAGATCTGTTCCCACCCAAATGACGCACCATTTTTTATCACTCTTTGTACATAGACACAACCTTCGCCACTTCTAGTGTCCAACTGGCAACACTTGTTGGTGTAAGTACAACCATGCTCTCGCCAATAATGAGACCCCACCCAAGCACAATACCACCATCGAGAGAACAATTGCTCCTTATGTCAAGAGAGTGTTTTTTGCCCTCTCCTCTGATGCCTCGTGAAGTGCTGTGTGCAAGTCGTTCAACAGTCTCATCTGGAACTGGTGCCCAAAGGTGGAGTTTTGTTCTGCTGATGTTGTGGTGATTGCTGTCAGCATGGCAGTGATTACCTTCAACTCGGATTGTTACAGTGGAGTTCCCCATTTGGATGACTCAGCAATGACTGTTACCACAACCTCCTTCCTCAAGTTCAAAGACAAGACTACCGGGGCAAGGAACTGGTGAAGAAGAGGATGAATGTCATGAGGTTGGACAGGGTTGCCACTGTGGAGGAGCAGGAAGGAGTGGAGGGCATGACATATGATGCTGAGGGCATGACATATGATGCTGAGGGCATGACATAATGATGCTGAGGGCATGACATATGATGCTGAGGGCATGACATATGATGCTGAGGGCATGACATAATGATGATGAGGGCATGACACATGATGCTGAGGGCATGACATGATGATGAGGGCATGACACATGATGATGAGGGCATGACATGATGATGAGGCATGACACATGATGATGAGGGCATGACATATGATGCTGAGGGCATGACATAATGATGATGAGGGCATGACATGATGATGAGGGCATGACACATGATGCTGAGGGCATGACATATGATGCTGAGGGCATGACATAATGATGCTGAGAGCATGACATATGATGCTGAGGGCATGACATATGATGCTGAGGGCATGACATAATGATGATGAGGGCATGACATAATGATGATGAGGGCATGACATGATGATGAGGGCATGACATGATGATGAGGGCATGACACATGATGCTGAGGGCATGACATATGATGATGAGGGCATGACATGATGATGAGGGCATGACACATGATGATGAGGGCATGACATGATGATGAGGCATGACACATGATGATGAGGGCATGACATATGATGCTGAGGGCATGACATATGATGATGAGGGCATGACATATGATGCTGGGGAGTTTTGATTTTCTTTACATGTGCCGGGACTTCCAGGTGTGCATCAAACAGGTGCAAAACACTTCATGGGTTTTCATGCTGTTACGTATATGCCTTTTTTGTATGTTAACTGGCTTTTCTAAAAGTCCCACTATCACAAAATATTCTCCTTGTGCCCTAATACACTAGCCTCTAGCCCTTGAAGGTCACTGGTATAATATTATGGTATTATTGAAACTTACTAAAAGAGTTCGTGGGTATAAGGGTGTGTGTGGAGGCCCAATAACAGCACTCCCACTTCAGGGGTGGTTTACTCAAAAACGAATTTTAAAACTCTGTGGGGGTTAAAAATAAGTTGTATATTTCTCCTGCTCTATGCAATGAATGGCTCAGATTTCAATTTGAAGGGGACTAGTGACAAGTTATGCCTTGGGAAGTGCATCAACAACCATACTTTACGAGCTCTTGTTAAGCTATGCTTTGGTACCAAAAATATATACCTGCAATGGATTAAAAAAGAAATTGAATTATTACCTATTTAAAATTGAAAGAGTCTGGACATGGAATGCTGTATCAATCTTTCAGTGCTGCTGACTTGTTGAAGATGGCTCGAGATGGGATATAGTCTTTCTGTTAGTGTTTGAAATCAGCAGTTATCCACTTTGGCATATATAGCTACACTATGGAACTCGCTACCTATAATTGACACTTCAAAAATCTCTCCAATCCTAATTCTTGTTTTACCTTTGTACACAACATTTCGACCCTTCCTATCCCTGCACCCTCCACTATTATTACCCATGTGACAAATGACCACCAGCCCATATTTACCTCAGGATATCAGTTCCACTAGCAAATTTTCAGTACAGACTTGCTAGTTCTTTGCAGTATTTCCTCTTGTATCACCCCTCCCCCCATTGGTCTAGCCTGTGCAGCAATAATACTCTTGTTTTTCTCCCTCCTCATAGTCCCCTTGATGATAGTTGCCTCATCAATAGAGAGCAACTATAAATAGAAATCTTGTACTGTACAATAGTTGCCTCATCAATAGAGAGCAACTATAAATAGAAATCTTGTACTGTATAATATTTTTGCTGAAATATTCTACAACAGAACTGTCTTACCAATCAATAGTCTTTTTCAAATAGAACATTTTTGTAGTATATGTTTAAGCGTTTTCAGGTCGGGATTCCTTGACACAAGGATGGTAAATAATGAAATTGTGTTGCTATAAATAGCTAACACTTCAAAAATCTCTCCAATCCTAATTCTTGTTTTACCTTTGTACACAACATTTCGACCCTTCCTATCCCTGCACCCTCCACTATTATTACCCATGTGACAAATGACCACCAGCCCATATTTACCTCAGGATATCAGTTCCACTAGCAAATTTTCAGTACAGACTTGCTAGTTCTTTGCAGTATTTCCTCTTGTATCACCCCTCCCCCCATTGGTCTAGCCTGTGCAGCAATAATACTCTTGTTTTTCTCCCTCCTCATAGTCCCCTTGATGATAGTTGCCTCATCAATAGAGAGCAACTATAAATAGAAATCTTGTACTGTACAATAGTTGCCTCATCAATAGAGAGCAACTATAAATAGAAATCTTGTACTGTATAATATTTTTGCTGAAATATTCTACAACAGAACTGTCTTACCAATCAATAGTCTTTTTCAAATAGAACATTTTTGTAGTATATGTTTAAGCGTTTTCAGGTCGGGATTCCTTGACACAAGGATGGTAAATAATGAAATTGTGTTGCTATAAATAGCTATATACATGTATTGAACAAAACACAAGCTGATCAAACGTATATAGCAGATGCCGAGACCTCAATGTTCCGTATTTCTTGAGACCTAGGACATTGGCTCAGAGATGTTTAGGATAAATCCTGAACTACATGTCACAGCCCAGATTACACCACTCTCTTAGGTTTTCAAGTGCATATACTATTCTGATGCAGTTAGTGACAACGATAAAAAGATTGATCTCAAGTGAAAGGTTTCAACAACTGAGAGCCCATAATCCACTCCTCTTGCGACATCAAATTACTTTTTATATACGTGACCTGCATGAATCTGATGTAAAGCTCCCCAATGCTGTGACAAAAGCACAAGCAAAATTGGTTCGTGGTTGTGATTATGTTTGCAATAAAATGGCCAAGTATGCATATCTTGATCTAGCCATGTGTTTGTCCCATTGCCATAGACATGGTAAGTATTTTTCTGCAGCTTTTGGATTTTTTAAAGGAGTTTGGGAGGCAAGTAGTAATTCCTCCATCGAGGAATACCAGCCAGGATAGCCTCAATGTCTTCAGTTTTGGGCTAATACCATAGAATAGATGGTGTACATTATTTTAAATGGTAATAATGATTTTAAATGGTACAGGTTTATCTAATGGTAAAGGTTTATCTAACTGACTGTGATCTACATGAGTACATTTTTTTTTCCTTCCTTGTATACCTCTACTCTGTCTGTCACATTAGGCACTATCTCTATACTGTCACATTAGGCACTATCTCTATACTGTCACATTAGGCACTATCTCTATACTGTCACATTAGGCACTATCTCTATACTGTCACATTAGGCACTATCTCTATACTGTCACATTAGGCACTATCTCTATACTGTCACATTAGGCACTATCTCTATACTGTCACATTAGGTACTGCAATATACACTAGCTATGTCGAACAAAATGGCTTTATTTACATAGCAGGAGAGTTGAGGTGGGTCATTGCTGAATCATCCTTCCACGCCTTGTTCTGGTTGTAAACCATCTTGTAATATATACCACCTTCTTGTTTGAGTAACTCCGAAGGAGCCCCAACCTCCACCACCTTCCCTCCTTTCATCACAGCAATGATGTCAGCATTGTGGATGGTGGAGAGGCGGTGAGCGATGATGATGGTGGTACGTCCTTTCCTGGCCTTGTCCAGGGCCTCCTGTACCACCTTCTCACTCTCTGTGTCCAACGCAGAGGTGGCTTCATCCAGCAGTAGGATCTTGGGGTCTCTCACCAGAGCTCTGGCTATGGCTATGCGTTGCTTCTGCCCACCGCTCAGCTGAGTTCCCTTGGCCCCCACATTGGTGTTGTAGCCCTGTGAGAGGAAGAGTTTTCAGAACACCACTATAAAGATTGATTTAGAAAAGGCACACAATGATTTTGCCACACACTCCATACAAGAGATATCTACATTACATTTTGGTGCACATTGCTTGCCTACTGCACATGCAGCTATTAGCCTATTGCTATTCACCATAGGCAGTGTGTCTATGAAGTCGTGGATGTTGGCTGCCTTGGCTGCACTAATCACTTCGTTGTCGGAGACTTCCTTGAAGAGGGCCCCATAACGGATATTCTCTGCAATGCTGGCATCAAAGAGGACAGGCTCCTGTGACACGATCCCAATCTGAGATCTCAGCCATCCCACGTTAAGATCTGCAATATAATTCCCATCCAGAGTGAGGAGTCCAGAGGATGTGTCATATATACGCTGCACTAGAGCCAATATAGTGCTCTTCCCTGTTCCACTTGGTCCAACCAAACCCACTGTAAGCTTACACGTGTTGAGATTGAATTTCGACAAGATTTTGGTATCCAAGCGAGTTGGATAATAGAACCCCACATCTTGAAACTTTATTACCCCCTCGCAAGTCTCATGCTTAGTTCCATCCTCTGATGTGCCATCGATAAGAGAAAGTCTATCAATGACTCTAAAGACATCAATACTGGCAGCTTTAGCTTTATTGGCATCAGGAACAAATGCACCCACAGCACCAATTCCAATGGATGCAAAGACAATGGCTGCAAAGACTCTGAAGACATTATCGAAGGTGGTATAGGTATAGTGATCAACTGGCTGAGTTACTTGGTAAGCACCAAAACGGAATGTGATGATGTAGCCAAAGAAGACAATGGCTTGTGAGAAGGAGTAAGTCACACCAAATAGCCAGGACAACCACAATGCTCTCCTGCAAAGTGAGATACACACAATTGATATGGCACTGCACTCCCCATTTTGAATCTGGTCTGGTACCTATAGGGTGGGATGGTGAATTTCTTAAAGATTCCATAGTAGTATCGCTCCAGCCCAAAGGCTTGCACTGTCTGGATGTTGTTCAAACTCTCTATGGCAAACTGAAGGGGAAAGGGAAAATAACTTGCTTAATGTGAAATGAAGTTCTGTTGTTGTGTATGTGGAATGTAACTCTCGTACTCACCTCAGTGGATTTCCTCAGTGCATCATGTGAGCCTCCCACGGTGCTTGTGGAGGCAGCTAAGTGGAGGACAGTGCCGATGATAATGATGGGCATGAAGCCAAGAATGACCAGTGTAGTGAGCCATGAGTAGGCAAAGGCCACACACAGAGAAAGCACCAGAGATATGGCTACCTCCAACAAAGACCCGATTCGAATTCCAACTGCCTGGATATGAGAAAAGTATAAAATGAAGCAAGTCTTATCAATAAAGTAAAGAAATAAAAATGGACCCCATCCATTTAAAACTAGTCAATAAAGTAAAGGAATAAGAATGGATCCCATCCAAAACATGTAAAAATGTGCATGCCAAATTGTAAATGAATTTTTTAAGGTTGGTTTAAATAGGTAGTAAAATGGATAAATTCTTGTGTTTTCCTGTTTCCTTTTTAATATATAAACATAACAGCTTCTTTATGCAAGGCCAACAAGTATGACCCAATTTGAGGATCTTCTTGTATATATTTATATATAAGATACCTAAACACTGTTACGAACATCAGACATTTTGTTTATGTATTATGTTGCATGCCATTACTATTTAACAGAACATGACAAAATTATCAACAAACTACATCAGCTATGTTGGACCTCACCTAATGCAAACAGGGTGTTTTGCAATTCTGAAAAATGGGTAAATGAGTGTATTGCATCCTCTAATAATTATAAATGTGCACCACATATGATCAACATTGAATATATAGGTGGACAATGAGAATTATAATTATGGCATGACTAGAGACAATGGCCATTTTCCGTTTCAGCTTTTCCTCAATTCCATTTCATTGGCTGATTTTTTAGAATTTTCCGTTTCAGAAATTAAAGTTAATTATAGGCTGCAATAATTTACATAAAATACCAGTACATACTTAGCTAAAATGTCTCCATTAAAATATAACATCACAAGTCTCTTTGTATTTTGTTCTGTCAAATTCTCCCTTCATTCTAGATGTGCTTATATTCTGAAAAACTTCGCTCCACATCAACTGAAGCCACTGACATCCAAATAGCATTTGCTATAGCAGAAAGTTTGGGGAATCAGTCTTTTATGCTATCCCAAAATCCAGGAATGGACAGTGGACTGGGTAGTTCGTCACGATACTGAGTGTAAATGAGCCACTCTTCAAGAAGCTCAGGGGATGGATCCTAGGGAATTAATAGCGTGGTAATCTTCTATATCATTCCCAAGAGTTGGAAGCTGACGCGGATCAAAAATCCTCACAGCCGTGTAATGTGGGTAGGCCGGATGTCTGTCCAAGTGAAGTTCTAGTTTATTAAGAGATAGTCTGAACACAGTCTGAAATGATTTGATGTATTTTCTCTTCTGGTCAGCCTCGAATTTGTCAAGCAATCGATCTGTCTCTGGGCCAAAGCTGGTTTTTGAGACACCATCTCTGAGGTAAGAATGCAGATCTTGGAGGAGATTGTACACTGTACATGCCAATGGAGTTTCTTTGGACGTATGAAGTATAGCTGCAGGCTTATTTCAGCATAGATAGTGTTGTGTGTCACGAATTCAATGATTCGTTCAACAGCCATCCCTTGCCCCTTCCCTGCCTTGTAAAAACCTTCATACACATGGATTCTTGTGGCATGATAGATGGATGCTTGAAACCACGAATTCCATCGAGATGAAACAGGGACTGGTGGTAGCTTGACGTCAGTGCTAGCAATAAACTCGCCAAGGTACTTCAGGAATCGATTCTTTCTGCCAGGCTTCTTACAGAGAGATGACTTTATCATCATGATAAGATCAGAGGTATGTGAAAAGTCACCATGATGGTGAAAAACTTCAGCTGCCAGGTTGACAATGTGTGCAAGGCACAGAACATGCACAGACTTAGGGCAAACAGCCGAGAGAACATCCCTATATGCCTTCTTACAGTACGCAGCACTGTCTGAAACAATAGAAACAACATTCTCAAATGCTATTCCAGCTTCACTCACACTTTGGATAATTGCTTGGCTGAATGTGCTGTGATTCCACACCTCCATCTTCACCACATTGATTAGAAAGGACTTGCCTCAAACACTAACAATGACATTCAAGATGCTATGGTCATGCACATCAGTAGTTTCGTCAACAGTGATGCTAACTGGCTGGTGATGAAGTACATCCTAGAGAGCTGAAAAATGAGTCTCTCATAGAGCGTCGGTGTATATGTTGTGCGAAGTGTGGCTACTTGAGATAGAGCTCCTGCTTGTTTACAGTATTTCTGTAGGAATTGCCTGATCTTATTTTATCAAGGGGAATATATGCATTTTCAAATAATCCAACACAAAACCCTCCCTTATCTCCTTGGACTTGAAAATTGTGCCGAGCGTTGTCTGCCTTCTGGATGAAGGCCCAGCTGATCCACTCTCCTTCATTGCTTCCTTTTTAGTCTTACTTTTGAGGTGGTCTTCACAGTGTCAACTCTAATAAAATCTATTACTGTATAAACAAAACTTGCAAAAAAGCACACACCCATCTGCATACAGATCGTCATTGAACTGTTTTGCTCTCTCAGCACTTATGTGGGTAAGTGGGGCACTTCTCTTGGCTTGTTTGGCTCTGGGGAGCTCTGACTCATCCTTATCAGCCACTTACAATTACACACCAGGTGTGTGTAATGTGTGTTAATTATAGTAGAGCCCCAGCTACTTATTGGGACTGCTCAAATGCTACCTACTGTAAAGACCATTTCTCTAACCAGCAGTAGCTACAGCTTATAAATGTCTACACAGAACCATATACATTTAGATGTACAAGTGAATTTTGGGCTAGACTAGCTAATTGATTTTGGCAACCTCAGAACAGCAAATTCTGTTTCAGAATGTAGATTCCATGTATTCCATGGTATGCATGTGTGTGCATGCATGTGTGTGGCTATGTGTGTGCACAAATACTTGGTGAGATTGTAACTATCTTGCACTCACTCACCCCCTGCACTTCTCCTGCTTCCACTGACAGCAAAGTTGAGAGTGTACTGGTGGAATTATCTTCATCGTCATACCAACCCTTCTCCTGCTTGAGCATGGTTTTGAAGAGCAGGCTACGCACAATAGTGGACAACTTCGTCCCAGAGATATTGAAGCTCACGAACTAATAATACAGAGTGAGAAGCTGTTATTATTTTGTTATGGACCCATGCATTTCACCATCTCTCTCCCCTCACTTATCTAGTTCTTGATTGGTTGTGTATAGCAAATTTCACTATCACTATTATGGTTATAACTAGGGCATGTCTTACATGCAAATAGAGCTTCACAGTATCATTGCATGCATGAACCAGGGCAATGTAATCTAGTAAGTGCCAATATTTTGGAAGGGAACCTCTGTTCTTGCTGCTTTAGTGGTCATTTCTTCACCAGTACTCTTTGTCTTTAAAAACCTAAATTATAGCATTTACAGAAAGCAGAGATGTTTGTCCTATACCAGACTAGCTTGAATTTTGAGAGCATTACCCTCAACATACTATTTTTAATTCTTCAAATGACAATTCCAAGTTTAATCAAATGCCTCAACACCAACTTTCACGAAGAACTACCGCCAGAGATATTGCACACAGTAAAAAAAGAAAGAAGACTCCAACCTCTTTGCTCTCCCCTTCTTCTACAAAAGAAGAGTATGGTTTTAATTAGGCTTGATGGAAATGCTGGACAGCTTCCATTTTTAATCAAAACAAGATTGCTCAGTCATGAATGTGCATGAATGGCACAGGAATATCGGCATGTGGTGCACACTGCAGGCTAAAAGGTTGTGAAATAATTGAAGACTCAATTTCAAACCCCCTAACACTCTTAATACAAAAGTTATGGACTGCCCAGTAAGTAAAACAAAGTAGTTTACCTTTACAAAAACTGCTATAGCAGAGATGGTGCCAATTGCAAGGAAGGTAGCAGCCCATGGGTGAATTCCACTCACAATTTCATCAACAGGCCTTTGAAACACATCCAAGACTTCTCCAAAGATGATGGAGAAAGCAGGGAATACCACACCATTAACAGCAGCCCCTATACAGCCTAGCAAGAGCACAGGAAGCATCTTGGAATTGATTCGAATGAGTTTCAATAGTGAGACAGAAGATTCATTGTAATCTTCAAAATCATCCTGGTCAGCATTGGGAGCCCAGCCGTTTACTGCCGTCTCATTCTGCACTACATTTTTATCTGGCCCATGTGACACTGCAGTTCCACTTGTACTCACCATATTCCTCACACTGCGGGAACTTGTACTCAGTGTATTCCGCACAGTGCGGGAACGGCGAACGGTGCTAGTGATAGCCCGAGAAACAGACGAGCCTTTTATGCTCTTAATCCTAGACGCCCTCCTATCTCTAGTGGACTTTGCTTGTCTCAATCTAGCCGTCCTCTTCGCATAAGCAGCCATGCGATCAGGAGGCTCAACATATGTCTGTGCTGTGACAAGGTCAAAGTAGTGCCCCTTCTGCTCCATGAGCTCTGAGTGTGTACCAATCTCTACCACAATTCCTGCCTCCATGGATGCTATGAGGTCAGCATCACGGATGGTTGACAGGCGGTGGGCAATGACAATGGTTGTCCTGCCAATGGAAGCCTTGTCCAAGGCCTCCTGCACCAAATGCTCACTCTCAGAGTCCAGAGCAGAGGTGGCTTCGTCTAGCAGCAGGATCTTGGGGTTTCTCACCAGAGCTCTGGCTATGGCTACACGCTGCTTCTGACCACCGCTCAGCTGAGCACCTCCTTCCCCCACATTAGTCTCATAGCCCTTGGGCAAGGAGGAGATGAAATCGTGTGCATTGGCCTTCTTGGCTGCTTCCTCAATTTCCTCCATGCTGGCCTCCTCCTTCCCATGGCGGATGTTCTCAGCAATGGTGGTGTCAAAGAGGACAGGCTCCTGGGATACCACTCCTATTTGTGCACGCAGCCACTGGAGGTTAAGGTCCTTCACATTTTGTCCTCCCACTATGACCTGAGGGAGTATGAACATGGTAATTCAACACTGTTGGAATTCACTACCTATTATATACTGCATGCATGTGGGGACCAGCATTATTATGTAATATACATTCAGCCAAATCTAATTATAGTAAATGTGTTGGCATTCATGGTTTTCAATGCTCTTGCATCATATAGTATACATGAACCAAGTGCTGCTCAGAACCATTGTCAGGTGGCAGTTCACTGGTTCGTGTATGATAAGATGTTGCTGGAGGATCACTGAATGGACATGACATAGTCTTCTTACTCCTCATGAAGTGGAGTTCAAGTGCTGGTCAAAGTGAATGCAGAGGTGCTACCTCTGCAGAGGTATCGTTTCTGCCCAGCAGTTGTAGCACCTCTGCACTCAACTAGCGCTTGTTTGAAGTGTTTGTCACTGCATGCAGTTGAGTGATGTACCAGCAACATGTTCTTGGAAAACCAGTGAACTGCTGCCTGGCAATGAGTTATGAGCAGCAAGCTCACAGGTAAAATCATAAAATCAGTGCTAACAAGATTGTTGATTGCCACTCTCCATATTTCTCCCACACTCACTTGAATGAGCACGGAGATGATGTAGACTGTAGCAAATTTTGCAAGCATTCATATAAATTGGTCCATATAGAGTGCATAATACAGAAGCAGTACACATGGATTCATTGAACACCATGAAGGACAATACATTTCCTATGGGGCATAGAATTATCGATACCATAAGTAGGTGGGCTGAATGAACTTGATGTTAATAATGAATAATGCAGATACCCCACTGCGGCAAGTTTATAAAATCCCAGTCTTACCTGGCCAGAATTTACGTCGTACAGTCGCTGGATCAATTTGATGACAGATGTTTTTCCTGACCCGCTTGATCCAACCAAAGCTAGCTTATGCCCAGGATTCACCGTCAGGTTGAGACCGTTCAGCACCTGAGAAGAGTGACAATGTTACGATTAGAACTTACAAATTTCACAAGAACATCATGGCTTCATGTGCCGATCATTGCAGTGATATCATGCCAATCATTGAGTGGTATCACATGCCGATCATTGCAGTGAGATCATGTGCCCGATCATTGCAATGATATCATGTAACAATCATGTGAGCGATGCAACCATGTTTTTTTTAAGGATTCAGATGCATCTTAAACTTAGGCGATATGATCATTCTCAATCAAGTCAACCAACTACAACAAGCATGTGAAATAATTCTGTAGCTATAACAAAACTTATAATTTTAGCATCATAGAGAAATAATTGTAGTTCATCTTCAACCTTAATCAGATTAAAACTGAATACTGTGATGCAAAAAAAAAAACTCCAGAAATAGACACGTTTTGAATATATAGGTCATTTCAACTTGGCAGTGTCAGCTCTAGAGCTGATATAAGTAGCTAAAAACTGATTAGTTACTACTTGAAAGCAAAGACACTACCATTAAGTAAGAAGAGGACCTGGAAGGTTGACCTAGCCATGACTGCAAAATTGGCATGAATTCTGCAGGCAATGGCTACCATGGTAAGATGGCAAAGAGGAAGAATCCCCAGCAGCATCAGGTCATCACGAGTTAAACTAGTTTAATATCACAGAGTATGCTAACAGTTATTACTAAACACAGATACATGAGTAGAAAATACAAATTTCAACATCAAGAAATTAAGTTTTGGAAATTATGAATAATGATGCATAATTAGAGTGATAATTAGAGTGATACTTAATAGAATAGTTTGGTATATATGCCTAAATTTCCATGGCTATGACCAGCAAGAAAAGTGGACCAACTACACCACTAGTTTCAATGTTGCAAGTTATATATTTTTATGAAGCACAAGTGGAGTTTGACTTAAATTCACGTACTTGTTGTTCATGGTATGTATAATTTGAGCATGTAGCAACCTAGTCATTAACCAAATATCATATATACCACTGCAGATCTAGGAAATGGGTCAGTAGCACACAGAATTTTCACTTCCTGATTTATATAAAATCTTCTCATTGGATTTTCATTTGAAACTTGAAGACACACACACACACACCCCACCACACATGCACGCATGCATGCACACACACACATGCACACAAATGGTCATGTGATGCCATGTAATATTTCATATATTTCTTACGTACTTGAGTATCTGGTCTGGAGGGAAAAGAAAACTCCACATCACTGAGCCTCACTGTTGGTTCAAAAGCTTCAGGGATAAGGCCTTTCTTAGAGCCCGAGTCAATCACTACCTCCTGTAGCAATGTCAATGAAGAAACACACCAACATTTAACCAAACCTCCAGTGTCTCACCATCATCCAGTTCAGGACCTCTCTATAGCTGATGCTCACGACATGATAAACACAACTGTTTCCTATGACCAGTTCAGGAACATACTTTTTGTGTTAAAATACTCAGAGAAGGGGAGGGAATATCCATTTTAAGTTAATCATTGAAAAAGTTCCTAATTTCCTGGACTTAACTATGTCTCTACTATCCGGAGAGAGAGAGACTTTTTCTCACCTTGTCTATGGTGTTATAGATAACTGAGGCTGCAGCCTGAGCCTCTCCCAGCTTCTGGATGTTGGGTCCTGCCTGACCCACGTAGAATGCTCCAATAAGGATAGAGAAAAAGACAGTGATGATGTCGCCAACCTGAGCCATGTTTTGAGACACCAGATATGCACCAAACCTGTCCTCAGAAGAAAGAAATGTGAACATGATCAACAGAAATGACAACATCAACAATGACAACAACTGACATGATATCACTTTGCTTACCAGAAAGAGACACTATAGATGAGGAAGATGAGGAAATAGATGGAGCCAATGCTAGCTCCAAAGGCCATGCCTTTGTAGATGCCAAACTTCTTAGAGTTTTCGAGACACTTATCATACCTGATCATAATTAGACAGTTAATAACAAGAGGAATGAGTCTCTCAGCCACAATATTTTGCGATCAAAATGTCTACCTGTGTATAGTAAAAATATTATTATATGTACCGTAAAAGCTGGATGCCAAGTGGGACACTTATAGCATTAGTCAGCAAGAAAATGTATTTAACACTGAGCAGCTAAGGGGGCACTAGAACATAAAATTACAAACACTAGCAAAATCTCGCGGTTACGAGTTTGGAGTTCCATTAATTCTGCACACTTGACTGTGTGGACTTGATATATAGCTCAAATATCTCTCTCTCTCCACACTTAACTGTGTGGACTTGATATATAGCTCAAATGATAGATCTCTCTAAAAAAATTCAACCATGCCACATAAACTGCAGCTGAAGTGGGGGTACTTCAAAATCTGCAATGAGTGAATTTGCTGCAAATATGGCTCCTGACTGGAAAATACTAGCCAGCTGAAATTGATATCTGTGGGAGAGGAAGTCCTACTGTATAGAATGAGTGTTTTAATTAAAATTTAGTAGGAAGTCAAGCACGTGGTTGGCACAAGACAATTCATTTTCAGTATGCATGCTTGACTACCTGGCATGTTTAGTGCCTAATGAAAATACTCATCCAGTGGAGTAAGGCTTCTTCCTCTTGCCACAAATACCGGCTAGCATTTTCCAATCAGAGCCAAACTCCCCATGTAGATTTTGACCTACAGTGCTATAGGTAGTGGCTATTGTCACAGAAACTGTTTGCCTCAACAACAGAGATTGTAGTTTTTCACGGAATAGTGAGGGAGAGTTTGAGGAAGGCCTAGATCAGGATGAAGCTGTATAGATAATGAATAACTGGTTAACTAACAATAGGTACAATTTGTTCATTTTGAATAACTGCTAATAAGTTACTGTTCAACATTACAGTCAACTATAACTGAGGGTGTAGCCCAAAATATAAGCCTATGCTGAGAGAGGATGCACCCTTTTCACTAGGCTGGCATTCAGTAAAATAGGGTGCACCCTTAATGCCCTCAAACAGTATGTGCAGGTTCTGCCTGCACATAATATATTTGAGGAAATATGGTATTTGGCTGGCTAGAAGGGATGGCAAATGGATGAACAATTGAAGGCCAGAACTACCGTAGGTGAATATATATCTATAAATTTGTCTAGTCACCAGCAAACTAAGAAATGAATAGGATAGGATCACTCTGAACCTCTTCTCTCTTGAGAAAGAAGCATCTAAATGCTTCATGGATCACTCTAAACCTCTTCTCTCTTGAGATAACTTATTAATCAGAGGCTGAATAGAAAAAAGCAAGTGCTTAATACAACCAATACTTGGAAATATCTTGGCTCTTTTGTTCTCTCCACTTCTCACTCTACACACACACACAAACACCAATGCATATAGGAAAGACATGGACTTATGTATATGCCACTCACCTTTCCCATTCCTTCTTCTCCCCTCCATATGCCTGCACTGTGGTGATGGACCCCAGGACTTCCTGTGCCACACCTCCAGCTGAGGCATAGTACTTCTGCTCCAGACTGGAGAAAAGCCCTCCCAGCTGCAGGTGGTTAACACAACGATTAGCTAGTTATCATATATAGCTATACAGGTCTCCTGTGAAAAGTTCTGCATATTTATGGTATATGTATTGTATTCACTTGAATAGAAGCAGCGACTTCTATTTAGGTTGCACTTCCTAGACACAAGTGCTGTGGTAAAACACTTGTGCAGTGTAAAAAAAAAGCTAACTGATCTGCTGAATCAAAGGGGACTGCGCTGATGCAAAAATTTTGCCGAGTCATTGTGGTCGTGTTTATATAGACATAAAGCTAGCTGTAGTCAGCTACTGAGTTTCCTGGTTTCAATGAGGAGTTTATTCAGTTCAATCTCTTCTTCGTACCCTTCCTCAAGGGAGGCAAATAGATCTTCTCCATCACTGTTACTCAGTTAGTGAGTAGCTTCATGGCTGGAACAACTAAAGCTACTACTCATCACCCTTGAGGCAGTGAATCTCTCCATCTTCAAACCCTTCACAGATATTCCACAAGCACAGGAGGATTTCTTTATCAACATGGCAACTTGTGTAGTGCAAGAGATATACGGCCTGCATGCTAGTGCTAATTACTATAATCAACTAGGTGCTCTGCAATTAGAACACACCATTTTTTTAATGTGGACTACCATTCAAGGTACGATTTCTATTTGAGTGAATACGGTAACAGGGACAGAGTTGATGACTCAAATTTATTCCTTCTCTTGAATTCCAGGATCAATCTTGCACTCCTATTAAAGAAGCATATCCATAGAACACAGAGAATACCATTTAAAAGAAAGGAAAGGGGAGATAAAGGTTCATTCAAACAGCTAACCCAAAGTAGCTACTAATTCCAAGTTTGATGATGTCACTAGCTATTGAATATGTGCGTGAACTCACCACTCACCCTAGAGAATAAGAAGCCTGCCACTCCCATGAAGGGGACGATGACGAGCAGGAGCAGGGCTAGCTGGTATTGCCTCACCATACCCACCACAATGGCTGCCACGAAGGTGGAAATATACTGCAGAAATACTCCAATGTTTTCACCTATAGCTTCATGGATGGTCTCTACACCACTGCAATGCATAATGATAGAAGAGGTGAAGGTTACTTATATATTAGAAATAAACCAGACACAAGTACTAGTACAGCCACAACCTTTCCCAGGGCATCCTGGGATTTCCTGGGACACTTGCCTATATGTCCAAAGTGTGACTTATACTTCAAGGATACTGGAATCATGTCAATAGAGTTGTTTTAGGGCTAGGGGTACTCTAGTGCTATGGCCAGAGCATATTCTAATGCTAGGGGTACTCTAGTGCTATGGCCAGAGCATATTCTATGGCCAGGGCTAATGCTATGGGTACTCTAGTGCTATGGCCAGAGCATATTCTATGGCCAGGGCTAATGCTAGGGGTACTCTAGTGCTATGGCCAGAGCATTTTCTATGGCCAAGGCTAATGCCTAGTGCTATGGCCAGAGTATTCTATGGCGATGGTTAAGGGCTATGAGTGTGTATATCAAGTAATTTGAAACTCACGCTCAATCAATTACTAGCCTAAAATGAAATATAATGTTCTACATGTATGTTCAGGGGTGCTGCGGCTTTAAACTCACTGGAATTTGAAGCAAAGAGAATAGATGATTATGATCTTTAATAATCATGTGTTGCTTTGATGTGGGATGTGTATGTAAAGTGTGAAACCCACCTAATCATTTCAAGTACAGTATCTGATGGTTGTAATTGCCACGGCTTGGCTCTTTCGGCTAATTATATATATACACTCAGCACATATTCCAACACCATATAAGTAACCATGTTTATACTTTAACCCTTAGGAGAATACCAAGTTAAGAATCTGAGTCCAGATAAGGGCTAGAGTTAAGGCTCAGGCCAGGATAAGACTGGGGGTATCCTATTACTAGGGTCAGTGCTATTTAGGGATGGGTTTATGGTTAGAGTCAAGCTATAAGACTAGGGGTATCCTATTTCTAGGGTTAGGGCTAGGGTTACGACTCGGGCCAGGATAAGACTGGGGTATCCTATGTCTAGTGTTTTAGGGCAGAAAATTTTATTCTGAGATGGGTGTCTAGATTGAGTGGAGGTGGACTAGAACAGTGGAATGATTAATCCTGCCATAGAGCAGCCTAGCTTCAGGCCTAGCCTAGCTTTAGCCCCAATATACTAGGGCTAGGACTACGATGATAGCTAGAGTTTTAGGCTATAGGGTTTTAAGTCTGCAAAGCTAAGGCTAAACTAGAGACTAGCTATATAGGACCAGGGCAAATTATAGGTTTATGGTTAGTGCAAAGTCTTGGCTTAAAATTAAAGCTAAATTTATAGGGTTAGCCCAAGCTTTCACCCTGTAGCCCTAATTCACCCCCCCACTCACTATTCTATCACTCTTCACCTTTATGAGATTTGAATTTTGAGTCTGTGGGTGGGTTTTCTCAAAGTAAAACGTGTACCAAAGGTCACCTTTAAGGTCACATGGTCTTGTTTATAGCTTGGGTTTCAAAAATGTCACTATATACTAGCCTGGGTCAAAAACCCTGTGCAACCGAACTGTGACCCTGGAGGATCATCTGCCACTGATATGTTTAATGATATACCAAGGCAGTAACTTCAACTCTCTAATCTATCAGTAAAATCACCAACTATGAAATTCAAACATTTGGTAGTCAATCTTGAATTAGCATGAATTTGATTCCAAGATTGGTAATTTCAACCCAAAATGCATGAATTTAGTGTAGCATGAATTTCACGATCTACGGCACTCTAGATGCAGTACAAAAGTTGAATTACTAAAATGGGATACCATCTTAAGACTTTAGAGAAACAAATATCTATAAGGTGGACAGTACGGGCTGCGGCATTGACTTTTCAGTTTTGGAAAACTATGTACACTTGTTACCAGGGGCGAAACTAGGGACAGTGAAATTCAAACAAGAATTGGAGGTACAGCTGGCCAGATAAAGAGCTTTGATTTATTTTTATTTTGGATGAAAAATTCTCAACATTTTGGATAATCTGTCAGGTACATTGCAATCGCCAACCAATCAAAGTATTCATCAGATCTGCTGGGCTCAAATATTAGAAGTGGTGCACTAATGATCCCTTGCCTCTCACAAGCAGTTGAAAACAGAAGCACTGCTGATGTAGCCACACCCACACTACCACATAAGATAAAATAAGACCTGGGAGGTATGAAGTAGGCACTACAAGTTCCTTGGCAGCCCGTGCTACTGTAGAAGATCACTGTGGACTGGTATACTTAGATCACTGTGGACTGGTCTACTGGTCTACTTTGAATCACATGACCTGTTATTGAAAGAAAAAAACTGCAGCCACAAATACTTGCATGTTTGACACAGCTCAACACATCCTTGACACAGTTAACACATCCTTGACACAGTTAACACATCCAGCAAACTGATCGTACTGGACTCTAGTTTTTAATTTTAGGCTCTAGAGGATTCCTAGAGACTGTTAATTGCTAATCAAATGTCACAAGGTTCAGCCATGAAAGGTCATAATTCGATGGCTTCCCACAAGATGTTAATTATTGTGAGACCAGACACTCAAATGAGATGATCAAAGCTCTTCCCAACCCACCCAGAAGTAAAAGAAATTGCACTTAGTTCACTCCAGGCTACTGCACTTTTGTAGACTCATGTAGAGCTCTCTACATGCAGTGCATAAAAATGGGCACATTAAGTTCCTTTTTAACATCATGAAACTCTTTCTAATCTTTAAATGACAAAACTTTGGTCAAGTTCGTCTTAACTGGTATTGCATATTCATGAAAACTTGACTGATGCTGTCTAGGAAGGAGCTTTTAATGAGTTAGTATCATGGTGTAATGACAACAGAGGAAACTATTTAGACAATTTAATAATAGTGTGTTGGGGGGAGGGGGTTCTGCAAAGCCATCCCCCCCCCCCCCCCCCCACTCCCTCCTGTCTATGCCCATGAGGAATCCTAGTTAAGGTTACAGTAGTAAGTGACAACCTTCCTCGACTTCACCAATTGGCACACTTCAATGGTGGCAGTTGATGGATAAACACAACACAACAGATATGTATATAAACTGTAGATTGGATAGCCGTGTATTATAAATCAGTTTTGATGATGCACAAGTTATATAATCCATGCATTTCTTTTAGTAACACCAGTCCTTGTTTGCATGTACATATAATGACTCATAGTGGAAAGGCCTTTGACCCCATCATCGTCGCACACACAATATGGCAGTCTAGGTTTTGTCAATCGAAAAAATATGTGTGCAGTAGTTAATTTTTACATCACAAAATAGTTCATCTCCAGTTCTATTTAGTCACCTAATTTCAAGCACATCATGACCTGGCAATCACAATATTGAAATGCTGACTGTTCACAGTTTTGATGACCAAAACTATGACTAGGCAACTAGTTTTAACAGTCATTATTCTAATGACAGGAATAGTCTTGACTCACCTGAAGATGATCTAGCAAGGGAGAAGATTGTGGCATCCTTTTTTTAAATTTGGGTAGGCCTCAGAAAAGACAGCCACAACAGTTGAAATTGTTGGAATGTGGGTGGATGAGCTTAGTGCTACAGCAGATAGAATGTGAGCTTAGTGCTACAGCAGATAGAATGTGGGTGGATGAGTTTAGTGCTACAGCAGATAGAATGTGGGTGGATGAGCTTAGTGCTACAGCAGATAGAATGTGGGTGGATGAGCTTAGTGCTACAGCAGATAGAATGTGGGTGGATGAGCTTAGTGCTACAGCAGATAGAATGTTGGTGGATGAGCTTAGTGCTACAGCAGATAGAATGTGGGTGGATGAGCTTAGTGCTACAGCAGATAGAATGTGGGTGGATGAGCTTAGTGCTACAGCAGATATAATGTGGGTGGATGAGCTTAGTGCTACAGCAGATATAATGTGGGTGGATGAGCTTAGTGCTACAGCAGATAGAATGTTGGTGGATGAGCTTAGTGCTACAGCAGATAAAATGTGGGTGGATGAGCTCAGTGCTACAGCAGATAAAATGTGGGTGGATGAGCTTAGTGCTACAGCAGATAAAATGTGGGTGGATGAGCTTAGTGCTACAGCAGATAGAATGTTGGTGGATGAGCTTAGTGCTACAGCAGATAGAATGTGGGTGGATGAGTTTAGTGCTACAGCAGATAGAATGTGGGTGGATGAGCTCAGTGCTACAGCAGATAGAATGTGGGTGGATGAGCTTAGTACAGCAGATAGCGATGGCTTGGTTTCTGACGAGGAAGGCATGGGTAAGAAGTATACCCATGCATGCATTACTGTTTTGTCATTGTATGCTTGAGTGACATCAATTTTTGAAGAGGGATGGCTCAGAGGATGACTGCATCAATACTCCCGAGGGTTACTTAGATGTTACCTAAACTGGTTGATTGGGTGTGGCCCATACAGGCATGCACAGCCATCAACGATGTTTTGTTTTATTCAAGCAAAGAAAAACCAAACAGGTGTGAACATGCTCAGTTCGTTCATGCTGGAGTTTATAGCCTTCAGGATATGACAGCTGCACCATTTCATGTGTGCACTGGACTAGGAATGAAAATAACCACATGCATTAATAGATAGCTCAAGTTTATCAGGAAGATGCAGCTGACATGCTGACTGATTGTGTTGACTGGGGGGAGACAGTTGCATTTTTTTAACTTAAAAATTTTTTTTTACTTGTGGTTACAACTATGTTTCATAGGATAACTATAGGCAAGTTACTAGACCCTAAAGTGGAGGGACCTCAAAAACCTGCATCCCAAAGTCCCCATCCAGAATAACTCCAGATTGCTAAGTACAAAAAAAATTGAAATTGGTACGAGTGGCCAGAGGAAGCCCTAGAGCATGCAATCACCTTTTTCAATATGCGTTAAAAATTTATGAAGTGGTCAAGCGCGTGGGTGCGAAATTGACGGCGTTGAAAATCAATGCCCCCAATTTCGCACCCACGCGCTTGACCACGTCAAAAAATTAACGCTTATTGAAAAAGGTGATTGAATGCTCTAGGGCTTCTGTTACATATGATATTAGACCACACACATGGGTGCGCGCACACACACACACACCACTCTGAATCCCTGCCATCTGCTTTGTCAGACCGCCTTGCAGAAGCAGTGGTCACACAAGTATGGTCATTGACAATGTTGACTGCTTGCATGTCCAGGTAAGTGAGTTTCCTCTCCTGAAGGTCAGGATGAAGTATATTAACTCTAGGATGGCACTAAGCATGCCTACATTTTTTGGTTGCTCTTTGAGGGTTTCTGGATTGTCCTAACTGCAGGACACCCCTGATGATCTTCTGTGCACCTTAAATCTTGTATGGACCACACTCAACTTAAAAATTGACACCAGTTCGGGAAATATCTATGGGGTCAAAGGGGGTGGGAGTGTTGATGCCGAGTGATCTGTCAGCCACACAATTTAATTAGTACTTCATTTGATGGCTTTTCAAATAATGTTGTCCTTTTAGTTCTTCACCATCTGCCCACAGAGACACATATCACAGTGTGTGAGGGTAAGCCTCACACTGCAGGGGAGGGTTCCAGTGAGGATAGAAACAGAAACAATAATTACTGGTGATGTAATTATCTAGAGGAGTGCAGGGGAAGGGGTTTACAAAAATTAGAAGATGAGTGGACTCTGAACTTGTGTTTCACTTGTAAGCATGTGCATTGTAATACAAAAATAAATGTGCAGATAATTATTGCCATGTAAAAGTTGCAGTCCCAAATCTACTTGGCACTGTAGAGCATGCATAGTTAGTTTTCCTGCACGTACTTTGCATTGAAAATAAAATATCACCAAGCACAGATTTAAGATGTAGATCACTGGGACCCGAAGAAGTTATGGCTTAGCTGACCAGAAGAACAATTCTCTGTGCTTCCTGAAACTAATGGTGTAACTCATATACTTCGCCATAAACACACACACACAAAACATAGTGCATTTTCAGATAATTCCATGCACTTGCTGAGGCCTGCCCACGGTTGAACTTCGAATATCATTCGTGAGTCACATCTCCTTAGTTGAAGAGAGGTTAGTGGCTGCTACTGTGACTTATATCCAAGCAAACGCCTTAGACTTGCTTCGGGCAAAATAATGCTTGATTTTATTGCAGTAATTAAAATATACCAGGCTTCATTCTTCACCTGTATCACCAGATCATTACCTACACCACTACCAATACTTTCACTGTATTATACGTTATATATACCACTAAGTAACTCACTTAGAAAGATGACTTGCCACACTCCCAGTGCTGTTGACGTCAAACCACGCCTGCTCCTGCCTCAGGATGCTGTTATAGTACCTGAGTCTTATATTGTATACCTGGCGCTCGGCTGGCAGCTTGAAGAACCATGTCTGAACCATCCCCATCAGGAAGGCACACACGGTAATCCCAATGAAGATGTAGACAAGTCTGTTTATCTCGTCAATGAAGAGCTGGTCTGTGAGACAAGTGGTATCAGCTCCAACTACTAGGGTGAGCACATCTTGGTATGTGAAATCAGTGCATGACAGGCTTGTAATTGGATCCATGAAAGTGTAGCGTCTGCTGCAGTCAACCGTCATGTTGATGAAAGAGGTGAAGTTTAGAATGGTGAGGGTGTTGCTACCACTGTTGTCAAGTGGGCAAAGAGCGACGGACAACTCTGTACTTGTAATCGCTTGGTAGATGAAGGCGTTGGTGATATCACCAAAGATAAACATGGCCACAGGAAAAGCAGCTCCATGGAGAAAGGAGGCCAGAGTACCGATCACCATCAGCACAACATCAAGACATGTGGAATAGCGGAACTGTATATGACATGACCAAGCATGACTTTGTAAGGCAGGAGGCAATGAATAATGAACATGAGAGAGAAAGAGTGAGAACTGGAGGGAGAATACAAGGGGGAGATGTGAGATTGAAGAAGAGAGGAAGAGGAGGAGAATATAAGTGAAGGGAGTTGAGAGGAAGGGTATGGAGTAGAAGGATGGCATGAACAGGGAAGCTACTGGAGGTAAGTATGGGAGTGGAGCATGAGAAGGAGAGCATCGTTTGAGGAAGGATGACACACGAGGGAGGGAGAGATAAGCGAGACACTAGGGAGGGAGGGGAGGATAGGCTCGAGAGAGAGAGAGAGAGAGAGAGAGAGAGAGAGAGAGGGAGGGAGTGGAGACAAGGATGCATAGCATTTAGAGTGAGCTTGGGAAAAGGAGACAAGTGAAGGAGAAAAGGAGAGATATGAGAGGGAGAGGAAGAAGGGCATGAAGGTTTAGTCAACATTATCTGTTACTATTTATTGCTCTTGGGATTTCAAAGGATACCATGAAGATTCCAACAAGCATGCTTAAAAAGGCATGGTGTGATGATCTAATAAGGCACTTTGCCACTTAGTTTCACACCAAGTGGCAAATCAACAGCTATAATGACATACCCCACTATATTATGGTAAACACAATATTGACAGTCTGCATCATAGGTCTTCAGTCTGCCAACATCATCACACAAAAAGTTAATTCCTACTAGATCAACTGTATCAAGTGCTTCTTTAACTTGCCTAAATTGGGACTGTTAGACATAATGCATTCATTGTTCGCTGCCTCTGTCATCATGGTCAGACATTACACACAGAAGCATAAAGCTAGCTATGAACGATGGTATCTCAGCCTCAAGGACTAAAATTCAATGGGATGTTGCTATCTGTTTGTGTACTCAACTGCAGATTAGTCTAGACAGTGTAGTAAGAGGAGTCAATGTCCAGTTGGAAGCAACAGTATGCAGTAGCTGATTTCTAGAGAATCCCTTGTGAAACTATTGTGACCTTAGTTTGTATATGAGCCCATGTTTGAATTTACTCCATTTAATTTGAATTTTGCTGCAATGGGTAGCACATAATTGTTATTATCTATCTTGTACAGCTTGTTCTGTTATGTTGCTGCTACCTTGGAAGACTTTATGGAAGTCTTAATATTTCACTGTCATCTGCAAAGTTAAAATTTAGTCAGCCAGATCTGTATAGTTAATTCTTTCTTGCTATATATATAAAATCGGGTGTGAAGATTTGTGGTCAAGTGCGTGGTTGGAAAATAAATTTTAAGGATTTTTCATTTTCCAACCGCATGCTTGACCACATACTCAAGTTTGCCTAATGGAAAAAAGTCGCTGCATGCAGTAGTAGGGCTTCCTCTAGCCACTGGTGATAATCTCAGCTCTCTAGCACTTGGCACTCGGGTTTTAAGGCCCACTTTAGCTTATGTGAGCAAGCATTCATGGAAAAGGCTATATATTTAAAGGCGGGATCAGAACAGAACAACAACAAAGAAGACAACTTGTGGTTACAAATTTGTAGCTCCTAGATTCTATGCACTTCACTGTGTGGATTTAATATATAGCTCAAAAGGTAGATCTCTGCGTGCTCAAAAGGTAGATCTCTGCGTGCTCAAAAGGTAGATCTCTGCGTGCTCAAAAGGTAGATCTCTGCGTGCTATCTTCTTAGTTTGAGAATACCTCAAAATCTGAGCGCCTGAATTTGATGAAGGCTTATTGGAAAGTGCTAAGCAGCTATATAGTGTGATAAGAGGAAGCCTACTTTTTGCAATGAATGTTTTCATGAGTGGCTAGGTAATAAAGCATGGCTACTGAAAGTGTCAATGGTTGCCAAGGAAGATAATTGAAGTCCAGAAGCCACTGCAGTGGCTAAGTGCTGCTCTGGAACTACACCTGTAATCACAGCCATCCATTCAGGCACTCAGATTTTGACTTCCTCAGTTTAGCTGCATGCAAGAGAGCACATGGGGAGAGATCTATCTTTTGAGCTATATAGCTATCAAGTTCATAATTATAGTGATGTGTGTACAATCCAGAATCAATGGAGCTCCAAACAAAATTCCAAACAAAATTCTATTTCAGCCCCTCCACCCACCTTCTAAATTGCATAGAGCTCCATTACTTAAAATGGTCTAGTTTTCCCTTAGGTTGGGTAAAGTCCATTTACAGAGGGTGTGAGAGCCAGGCAATTTTAAAGTTGTTATTATTTAATCCTTGATACAATCCTTGATACACAAACACTGCCAATTTGAGTAGTGTATTTGCTATTTGCAAACATCGACATTACTCCAAGCTACTTCTGTCAGGCTCTGAAACCCTTTATTCACTTGAAATGGTGTAGAACAAGCCACTACATTCACTTTAGAACTATATCTCGCTTCAACTCTGCTACGGTTACCTAGTAGTCTGACACCATTTCCATATCAGCACGAACACCAACTAAATATAACAGCATATGCGGCAAGGTTGGACACGGGGGAGGAATAAGACGCGGAAGGGAGGAATAGGACACGTAGCTCTATGTATAATCATGCATTGCCTTACCAGTTTGAAGAATGATACAGGGGCATCCTTTCCCTTATCTTCTAGTGACATCGCGAGCACTAACACTTTTTCACACTTGACGTGATTTGTCTACATAACGGCGCTCGAGGGAAGCCTTGAAAATGCTATTATCATTAGCTGAGGCGGGAATGGGGCTAGAGTCTTGTTATCTTCAGCTCCAAGGTTCTGAAGTAGAATGCAGACATATACTGGTAATGCTAACCTGCCTACTGTATCATACTTTCTGTCTTGGTACAATTTATGAGTTTGTTTGCCTGTTCACTTGGTATATATATAGCTACTCAGGTCCCTGTCGATCCAGGGAATCTTTCTTCACTTACTCGTTGTTCTCATTCTCTTAGCCCTCAAGGGTTCGATCCTGGCAGAAATATTTCTCCTCGCAGAATTCTTCTTCTGCTGCTGCTACTTCTTCTTCCTCCTCCTCCTCCTCCTCCTCCCCTCCTCCTCCTTCTTCTTTTTCTTCTTCCCATGCCTTTTTACTGCAATTGAGTAAGTTGTGGATGTGGATTATAATGTGTGGAGTCTTCAGTGGGTACACCATTTTTTACCAAGTGATATAGCTAAAAACTTTGTGGTTCCAACTTTGGAGCTTCATAGATTCTGCCCGCTTCACTCTGAATGCTTTGTCATGCACATTGTCATTTTCCTGCAAATAATTTAATTGTTCTGTTGAACCTTGAGATAGGCCATCACTAAGAATAAATGACAGTGACTATATACTAAAAAAGAAAAAAAGGAAAAACACATGAATTAATTATTATTACAACAAAATAATGAATTACAAAGAGTATTGTGAATTACAAGGAGTTTATTTGGGGATAACGAGGGGGTGGAGGTGCCAAAGATAGGATAGGACTAAGTGCCAAACATTTCCTCTTCTCCCACCGTTTGACCATTACAATTCAGTCTACCCTATCCAACCGCTCTTCCTTCACCCCTGCTACTGATCTACCCAACATTAGGACTCTCCCTTCTTCATCTTCATTTCTCCATTCTACCACCCACTCTTCAGACCCTTCAATGCCCTCAACCATATCCAATAGTCTTCCTCGATCACCAGCAAACTCCCTATAGTACAACAAGAAATGCACAACATCTTCCACAACACCTTCATCACGTAGCTGACATCTACCATCCAGGCACATACCATACCTCACCTTGTCACCCAAGAGTCCCGCTGATGCCATCCTTAACCTAAATCTCAGCCTCACTTCCCCAGTGTTACTGAATCCTCTTACATATCTTTCTTGTCCAAACTCTTCTTATACCTGGATTTCCCTCCTACTTCTTCCCACCACTCTTCATTATGAACATCCCTCACACAATTCCTCCATGTTGCACTTGAGCCTACTATCTCAAACGCTGCTTCCCCCCCAAACTTCCTTTTCAGCTCACAAAACTCTGCCCACCAACCGGACAATCATTACTAAACAGTGCCACAACAAGAAGGGAAGAAAAGAAAGTGTTATTTGGATAGAGGTTGCAGAGTGAGTGAAAATAGGATAGTGAAAAAAGTTGTGGCAACTCTCATATTACTTTACCTCCATTTCATCCTGCTCATATAACCAATTCTTGCCCTCAATTTCTCTGCCTTTTCCCCAAATGAACATTTCCTCTCATCCCCCTGTCAAACTACACACCAAGGTATTTGAAGGCTTCCACATTCTCCATTCCCTCATTAATCTTCCACTCTCCTCCACTACATTTTCTGCCAACTGTCACTGACTTACTCTTCTCACTATTAAACCTAAATCTCCATTTCATTGCGTACTCCCCTACCACATCCAACGTCACTTGTAACTCCACCTGATCTCTCACTAACAATATCATCTGCATACAGCAATCCACCACACCATGTCCTTTCCACTTCAATCCTAGCCTTTTTCCCTTCTATAATTAATTTTCCACCCGCGTGACCACGTACTCATGTTTTAGCACCTAATGAAAACACTCACTTGCATAGATAGGGCCTAGTCACAGGTACTAATTTTAAATGGCTATATAGCACTTTCCAATTAGCAGAAACTTTTGGCAGCTGGTTTTGAGGTCTCCAGCTCTGACTGCCTGAAACTTGGACATGGTTATACATATGCAACATGTCTTAGTAGCAACAGAGGGCAGACAGAGAGAGAGAGCTAATCTTTCGAGCTATCATCTAGTTTATAGAGTGAAGTGTTTCATAATCTATGGAGCTCTAAAGTTGGAACCTCAAGTTTTTGTATCACTTTTTTAAAAATGGTATCGCCCCCCCCCCCCCCCCCCCACTTTCAGGTGATAAACAGTGTGATATTTAGAGATAGAAACATGAATTCTTGAAAATTAATTTTAATGTGTTTTTTTAATTTACTATTTCTATATTTTTTGTACTGCCAATTTCCTTCTTTAGCTGAAGGATTCAAGCACAGCTTGAGCCCTCCCAAATAATGTGTTATAAAAACTTGTGGTTATGATTTTGGAGCTCCATAAATTCTGCACACATCATTCTATGAACTTGATATATAGTTCAAAAGGTAGCTCTCTCTCTGTGCGTGCGCTCTTTTGAATGTTGCATAGGTATATATAACCATGCCCAAGTTACAGGCAGTCAAAGTTGGGAAAACCTGCATGCCAAAATCCCCAACAGGTCTAAGCTCTTAATTGGAAAGTGCTAGACAGTTGAAATTAGTAGAGGATGTCCTACTCCTACAAAATGTGTGTTTTCAATAAGTGAGTGCATGATCAAGCATGCTAGTTGATTAGAAAATTGATTTTCAACCCCAACACGCATGTGAAAGCACTCATTTAGTAGAGTAGGGTTTCCTCTAGCCACTGGTATTAATTTCAACTGTCTAACTCTTTCCAATTATAAGCTAGAACTGTTGGGGATTTGAGCATGATGGTTTTGAGGTCCCCAAATTTGACTGCCTGAAACTTGGGCATAGTTCAACAGTTTTTATATAAAAAGAGAGCACAGAGAGAGAGCTGTCGAATGAATTTATGGATGGTATCGGCCTCCCATGAAGTCTACTTGGACCTAATTTGGCTATAACTTAAAGGCAGCTAAGAAGCTGTAAGTTTCAGCTGAGATATGACAGTGTCCAACTATCCCACTTTTGGCGGGATTGTCTCACTCACAGCTGCTCACAACAGTTATATCCCACTCACCAGCAGTTATCACATTGTCTTCTATTATGGGCCAGTTTAAGTTTTTGTTCAAACTTTCTTGAAACTTCAAGTTCCAGCTGCTAGCTAATAACAACTGACTCAGCAATAAAAGTAATGATGTGGACAGCACATGACTAGTAAATGTTGTCATGTGATGCCCGCCATGCAATTGATCATGGCTGCTTCCAAACGTGGAAGGGGGAAGTCTGAGTCGGAGTGTGAATAATTAACACATTGCTTGTTAGTTACGTCCGTCATAGGTAGTAATTGGTTTCAGGCACATGCTGCTTACAACTAGACAGACTTTTTATACCCATGTCCACAGCAAAGAAACAGCAGTCCCTCCTGTTACTTCAAAGGAAGAATAATTCAGGAGCCAGTGAAGATCAAGTCACTGTGCAAGATCAAGTCACTGTGCCACTGAAAGTAGAGAAAAAAAGCAAAGATTCTATTCATCTTGAGTTTCCATGAAGATCTCAGTTTGTCTGATGAAGATCTTTGTTTCGCTGAGGAAGATCTCATTTTGACTAAGGAAGAAGATTGTCAAAGAGCATCACATCAGCTACTGTGTCCTCTAGCCCTGCTGAGGCCTCCCATTCTGCATGTTGTCAAGGTAAGGAAGTAGATTCTGAACAACAGCAGCAGCTAGGTTATTCTGGAATAGAGCTTTGGGGTCATAAATAAACCTTGTCAACCACATTCTCAGAATACCTTCCCCCAAAAAACTGTTTGGGAAAAAGAAACCTGAGTACCGGTCCTTCAAGGCTATTTGGTTTGATAATGTGATATGGTCATCTTGGCTTCACTGGGAAAAAAGTAATGAAAGGGCTTACTGTTTCATTTGCCGAAATATTTATGCCTTCAACCAGCTCACTTTCTCAAAAAACTGCAACCGGGTATACCAATTGGAAAGATGCTACTCGATCCTTTCAGCAACACCACCAAAGTGCATGTCTCAGAGAATCCAAGCTTCCAGATATTGCCTCAAAATTATTTTTACTTCAGTTGAGTATCTTGCTCGGCAAGGATTGGCATTGCGTGGACACTGTGAGGAGAGAGGAAACTTTCTTCAGCTACTGAAGCCATTTTAAATCCTGGTTACAGAAAACAAAATCTTACACTTCCCATGATATACAAAATGAGATGGTGAGGATTATGTCCCACATGATCAACGGTCAATTCTTAAGGATATTTGTGCTAGTCATTTGTATTCTATCAGTGCAGATGAGACAGTTGATGTGTTGCTGACAGAAAAAGTAAGTCCTTGTAAATATAATAGAAAATTGATGTGCTGGACTATAATAATATAATTATATTATTTGTTGCAGATGGTTGTATGCATAAGATATGTTTCACCCCTCACATTTGAAGTACATGAAGATTGTATCGGCATGTATGCAACTGAACGTACTAATTCTGACCAGTTGACATGCTTAATCAAAGATGTGTTACTTCATGCCAGTCTTTCACTACATCAATGCAGAGGTCAGTGTTATGATGGGGCTGCCAACATGTCTGGTAGAAGATCAGGAGTGTCAACACAAATCCAAAGAATTGAGTCCAGAGCAGTATACATTCATTGTATGGGACACTCACTAAATCTTGCTGTTCAAGATACCTGTCTCAAAAAATCAAAACCAAGAGAGACACATTTGATACAGTCCTTGAGTTGTCCAAAATGTTCAAATATAGTGCCAAAAAGAAATCCATGCTCCAAAAATTGAAATCAGAACTTTCTCACTTTCTCCAAAAACTCCTGGTCTCAAACCTCTTTGCCCAACTCGGTGGACAGTTAGAGCTGAATCACTTCGATCTATTCTGTCCAACTATTCTGTGATTCTATCTGTACTAGATGATATCACAACAGAATATAGTGCAAATGTTGAGGCTGCTGTTACCACAGCACGTGGTATTCTAGCTACTATGAAGAAGTTTTCCTTTCTTTTTGGCGTATATATTTGTAGCTGAAATGTTTCTCAATTACTGATCTCCTGAGTAAAGCTCTTCAAAAGGAAGACCATTAGTGCAGCAGAAGCAAGAAAATTCGCATCAGTAACTCTTTCTAGCTTAAAAGAGTGGAGATCTGACAGTGACTTTGACCTTACCTGGTATAAGATGCAAGCCAAGGCTTCTGATTTAGATGTTGACGAACCAATTTTACCTCGTCGAAGGAGAACCCCTGCCTGCATAGATGAGTATGGCAACAATACTCATCATGATGACTGACACAGTGGAAACTATGTATAGTAGGCTTTACTTTGAAATTTTCGACAAATTGATTGGTGAAATTGAACGTAGGTTTGACTCCCCTGCTTTTATTTTATATTCTAAAATGGAAGAAATGTTGAAAAAAGCTTCTTTGGGAGACACAATTCTTAACTCACTCTCAGATATTATTGAGCATTTTAGAGGTGAACTCATCAAAGAACACTTGCAAGTTGAATTGTCTATGCTCAAAAATATAATGGAGGGAGAAGATTATTCAGTTTGTACTTTAAGGGAAAAACTTACTCAGTATAGCACACACTTTTCCCTCAAGTCAGCAAGCTTTTTCACTTACTCTTTCTTGGTAATTCCAGCTACTTCTGCTAATCATTTTCATCATTACGTTGCATCAAAACATATCTACGTTCCACAACAATGAAGCACGAAAGATTAAACAGTCTAATGATGCTATACATTCATAAAGATAGAACGATCACCACGAGGGAATTTGTCCTGACCAAGATCGAATGAGTGTTTTTTGGAAAGTTTTGTAACAATGAAAATAACTATGACCTATATAATTCTAATTGTATGTAATGAAAATGAAAGCTTTGCACTCAGCAAGGGAGGGAATACACCCTGCATGACTTCATACTACTCAACACTATACATTATGAGCAAAGTCCGCCGGACCACTTTGAAAAAGGTGGAGCCACCCCTGTTAAATGTAAGGGGGCTGAAAAACCTAAATAGGGGGACCAGCCATCCCAATCATTGCATATTCTTGTTCAGGGTGTTGGACAGTTTGTCAATGTGAATTGTGAATTAAGGGTAGTAGTAGAACAGGCAAGTGAGTGGACTAGACTTAGTCCCTCACACAGTCACAGGCACAGTAGTTTCTCCCTTGTGCTGGATGACAAAGCTGTCAGCTACCTCCACTGAGATCAAGATCTGAATAAAATCAATAAAATCAGTGTGTCTGCCTAGACTGAAGCATCAAAGATGTTCACACATTATCTGTTATGATGTGCCAACACCCACCAACCTGTCCAGTTATCTGCTCACCTGATATCAAAACTCGGTAGACTCCAGCACTCTCTATCCTGATTAGGGAGACTGTGGGTTTTCCCTCTCTGCACAGGCACATTGCCCCAGGAGGTTGTTCCCATGTACAAGGTGCCATGCTGCAAGTAAACCAGAGGCAGCTTTTTTTGCCGATAGAGAAGTGTCAAGTTTGACTTCTGGTAGGTGCATTCATTTGGGGATGGTTAGCCCCAAACAGTGACGACAGTATTCATAAAGTCCTTCTCACTGTTTTGCTGGAGTACAGCATAGTGGAAGAGATACTGTGTCATGTCAATTTTAGTTTTCATGGCAGAGAGAAAGTGTACAATTACAACCAAAAATATGACATCATGGCAGTTCGTCATCAAGGGTACTCAATGTAATCCAGTTTACATCGATGCGATCATCATTCGTGGATTATTTCAGCATATCCCAAGAGTGGCCCAACTGCTGGTAGAATATATGAGGTTGCCAATGCAAATAAATGGAACTGCAGACTTTCAATATAAATCATTCTCCTGCATTTTTCCTAACCAAATACCTAGAATTTTCACCTTATCACTCTCAAGGTTTTACCGCTTGAAAAGTTGTTTAAGATATGATCAGTCCAGGCAGTTTTGGGAAAGGTTCCAATATGATATATGATGAGTAATGAAGCCATTAGTCTGATTTCTAAGGAGCAATGGGACCAACTGAACCCTCAGGACTTCAGTGGCCTGCACAGTGCACCATAACAACCTATATAGGAGTCCTGAATGCCTTCGTGACCGATCATGTTTTGGGAAACTACCCGATGGCAAAATTCTGGTGAATGGAATCCAAATGCAGAAACTAGTGTGATATGCTGCAGGTGGCCTGGTTGGAGTAGTTTGTTGTGTTTTCCAGTTGGTCTGTCTGTCTGTGGGAGAACATGGTCCTCCTGGACCTGTTGGTCCACAAGCCACTATATTTGGAACCAACCAAATAGTCTGAGGTCCTGAGGGTCCAGTTGGTCCCATTGCTCCTAGATCTCAGGGAAACCCTGCAGCCCAGGAGGTTTATACTCCCCTAACACTGTCCCACAAACCCCAAAGAGTAATTCAGACATCTGTATACACATAAACTATGAAAAATGCAGCAGATACATTTGCTGATTATTTTGTGTACCTTTCCTGTGACCAGCTGTATTCTTTTAGTGGAGTGAAAGAAATAAAAACTTCTCTTCGTACACAACAATGGATAATACTCGGCTCAATGGGTTGATATTACTCCACATCCATCAAAACATACCTATTGACATTTCATCAAGTCATTGACAAATTTGCTCAGTGCCATCCCAAGTGACTTCAAATGATGAACAAGCCGACTGCTCTACTCATCTCATCATCAAACATTGTCATGTTCCACATGTCATGCCCAAAAAGTGGGCATGGTAAGATGTCACTTCAGCATCCCCCTACTCAAAATCCTTGCTACTCCCCTGTAACTTTGTGGTGTGCATTAGTCCTTTATCTTGCTCATAGTGGACCAATGTACAAAGTTCCCATTGATAGTATTGCAGGCGGCATTTGTTGGTGAGGCCAAAACAGACAGCCAGACAAGAAGAAAGTACTTAAAGGAGAGATTCAACTCTCCTGAAAGTGTGATATCTAATTCTCTGTGAAGACATCAACTAGTGGCTTTGGTTGTAGATGAAGTACTGTGTGAGAACATGAGGTGATGAGTTAAAGACAGCATTTAGAGAGATTGGTAGTCTGCAGCCTGATTTTCACATCAGTCAAAGTCATGGCTCTAACAGCCGCCTCAACTGTTGAAACTTTGTCTGTTGTAACAAATCATTTATGAATATTGCCTCCACATGTATGAAAAAAGACAAATAAATGTGGGTGAGCTGATATCACAGTTGTGCAAAAGAATTTCCCATTTAGCGGTCTAAAACTATTCTCTATGTCAGAATATACGAAGATATACTCACCAAGAAAAAGATAGGACTACTGATTACAGAACCACCAGGCTATCCCAATCTCACTCACTTCAGTTGGTTTATATGTTTACCAAAGTGCTGACAACAGACAAAAAGGATTGAAATATTTTACGGAAATTACATCTAGTGATTGCCACAATGGAATTTGGAATGAGCAGTGATTGCCCAGACGTCCGGAGGGTCTTGTACTGGGGAGCACCAAGCACCTTGGAGGAGTATATCTGCCAGGATGAAATGCACAGCCCTCTGTGGCAGTGGTTTATGATGGCAAAGGAGGAAGACATGTTAATTTTTAATGTTAAGAACTATTTAGATTTCCACGTAGATTTCTTTTTACCTTTTGATGTATTCTGAAAGTGACAATACTGTATGCAAAGCTTCCTGTTGCTATATAACCTGTTCTAAATAAGATTTTATCCTTACATATAGTTTTGGAGATAATTAATGATTGAAATGTAGGTAGTGTGAAAATATCACTGATATTATTAATGCTGGTGGAAAAGGGGCTGTTTTGTATATATGTCATTGTTCATTATACAGCAACCAGAGTGTTCGAGGGAGTAGGAAGTAAAACAGAAAGTTACATATCATCATAGTTAAGTTAGAAAGCAACATCGGTGTTGGCATATTTTTGGACTGTTCAAGCATGACATGTGGAACAGCTTCACTGTCTCAGTAGTCTCTTAAAATCAAGTCATGTTGATTAGAACAAATTTGCCCGGATTGAGGCTGCAACCGGAGAAATAATGGTCTTTGACCCCAATGACTGGAGCATTGTTGTTACCATCTTCTGTCACCTTTACACCCTTGGCCACCAAATTTAATGTCAGGTACAGAAGTTGCACAAGTTCTTGTCCAAACAATTTCATTAGTTCCTTCGCATCTCCACACTCTCTTCCTTCCAAATGCCCTCTTCTCCTCCTCCCTTTTCCCCTCCTCTCTTCTGTGAGTTATTCTTTGGATGCTCCTCTTCCTTGATGGTGTTCTAAACTTGAAAAGCTTCTCATCACTCCTATAATGTATCTTATTCTAGGACATATTTACTCCTTACGGAAGTTTATTTTTTATTTAGCGAGTCTGTGGAGATAATTCCTCCAACTGGTGATCCCGACTTGATTGAGTGAAACATTGAGGTGCTTCTGGTTGATACCACTATAACAACATGCACCTGACCATTTTACCGCATATTAATTTGTAAACAATTCCTGTACTAAATTGTCCTTCCTGTGTCATGAAACTACTACAACTCTCCTCCTCCTCTTCCTGGTTCATCTCAACTTCTACTCTACTAACACTGCATGCACCTGACAGTCAGAAATTAAAAAAAAATCACATAAGACATGCAATATGCAAATTTTACTCCAACCAGTGTCAAAGACTTCCATGTTAATTATATTTTCCTCTTCTTCCTCATTCACTTGAACTGTAAGTAAATACCTCCTTGGTCACAACAATAAACAGGTATAACAACAACTCTCAAATTATCAGAGCAAGCACATTCGGTAAGCTGTGCGAGTTTTCTCTTCTGTTATGATAACATAATTTCAGCCATCCTAAGATGATTTGTCAGGGCTTTGTTGGCACAGAACACTCTCCATGTCTTTGGTCTCTACTAAATATGCCAAAGAAAAACTCAGCATTGTCAATGCTACAATGACTTTCTCGATAATTAACTTAAATTTACTCAATCTGAGGGAGATTTAATGTTTTATTATCAACAGAACTTATTCATATAATTTATAGAACCCCCTTCCCCTCAAGTTCAAATGTTCAAGTGATGACTAGGGAAATGGCTCGTTCCCAACCCTGATGGCAAAGATCCCATTACTGAGGCACGCTGCACAGCCACAGAAATCCGAATTTAATGATTATGGAGAAAGTCGTTCATCTACTATGTCAACTGAGAGATCGCTGAGAGAGTATACAGTTAGTGCTAAAGTACAATGTGAGGGAATAACTGTGTCACAGAGGCTATGTGCTCACCAATCTCTGGAATATGGTATTGTTACAGTCACTCTGGTCACAAAACTATCATTTAGCTCAGCACCACCTAATTCCCCAAGTGGCTGATGGGTTACCTTTTATAGGTTCTCCCACCAGCCCCTATAAGATAACACTTAATGAGAGTCTCTGCCTATATCACGACCACATGTTCAATCCTTCGCACACCCTTCCCCTTCTCCTGCAGTGGCATATCCTCTGTCATCCATTCCTTCCTGGAGAGGCCATCGGCATTGCCATGCTTTGTTCTGGGCCAGTGGTGTATGAACAGTTGTAGTGCCAATGACCCAATGGGTGAGGTGGCTGTTGGTGTCCCGCATGTGGTCCAGATAGATGAGACATCTGAATGGTGAAGAGCACCCCAGCGATATATGCACTAAATTGTCTTACTCGATCCACCACCACCAGGCATTCCTTTTGCATGGTGGCATACCATGTCTCTCTTGGCAACAGCTTCCGGGTAGAAGGCGACTGGGTGTTCCTCTCCGGCTTCATCAACTTGGCTCAGCACGGCCCCAATCCGACATCTGAAGTGTCCGTTTGCACGATAAATTCCCTACTGAAATTGGATCCTCTCAATACTTGGTGAGAGGAGAGCTGGTATTTGAGTTCTTCGAATGCCCTCTGGTGTAAACCTGTCCATGGCACTTTGTTGGGACTGTCCTTCTTCATCAAATCTGTCAGTGGTACTGCAATGGTGGAGAAGGCCAGGATAAACTGGCGGTATCCTGCCAGCCCTAAGAATGAACAAACATCTTGCTTGTGGCATGAGGTATGGAAGTGCTGGATTGCACTGACCTTGGCTTCTTTGGGTCTGACCCTGCCCTATCCCACTATGTGGCTGTGGTATGCACATTGACATTGACCGAGCTGACATTTGGCCAATATATCCATCAGCCCGGCTTCCCATAGAGTCATTAGGACAGCTCAAATGTGATGCAGGCGAAGACTTCATGTATCACTAAACACGACCAGGTTGTCCATGTAGCTCTACTAGCAGGCCGTTTATCATTCTTTGGAAGACTGTGGGTGCCCCAACTAGGCCAAATGGCATTATGTACTTGCCCAGTGGGATCACGAATGCATCTTCTCCCGAGATGCCTTCTCTACTGGCACTTGCCAATAGCCTTTGGTCAAGTGTAATGTGGAGATAAACTGTGCTTTACTGAGGCCATCCAGGAGGTCATCCATCCTTGGCATGGGGTAGGGGTCTGCACTGTCACTTTGTTCAATTGTCGATAATTGAAGGAGTCATCCATCTTAGGGACGAGAATGATGGGAAAAGCCCATGCACTGGTGGATGGTTCAACGAGGCCTTCCTCCAAATGCCCTTGATCTCGGCCTGGACTGCTTCGTCTTGTGGGGGACAGCCTGTATAGATGGGGTAGGCATCCCGGTCTCGATCTTGATACTTGCTTGGTCTGTCCTACCTGGTCTTATGCTGAAAGTTTGTCAAAATTCGGCTAGCAGGTGTTCCAGGTCCCTCCTCGGTTCTTCCTACAGATGTGCTCTTTGGCTACAAGCTCCTTCCATGTGGGGTTGTCCACTTCATTTCATTTATCGTCTTCCATCCCCTGTATGACAAATAAACACACTGCTGATGAGGCCCTCCACTCAGCCAACATATTGATGTGGAACATCCAGATTTGCTTCCTCTTGTCGGCCATCCAGAGTTGGTGCATCATTGTGGACATCTTCTTAGTTACCGGGTATGGTCCCTTCCATCATCAACTTGTTGGACTTGGCTGGAATCAATTCTCTCTCCCTGACTGTCCAGTCATACCAAGTCTTTTGCTCTTTCTTAGCCTTCGAGTCATTGATGGTCACGATCTATCGTGTGTCTGCCAGCTGGTTCCACACCCATTAGAGGAAGGATACCACATTCTCTAGAGTGTTCTGTTTCTCCTCCCAGTACTCCCTCAGAACGTCAAGTGGGCCTGTGGGTTGCGGAGTCCAGGCATGTGGCACCTCTATGTAAGATATGGTAAAGCCTTTGTCCCACTGGTTTTGAAATTTAGCCATGGTCTTTCACAGCATCTGCTTCATTGTTGCATTGAACCATTCCACCAAACCATCCGTCTGGGGGTGGTATGGTGGTGTGCAGATCCCCTTCACTCCAATCTGCTGGTAGAGCTCTCGCATCAGGGTACTGGTAAAGTTTGCCCCACAGTCTGTTAGGATCTCTTTCAGGAATCCCACCAGGGAGAACAAGGATATCAAGGCATCAGCAATGGTGGCACTGTTGGTGGTCTTCAGGGGTAATTTCATGAACTGGGTAGCACAGTCACAGACTGTCAGGATGTATCTATGCCAGCCTTGGACTTGGGCAGCAGACCCACCATATCCATGGCTACTTGGTGGAACGGCTGATCGATCACCAGCATGGTGACCACGGGGGCTCGATTGTGTTGGTGTCTTGCCGGTGTTCCTGGCATCTCTCAGGTCTTTCACGTTCATCACTTCAGGCCAGAAGCATCATCCCAGGATCCTGGCAAGGGTTTTCCTTCTTCCTGTGTCCTGCAGCGAGATGGCATTGGCTGTCCTCAGCACTGTTCTCCAGTAGCTCTCCAGCAGGATCAGTCGTACCCATCTCATGCCCCTCCCCCACCTCTTCTCCCCCACTTTGTGCTTCTGGTAGAGGAGTCCATCTTCAGGCACAAAACCGCTTAAGACTCCTCTGTTCATTTTCGGAGGTTGGCAAAGCTTCTTGGAGGCCAAGATGAACACTCGCATTTTTCCCTCCTGGTCTGTTGCTCCCACATCTTGGGCTTTAGGAACATCTCGTCGTCCATTTTGTTCCAGTTGCACAGTCCTTCCTTGGCTTCCAGTCTGTCAGTATGGTCAATCGGTTGGGGTTGTCCACCACTCTTCTTGTCTGGCCAGTCAACCCTCTCCTTCTCTGCCTTGTGTTCTGTGGTCTGGACAGTCATGTGCACTGCCATGTGCACTGCCATTGTTGCGGTTTGGCCTTTCTCTGCAAACTTTGAACTCATGATGTAATGGTAACAAGCACACGCTCGTGAATCATTGATACTGTACCTGTGACTTTTCGATACTATGGATCGTTTGCTAAAGATAGGAGTCTTTCGAATAGTCGGATTACTGACTATAGTGGTGAACCCCGACAAGCGATCCGAGGTAGAACTTCCTACTGGCCAATTCTCTAGTCAACTGGCATTTCTTCCCCCCCCCCCCCGTGGCTTCGAAGATCTGCTTCACCACACCCACTGAGTGAGCTTCATCATGACGGACGCTGCTACGGCTACGGCTACTGCGGTAAACGCTGCATCCCTCAAGTTGCCAACGTTCTTAGCCTCCAGGCCTGACGTTTGGTTCCAACAGACCGAGGCTCAATTTTCCCTGCGTAACATTACTGATTCCGCCACTCGATATTTCTACTTTCTCACAGCCTTGGACCCAGTGGTTGTGGAGTGAATGGCCGGGGATGTAGCATTAACACCACCAGATGGTTACGTAAGTACACATACTTCAAGACCAAATTGATGGAAGTTTATGGCCTCACAGATGATCAGAAATCTGACAGCTCCTTGATCTAGAAAACTTGACCTAACACAGGTCTTGCTTGGGAAACCTAGCAGGACTCAGGATCGGAAACCTTCTGAGCTTTGTGCGCACATCTTAAGTCTCACAGCTGACCAGGAAGTACTACTCCAACGTATCTTCTTCCGCCAGCTACCAGAGGATGTCCTGGTACAAGTTGCCACACTTGTCGCAGAAAACTTACCTAGTTTAGCACACAAAGCCGACATCATCATGGCTGCCAAATGTACCTCGTCCATGATTAATACACCGACCTGACCACTGAAGAAGAATTTATTACCACGGACTTCTGGGAAAGCCAATCTTTGCCCTGTTCCTATTCTACTGCAGTAGCAGATAACCACTTACCTTCGGGCAATGGTCAGGCCAGCACCTTGTGGCTCAGGTTGCTGGCCAGAATGTGAGCCATTTATTGTATGTGTGGGATCGTAATATGGCCACAAGTTCTTTGTGGATACAGGAACTCAGGTCAGTGTGTTCCCAGCCTCTTCCCAGGATCGTCGTATATAGACAGAAGACAGAACACCTAGTCGCCACCAATGGCAGTAAAATCGACATATTTGGTACAAGAATCATATCTATAAACTTGGGCTTCTGCAAATTCAAATGGCCCTTTGTCCTAGCTGATGTCAACCGCTCAATGCTGGTTGCTAACTTCTTCTGCAGCAACCATCTCCTCATTGATGTCTATACTAGCCAAAATACATATGAGAATGTACCCGTTCGACATCATGAGGCAGCACTAGCTCCCAGCCCCAACATTTGCTCTGCGAGTAACGAATTTGCTGATATCATCAAAGAATTTCCATTAGTCAGTCATCCGCAGTTCTCCAGGGTAGATGCGAAGCATGGCGTAGAGCACTGCATCCCTACAACAGTCCCCCCAAAGCATGCCGTTTGTCCTCTGACAAGTTGGCCATCGCTCGACGTGAGTTTGCTGAAATGGAGAGACTAGGAATTGTCCGTCGATCTTCCAGCATTTGGGCGTCGCCACTTCACATGGTTCCAAAGAAGACACCAGGCTCTTGGCGTCCTTGCGGGGACTTCAGGCATTTGAACGAGGCCACCACACATGATTGTTATCCCATCCTGCATATTCAGGACTTCACAGCACAGCTGAAAGGTAAAAATATTTTTTCAAAGATAGACCTGGTACGCGGGTATAACCAGATCCCGGTGGCAGCCGCTGATATACCTAAGACTGCCGTGATAACACCCTTTGGCCTATTTGAATTCCTCTGGATGAAATTTCGCCTTAAGAATGCAGCACAGGCCTTCCAGTGACTCATGGACTAAATCTGCCGGGGACTGGAGGGATTCCTGTTTGTGTACTTAGACAATATCCTCATTGCCAGCTCCGATGCCAGGGAGCACCGGCATCACCTGCGTCTGCTCTTCAAGAGGCTGGCTAAAAGGGCCTTGTAGTTAACATAGCAAAGTGCATGTTTGGTGTAGATGCCATCGACTTCCTTGGTCACAGAGTCACGGTGCAAGGTGTTGAGCCATTACCCGAGTGAGTTGAGGCCGTCCATCAGTTTCCGCAACCATGAGATGCCAAGGCCTTAACTGAGTTTTGGGGCATGGTAAATTTTTACCATGAATTTGTGCCCCACGCTGCCGCCCTCATGGGTCCATTACACAGCATGTCACATGTGAAAGGTCGGGACTTCCAGTGGACTGCATAGCTTCAGTCAGCCTTCGATGCAACGAAACATGCTTTGGCCTTGGCAACCCTACTCGTCCATCCTAGTGCCATTACCACTACATGCCTCTCTGTGGACGCATATGACTTGGCAGTGGGAGGACAATTTCTTGATGGTAGCTGGAAGCAGCTAGCCTTCTTCTCACGGAAACTGGACAACACACAGAAAAAGTATAGCACCTTTGACCGCGAACTCTTTGCCATGCATGCAGTGAAGCACTTTCATTATTTCATTAGGGGCGTTGGTTTCACATTTATACCGATCACAAACCACTCATATTCCACCTTTGCCAGCCGCTTGGAACGCTGGTCTTCAAGGCAACAACGATACCTCTCCAGTATAGCAGAATATTCCACATGGTCGAGATAAATGCAGTCGCAGATGCCCTCTCCCATGTGGAAATTGCTGTAGATCCAGTGTGGATGGTGGTGGGTCAACCTGATCTTAACCTCCTTGCTATGGCACGTGCACAACAGGAGGAGGTTGGGATTCAAGCATATTGCACGGCCATCACACAATTGGTGCTTGCAGACCTACCAATTCCCGGTACCTTGCTGTGTGACACTTCAACTGGTACTTAGTGACCTGTGGTCTCCCTTGCTTGACACGTATTGTCTTTGATGCCATCCATGGCCTGGCACACCCAGGCATTAGAACAACCAGGAAGATGGTAGCAACACGTTTTGTGCGGCAAGGTATGAACAAGCAAGTGGGTCAATGGGCCAAGACATGTGCCCTGCCAGAAAACAATGGTCCATCGACATGTGTCTGCCCCAATGGAGCGCATGGCCAGCTCCCAGACTGATGCTTCCAGAGAATTCATGTTGATATCGTGGTGTACCATTGTCCATTTCACAAGGAAAAACTTACCTCTTTACCATCGTTGATCGTTACACACAGTAGTCAGAAGCTATGGCAGATGCCATAGCCACCTCGTGCACCCAAGCCCTCCTTTCTCAACAACACTCGGCGTCGCTCATTGTCTTCCATCTGTAGCCACACCTGGAACTGGCCTCCTCTCTGCATCTGTTGTTGTCCTCCTTTTGTCGATGTTCCTCCCTCTCGTATCACCAGTCATCTTCTTTCTGCTTGAGCTCCCGAGCTCTTCCTGTTCCCTCTTGTAATGTCTGTCGTCTTCTTGGCGGCGTTGTTCGTCCTCTCACCTTTATTCCCTCTCTAGCTTTCTATGGCTAGTTCTCGTTCCCTCAGTTTCATCTCTGTCTCTCTGGCTTGCCTCATTTCCTCCCAGTCCCTCCGGTATCTGTTGTCTACTGCCCAGATGATGTGGTCCTGTATGGACAGGACAGAGGTTTCGCTGTCTACACCACTGAGGTCCAGCTCTTGAGGTGTCGACTTGAAGCATTGTTTGTGACCCCCCTCCCCCTTCTCTTCTGTTTCTGTTTCAGAGCCAGTGGGGTGCTCTGATTCAAACTCTCTGGACATCCATCTGTTCTTCAATTCATGTGACATCTTGTTGTCTGTTGAGGATTACTGTGAGGATAAAGCGTTTCTGACACGGTTCGGGTCTATAATAACTGTTTGGTTCGGAGGATAGCTGGTCGGATGGTGTAGGTACAGATCGACCACCAAAAGTGAAGAAATACAGAGGCTATGTGCTCACTGGTCTCTGGAATATGGCACTGTTACAGTCCCTCTGGTCCTCAACAAAACTATTATTTAGCTCAGCCCCTCTCCCCCCAAGTGGCTGGTGGATTACCTTTTATAGGTTCTCCCACCAGCCTTTATAGGGTAACACTGTAATGAGTCTCTACCTAGACCATGACCAATGGGCCAGTATATACGTGTGTGCATCTATAAGTCTCTAGGTATGAATATCTGTTACACTCTAGTTTGCTAGCCCTATGTTAATGAGTCTCTCTCTGGTTGTCAGGGATCGGCTTCCCTGGCAACAGGCTCAATCCCTGACATACAATCAGAACCACGTAATATTTTGCACCTGTGGTTGGTAGGTGCTGCATCTCGGCATAAACATGAGTTCACCATGGCATATGCTACTAGTCATTGATGCGATCTAATTTTGTGATGAAACCCTGAACAGACACTCTATGGTACTTGACCAGACTAGACTATCTTCAAACATGTGCATGCTTGTGTGTTTAAGAGTTTGGCTAGCAAGACTATATACACCTCCAGAGGCCCAGAACAAAACTTAAGAGCAAAGAAATGCAGCCAGGAGTGCTTCCTTTCTCAAAGACGAAAGGGTTCAGTTTCCTAGTAGGTGCCTGTGCAGCTTTTTTCAGCAAGAAAAGCATCCAGAAATACACATCATGTATATATAACCATCTCCAAAACCAGCCACTTTTTCACAGCGCTAGCACAGAAAAGAGAAGAAAGAGGAAGATGAGGAGGAGGAAGAGGAAAAGAAATATTGCTTATCGATGACTTGTGTGTGTGTGTGTGCATGTGTGCGTGCGTGTGTGAACACTCCCTATATTGGTTTAACACATTTAAAAATAACAGAGAAGAAGTTTATATCTTCTAAGCGGTCGATTTGAACTTAAAAACAATAACACTCCCTTGGAGAGGCATCAATTATACTTTACTATATAACGAGAATAAAAATATTAAAATTTTTTATTCTACTAGTACATCATTATATCAGTCCGTAGACGAAACACTGGCAGAAGTATCGGAAATAATGTCACTAGGCAGTACAGACTTGGATCATTCAAAAAATCTATAAACTGGAATCCCCCTCCACCTCTCCCCCAATAAAAACTGAAATTTGTCTCAAGATCATCATCTATCCATGTATCTATCTATCTATCCATCCGTTTCTTGATTTAAGCATTTCTCAACAGCAAAAACCTGAAAACTGGTAAAAGTTTACAAAAACCATAAACAACTCGTATAATTATGAATATATGCAAATCAAGTCTAGCTGAGTTGTTTTGTTGTTGTTATTGTTCTTTTTGAGGGGGGTGGGTGGGGTGAACTCACTAATCACTAGCATAACATACTATATACATAATTGATGAAAGGTTGTAAGAGGGAGAGGATCTAATGGAGGTTGGGAGTGACTTCCAATGTGTGATGGCAGAGGGAACAAAAGGAGACAACGTAGTTGAGGTGCAGGAGAAAGGAATTAAGATGTTAGATGGATGGTGAGAGATTATGTCAGGAGTTGGAGCTGATTGGCTGAAGTCTGGAGGAAGGTGGATATGGTTGTGTTAAGAGTAAAAGGGAGCTTGGCCTGAGCATGTCTATTTGGAGAGAAGAGTGGAGAGGAGGGAGGCATGAAAACAGAAGTCCATTGGTGAGTGCTAGTGCAGAGTGCTGGATATGTTGAAGCTTTGTAAGTACAGGAAAATGGGTGGGGCTGCCCACACAGAAGAGCAGTAAATCAGATGAGGAAGTACTAGAGTAGTGAGAAATAAACGAGTAGATAAGATAGAAGTTGCGATAAATTATAAGCTATTATTTTCCTGGTTTAGTACAAACTGTTCTGGCATAAAAATTCTAGGAGAGGTTATATAGCGGTGGGAGAAACTCCTATTGTTAACAATAGCAACAGGACATGGCATACACCAATAGTGTCCAACAATAATAAATCTCTGAAGTAGACCTCGTAGAACTTTGTAAAGTCCTACACTCCTCAACTATAATATACAGAAGCAGCACAGAAAACAACAACAATTCGACTTGTTAAAAAAGAAAGAAAACAAATCATGTAGACCACAACCCCTTGGATGACCCTTTACCATTTAAAACGAACCACCCTGATCCCCTAACAACTGGGCAAAACCTTCGGGTAACATGAGAACTAGACTCTTTGAAGTAATCACGCCTAATCAATGACATGCACACTTCAAGCACACACTCACCACACATGTACCATTGGTCCACCTTGATTAACCACACTCGTTATTGATACCTAATGCCATCCATTGGAGGAAGGCCAGGCCCAGCCTCCCTCTGGATAACCACTTCTGTCTTAGCTGAATCTTGTGTTGTCAATAAACTATTATCTAGTCTCGTTAGTTGTGGATATAAGTGGAGCTTAGTTAGAGTGTCAGTCCACAGCCTGTCGTACCCTAACATCTGGTGGCAGCTTAGTCGATTCGAACCTAAGCCATTGCGAATAGCTAAACTTGTTAGGCATGATCGTAGATAGAAGTTCGTACCCTTTTTAGCTGTCGAGTGGTTCGTTTGATGGTGTAAAGAAGGTGAGTGTGGAATTTTTGACTAGTGCATCAGTGCAAAGTGTAGTTGTCGATCACCAGCTACTTGAGCAGAACAATTGATCGGCTGGACTTCGGGCCGACACCTAGACACATTGAAAGCAACAACTCCAACTCTCCTCCTACCACCGATCGCTGTCTTGGAAAATGACAGACAAGCCTTACCAGGAGGACACAATCATCATCGATATGGTGATGCGGTTGCTGATGCAACAATCCACCCTACAAGCCCAACTGGCTGAGCTGCGGAAGCAACATTGGGAACGAGAGGACCTTGCAAGAATTACACAGCAAAAGAGGGAACGAGTCAAGGCAGAGAGGAGAGAACAACTACGACTTGAAAGACTAGCTGCTGATGAGTTACTACTGGCAGACCGGGAGCTGGAGATACAGCACTTGCAGCTGATGGCTGAAGTCAACCAATACCAGGAACACAATAGAAGACTTGAGTTAGATCAACTCACCGAGCGAATGGCAAGTATGTCAGCGGCAGCCTCAAAACCACAACTCCCGACACCAAAATTGGCACCCATGACTGGGGGCATCTACATGGACACGGAGTTGACACATTTGAAACACAGATGGCTACCTTCCACATCCCGAAAGTGGACTGGTTGGGTCACCTCCGGCCATTATACTGAAACCCGATGCACAGGAGGCAATTGTAGCACTCGGGCCTGACAACTTGTCATATGTCAATGCCAAAGCAGCCATACTCCAGCGAATGGGAATATCGAAGGAAATACAGATTGCCAAATGGTGACAATGAAACCTGGCGACACAGTCACACAAGTATCCTGCAGACTGCAGGACCTAGCTGAGAAGTGCTTGCAGGGATATACCACCATGTGACAAGCAGCAGGCCACATTCTCCAAGGAGAAACTCTATAGTTTCTGGACAACATCGTTTGCTGGGTCAAACCCCGACATGACCAGAGATGCAGGTGTGCTGGCCGACCAGTACATCCGGGACTATTATCTCGACTCTGACTTGCTGTTCAAGCCAAAACTAAGCCGATCCTTCCGGAGCAAGTGGACAGAGCCAACAAGAGATGACAAACATCCAACCCAAAGCATCCCCACAGCATCTACCCCAGGCCCGTTCAGCCAAACCAAGAAGGCTGATCTGTCAAAATACTTTGATGACAAAAACGGCCCCATGTGTTTTGAGTGCCACATCGCAGCAGCATGCCCCAGGAGAATCCACTATGCGACAGCTGCTGACACCGACCCACCTGTCAAGTGGCAGGCTCAATCCCTATTCCTGCCTGGAACTATCAATGGCAAGACATTAGACAGACTTAGAATAGATCCAGGTGTGTCCATCACCCTTGTGGATGCCAAGTTTGTGCGGCCTGTGATGGGAAAACCCTTCGCTAGTTGATTTCCTACAGATCCGCTCTCCACACCTGCCACCAACTTAGATTCTAGTCTCACACCAAAACCCACAGTTAGTCGAAATCAATCCACTTCCCGGATTGTATTACCCCTTACGAAAAGGACTGGTATATTTGGACAATAGTAAACTTCAACAAGACCATATATACAAATAAGACGCTCAGACGTAAAACGCAATAATACTCTGGCGATACAACTTTCTCAATAAATCACAGTCTCTCTATCACTACAGCAGTTCCGTCTCTAGGACACCGTCCTTGACAACCAATCAGGATCCTTGGCAGTCTTGTACGTCACCCGTTTCCCGGTACGCCCTTTCAGGGTTTCCACTACCGGATTCTGCGGTCGTGTCAGCTTGCGCCTTCCCAGACCTCCGGCGCTCCCCCAAGGTCGCGTCCAGCAGCACCTCACCAACCACCCGTTCCATGTTCTCCCCCCCCCCCCCACTTCACGCAGTGGCTCTGTCTCTGTCTTCAGGCCCAGCCTCGGGGAGGAAGCAGTCACGGACAAAGGAGAGAGATTCCCTGACACTCCCTCCACCTTAGCTCGAGAGCCCTGGTCTCGACTTAACCCGTCGGCATTCGCATTCGCCGTTCCAGCTCGATGGGTCACACTAAAATCGTATGGCTGTAGAGCCAAAGCCCATCTGGCCAGCCTCCCATGACTATCCTTCATGGTTGCCAGGTGAGTTAATGGATCATGGTCGGTCTCCACCTTGAACTTATATCCTTCAATATATGTTCGAAAATGTTTGATGCCAGTTACGATGGCTAACGCCTCTCTTTCAATAGCAGAGTATTTTTGTTCCCATGGCAACAATTTGCGGGATCCATAGGCTACTGGATGTTCGGTTCCATCTTCCTCTCGCTAGCTCAACACATAACCAAGTCCCGTGGCTGAAGAGTCGGTTTGGATGATGAACATCCTCTCCCAGTTTGGGGATATCAGTACTGGTTTACTGGTAAGGGCACCTTTCAATAACTGAAATGCCTTCTCGCATGCTTCCGTCCATGTCACTTTATTTTCTTTGTTCTTCCTGGTCAATTCTGTGAGGGGGTTGGCAATCGTGGGTATGAATCGGCAGTAGTATCCGCACAGGCCAAGAAACGCTCTCACTTGTTTCTTGGTCTGCGGCTGCTGATAATTCTTCACTGCTCCAATCTTGCATTCCATCGGCTTGATAACTCCTCCCACCATGTGACCCAGGTATACACAACTGTTTACTCCCATACTGCACTTGCTCTCTTTGAGGTGTAGGCCAGCCGTTCGTAGCTTGCCAAACACAATGTTGAGGTGCCGAAGATGCTCCTCCCATGTTTCTGTGGATCAAGATGTCATCCAAGTAAGCAGTCGTAAACTCATGGAGGCCGTGCAAAACCTGGTCCATCAGGCGCTGGAATGTCGACGGTGCCGTGACCAACCCTAAGGGCATGGTCAGGAACTGATATTTGCCATGGGGTGTGACAAACACCGTCTTTTCCCTGCTTTCCTTTGCCAGGGGCACCTGATAGTACCCCTTCCATAAATCCAGCGTCGTGATGAACCTTGCCTCCAATCTCGTTGATAAGTGTTTCTATGTTTGGTAATGGGTAAGGATCTCCTCGGGTTATGTTGTTTATTTTGCGATAATCTACGCACATTCTTATCTTGCCATCTTTCTTTTTTACCAGGACGATGGGTGCTGCCCAGGGTCTCTTGGATGGTTCGATAATCTGTGTAACAATGTCTTGATCTCTTCCCGCAAGGCTTCTTCAGACTTGTGGGCCAACTTGTAAGGGGGCAACCGAATCGGAAATGCGTCTCCCGTTGGTATCTTGTGCTCTACCAATGATGTCCTGCCAGGCTCATCCTGGATGACGTCCTGAAATGTTTCCTTTAATGCAGTGAGTTGGTCCCGTTGGAGGAGGGTTAGAGAGTCCTCCTTTATTCGGTCATTCGTGTCGAATGCGTCGTCTTCCTCTTCTAGGGCCAAGAAGACTGCAGGGGTAGGGGAAGCCCACTCCTTCATGGCATTGACATGGAAGGTCTTAATCTTCCTCCCGGTGTCCACCCTGTAGGTCACTTCCGTCACTTTCTCTGTGCTGATGAAGGGACCCTGCCACTCGTTCAACAGTTTGTTCATTTTCCGAGGTCGAAATACCAGCACATAGTCGCCCACGAGGAACTCTCTCAATACTGCTTTCCGATCGTGGTACCGTTTCTGTGTCTGTTTTTCCTTTTCTTCTTTCTCTCTCGCTATATCCCGAACCATTTCGGTGTTGGCTCGCATATAGCGTGTCAAGTTCATCTCACTGACTTTTTCTTTCCCCTTCCAATAGCTAGCTAGGTCATCTAACGGTTACCTCATCTCCCTCCCGAACAGAAGGTGGAATGGAGAGAATCCTGGACGGTGCCCCGATACGACCAGAGGACAAATGGCAGACACTTATCCCACTCGACTTGGGGATCTTGTGTGAGTTTCCGTAGAAGATACTTGAGTGTGTGGTTGAATCTGTCCACCATTCCGTCCGTTTCCAGGTGATAGGGGGAGGTTCGCATCTGCCGGATGCCAGTTGCTTGACAATACTGTCGGACAACTTCTGATCTGAAGTTAGACCCATTGTCCGTGAGTAACTCTCTGGGTGCTCCCAGTCTCGCAGTGACATCTATGAGACAGTTAACCACAGTCTCCGCTGTTGCATCCTGGAGTGGGAATGCCTCCGGCCACCTTGTGCTGTAGTCCATGAGGACCAGGATGTATTTGTTTCCCGACCGTGTTCGCTTAAGGTGACCGAATATGTCCATGGCCACTCGCTGGAAAGCCTCTTGCATGATGGGTAAGGAGTGTAGGGGTGCTTTCGTCACCACCGCAGGACCAGCCTTCTGACAGATTGGACATGATCTGCACAATTCTCTGACATCTCTGGCGATGCCTGGCCAGTCAAAACGTCACCACCGCAGGACCAGCCTTCTGATAGATTGGACACGATCTGCACAATTCTCTGACATCTCTGGCGATGCCTGGCCAGTCAAAACGCCTCCGTATGGTCTCGAGTGTCCTCTCTCGACCGAAATGTCCCGCAATCGGAGCGTCTGCAATACTCTTGTTCTGCCTATTCGTGGTACCATCACCAGGTCCTTCCCATTGGAATGGTATGGTTTCCTCATCAGTACTTTGTCCTTCCAAAAGTAAGAGCTACTTCTCTTCTTTGTTTTATTTCTTATGTTCTCCAATGTAGGATCCTCGCACTGTAACTTTTGGAGTTGGTTCGGAGTGATGGTCTCGAATACTTTATCCTCCACTTCAGCTCCGACAGTTTCTTCTTCATTGTTGTGCAGGTCCTCCAGGTCGGGTTGGGTATTAATTTCAAATTCCTCCTCGACCTCTTTCTCGTTTTCCTCCGCTTCATCTCCAGTTTCACTGGACTCGAGAGGGTGGATCACTGGTCCATCCCGGTCTTGTTGGATGGCAGCATCCTCTTCGACTTGAGTTTGTGCCCGTCGTTGGGCTCGGGTCGTCACCAATACAGACTCAGTCATTGGTGGTTTGGTAAGGGTCGTCACCAATTCAGCCTCAGTCCTTGATGGTTGGGTACGGGTCGTCACCAATTCAGACTCATTGGCTTTGGATGTGGGTGGGGTTGACTCCATTTCCTCTCGGATGTCGGTTTCCAACGCTTCCTCCACATACTTCCTAAACCTCGGAATGTCTTGTCCCAACAGCATACACCTGAGGTCAGGTGTTTTGAAACTCCCACCGCCAATTCACACTTCTTGCCATCTAGTTCAACAATTACTCGAGCTGCTGGGAAAAGGGTCTTCCCAGAACTGGCTGTGGCGAAGGGAATCTTCCATCTCAAATAGTCTCTGCTGTTAACGTATCGGGGATGTACCATTGACTTGGTGCACCCGGTATCGATGAGAGCGGTTATAGGTTGTCCATTCACCCGGACAAACTTCGTCCATTTCTGGCTTTGTCGTTCCCGTATTAGACTAACCGAGTGTGCACCTTCACTCTTGATTACGTCCAATCGTACTCTGCAATCCTTCTGCATGTGGCCTTTCTTTCCACACCTGTAGCAGCTTCATATCTCGGTAAGGGGTGATCTGACCATCCTTTTCCGTGCTCAGTTGCAGCTGCTTGGTTTGTGGGATCGTAGTGCGAGTCGGAGTATCTTTCTTCGGTGGGTGGAACCGGTCTCGCTGTACGGATTGCTTTGCATTGACTTCCTTTCGTTGGTTTCCGATGAACCTGACTACAGTCTTAGTCAGTTCATCATAGCCTTGAGGATTCAAATTCCTCATCTGAGTTTGAAGCCGTCTTGGGAGTTTTTGTAATGCCAATTCTTATAGCACCACCTTTGCAACATCCTCATCTGTCGAGGTCACCCATTAAAAAAGACTGCTTGAATGATCTCATCCAAGCATCGGGGTTGTTCATATCGAAGTGGTCTCAAAAACTCTTCGTCTGTATGTTTCCTCTGAGATGTGGTAAGTTTCCAAAAGGATACGTTTCACTTCTTCGTAATCCGCCTGGTCTCCGGCAGGTAAGGCATTCACCGCTGTTAGTCCCTGTCCTGACAAGGAACTCCTTAAGTATACACTCCATAAGTTCTCGGGCCAGGCTGCTGCTCGGGCTGTCACTTCGAAGGATCCTAGATAGGCACCCATATCATCCATGCCTTCGAAGAATTTCTGTACTGTCAGCCTTGGTGGTTGGAGAGGTAGAGCCGGAACAACCACTGCTGGAGCAGGTTGTCTGGCATCCACCAATAATTGTGCCCAATGTTGTTGCTGTTGGGCTTGTAGCCTTCTGTCCTCTGCCCGATCCAGCAACAACTGTTTGCGATCTTCCTCTCGTCTCTGGTCCTCCCTTCTTACTCTGTTTGCCTCTGTTTCCAGCCAGGTAGTCATGAAGCGAGCAAGAGGTGGTTCTTCCTCTTCGCCTCTCAGCAGGATGAGTGGATCAGCTGAAGTTTGTCGTCCTTCGAGTTGACTAGCTTGACTCCTCAGAATTCGATCCTCCTCTGCCCGCTGTCTATATTGTTGACGTTCTTCTGACATGATGTTCGAGCCGAGTAGATAACAAACAGAAAACTAACTTGTTGACAACAAAAAATGCCAACTAATACAAAAACAACTTAAATATACATGCACCCGAAGGCAAAAAACCCACTCAAATTCCTACTTCAGGGTCTGGTTTCACAGGTCCCAAGGTATGAATAACCTGGACCGTTTCCCTGTCTAACACTACGCTATCAACTCTGGTAGCTATATAGCAGTGTAGACAATTCCTGTCAACAGCAACACAATTGCTCAACAGTGTTCCCCACCAGAACCTCTCACCTTAGGTCTGGTACAATTGGTAAGTGCTGACATCTCACCTTAGGTCACAATCACAACTAAGAATTCTCTTAGTTAACCCAAAACACCTCGTGCCTGCCAGTATAGATTACCAAAATGTAGTAAAAATATGTCCTTATAATAAGTTCCATATCTTCTCTTAGGAATCAACATGGACTCCCATTTTTGGAGAGTGAAGAAAGGAAGGCCTGGAGCACAGTTTAATATATAAAATATTTGCATACCTTTGACCACAATCGCTAATATAAATGTTCGCGTTGTGCTCTCAAAATTGACTATAATCACACTTTCTCTGGCATTGTAGCAGGGAATTTCCCCATACTCGACACCAAGTTTACACATGCAAGTGCTAATAAAGTGGCTGTTGTCAAATTTTGATTAGTGCACTAGAATCTGACTTGAGGGCAAGGTTGAAATTTCTTACTCGCCCTTCAAAAAGAGGATTCAGTAACCACCAAGAGAAACTATACATACATCCATCAATCAAAATACTCTCAAAGCATAGCACTACAAAATGGCTGTTACAGAAATTAAATATACTAAACAGAAAAAAAGTTGCATGAATTTAAAGTTGGTGTTAATTATTTACAGAAAAACTCTTCGGTGTGACTTGTACAACTTCACAGTTCTCTCCACTTCCTTTCCTGCTTTCTTCCCTTCCAAGTATGCCTTCTCATAATCCTTGCATTTTCTAAAGTACTTCCGAATTAACTCGATGTCCACATAATCCAGTGATGGGTTAAGGATTTCCCTCAACTTGATGAGAGTGAAGTTTGTATGTGCCCTGCAATATCTTTTTGACTGCCCCCAGACACGCTCTATTGGGTTCAGTTCACAGTGGAACTTGGGAAGAAAGAAGCATCGCATTCCTCTGTTGATGACATAGTGCTCTACCTGCGTCTTCTCGGTAAAGAAGTCTTCATGAAAAGACAGGACCGTTCTCATATCTGGTGCTTTGAGTGTAGTAGTATTGATTCCTCTCTCAGTAAGGACTGTCCTCAAACCTTTAGCAGAGCCATCTGGCTTCACCATGGATTGTGGCTGACCAGCCCATATGGTATCACGTACCTTGCGTGGTCCTCCATCCTTCATCAAGATGTGTACGAGCTAACAGAGCTTTATCGTCAAACTTTTTATGACAACTGCTTTGATCAAGCACAAATATAACAGTGTGCAAGCTGTGGGGATACTTAAAGGAGGCGAGATCACATGCCGTCTTCATCTGATCCATAAAACGCTCACCAGTCCAGTACCCATCTCGCTCACACCCATACTCAAGAAAGACTCTTGCACTTTGTGGAATTTGTGGGTCATCTCTTTTGGCTTCCTCATGCTGCTCTGCTGTGAGACACAGATAGCCCTCATGTTCATCCACAAAGTCAGAAACCATAATCCCACTCCCCTTCGTCTTGGGAAGAATAGCTGGCCTGTCATCCTCTCCCCACATCCATGATTGTCCTTCGTTTGTGTTGAATATGGATTCATCGTGGTAAATCAGTACCAACTTCTTCTTTGTCTCATCCTCCTCTTCTCGAACTCGGGGTGGTTCGTCAGAGCACAAAGGTGGTGGCTTGTGGGAATGACGAAGCGACTCGAGCATCTTCAAATATTCCTACATTGTATAATTATTATTAATGTTAGTATTATTTTATGGGAAATAACATACCTTACGGTGCTTCACCACATCCTCCCTCTCATGTCCATCTATGTAAACCCCCTTTTTGTGGCTCATAGGCTTAAAGCCAAGGTGGTGGAGCCAACGCACTGCTGTGCGTAATGACACGTGCCTGGGGTAGTGTGGTGGTAAATGACTAGATGGGAGAAGAGTGTTGTTAACCCAGTTACAAAAGGATGATGCAGTCATGTTGGGCATTCCTTTCACGAAAGCCTTCTCTCTAACCCACTCGGCAGCTTTGCGGTTTATCTGTCAAAACAAAGAAACAAATGTTTATAGTATTATTACTATACATATTAACATCTAACCTCCTCATCTCGATAGACGGTCATCCTCTCATGCTTCCCTTGTCTCCTCTCGTTCAAATGCCCCTTATTTTTCCAAAATTCCTTCCTAAAATTCCGCACACTCTTGCAACTATACCCAACTATTGAGGCAGCTTCTTGGACAGCATCCATGACACTCATACTTTGCCTCTTGCGGAAACTCTCCACTAAAACAACTGCCAGCATCCTGCGATCGTCCAGTGCGAGAGTCACCATGAAATTGTCAAAAGCAGCTTGGGCAGATTCATCATCAAACACTTCCTCTGGCTCACTATCATAGTCTGTGTCACTTCCAACTCCAGCATCTTCAATTGTCACAGCAGAAGAATCTGGAGCACCATCTTCAGACTCAGTAGAACCAATAGTAATGTTGGCAGTATCTTCCACTGCAATAGCAACAGCAGCAGGCTCTGAAGGACCAGCCTCAATCTCCAAGTCAAGAGTAGGAACAAGCACTTCTGTTGGATCAACAGTAGACTCTATACTAGCAGCGAGATTGAAGATTGAAGAGCTATAAGACTCGGCAGTCGGCTCTATGTCAATGGAAGGCTCTGGAAGAATGACGGATGGACCAGCGCTTAGCTTAGCGCGTCTTGCGGCCACTAGATTAGTAGCTCGGGCTTTCATCTTTCTCTTAGTTTTCCACGAAGACATTTTCCTCAGACAACTCCAGTAGTCGCAGTTAGACTTTTACTCGCAATTTTATACCGCGTGTTGCTTCGTGGGTTGCCATGGTAACTCCAAGTCGCTGAGCAATTAAAGCCTTTTGATTGGTCAGATTTTAGATTTCACTTTCATGATCTGGAAACCTAGTATGTTATAGATTTTTTCATGCTGATATAAAAAATGGCATTGGTTTTCAAATAGCTCCAACCCTCCAAAAGTTATTTACAAAACAATTTTTGGCAATTTATGCTGGCAGGCACTATAGTCATGAAGCGAGCAAGAGGTGGTTCTTCCTCTTCGCCTCTCAGCAGGATGGGTGGATCAGCTGAAGTTTGTCGTCCTTCGAGTTGACTAGCTTGACTCCTCAGAATTCGATCCTCCTCTGCCCGCTGTCTATATTGTTGACGTTCTTCTGACATGATGTTCGAGCCGAGTAGATAACAAACAGAAAACTAACTTGTTGACAACAAAAAATGCCAACTAATACAAAAACAACTTAAATATACATGCACCCGAAGGCAAAAAACCCACTCAAAATTCCTACTTCAGGGTCTGGTTTCACAGGTCCCAAGGTATGAATAACCTGGACCGTTTCCCTGTCTAACACTACGCTATCAACTCTGGTAGCTATATAGCAGTGTAGACAATTCCTGTCAACAGCAACACAATTGCTCAACAGTGTTCCCCACCAGAACCTCTCACCTTAGGTCTGGTACAATTGGTAAGTGCTGACATCTCACCTTAGGTCACAATCACAACTAAGAATTCTCTTAGTTAACCCAAAACACCTCTCTCTCAGGCTATCTAGTCACAGGACACTACCTCTCACTTAGATAGCTGCCAACAACTACTCAGACAGATCTCAAGCAATGCACTGTACTCCAGGCCTCTCACTTGAAAATCCCACCGCTGCCACCACTGTGATGGGAAAACCCTTCTGCTAGGAAAGCTAGTTGATTTCCTACAGATCCGCTCTCCACACCCGCCACCAACTTAGATTCTAGTCTCACACCAAAACCCACAGTTAGTCAAAATCAATCCACTTCCCGGATTGTATTACCCCTTACGAAAAGGACTGGTATATGACAATAGTAAACTTCAACAAGACCATATATACAAATAAGATGCTCAGACGTAAAACGCAATAATACTCTGGCGATACAACTTTCTCAATAAATCACAGTCTCTCTATCACTACAACAGTTCCGTCTCTAGGGCACCGTTCTTGGCAACCAATCAGGATCCTTGGCAGTCTTGTACGTCACCCGTTTCCAGGTACGCCCTTTCAGGGTTTCCACTACCGGATTCTGTGGTCGTGTCAGCTTGCGCCTTCCCAGACCTCCGGCGCTCCCCCAAGGTCGCGTCCAGCAGCACCTCACCAACCACCCGTTCCATGTTCTCCCCCCCCACTTCACGCAGTGGCTCTGTCTCTGTCTTCAGGCCCAGCCTCGGGGAGGAAGCAGTCACGGACAAAGGAGAGAGATTCCCTGACACGGCCACAGGACTGGATCGGCACCAGAGCCAACGTCATCATAGCATTGAGTGTGGTAGCTCTACATCGAGCACACATCAGTCTGGAGTTAGAGGGAAGGACCTTCACTTCCAATTCAGCCATAATGGATGGTCTGGTGGATGACGCTCTGCTCGGGCTAGACATACCTGAGTTACAGAGCCTTTACAAAGCTGTCTTGGACCGAAGGAGAGTTCCGACCGACCAGGTCAATGCAGTCAACACACGACAAACAGCAGTGAAAATGATTGCCCAGCTGACAAGTGACTGGCAGGCATCGGACACTTCTGGAGCTAAGCCCACAGACTTATCTCTATCCGACATGAATGAGTTGGACACAGACGACGGATATGACTCAGACACCCTGGGCGACTCAGAGGAGTTAACACCAGAAGGCAACAACAGGGTTGAGCAAGTGGCACCACTCACACGACCAGATCACACATCTGCACAAGGACATGATGTCGCCAAAGAACAAGAATTGGATGAGTCTCTCCGACAAGGCTGACAGACGACAGGACTGGATGACTCGGCCTACTACTATCAAGGCAAGTGGCTGTACCACTGCAGTTATGACCAACTTGAATTGGTAACGAAATCCAGCAATTAGTGCTCCCTCAGGCAAGAAGAACACCAGCCAGCGCCATGACACACTCTACCCCACTGGCGGGCTATCTGGGACGATGCAGAATGGCAGAACGACTACTCCGTTGATTTTTCTGGCCCAGAATTGACAAAGATATGGCCAAGGCTTGCAGGAGCTGTCCAGCTTGCCAGAGGGCAGCCCAAAAATCATCGACCAAGGCACACCTACAACCTCTACCGGTGGTGGCAGAACCATTTGAACGAGTGGCTATTGACATTGTTGGGCCTCTGCCAAGGACCAAGACAGGCCACAAGTACCTGCTCACCTTGGTGGATTATGGCACCAGGTATCCCGAAGCAGTGCAACTCAGGACGACTGATCAGCAACAGTTGCAACAGCACTAATTGGCATCTTCACCTGAGTAGGAGTACCCAAAGAGATCCTTACAGACCAAGGTTCAAATTTCGTCTCAGGACTCATGGAAGAGATGCATAAGATGCTGGGCATCTGCCACCTGAAGACATCACCCTACCACAACCAAACCAATGGGGCAGTAGAGTGGTTTCACGGGACCCTCATGCACATGTTGAGGAAGACAATGACGGACAAACGAGACTGGGACATCATGATTCCATGTGCTCTTTGACTTTCGTGAGGTTCCCTGTGCAAGCACAGGGTTTTCCCCATTTGACCTACTATTTGGTTGATACGTATGGGGACCTCTAGACATACTGAAAGCAGCCTGGTCATCGGACCAAATCCAGCTCACCACAGCTGCTATATACCTGGGTCGAGGATATGAGACAACACCTGGACCAAATGAAGGACATTGCCTGGCTGAATCAGAGTAAGGCACAGGCTGACATGCAGGACCAATATAACAGAAAAGCTATATACCCACAGGAGGATTTGGTCATCGGACCAAATCCAGCTCACCACAGCTGCTACCTGGGTCGAGGATATGAGACAACACCTGGACCAAATGAAGGACATTGCCTGGCTGAATCAGAGTAAGGCACAGGCTGACATGCAGGACCAATATAACAGAAAAGCTATATACCCACAGGACCCTGTCCATCGGAGAAGAGGTCCTGGCCTTATTACCAACTGGCTCTGGGAAATTGACTGCGGAATGGCACGGCCCATACACAGTGATCGCCACCAGGTGTCACTGGTCACATATCGGATCGACATGTCGGAGAAGAGAAAGCACCACAGGACAGTCCATGTCAACATGCTGAAACCATGGAACTCACCAGTATCAGCGGTCCTGGCAGTTGGCATGGACGAGACAACTGTAGATGATGGCCTCATCATCATGATGGGGGACAACTGCGAAGGAGGCCCGACACTGGGGCAACTCAGTGAACAACAGACGGCTCAGCTACAAGAGCTGATCCATATCAGACCCAAAGTGTTCTCTGACAATCCCGGAAGATCCAAAGCAGCTGAACACTACATTGAGACGGCAGATGCAGAGCCAATACGCACACCACCATACCGGATTCCCAAAGCCTGTGAAGAGGACGTCACAAGAGAACTGAAGTTGATGCTCGACATGGGATTATAGAGCCATGCAAAGGCCTGGGCTTCTCCCATAGTTGCTGTGAAGAAGGATCGATCACTTCGGTTATGTGTTGACTATTGAAGGGTAAATGCGATCACCAAGGGACGACCCCTGTCCCATGCCACGTATCGACGACTTGATCGATAAGCTTGGGAAAGAAACCTACCTGACAACCCTCGACCTTTCCAAGAGGTATTACCAGGTACTGATGCAGGAAGCTGACAAAGATAAAACTGCATTCCTCTCCCCACATGGAAAGTACCGATTCACCACAATGCCATTTGGGCTAAAGGGTGCACCAACCACCTTAACGCTTGATGGATCACGTGTTGGAAGGATTCAAGCAGTTCGCAGCTGCATACTTGGATGATATCATCATCTTCAGTTCAGAATGGCCAGACCATTTGGAACACCTAGGCTCAGTACTCCACCGCCCTCACTCTAAAGGCACGGAAATGCCAACTGGCCATGCAGTCGTGTGGGTTCCTGGGACATGTGGTCGGCCAGGGCTGTGCGCGACTAGAACAGTCGATGCAGTGCAACAATTCTGTCGACCCCAAACAAAGAAAGACGTACGGGTGCTCCTGAGACTCGCTGGCTACTATCGCCGGTTTATATACCAGCGTTCAGCTCCATCACGGCCTGCCCTCAGACCTCACCAAGTCGATAGCACCTACCACAGTGAATGGACTCCAGAGTGTGAACGAGCATTTGACCAACTCAAGGCTGCACTGGCCAACAAGCCAGTACTCGTCAGTCCCAACTACAACTAGCCCTTCATCCTACAAACAGATGCCTCGGAGAGGGCCATTGGAGCCGGAAGAAGGACAACGAAAGGGACAACCCCATCGCATATTCCCCCCGCAAACTTCTACCCAGGGAAACACAATATTCCTCGGTGGAGAAGGAATGCCTGGCCATTGTGGCAGCACTGCAACACTTCCAACCCTATCTTTTGGTCACCATCCAGACAGACCATCAGGCACTCGCCTACATAGAGAGGATGAGAAATACCAACGGGCGCCTCATGAGGTGGGCCCTAGCTTTGCAGCCCTTCAGCTATATATGAAGTTATATATGAAGTAATTTATCGACCAGGATCGGAGAACGGCAATGCCGATGAGCTATCCGACAGTCATGGACACCTGACATCCACACTCCCGAAGGGGGGGCGGGAATATACATGCTCAGTTCTGCTGCTTGCTTTGTGGAGATTTCACTCCAAGAGTAACCGGTACCAAGTCCAAAGAAGGCTTGGGGGAGATTCTGTCTTGATCTATATAGTAAATTTCCGCTTCCAAAAGCATCTCGATCAGTTGCATTCAATCTGCACACCAATCTTTGCTCTTCTGCCAACTCATTCCTCATCAATGTAAGTCAAAACTTTGACCAGTAGAGCTCCAATCATCAATGACATTGGTGTCAGGCTTGACATCGGCTATATAGTCTCGGGTGTTTGTAAGATAACTGTACTATATATGTATGATGTATTAAATTATACCGGGGAGTTGTTTGAAATACTATGAACATCTGAGATCACTTTGACTTATTGAGTAACTGATGGACAAATTTGACTGTGCAGTGTGTGAGCAAACGCTAACATATATATACAGTTTATTTAAAATACCTTGTGCAAGTCACAAATGACAGAGGATATACATATAGTTTCCTTAGCAATAATGTCATGATAGAAGACACACATGTACTAATAATGGATCTTGCCCATCTGTTCACAAGTTGACCTATTTATGATAAATATTGCTTGAGCATCTAGCCAAAACATCGAGGAACAAGATTATTAGGAAAGGTCTACTATATGTCAACTGAGAGTTTGTTTAAAATTATTAACTAGCACCTATAAATATAGCTATATATATGGATAGCAACTCCAGATAATAAAAGATAAAACCCCAGACCAAGTAACTCGTATCTCATAGCGCTTGCTCAAATCATATAAAGTTTTGCTGGTGAGATATCCTGTTTGTTCTCTCCCTCTGAGCTTGTCAAACAGTTCCCTGACCTAATACAACACAGACATGAGAATAAATATACATATATAGCCACATGGGAAAATCAAACGGCATTGAGATAGCGTAGCATTTCAGTATGAGAGGAAGCAGTATGAATTGATAAGAGAGCAGTATGTGGCATAATTGTAGCTAATAACACACCATCTAGGCACATAATGGTTGTTAGTCTCTCTGTATGCTAGCTTATAATTTGGGACTCCATGGGCTGATCCAGCCCAAACTCTGTGTGGTGTCAGGGAACTACCCAAGGATGGTTAAAGCTTAGATTTTTTGCTTGTTTGGAAGGGAGGGAGTATATAGCTCACTTTAGGGAATTTTCAATTGTTGGCCACTTTTATATATCTCCATTCCAAAAAGCAAACTAAAAACTTTTCAGGGGACTTAAAAAAACTTTCTTTGGTGGTCCCAGAAAGCTACCAAAGTGGAATCACCCCCTGTAGTCCAGTGTTATAAGCTAATAATACACACATCCATGCTGCAAAAGGGTTGGAAATTAAACAAAATACACACATCAATGCTGCGTCAAGTCTGTGGATTATCTTGATAACTCACTTGTAATAGAAATGACAGATAGTGGAGGACAGCCCCAGTTGAATCACCCCCTGTAGTCCAGTGTTATAAGCTAATAATACACACATCCATGCTGCAAAAGGGTTGGAAATTAAACAAAAATAATAATAATACACACATCCATGCTGCAAAAGGGTTGGAAATTAATAATAATACACACATCAATGCTGGGCAACACATGCAGAGAATGGGAGGCAACACATGCAGAGAATGGGAGGCAACACATGCAGAGAATGGGATGACTCACTTGTAATAGAAATGACAGATAGTGGAGGACAGCCCCAGTTTCTTGAGCTACAGAAGGGGGCTAGCCTTCACTGGCCTGGTCATTAGCCTGGTCATTGACCTCAGCAAGTCTCTGGATGAATATCCAATGAGTCACTTCATCGAGGATGGGAAGTCTGTTGGGAGAGGAGTGCATTCCAAACTGACTAATTTTGAGTTTTTGCACCATACTCTTTGTATGGTGGCGACGCATTCTCCAGATGGTGCAGCAGGTTGGATTCCAGGAGATGCGACGCATTCTCCGGATGGTGCAGCGGGTTGGAGATGTACAATATTGTGAAGGGGTTGAAAAGTGGCAAGGCTCCTGGTCCTGATGGCATAATTAACAAGATGTTGAAGTATGGTGGGAATAGGATGGTGGATGTGTTATGTTCTCTAGTTCATTTGGTGATGGGGTTGAAGTTTCCGCCAGATGATTGGAGACAGAGTTATATTGTGCCACTCTTTAAAGCTGGAGATGAGAAGGTGGCTAGTAATTACAGAGGGATAGCTCTGGGGAGTTGTGCGGCAAAAGTGATGGCAAGAATGTTGGCAGGTAGGCTCAGTATGTTTGCAGAGAAGTGTATACTAACAGAGGGTCAGGGTGGATTTAGGCCAAGGAGAGGATGTGCTGACCAGTTCCTAGTGTTGAGGTGTGTGTGTGACATAATGAGGTCACAGGGGCGACAGACATTTCTGGCATTTCTGGATGTAAGCAAGGCATATGATACTGTGTGGAGACAAGGATTGTGGATGAAGATGAGAGCATACGGAGTTCACGAAGAATTTGTCAATGTCAGACTTACCAACTGTCCCACATTTCCCGGGATTCTCCCAGAATTCTGGAACTTGTCCCGGAGTCCCGGTGCGACTGCTTCATATCCTGCAATCTGAATCCTGCAGTCCTGTGTTAATCTGTACTGACTGCACAATTCCTAAGCAACCGCTGCTACGCTTAAACCACAAGTAAGAAAGGGTTAGCTGCGCGAGACTAACAAAATCAATTTCATTTAATAAATTTTCAAAAATAATTTTGAAAAAAACCCACTACAAATCACAAACAGCTGAGCTCAGTTTTAACTATTAGCAATGAGTCGGAGCATCGAGTCCGAGGTGGAGTCAGACAATGAAGCAGCTTTACTTGCATTACCAGTACTTCTAGTTGGAGTCATTCTCAGAGTGAAGCTTGCAGTGACCTCTCCACTGCTAAGAGGAGAAAGAGAGCAAGTAAATGGCAGGACGACTGGAAGCGCTACAATATGAAGGAGAGTAAGAGGGGTGCATCATTTGATATATGTTGCACTGATTTTTCTGTTGCCTCTGGTGGTCTATATGAAGTAAAACGACACATGGAGACAAAGAGGCACTGTGCGTTGGCAAAACAGAGTGTAGTCAGTCAAAAATTACTGCTGCTACCTTTAGAAAGGACAGACAAGAAGCCGATCAGGTTATAGCTGCAGATATTTATTTTTCTACATTTATTGCTGAACATAATGTACCTTTTTTAGCTGCTGATAGCTGCTGATCACTTCAAACTCTGTAAAGTTATGTTTCCAGACAGCAAAATCGCTCAGCAACTTGCATCTGGTAGGACAAAAATTACAGCCACAGTGAAATTTGCACTAGCTCCAACCCTTAATGACGAAGTCATTCAATCTTGTTGTTCTTCTCCTTTCACCCTTTTGTGTGATGGTGGTAATGATCAAACAGATGGGAAGTATTTCGGAATGATGGTACGGTATTGGGATAAGGTGGTAGAAAAGCCAGTTGATGCCAGTGTGTAATATTGCCACAGCAGAGTCACTCTTCTGCAATGGAGGAGTTTGAGTTTTATGGTATCCCTTGGAGCAGTTATGCATCAGATACTGCAAGTGTTATGGTGGGTAAGCGTAACTCTGTTTTGAGTCGACTTCTTGGGAAACAACACTTTTGTTTAGCCTTGGCTGTCTTTAAGAGAAGCAGCAGCACTTTTCTCTTAAAAAGCTTCCAGTCGTCTCCCTTGATGATATTCTGATTGATATATTTTATCATTTTAAACATTCTTCCAAGAGGTGTCATGAGTTCAATGAAATTCAAACTGAGTTTAGCAATGTCACACCACTTCACATCCTAAAACATTGTTCAACCCGCTGGCTTAGTTTAGAACGCTGCCTCAAGAGATTGATTGAGCAGTGGCCAGCTCTTTATTGTTATTTTGACAGGATAGCTGAATCTGAGCCTTCCAATGGGCGTGTACAGAGAGTGGCCACGCATCTTAAAGACCTAGTGAAGCTGTTTTGCAATTTTGTTTGTTATGCCCTTAAGCCCTTGAGTATTTTCTCAACTGCCTTTCAAACTCATGCTTTCATATTGGTGCTTTACAGGCTGATGTTCGTCGACTCTTGCACTCTTTCTGTAGTAATTTTATAGATCCAGATGTCCTCAATTCCACTGATGATATCACTTCTACTGATAGAAATATCCAGCTTAGTAATGATGAGCTAGGTATTGGCACATCTACCCGTTTATTGTGGTGTGGTGATCTTGAAGAGTTGGTGGCAACTGCTTTTGAGAAACAATTTTTTGAATCTGTGCGACTTTCTATGAAACCATTGTTTCAAAAATGTTAGCTAAATTTCCATTTAACGACGACTGTCTGCTTCAGTTGCTTTTCTTGATCCTGAGATAAGACCTCTTTAAATGGCATTATTGAATTGGCAAAGCGCTTTACATCCTTCTCTCCCGATGAATTGGACACTTTTGAGTATGGAATTTCGTGATTTTCGTGCTTCACCCTTGGACCAACTTCCCACATTTGAGAGAAGCTGGAGCAATAGATAACTTCTGGTCTGTGATGGCAAAAGTTCATTCAATCTTGGATTTGGAACTATTTCGTTTTGGGGTCTTGTCCAGTTTTGCTCGTACTGCCTCATTCCAATGCAGATCCAGAACGCCTTTTTAGCATGGCGAGAAAGATTGAGACGGAAGAACGACGGCAGTTGGATCCATCCACAGTGTGTGACCTGCTGAGTGTTAAAATAAATAATGATAAGCCAAGCTATTCAAATGCACATCTATTTAATGACAGCATGCTATCATTAGCTAAATCAGCCACCATGAAAAGCCTACAGACAACCTCATAACTACAAGTATATAGCATAATAATCATATCATCATCTCTGTCAACCTCACAATCATGTATCTGAGACTCTGATTCATTGATTTCAATATCCATTATAATAATATTATTGAAGAACTACACTGTTAGATATAGTGGGCACGGGGAGGGGGGTGGGGTTGCAGAGGCGCATTAAGTAGCTCCTCTCTCCACAAGATTGACGTGGAAGGAGCTGAGTGTGTAGAGGGAACAACAATACCTTAAATTTTCTAGACCCATGGCCACTTTTACCTGGCCACGTTATGGTCCTGCAAAAATTAGCAAGATCCTGCAAAATGCTAGATTTTGTCCTGCCAATGAGTATTCACAGGTTGGTAAATCTGCAATGTGTGCAAATGCTTGTATGAAGGAATTTAGTCAAGTGTGTTGTTAGGTGGAGAGGGGTCTAGGTGGTTTAAAGTGGAGACAGGACTGAGACAGAGTTGTCCTTTGTCACCAGTTCTCTATAGTGTGTATATCATGGGATTGTTGAAGGATTTGGAGGGGAAAAGGTTAGGGATTGGAGTGGAAGGAACATGGTGTGGTGGGTTGAGTATGCAGATGATATTGTACTGTTAGCGAGAGATCAGGTGGAGTTACAGGTGATGTTGGATGTGGTGGGGGAGTATGCAAAGAAATGGAGATTTAGGTTTAATAGTGAGAAGAGCAAGTCAATGACAGTTGGCGGAAAGTGTAGTGGAGGAGAGTGGAAGATTAATGAGGAGAATGTGGAAGCCTTCAAATATCTTGGTGTGTGGTTTGACAGGGGGGTGAGAGGAAATGTTCATTTGGAGAAGACGAAGGAAAAGGCAGAGAAATGGAGGGCAAGAATTGGTATAATTATGAGCAGGTTAAATGGAGAAATGGAGATGGACAGAGGTAAACTAATATGGGAGTTGCTAGCTACTAATAAGGGAGTTGCTAGCTAGGCCATGTCTAGAACATGCATCTAAAGTATGGTGGACAGGAGGGAAGACAGCCTGCAAGAATTTGGAAAGAATTCAAGAGAGTGTTGGGAGGAAACTGGTTGAACGGAGTAATAAAGTTGCAGGGGTGGCAGTAAGAGGCCACCTGGGCTGGGGGAGGCTGGAGCAGAGAAGGGAAGAGTTATTTGGATGGAGGTTGCAGAGAATGAGTGAAGATAGGCTACTGAAAAAAGTTGTGGCACTGTTAAGTGATTGTCCAGGCTGGTGGGCAGAGTTTGTGAGCTGAAAAGGAAGTTTGTGAGCTGAAAAGGAAGTTTGAGCGGGAAGGAGCATTGGAGATAGTTGGCTCAAGTGCAACATGGAGGAATTGTGTAAGGTATGGTACGTTCATAAGGAAGAGTGGTGGGAAGAAGTAGGAGGGAAATCAAGTCTCAAGTGGTATAAGCTAGCTAAAGAAGAGTTTGGACAAGAAAGATATGTAAGAGGATTCAGTAACACTGGGGAAGTGAGGCTGAGATTTAGGTTAAGGATGACATCAGCAGGACTCTTGGGTGACAAGGTGAGGTGTGGTGTGTGCCGGGATGGTAGATGTCAGCTATGTGATGAAGGTGTTGTGTAAGATGTTGTGCATTTCTTGTTGTACTGTGGGGAGTTTACTGGTGATCGAGAAAGATTATATATAGTTGAGGGCATTGAAGGGTCTGAAGAGTGGGTGGTAGAATGGAGAAATGAAAATGAAGATGAAGAAGGGAGAGTAGGCCTAATTTTGGGTAGATCAGTAGCAGGGGTAAAGGAAGAGGTGTTAGATAGGGTAGACAGAATTGTAATGGGAAATGTGCTCAAATGGTCATGTTTGGCACCTAGGGTCCTGTAATAATCATTAAAATAGTTCATTCATGTTGTTTTCTAGTAGTCAGTCATTTATTGTTTGTAGGTACTTAATGATGGCCTATCTCAAGGCTCAACAATTTTTCACGGCCTTCCAAATGTGGCATCCCGAAGACTGTTAACAACACATGCACGCACACCTACACCCACACACAAAATCACTTACTTGGAGAGTATAGGGAAGAAGGTTTCATAAGGTGGGCGACATATTGGTCTTGGTCAACCACACGTTTTATAAAACCTGTAAGTTTAGGCAAGGCCGTAGACGCTGGCTGGTATGGTCGGTCAGGTTCCAACCTGGCCACTTTCTAGCTACCATATTCTTGGTGTGATGACCAGTATAGTAAGCGCAGGAGTTTTCAGCCGGGAGCAGTTTTCAGCCACGCTTACTGAATTTGTACTCTGTACTGCAGTTGAACTCTCTAAATAACAATTGAAATGATGTCATTAGGCAATTATTGAAACATTTCTTGAGCGCTGGTGTAGCGGCGAAGTTGAAGATCGGGTGACCGGTCACGTACTGCACAGCTGAAAAACACGTATTTTAGGGTAGCTAAGAATGTGGTTCATAAACTTGCCTATAGAGGCTTTGTAAAACGCTTTGTCTAGCTACAATTACTCACAGATGCCCAAGGGCAAGGAGAATGACCCGCACAAGAGGAAAGGAGTCAAGGGAACCTATAGAAACTGGCCTCAAGATGTCATGAAAAAGGCACTGGCTGATTGCATGGCAGTGCGTCAGTCAGCTAAACTTAATGGTGTTCCAAGGGGTAAATTGACTCACTAATTCAATTCCTTTTGTGTTTTGTTTTGTTATTAGTATTTATAGGAACTTCACAAAGCAAGTTGAAGTTGTGTATTCCAGCTGACTCTCGATCTGGGCCGTCTCCGATTTTATCCATTGACGAGGAACAGGCTTTTGTTGAATGGGTATCTCATATGAACAAAATAGGTTATGGTCGTAGAGAGATCAACTTACAATTGTAGTGAAGGCTATCCTAGACAAAAAGGATCCAATCCCTTTACGGACAATCGCTCTGGAAGATTCTGGCAACTAGGTTTTATGAACCGGCACCCTAAGTTAACTGTAAGAAAAACACAACATTTAGGCATTAGTCGTGCAATTTCATGTACCCCTTTAGTTCTCAAGAATTTAAAGCATTCCTATATAGAGGAACATAAGATTCTAGATTGTTCCTAGAGGAACATAAGATTCTAGATTGTCCATCTGATCTGCTTTATACAACTGTGATGAGAGTGGATTTCCCCTTACGGCACGAACAGGGAAAGTACTTGCTCCTGTTGGTTGTAAGTCCATAACACTACCCTTGCTTGTTATCAGAGGCGGAGGAAGCTATTGAAAGTAGGGGGGGCACAGTATTAAATCATATTAAATCTCCCCCCCCCCTCCTCCTCCTGAGCATAGAGGCCAACAAAGCAAGTGCAAGACCAAGTTTGAGAGGGGAGCCCCAAGATGCATATTTCTCAGCAAATTACTATTGTAATAATCAAGTTTTGGGGAGGGGGGGCTCCTGGCTACACCCCTGCTCCTCCCCAGTGTTATGGTTACGTTTGTCACATGAAAAAATTACTGCTATTTGTTATATTCAGGTTAACTGTGAAACCTACAAACCTACTCCGTACTGGACCATGGATTGGACTATAATATTGTATGGACTGAAGATGGACGTTAATTTTGTATTCATATAGCTATAGCTATATATTTTGTTATATGCTGCAAGTTCATTTTACATAATGAGATGATTATATTAATAACAAAATGCTGAAGTAAACAAATAAAACAAATCTTTAAACATGTGAAAACATCAGTGAGGCTATTGTTGCCTACCAAAGCCAAGTTTCCCACATGCACTGCCACTTGTAAAATATTAAACTCAGTCCAGAGTATATTATAGTTACCCTTATTAGGCTACAAAAAAGGCTACAAAAAAGACATACAAATCTATCGAGCAGCAAATTTTATTCCAAGATTCAATATAGTCAATATTATTATTGTATATATTACACAAATGTTTCATCCGCCTTGTGTTAGCAGACGTAAACAAACGAGCAATTTCTGTTAGATCCAGGACATCCGTTTCTGGGTTTAGTTGCTGTCTTAGTTGTGCTGAGAAGTTGTTCAGTACTCTATAATGATCAAGCACTACGGTAAATGAAAAATAGCTATACTTCTTGCTTCTCCTTCCTCATCTATCTCATCATCTACGATCAGCCATCCTATTGTAAGCCGATCAGCAGTTGTTTCATCTCCTGCTGAGAGCTGAGGTCAGGAGTCACTTGTGATGTGTCAGCAGCTGCGGCTCCCTAGAGGTGGAAGAGATGGATGTGTGAGGATGTGTATAAGGTTGACATCATTCATTGCATCTGTGATCTCCACTGGCTCTTCCCGAGGTAGGGGAACCACGACATTAACTCATGTGAACACTATCCACATGGTGGGCCACACCTCTTATACTTGTACACAATGCCTTAGCCACCAGATTTGAAGTGGTCAGGTTGATTTGCTAGAGCATGAAATACCACAGACACACCTCTAAGATTTTTAAAGATATTTTTTTTTTAAAGAGAATGTAGATAGTAATCAAAGTTGTGTAGAAGCAAATGAATTTCCTCTGGTTTCAATTTATCTTCTTCTTTCAAGTGATCGTACTTGTCCTGGAGGTAGTGTAGGGACCATGTTAGAGTCTCCAACCACAAGAGACCTAACAGATACCAACCTTGGTAATTCGCTGCCACCAGAGTCTCTCCCTAACTTCTTCTATATAGCTAGACCCCAAGCTTGACAAAAGAGTTTAAGTAGCTTATTCAAAACAGCAGTTGAGTAGCAGAATAATATGAAGATAGGATGAGACTCCCCAAGCCTGGACTGCAGACCTGATGTTCTGGGAAATTACTGTATATGAGTGACATAAGTATGTCGATAATTGAGCAATGCTGATAATTTTCAGCATACACTATCTTGGTCATCCATGGAAGACATGGGATGATGACAACAATACAAGACATGTATGATTTTTCCCTGCACACAACTTGTGTATCACAGGTCTTTACATTTATAAGAAACTCCAATGAAGTGCAGTGACTCCATTCACAAACAGTTGGTAATGATCGTCCATACAGTAAACACACTTGGGTGCAGGGAATCTGAGTGAGCAAGCAACTGCACATTTTCACCCCCAAAAGTGATTAACTGGTCTCCTTAGAAGCTCACTATTGTGATAATAGTTAACAGCCACATCTTCAATAAAATCAGGTATACTATTTGTGGTCCAGATGAGTAGGATTGCATATGCGTGACTTTGGTAATAAAATGATGGATCCTGAAGTAATTCCTTATGTAGCAGGGATGAGGTAGCAGGGATGAGTGAAGACATTAGGAGTGTCTACAGGAAGTTCACAACATCAGAGTCATTTTCAGATCAGGAAGAACTCACGTAAGTTTTAGCATCTCTGATGACGGCTGGAGCACCCAGTCGGAGCATCTGAGAGAGTAAAATTCAAGTTGATTCTTGAGGTCATTGTAATATTAAAAAGAGGTAAAGAATAAAAGAATAAAACCTGCAATGATTGGTTAGTTCTAAGATGATCCTCACAGTGGAGTGGGAAGATGGTTCATATTGGGAGGAACAGTCTGTGTTCTATATATACATAATACAGACCAGGTTAATTTTATTGGGAGGGGGGGCACTGGCACCGCCCTGGTCCCCCTATTCCCCACTCTTGAGAAACTATTACAAAACTCTTGAAGGAGACTGCTTGACCATATAATATTTATGGGAAAGGGAAAAAAATAATAACAAGACAAAATGAAAAATGGATGTAGAACCTGCTGATGGACTTTTGACCTTTCAACAAAAAAGTCATGTACATGCTCAATCTGCCTATCAGGTTTGGTAAATATCCTTCAACCAATGACTGACCTTTGACCTTCCAATGGTCAGGCTTGAATACCGAATTAATATCATTGAACTTTGACCCATCAAAAGTGTTGTTAATTTTTTTAACTGAGATAGCCACACTCTGTTGTGGGAATGCTTTCAAGTAGGTGTGGCATTCAGTCACCTCTGTTTAAAAAATTTCCCTCTCGTGTTGGAAAGAAAAACAATTAAGTGATGCTATCCAGGATTGAACTGGCAACCTTGAGTACCAAACGAATCAGAGTAGGAGAAAAAGAGGGTGGCTAAGGGGAGGGTGGGGGTGATGATTCCATTTGGATCAAACTGGGGACTTTGAATAATGACAAAAGGACAAACCCACCTATTATAGTAAGGTGATATACCCACTCCATTGTTTTAAAGCTGGTGGCCTCTACACACAACAGGGTATACAGACTGGACAGACAGACCTATATATCCTTTGTGAATGGCGATTTTTCAAAGTCATAGAATTTTTTGATGTTGGTAAGGAGAAGAAGAAAAAATATGAAAAAGATAATGTGGATGATTTCAACTGGAAACCTTGAAATAGGGGGTTAATGATTTCACCCAATATTGAAATAGGGAGCTTGAGTATCAAGTGAATGGGGGGAAATCCTTGAAGAAGAATTTGAGTGTTTATTCACATTCTTCTATGTTTGTTGTTGTTTGTTGTTGTTGTTTGTTGTTGTTGTTTGTTGTTGTTTTTGGTCAGCAAGGTTTACTACCTTAGCAACAAGCAAATGCTGGCAGTCTTTTTATCCCTCTTTTGGGAGGAGGATAATAAGTAGAACACATTTTAGACACATAGATAATTTCCCTCTGTAATTAACCATATGCTCTACAGCTGCTCTGTTCTGGAACGTAACTGTTAGCTACTGGGTAGTATAATTGGTTTTTGGAATTGTACACAAAAATGTTACAAAAATACTGGACAATATCATTGCCTTGTTGCGACAAAACATGATATCACACATTACATTATTTCTCTTAGATTTGTTTTATTGGCTACTACCCCATGTAGATCCACACCTGCTGTCAACTTACAGCGAGTGATTGCAGTGATCTGACTTATAAAATTTCCAACTACAAAACTGATGTCTCAAAAGTTAGCTTTATATACAATAATTTCACCAAATATGAATTTCAACAAATGTAAAAGGGAATTAACACATGTAGTTAATTATATTCATGAAAATAGACCAAATAGGCACACCCATACTGAAGGTATCCTCTAAATATGAGACAATTTGGACATTCCTAGCTTATTTGGCTATCAATGCTGATGTGCACTATAGGCATAATATATGCAATGAATAATTTTACAACACCCACCCTTCACACACACACAAACACCTTCACTGTGGAAAAATGTTCTTCAGTTGCCTTAATCCATATGGAGTCCACCCTCAAAGGGTCTCGACCACCAGGGAATAAAAGCAGCCCCATTATTGATTACCATCCACTTATGCTTGTTTAATTACCCTTTTCTTCTTCTTCAGCAGCTGCAACTACTCCAGCATCAGTAGATGCCCGGTTATGAGACTTGGCTCAAGTGTGTTGACCACCGACATATTGAAACATACAAGATTTCTATCCTTGAAATCTGGATGAAAAATTTCTTTCTCTTGGCCTTTGGAGGGAATCTCCACTTACTTTTTGTTACCTCTCCGAGTTGGGTTTCTCCTGATGCAGATCATTGAACAGTACTGCCATCGGAGCATCATGTCAACATATCCCATAAGGACTACACCTACATCCTAGCAGATGGCCACCAAATTTGTTCACTGCTTGAGGAGCAAGAACAAGTAAGCAAGGGGGGGGGGAACCAGTTTATGAAGCTGCGATACGAGTTTTAGCTCGAAATATGAGCTTTGGCATTTGGGAGTTTCCTACTCGCTGATATATTTTTAGCACAAGAAGGTAGCTTTTATTTCAGCTCCACATATGTTCAAGACAAAGCATGAGAAAATTGAATTAATATTATACGCTAGATGTCCTTATACACTCTCACTATAAACTACAGGCTGTATTTACAGAATTGGAGGTTTGAGGTGGGTCATCATAGAATCATCCTTCCATGCCTTGTTCTGGTTATAAACCATCTTGTAATACACACCACCTTCTTGTTTGAGTAACTCCGAAGGAGCCCCAACATCCACCACCTTCCCTCCTTTCATCACAGCAATGATGTCAGCATTATGGATGGTGGAGAGGCGGTGAGCGATGATGATGGTGGTACGTCCCTTCCTGGCCTTGTCCAGGGCCTCCTGTACCACCTTCTCACTCTCTGTGTCCAGCGCAGAGGTGGCTTCATCCAGCAGTAGGATCTTGGGGTCTCTCACCAGAGCTCTGGCTATGGCTATACGCTGCTTCTGCCCACCGCTCAGCTGAGTTCCCTTGGCCCCCACATTGGTGTTGTAGCCCTGTGAGAGGAGAAATTTCCTGAATACTGTACATAAAGATTGACTCGCACAAAGCTAAATTTCCTCACACTCCCTATAAATGATATCCACCTTATATCTTGCACACATATAGATGCTTGCCTACTGCACATGCAGCTATTAGCCTATTGCTATTCACCATAGGCAGTGTGTCTATGAAGTCGTGGATGTTGGCTGCCTTGGCTGCACTAATCACTTCGTTGTCGGAGACTTCCTTGAAGAGGGCCCCATAACGGATGTTCTCTGCAATGCTGGCATCAAAGAGGACAGGCTCCTGCGACACGATCCCAATCTGAGATCTCAACCATCCCACGTTAAGATCAGCAATTTTATTCCCATCCAGGGTGAGGAGTCCAGACGACGGGTCATACATACGCTGCACTAGAGCCAATATAGTGCTCTTCCCTGTTCCACTTGGTCCAACCAAACCCACCGTATGCTTAGTCACATTGAGAGAAAATTTGGTCAAGATTTCACTATCAGGCCGAGATCGATAAGAGAATCCCACATTCTGAAATTGTATTCTTCCCTTGCAAGTATCTTGTTTGGTTCCTTCTTCAGAGGTCCCGTCGATGAGCGAATGTCTGTTGATGACCCTGAAGACTTCAGTACTGGCGGCTTTAGCTTTCTTGCCATCAGGAGCAAATGCACCCACAGCACCAATTCCAACGGATGTAAAGATAACGGCTGCAAACACTCTGAAGATATTATCGAAGGTGGTGTAGGTATAGTGATCAACTGGCTGAGTTACTTGGTAAGCACCAAAACGGAATGTGATGATGTAGCCAAAGAAGAGAATGGCTTGTGAGAAGGCGTAAGTCACACCAAATAGCCAAGACAACCACAATGCTCTCCTGCAAAGTGAGATACACACAATTGATATGGCACTGCACTCTCCATTTTGAATCTGGTCTGGTACCTATAGGGTGGGATGGTGAATTTCTTAAAGATTCCATAGTAGTATCGCTCCAGCCCAAAGGCTTGCACTGTCTGGATGTCGTTCAAACTCTCTATGGCAATCTAAAAAGGAAGAGGAAGAACTTTTAGAATGACTGATGATTTTTCTTCTGTCTATGGTTGTTATTCGTGATAGAGTTCTCAAACTCACTTCAGTGGACTTCCTGAGTGTATCATGTGAGTGTCCCTCATTGCCTGTGGAAGCAGCGATGTGGATGATGGTGCTAATGACAATAACAGGCATGAAGCCAACAATGACCAGTGCAGTCAGCCATGAGTAGGTAAAGGCCACACACAGAGAGAGCACCAGAGATATGGCCACCTCCAACAAAGACCCAATTTGTATACCAACTGCCTGTATATACACACAGACAAACATGTAGTAAATTGGTACTCTGCTTGACCAACAGGTGGAGTGGATGAAGGTCATGAAGCTCATTACAGTCAATCATGCTATCATGACTTATCAGTGGTATGGGTATGGGGATGTGTGCAAATATGAGGTGAGGTTGTAACTTCTTGCACTCACTCACCCCCTGCACCAGTCCTGCTTCCACTGACAGCAAAGTTGAGAGTGCACCAGTGGAGTTCTCTTCCTCATCGTACCAAGCCTTCTCCTGTTTGAGCATGGTTTTGAAGAGTAAGCCACGCACAATGGTGGATAACTTTGTCCCAGAGATGTTGAAGCTCACAAACTAAGCAAACACATAAGGAATAAACACACCAAGGAGAAGTGTTTGTGTCATGCACTCGCACATTTCACTATCTTTTACCGATCAAGCCTCAACTTCACTCATGTCTTTAAATATAAAAACATGTCTTTCCCATTCCCATTCCTATACAACTAGCAAATAATTTCTGTGGGGGAATATTTCTGTGCATTTTCAATATCAAACTAAATTTGTGGGAAAAAATTTGTGGTTTTATAGTGAATTTTCTGATTATGCTTGTGTGTTTGATAACCATAAGTGATGACCTGGTTTTGTTGAAGGTCTGTACTGTCACAACAGTAAACATCCAAGGAAACCAACTGATTGCCTCTTCGTAGTGAAAACATACAGCTGATTGGTGACTCGGCGCAGCCAATATTGCACATACACAAGTTTGCAGGTAAATTCCATGGGGCAACATTTTCACATATTTCGCGGTTAAGAGAAAACCACAATTTTTTTTAAACCCATGGATTACTGTAAAGGTCATGAGACTCCAGAGTTCTCCATTGCCAGATTTTTTTCCAGTCCCGTATTGAAAGGAGGTGTGGTTATCAAACACAAGCATAATCAGAAAATTCACTATAAAACCACGAATTTTTGTGATAACCATAAGTGATGACCTGGTTTCGTTGAAGGTCTGTACTGTCACAACAGTAAACATCCAAGGAAACCAACTGATTGCCTCTTCGTAGTGAAAACATACAGCTGATTGGTGACTCGGCGCAGCCAATATTGCACATACACAGCCCTAGCCCTAGCCCTAGCCCTAGCCCTAGCCCTGTTCATGGTTCTCAATTATTCTGTAGTCTCATGACCTTTACAGTAATCCATGGGTTTTAAAAAATTGTGGTTTTCTCTTAACCGCGAAATATGTGAAAATGTTGCCCCATGGAATTTACCTGCAAACTTGTGTATGTGCAATATTGGCTGCGCCGAGTCACCAATCAGCTGTATGTTTTCACTACGAAGAGGCAATCAGTTGGTTTCCTCGGATGTTTACTGTTGTGACAGTACAGACCTTCAACAAAACCAGGTCATCACTTATGATGTATGTACAGTTGTCCAACTTAATATCATACCAGTTAATAGAATATACCTTTTTACTATCATACACATGTTAAAAAACTAGTTATTATCAGACTTTGTATCGTCATATTCCTGCTTAACGTCATAAAAAATTGTGGTAAATTATGTAGGAAATAATAACTATATGAACAATTGTTTGCTGACCAAATTATAAAATATAGCATCCAAATCAAGCACTTTTCTATGTGTATACATGCAGCTGTTTAATAGCCTTGAATTGGATTTCTAGTTTTGACCTTCATGAGCACTAAACGCAAGCCTATAGATCTATACAAAAGCTGGGCATTATCAAGCTTTCTTCAGAGAAGATGTCTTGGGCTAAACTTTCTCAGCAGTTCAATTTCTCTCGGTACAATTGGCAAGACCCTGAAAAGGAAAGATGCAAGTGGGTAATCGAAAGCGAAGGCATGCAAGAAAAGCATAATTATGATGTAGAAAAAGATTTGTATGCTTAGTTTGCAGATGCCAGGGCTAGGGATGTTCCAGTCACCAAATACATTGGAAGAGAAAGCTAGCCAGCTAGCTGTGAAGCTGGATAAAGAAGTTTTAAAGTATATACCTAATGGCTGAATTTGCAGGTGGAAAGTTAAGAGATAATTGGTGGCGACATACTTTACTTGTACAATGTTGAGCAAGAAGTAGAAATACTGATTTCTTCTTCTTCTTGCATGACTCAACTTAGCATCACCGACTAGATTTTTGGTATTAAAAACTGGATGATACTGGTATTGTCATAGATTTAGCTAGTCCCAAGGGTATGATATTAAGACTGTATCTACATTTACACATAGGCATGTGTGTACACTTTAGTGATGAACAAGGCAAAGACTTAGGATTGTTATTATACCGAGTAATCTCTTGTTGATAGCTGCTTTATATGGGATTGATTGACTAATGAAGACTAGAACTTTAATTATTAATATAATGAAGACCAATATTTTAGTTCATTTTAAAGGGTCCTTGTTTGTGAAATTCTTGTTTCATTTTTATCAAACCCACTTGTCTACACACAAGACAAAAATGTTTTATACCATAATATGGTAATTTAAATAATATGGTAATTTAATAGGGATAATAATACAAAAGTACTGAAATTCTGTTAAAATAATGGGCACAGCTGCTGAATTTCCATACATGAAAGCATACTGCCAATGTCCAATTTAGTTTAGTAGCTGTAGTGATTCTAGTTAGTGAGAGCGCCTATATAGCGATTCTTCAACAAAGCATTAGCTGCATGCAGTATAAACTGCAACCCCAGGAATATCTTCAAGTTGAGGAAGAACATTTTCACTTCCTAAATGACTGAAGCACAGACAGCAACGAACTGCAAATATTGCCAAGCCATATTTAGCCATGAGAGTCATTATAATATTGCTTGCGGGTGAAAAATGTTCACAGTTGCATGAGCACTCGTGAAATTTTGTGGTTCTTTTTCCATAACAATATTTGGATTGATTTGTCAAAAGAAACAAGAATTTACCAGTGTAGACCTATTGTGAACTTTTCACATTTTACCTCAATTCCATCGCACTGCGAAAGACTTCTGAGAAGTCTTTATCAAATTTAGCTGCCATTACACTACCTGAAAAGCCAATCAACATTTAGTCCAGCAGGCAAATTCTGTAAAAAGATGGTTACTCTAAAACTATAGGCAATTCTCTTCCCACTTCACTTATATTGTTCATACTCATCCTGACTCTGCAAAACATACAAGGTCATGAAATGTGTCCTACAAGTTCTATGGATGAGTTCTAGTTATATATGAATTTTAAAAAAATGCTATAATATTTTTATACTTGTTTTTATTAGTCTACAGCTTAAATGATGTTATATCTTCGTTTCCAGCCTGAATATTTTAGTAATGTTATAGCAAAACACTATGGGTTGTTAAAAATGAGCTTAAACAATAGCAGAACAATAGCAGAAAGGTAATATTGGTGGAACTGAACCGCAATGTTGTGGTATTAGTGCTAGTATATTAGTGCTAGTATAACTACATCAATAATAATCATTCCCCCCCCTTTCTTACAGCTATAGCAGATAGACATGCAAATACCAATAGTGCATGATTTGGTAGCTATAATTTCAAGCCCAATAATACCTAAAATGGAAAGGTGAGAGTTCTAAATTACTTAGTAAGTGGTTACCTTTACAAATATTGCTATAGCAGAGGCAGTGCCAATTACAATGAATCCAGCAGCCCATGGATGAATCCCGCTCAGAATTTGATCAACAGGTCTTTGAAATACTTTCAAGACTTCCCCAAAGATGATAGAGAAGGCAGGGAAGATAACACCATTCACAGCTGCCCCCATACAGCCCAACAGGAGCACTGGAAGCATCTTGGAATTGAGATGAATAAGATGAAATACTGAGACAGAAGAATTCTTTTCCTCTTCTTCCATGCCCGCAACTAAATATTTCTCGTCAGATTGATGAGCCCAACTGTCATCATCTTTGTCATTCTGTATGATACCTTCACGGGAAATGCTATCTGGCCTAGAAGATAATGCATGTCTCCTTGAACTTCTTGCAATGCTGGCACTGCTACTGCGAATCCTGTGGAGAGTGTTAGAGAGAGACTGTGATTGTGTTAAATCCCATGTTTTCCCAATGGTAGTGTGTCTCCTGGTCTTAGACAATCTCCTCTCTGTACTGGTGAATGTGCGCTTCAACGTATTCCTCCTTCCCTCATTAAAATCCATGCGAATAGGAGGCTCAACATATGTCTGTGCTTTGACAAGGTCAAAGTAGTGCCCCTTCTGCTCCATGAGCTCTGAGTGTGTACCAATCTCTACCACAATTCCTGCCTCCATGAATGCTATGAGGTCAGCATCACGGATGGTTGACAGGCGGTGGGCAATGACAATGGTTGTCCTGCCAAGGCAAGCCTTGTCCAAGGCCACCTGCACCAAATGCTCACTCTCAGAGTCCAGAGCAGAGGTGGCTTCGTCTAGCAGCAGGATCTTGGGGTCTCTCACCAGAGCTCTGGCTATGGCTACACGCTGCTTCTGACCACCGCTCAGCTGAGCACCTCCTTCCCCCACATTAGTCTCATAGCCCTTGGGCAAGGAGGAGATGAAATCGTGTGCATTGGCCTTTCTGGCTGCCTCCTCAATTTCCTCTATGCTGGCCCCCTCCTTCCCATGGCGGATGTTCTCAGCAATGGTGGTGTCAAAGAGGACAGGCTCCTGGGATACCACTCCTATTTGTGCACGCAGCCACTGGAGGTTCAGGTCCTTCACATTCTGCCCTCCCAACATGACCTGAGAGAGAGAGTACAAACATGGTAACTCAACAGCTTTCACTACCTATTATATATTACAATGTAGCATCAGCCACAGTAAAAGAAATTGCAAAGCAGCATCTTCTGTAGAACAAATTAAAAGAAGCATTTCCTGTTTTAGTAAAATCCCAGTCTTACCTCACCAGAATCGACATCATATAGTCTCTGGATCATCTTGATGACTGATGTCTTTCCTGACCCACTTGATCCAACCAGAGCTAACTTCTGCCCGGGATTCACTGTCAGATTCAGACCGTTCAGCACCTGAGAAGAGTGACCATGTGCTGTCTAGAACTTGTAAATTTCACGAGAACATTATGGTTTCATGTCTCGATTATTATGGTGATGTCATGTAACATATTTAGCTATCAAGGTGTATTAGTTTTGTGTGTGTGTGTGTGTGTATGAGTGTGTGGGCATGCATGTGTGTGTGTGTATGAGTGTGTGGGCATACATGTGTGTGTGTGTGTGTGTATGAGTGTGTGGGCATGCATGTGTGTGTGTGTGTATGAGTGTGTGGGCATACATGTGTGTGTGTGTATTGAATGTGTGGGCATGCATGTGTGTGTGTATGTGTGCATATGTGTGTGTGCATGGCTATGGCCATCATTAAAAGTGTATGAACTAAAACTGATCTTCACGTTATAAGTTATATATTTTGTTGGAAAAACAAGGGGTAGGGATGGCATTAGAATTCACCCATGTGCAACTCAATAAAGACAAGTTTTGTCTATGCCATATTTGGAGATGGCTTTAGATCTTTTACTAAATTCTCCATATTGCGATTCCCTTTTGAAAAACAAACAACAACAACAACAACACATATATGCCCAATGGATAGCAACTATCAGTGAGTATGGTAGTGTTCCCTATATTGGTTTGACCCCAATCCTAAAATGTCGGGGATTTTTTAATTTTTTATCTCAGCTAAAACTCGCTTTGTCAGCTTCTTAATATCGTAAAGAGTGGTTTCAGCCAATTCTAGCTCCCATAACACTTCCAGAATGCTTTGAATCCTTTTGTTAAGGTATATAGTAACCAAGTAGACACACACCCCCAATGTTTATGAATCTCCAAGATGTTATATCTTATATCTACCATTCCTCCCATACGATAGGTCAATTTTACTATATTGCTGTTTCTCGATTCAGTTAAACAACTGGAAATTGGTATAAAAAAATCATCAATACCAATAATCATACTTGTGCATGCAGTATAGTCTAAGAGTATAGCAGCAGCTTCACATTTTCACTACACAGAAATGAATATTCAAGTGATTTTCAGCTGACTTCATTTATAATATCATCAGCTCTTGGTGTTGCTTTTGTTGTTGTTGTTTTGCCAATGCTTTAACTGAATACTTGGTTCTTCATCAGGGAGAAAAAAATAATAAAATGCAAGGCATTTATACTCACTGGCAGCGCAATTCACACGAAATGGCATGGCATGGTTTCACGCATAGTCTTGAGGGAGACCCAGCAATCAGGTGGCTCCAGCTCTACATAATGTTGATCTTTGGGTGTAAGATGGATATGTAGCCCTTCCTTTACAAGTAATTTCCTATTTCCTGGCTCTATCAATCACTGAGGTTTCTTCCCATAAGATTGGTTGATGGCCCGTGGTTGCAAGCTTTCCAAAAGTTCTCCTTTCCTTATGCTCCTTGTCCGGGTCTCCAACCTCCTCCCTGTCCCTCCAATTTACATTTCTCCACAGCTGCAAGAAATTTTATGTGCTACTGAAGAGTGCATGGTAGGTAGGTGGTAGCTTACAATTATCTTTGAAGATGGTCTTAAAGTTTGTGCTAGATTTAAAAACAATTCTGACGTTACATTTTTCACAAACACATTTTGCATTCTCAGTTAGGCCAGCCACATAGAGACATCCAACCAACAGACCTAGCTAGGCCCAGGCGGTGACCTCAGTGTCTAGAACACAACAGATTCTGCCTAGGAAGAGGGGGATGATGATTGGCCTTTTTCTATTTCCTTTCATTTTCTCCACTTGGCTTTGAAGGAGTCATGAGGGAGGGAGGGGAGAGAAAAGAAAATGGAAGAAAATAGTTATCAGCTCCTATGTGCCTGGCCCAAGAGCATCAGATGTGTTCATGAAAAATTGAATGTCGGGATTGTTTTCAAATCAGGAAAAATTTTTTAAGATCTCAGCTTACCAGGGTCAAAGGTAAATTGTAAATTACCGTGAGCTCATCGTTTAGTTTGTACCCGCCGGCCATCAGCCAATTTCTGGCCAATGCACCAAAACAACTGCACAAGACAATGTTTGTAGGTGGGGCTAATCTCTATCAAACCACAGCATGTCAGACGCGCGTAATTTGTAAGTAGCGATATCTCGGCCCCAAAGCTTAAGAGGAGGAAAGTATTATATGTAGGACCTTGTCCGAAAGTGGTGTGTAGCATAGGATACTCTTATGCTTTGGGGCTGAGATATCGCTAATCTGAGTCACAGTAGTGCTAACAATTTGCACACTAGAACAACCTGTGCTTATGAAACAACGCACTAGATAAATTTGTTATTCACCCACTATCTCTTATTTGGTCCTATATACTCCAGGGAATGCTAACGGTGATGAAAATGCAGCAAGATGATGCTTGACTGCAGTTCTCTGAGAATTGGTGGAATAGTCCTCGACATTACAGCATCTTGGGATCGATTGGAGCAGCTGTAGATATCCAAACAGTTAATGGAAAAATCGATCAGACTAGCTCTCAGAATCGCTCTTGAACGGCACAGATGAACGAATGTCAGTTATCACTTCCACTGACTGAGGCCTCCTCGATTCAACCAGCTCCTGGAAATGCTACAGATGAACAGCCCAACAGGAGTGGCTTCGTTATTGCCTCACCTCACTGGCTGATCGACTGATGCTCAATACAGTAGCTCTCTACACCACCACAGCTCACATGGCTGCTTGACTGAATACTCTCGAAATACACATAGCTGACCTGCTTCTCGAATGCTTTGGCTCTGGACAGGACCAGCGATGAAGCCTCTCCCCTCAAAGGATTAAAAAATGAATTTCATGGAGGGTCCATGCATTCTGCACAGGAATCGGAAACTATTTTGGCCTCGACTAGGTAGCTAGCACTCGATTACACCAAAAAAGTGAGTCCTAGCAATCTGGAATAGAGGCCTATCAAAACTGCATTTGGTACCAATGTTCAATATATCTGTTATTTTGGCACTGAAGTGTTTATTGGTAAGACAAGATCAGAGGAGGTTAGAGACTGACCCAGATCAAGGAGCATAAGGATGCAAGAAGGAAAGGAGAACTTGGACAGTCTGTTGTCACAGAGCGTGCGTAGAACCACCACAATCCAATCATGTGGGAAGGGATCTCAGCAATCAGTAGAGCCAGCAAACAGTGGGAATTGCTTGTGAAGAAGGCACTACATATCTAAAGGATTACCACCTCAGCCATCGATGTTAGGGCTAGATGCCTGATTGCTGGTTTTAACTCTCAACACTGTGCAGGTAAAATCACGCCCGTCATTACATGCCTGATAGGTTACTGTGCTTATAACATAGTCATCAATGGCCTACCATGCATCGATTTTCAGTGGGTGACAATGTGTTAGATATTTTACAGGGATATCCATATGCCTGTTGAAATCTTGCAAGAAGTGCATTCTTTGGAATCCCATCTCTGATTTCCCTTAATTCTTCCAAACAGAGAGTAAGTTGTAGACAAAGTAATGAGTAGTGAGGCAGCTACTCCCATTTTCCAATGAATCGGAAATAGGATCATGAGTATCCCTGTACTAACTAGAAATATGCTTTCATTTTAGGAGAAATTCCCAATGAAAGGAAAGAGCATCAGCATTTCCCACTGAACTGTAGTTTATAATGAGCAGCTAGATAGCTATTCTGATAATCCAACGAATCAAAATGGGGATCATAAGTAGCCCTGAATTAACAAGGAATATGCTGAGTAATGCCCAGTAAAAAGACAACGCATCAGCTTCTCACTGCTTCTAAGAGAAAGGCTACTCCCAGCATTTCATCAAAGTAAAAGAAAGCCAGAAATGGCATAGATGAAACAATTCATACTGACTTGTTGTGTCTACTTTGGCCGTTGACACAGACACTGGAAGGAATGAAGGAATGGCTGTGCTCTTGCTGTGGCGCAAGGAATGTATAGATGATTGTGATTGATAATACCACTAATAGAGTGTGTCCTCTATGCTGATTTACTGAAGGGTTAAGTTACATCTGCTGAATTCAGTGGCACTAGTTTTAAACCACAATTTAAAACCAGAAATTAGCTATGGTGCATAAGTGGCTGATATTTTATGGGTAGTAAAAGGTAAGCCTTGCGGCAATTTATACTTGTGACATATCACCATCACCCTCTGGGGGATCTGACGCATCACCATCATCCTCTGGGGGAACTGACACATCACCATCACCCTCTGGGGGATCTGACACATCACCACCACCCTCTGGGGGATCTGACACATCACCATCACCCTCTGGGGGATCTGGCACATCACCATCACCCTCTGGGGGATCTGGCACATCACCATCACCCTCTGGGGGATCTGACACATCACCATCTCACCCTATGGGAGATCTGGCACATCACCATCACCCTCTGGCGGATCTGGCATATTACCATCACCCTCTGGGGGATCTGGCACATTACCATCACCCTCTGGGGGATCTGGCACATCACCATCACCCTCTGGGGGATCTGACACATCACCATCACCCTCTGGGGGATCTAGCACATCACCATCACCCTTTGGGGGATAGGCACATCACTGTCACCCTCTGGGGGATCTGGCACATCATTATCAGGGAGATGGGCTTCAGGATGACTTAGTTTGAGCCAACAGATGTACTTAGGGTCAAAGCCAAGATTGTACCCTACCATATGCCACTGTAGGCCAAGTTGCAGTGCCAAAACCATGTAGGGCACAGCCTGGTCATAGGCTACAAGTCCCACTGCTGAACTAGGGCTTGGCTAAGACCTGAGATGCCAGGCAGACACTCCTGATGACAATGAGCACCTCAGGTAATTTGTCAGACAATTGGCATTCTGAGAAGGGCCACTACAGTGAAGATGGACATGAACTCTAGGGCCTTGAGTCGTCAATGTCAGAGCACGATAACCACACCCTGATGGTGGCATATTGAGTTTGATTGGAGGGCCACAGTGCTGCAGGATGGCGTCAGGCATCCATGAGTCTAGTCACCTGGGGGGTAAACTATTCTATCTTGCTACGAGCTACAGAGAATAACTATCATTACAATCCTGCACTAAGGTTAACCATCCTCGAATGAGTCTGCATTAATTCACTCAATCCATACCGGGATCAAGGGATTTCATCTTCCATCCAAGCATGGTTAAAGTTTTAGGCATCAAAAATGATCATAGGCAGAATTGCTTGGTCCAGTATTAACATGTGCCACCACCCTTTCTTGCCAGACTGACGATAGCGAACTTTTCTTGAGCTAATCTTAGTGACTCTATTAGGTGTCCTGAAGTTAAAATGCGCACCCCTCTTATATATCTGAGCTGGATGAGAAAGGAGATCATGCTCATCAAGAACCTCTTTAAGTACAGCATTCATTCGAATGTCCACAGTGCTATCTCCTCTTCTCAAGGATAAGTCACCCTGACGTTCCAAGAATCAACTCCACCACCCATGTCTGATACAGTCTTGATTCTGCAATATGCATAACATCTTTTCTAGTTTTGCCATTTCCTATGCTTGCACTTTTTTGTGGCAATCAATCTAGACAACGACTTAATTAACCAACAATGAAGAACAACTTTGTTGATTTCTCTTCCAATCAACCTTCTGTTCTTTGCCAACATTTCAACTGAAATACTTCTTTCTTTCGGCTGAAACAAACAAAAGGCTGATTGAAACAGAAATCAATGAAGTATTTGAAGTCAGTAATTGCACGACTTAGAACCAGCTAGATAGCTAAGTGTCTAGCTAACGAAAATACTGACTATCTATCTCAATAATTTCTTTGTTTCCTTTGTAATCTTTCTGGTATACTTAGACTGTAAAACTGGTTGATAATTGGTGCTGGTCAATACTCGGTTGTCTATGCTATCTATATAAATAATTGAAACTCTCTGGTGGGTGTCCCTTATGCACGGCTACAGTTTTGAAGCTAAGAAGCTCATTAGCAGGAAGATGTATTTTACACTGGGACAGACATCATGTTGTGTTGGCTAATTTAAACTCCAGACCAACTGGAAGCCCTCCTTCCCAAAAACAGATCGCGAATGTTGGTCATTTTGTTTAGGTATATAACCTACACATGCGTTTATCATGTTCGCGACGCTAGCACACAAATAATTCTACAAGGCAACTTAATTATCAACAAAAAAGTATGCTAGCTTCGGTTTAGAGCTCAGTTTGCTAGCGAGCCTGCTTCTAGCCTTACTCTATTAGAAAAACAATCCTCTGATAGACTTTCCCCAGGCGACGCAGGAAATCTCTGCTAGTGACGATATAAAGGGGAAGTTCTGTGGGTTTGTCCTTGTGCCTGTTCACTTTGGTACTCAAGGTCCCAAATTCGATCCCAAATGGGTTCCCCCTTCTTCCCTTTACCCTCCTCCTGTTCGCTTGGTATCCTAGGTTGCTAGTTCGGTCCTGGATGGAATGATTTCCCCCCTCCCCCCTAACAACATCGGGATATTCTGTGAGATGGCTTTGACCATTAAAAAAAAAAATCAGTATCCATAATGGATAGCTATGTTTGATTGCATAAGTATGTGTGTGTGTATAGAGGTCAATGGATGCCACACAATCTTGAAACCACTCCCACAACAGAATGTGGCTATCTCAGCTAGTATATATCGTACCGGTCACATGATGCCATGTAATATTTCATATATTTCTTACGTACTTGAGTATCTGGTCTGGAGGGAAAAGAAAACTCCACATCACTGAGCCTCACTGTTGGCTCAAAAGCTTCGGGGATAAGGCCTTTCTTAGAGCCCGAGTCAATCACTACCTCCTGTAGCAATGCGAGATTCAGAAAATATGGGTTACCAGGATAAAATTACTAATTTACCAAGTTAATTTTATTTGACACAACATCCTGGTGGCAGTGACATAAGTTTCTAATAGTCGTAAGTGTTTCCTTTAAAAACTACATAATTAATGATTGCACCCCACAACATATTACATTTCTTAACATAGCTGTCAATCATGTAGCAAGGATTGCCTTGGCCTGCACTGTGCAAAATAATCTAGTTGTCTGTCAGTATATAGAGCATATGTGTCTGTGTGTATATATATGTGTGTGCATTTATATATATATATATGTGGGTGTGTGTGTGAGTGTGTTTATGTGAAGTATTTTGTGGTAATTTACTGCCATCACCAGTTAAAAAGTCATTGAGTCCTCCCAAGCAGACCTCTGTAAAACCAGTTGTAATATGGATCTGCCTACCACCAGATATGATACTAGCTGGTAGTGTCAACTTCATCAGTTACTTCGTTGTGAAGATAGAGGTGAGTGAATCCACAAGTATAGTGTGTATGTAATCTGTGCAAATGTTCTTAGAATTGTAACTTTCAAAATTCTGTTTGAGAGGAGAAGAACAGAATGAGTAAGGCTTCTGCTAATTTCAAGAGCACACTAAAGTGAAATGTCTCAAGTTGGTGCAGAATGAACCTTAACCATAGCTTCCCAAAATGACCAATGGATGCACTTTCATCATGTATAAATGCTGGGAGATGTCCATTTGAAGAAGCTACTGAATATTGCACTAATAGCCAACTAATATTACACAATGTAACTCCAGAGTAGAAACAAACTTGTCAGGGTCTTACGAACTGCCAAAAGTAATCAATACACACCACCAGAGGTACAATAGCTTCGGCCTTGTTCTACATGGCCAGATTCAGAACTATATTTGTTTTGTTACAAATACTCAGAGGGACGGAAGGAGGTGGGGTGGAAGGAAGAACGTACCTAGATTGTCTTCTTCTTGTAGGCCCCTCAAATCCTCGGTAAATTACGTAACAAATACCCTTGTATCATTATCTGGCGAGCCTTTCTCTCACCTTGTCTATAGTGTCATAGATAACTGAGGCTGCAGCCCGAGCCTCTCCCAGCCTCTGGATGTTGGGTCCTGCCTGACCCACGTAGAATGCTCCAATAAGGATAGAGAAAAAGACGGTGACAATGTCGCCAACCTGAGCCATGTTTTGAGACACCAGATATGCACCAAACCTGTTCTCAACATAAGAAAATAAGAATATCATCAATAGCAACAAGGGACAAAGTGATCTTCACTCACCAGAAAGAGACACCATAGATAAGGAAGACGAGGAAATAGATGGAGCCAATGCTAGCTCCAAAGGCCACACCTTTGTAGATGCCAAACTTCTTAGAGTCTTCGAGACACTTATCGTACCTGATAAAGACATAGTTGAGTACTCAACAGTGGTTCACTTGAGATGCACACACTGAAATAAGCAAGGTTTAATTCACATATTATGCTGCTAGCTGTTACACAAAAAGACACAGTTTAGAAATCTCTTGGCTCTTTTGTTAATAACCAACCACTGTGGAGGATTGGTTGGTGGAACTCATCATTGGTGGAGGTTGGAGCATGTGACGAGGTGTCTTATTTGAACTCATATGTCATATATATCTAATGACTGTTTATTATAAATATTAAGGTAGTATAGGATATGTACCACATGGAGATAAATATGGAAGTAGTAACAGAAAGGTTGCACTTCTTATTTTATGTACTTATTTGGTGATTTTTCATTTCTGTATATCAAGCATAAAGAATGCAATTATTCTTAGGTTTAGTATATAAGAGTTTAGTTTCATGATTAACACCTATTTTCATGATCATTAATTTCACAGTTGCCAACGTTCAGTGACTTCTCTTCTAGCAGGTTGACCATCCACATTGGGGTCATGAATCCTTTGTATTGAAAGTACGAATCCTTCACAATCACTTCTTGCTAACATATGGCCATACATTGAGGGAAATCATGATCACTACTTACATAGCTATAACAAGCTCACCTCTCCCACTCCTTCCTTTCCCCTCCATATGCCTGCACTGTGCTGATGGATCCAAGGACCTCATGTGCCACACACCCTGCTGAGGCATAGTACTTCTGCTCCAGGCTGGAAAACAGTCCCCCCATCTGGAAATGGTGATTGAAACAATTACTAAAAATCTTAGAAATAATTGACCTGAAGCAAGAAAAGTTGTGAGGATGCTACCACATCTTTCATATTTCCAGCACTTTCTTACGAGTTTAGAACATCATGAGCACCAAAGGGGGTGAAGTTCGAGACAACAATTGACATTTTTCTATAATGACTTTCTTGAAAACTTTACTCACTGAAATTTATTACGAGAAAGGCATTGTCTACTATGTCAACTGAGAGTTGGTTGAGATATTTTTTCTTTAGTGTGAGTACCGAGGTGAACCTTCCTCATTATCCTTTAACTGATTAAATACCATAAAGCACAAACTCGGACATCATCACGAATATTAAATTGAAGAATTCGTATTACGCTTCAGTACTCCATATGTACAAGCCCAATACATGGCTCGATTGACTAAAAATAGTTTTATAAACTTTACTTCTGGTTGAACGGGGTGAGCGATCATTTTTTAAATGGCTGACAATAGAGGCCGCTTTCATGAACAATCTCTTTCTGGCTTTTCCTACTGTTTCTGGAAGTTCTTGATATTCGGAAAGCTGCACAGGCACATATGCTTACCAGGAATTATTCTGAATTCCTTCGTTCGTCAACAAGGAGGTGCTCCTGGATGGATTTCTTGCTGTATGTTTTGTTGTAAACTATAGCAACGTAGCACCATAGCTTTTGATTGCTAACTTCAACGGAGCTAATTCTTCTACTAGACTGCAGCTTATTGTATTCTAATATGAATTGTTTGAGAAGTTTAATTAATTTTTTTAGCTACGAATATAATTATTACAACAAACAAAGTTGGCATTCAATCAGTTATATGAAAATATAAAATGTTAAGCTGTAAGCAAAAAAGGTTTACAAGAAAAAGTCATCAGTAGTTAAGCCTAATACAGCACCACTGAAAAAGTTAAGGCCAGTTCACAGTATGATGCTTGTTGAGCATATCGTATTGTAAGGTCATATTGAGCATTGTTCAATATATAAGAGCGTCTGTTTGTCTGTTATTAGGCACATCTATTTGTTAATTTTACAACCTTCATCAGGAATAAATACCATACATACTAGCTTACATACATACTAGCTTAGCAATGCACTTGTAACATATTTAATCCTTGATGAAGGCTAGACGAAATGTCGAGAGTTGAAGTTGATTATTGAGAAGGTTATTGTAATGTCAACTGAGAATTCATTGAGAGTATTTGTTAATTGTTTGGACCTGGTTTTCTTACTGATTTGGTTACAGTTGCATTGTTATTATTATTGTTGTTGTTGTTGTTGTTATTATTATTGTTGTTGTTATTTTATTATTATTATTATTATTATTATTATTATTATTATTATTATTATTATTATTATTATTATTATTATTATTATTATTATTATTATTATTATTATTATTATTATTATTATTATTATTATAATAAAATTGCAGCACTTTGTAATCAGTATATACTGCAGACACTCAGTTAATGACATCAAAGGCAGTGCAACATATGACTGATGAGATGGTATAATTATATACACCTCACAACTTCAGTGCCATGCACAGAGTGAAGTCGTAGTTGAAGTTAAAATATCACAAGAGAGGTTAAATCATTGAATCTCCCACACATGCACAAGTTAATTGACTAGCTAGGGCAAGTAAAAGTAAAAACTGGCACGGAATCTTTGGCACATTTCAATACACAACAAGAACAAAAAAATGTTTTATGAACCCCAAAAACTATATTGGACTGACCTGTTGGACTGACCTGTTTAAGGAAAGAAGAGTGTATCCATGTAGATCATGATCAGTTAAATCATGCTCACCAACATTGCATTTATAACCAGTTATTTACCGATATTGTACTGATTTTAAATTAAATGTTAATCTTACTGGTTGTGGTCTGCATGGACACAAACAGATCAATCAAATGTAGCTGCACTTTTGTTCTTATTTCAAGTGTTTTGTCTGTTATAGTTGAGCAGTGGAGGATGACACCAAGTCAGAGTTCTCCAAAGTCCAGCTCAGAGCTTCTGGGTCTGCCAGGCTTTAAAAACCTTTTCCAACTTAATTGTTGTTGCATATATCACCACATAATATGCCTTTTTGCTACTGTTGACTGTACCCATGTAGGGTATTCTACAGCCTTCTTTAAGGACTTGTAACTCCACTAGCCAAACAGCAGATGTCTTAGAAAAGGATCAGCTTCAGCTTCTTTACTTGGGAACAGTTGCCCGAGAGCGAGAACTTCACAAACGAAACAGCAAAGCTGAGTGAAGTCATTCATTCTGCTTATAATATGGCTTGATTGCATCATCGATGAAACTGGTCACCATATGCTCTTTCTTACAAACTGCTTTAGTCCACAATTAAGAAACAAGTTGCTCGTGAACATGAATTGCAATATTTGGCTACTAAAGTATTTGTGAATGGACCCATTATGTGCAAGTTATGTGAGGGGGAAAGAAGAGACGATATAAGATGATCCTTGAAGATGGATTTTAAGGTGCTTTCTTGTACTTTCAACATTTTTTCTTGTCTGCCAGTTTGATACCTGATGTCAAGGCACACTGGGAGAACTAATAGCACAATCAAGACAGCTAAGAATCTGCCAAAATGAGTTTTAGTGTGTTTTCAGTGTCCACCATTTTGAAATAGGGGTCAAGCCAGTAGAGGGGATGCTAGTGCACTCCCTGTAGACCTTTTTGTATAGATATATTAAAAAAACATGAACATTTGCTTGGGTGCTCACCATTATACATGCAGAGATAAATGCATGTGCAGTCAGTATATCATATTGCTCCATAGTTGATATTACGTACATTATTATACAGTGTGTGAGCTCACTTTAGAGAATAAGAAGCCTGCCACACCCATGAAGGGTACGATGGAGAGAAGGAGGAAGGCTAACTGGTATTGCCTCACCATACCCACCACAATGGCTGCCAGAAAGGTGGACATGTATTGAAGAAATATTCCAATGTTATCACCGATAGCTTCGCGGATGATCTCTATTCCACTGCAAGTCATAATATAGCAAGAAGGTATTGGTTGGTTAGCCCCTACACAAGCACATACCACAGTTCAACAATAATAGTTGATGGATAGAACGTAACACAGCAGGCGTGTATATAATCTGTAGATTGGAAAAATAAATTATGCACATGCTATATTTAACTCGATTTGTAGTAACACCAGTCCTTGCTTGTGTGTGTGTGAATGGAGAAGACGCGAAAGAAAACCAAAAAATTTATAAACACATTCCTCACAATTGTGACTTCACAGTTAATAGTGCTAGATAAAAGAATCCTCTCCAAATAGCAATCACTCTCAAATTCATTGCACAATTGCATTGTTAAGAGGGCTTTCCTTGATTTACTAAGTGCACCTTCAGAAGAAATGGTTTCATAATCACTTGCCCAACCACAATAGAGATAGAACATATTGCAATGTGAAGTAAAAATATGATGCAGCCTTCAAAGTTAATTATGTGGTTTGCCGATGCTGATTGACTACCATAGATGCATGTATGCACAAACTCAGCAATATATATATAGTCATAGGAAGCAATGAGACTTTGGGGGGTGGAGAAGCTGACATTCAGTCTAGCTAGGTTTCCCAGTCTCTGTAATCATGCCGGGTCATGCCATGCACAGGTTCTCAATTACTTTTCAGGACTTATCCACAAAACACATACCCACACATACCCAAAAATGTTAAATGTCATGATGATAATTTTCCAAAATACTGTTTTCTTCTCCCATTTGCAGCAACAAAAAATAACCTGCACTTTGATGATGTTGATGCTGTCAGTTCTTGACTTGTGACAGTGTATATAGCAACAGGACATAACTAAATCTTTCCTGTGTCATAGAAAATCTAAGTCTTGTCATTGCCAAATATGTTCTTTTAGAACTTTAATCAAGGAATAACCAATCTCATTTAGTGCCAGACTCATTGCCAGACTCATTGCTGGCACACCAATTCTTTATTGCTATTCCAGTTGATGCACTATACATCCTGACAATATCTGGAAGAATCCATAGTTGAGTAGTAAGCCTGATCATGTTCAGATCATCTTTGTACATTTCTTCAGGTATGACAACTACTCCAGTGAGAGAATTGTCTGCTCAACATCTGCAACTAAATTTAACTTATTATGCTACACATGACCTCCACTTATGTCTAAAGTAGTCTTTTGGGATTTCACGATGACAACATTCTGTTTCCTCAACTCTTTGCCTAGTGACTTTCTGTTATCTTGGTAGAACTGATTCTGAGCTTCCTTCACTACCGACTCATTAAATCTATCATAAGCATCATCATTTCTCTGTCTTCTAAATGAGATTCTGCACAAACTTTGCAGCTCCTTCTGCTTCCTGGATCGCAGTACCTTTGCCCTACGAAGGCATTTCCTCTTACTGCTGAACAGCATGAAGCATAGTTTGAAGCATAGTTTGATACCAAAAAGATAGTAAGTTTTCCATACATCTAAAAAAAAATCAAACTTTATTGCATATTCATCACAATCTGCATCGTTCACTTCCTCCAGTATTGTGCAAAGTATATTAAAGTTTGAAAGAAAGTTCCAATAGCACCAGTTCAAACTGTCCACCTTGAGTGGCTATAGGACATTTGTGTTGGGTGACATGTGACTTTAAAGCCTCTATGGAGAGAACTTGATCAGCTTGACTTGGGAATCACTCTCAACCCCTTTCGCCTTGAGAAAAGAGAAGCTGCAAGATGAATATCCTTGTTGTGAGTTATGTTACAGGCATACAGAGTCTTTGTAAAATCCAGATTTTGTTTACAATAACCAAGTATTCTATCGACTAGATGCTCTAGCCTTCATCAGGAATATAATTTCAAGTTGATTATTGAGAAGGCTATTGTAATGTTATTATGTCAACTGAGAGTTTTGAGAGTATATTTGTTTTTTTAAATGTCAGTTGAGTTCTAAACTGCTGTTTATCATACTTGCATTCTAATAAATTATTCCTGATTATAGTTTGTATAAAAACTCACACACAAACTAGTAAGTAGAACAAAAATAACTGTAAATATATGTGCATGTGTGCAACAATAATCACTTGCCGAAATCATTCCTAATGTTGCTAAAGATTAGTAGTCTCAAAATCTGAAATCCTCAACCCCACCAATACAAGAAAGCACACAGATTGGCGAAGAGAGAAAAAAGGGAAGACCATCTAAAGTTTGACAATATCCTCTTTACACTCCACCTAAAGTCATTGTGACTATGGACTAAGTACCAGAATTATTCCCAGTAGGTTCTCTGAAGTGACATTGGTTTCTGAAATGGCATGGAATGAGGCTTTCTGAAATAGTATTGTCCTGCAAGAGATGTGTGTATTTATCTGAAGTGGCATGAATTAGATTTTCTGAAGTGGCATGGAATAGAATTGTTTTCTAAAATAGCACAGAATATCTAAAATCCAATGAAATACTTTTCTGGAAGTAACATCAAATTCACTTTCTGAAGTATATAGTCTGAAGTGGCAATGACCTAAGCCTTGAAGTACATGTCAAAAATTAATACTCCTTGGCATTTGAAAAGCCATTTCACTACAGGTCAAGCAATTCTATAGCATTTCTTTTGGAGGCTATGGCTATTTATCATCATTGTCATGCCATCATCACCACCACGACCATTATCACTTTCACTGGCATTATATAACCACTAAGTAACTCACGTAGAAAGATGACTAGCCACATTCCCAGTGTCGTTGAGGTCAAACCATGCCTGCTCCTGCCTCAGGATGCTGTTATAGTACCTGAGTCTTATATTGTATACCTGGCGCTCAGCTGGCAGCTTGAAGAACCAGGTCTGAACCATCCCCATCAGGAAGGCACACACGGCAATCCCAATGAAGATGTAGACAAGTCTGTTTATCTCGTCGATGAAGAGCTGGTCTGTGAGACAAGTGGTATCAGCTCCAACTACTAGGGTGAGCACATCTTGGTATGTGAAATCAGTGCATGACAGGTTTGTAATTGGATCGACAAAAGTGTAGCGTCTGCTGCAGTCAACTGTCATGTTGATGAAAGAGGTGAAGTTTAGAATGGTGAGGGTGCTGCTTCTATTGTTGTCAAGTGGGCAAGGAGCAACGGACAACTCTGTTCTTGTAATCGCTTGGTAGATGAAGGCATTGGTGATATCACCAAAGATAAACATGGCCACAGGAAAAGCAGCTCCATGGAGAATGGAGACCAGAGTACCGACCACCATCAGCACAACATCAAGACATGTGGAATAGCGGAACTGTATATGACATGACGGATATATGCAAGCATGACTTTGTAAGGCAGGAGGCAATGAATAATGAACATGAGAGAGAAAGAGTGAGGAAGGACTGGAGGGATAGGTATGATGGGGTGGAGGAATGAGAGAGATGGAGGAGGGAGAGAGATGGAGTATTGAGAGAGGTGGAGGAGTGAGAGAGATGGAGGATTGAGAGAGATGCAGGATTGAGAGAGATGGAGGATTGAGAGAGATGGAGGATTGAGAGAGGTGGAGGAGTGAGAGAGGTTGAGTTGTGAGGGAATGGAAGTCTGAGGGAGGGGGAGGTGTGAGGGTATAATGGATGGAGAGAGTGGATAATTGGTGAAAACAACTTCTTGAACAGCATTGAGTAGAAGCAAAGTACATCCTTTCATTAGGTTCTTTAAGGTATACTCTAGTAATGTAGTAATCTGTCGGAGAATGCAGGAACAGACTTAATCGGCATTTCAAAATGGTGGACCACCAACCCATAACAAAATCAAAAGCAGCTTCTTCATCTTCTCGATTTCATGCGTAAAAAATAGTCTGGCCAGCGAGACAATCTATATGGTGGTTTCAGCTGTTTAAATCAGAAAACGATTTTCAAGCTTACCTTAAAATCTTAAAAAGAACATAAAATTGGGCTTCAAGGTTCTTCCTATCTCTCAACAAACTCTCACGTTCAATATCACCGTCGTCTCCACCCCACTATACAATCCTACACATGTCCTCACAAGTTTCTCCTCTATTCCATACTGCCCCAACTTGTGCCACAGTCCCTCCCTCCACACGCTGTCATATGCCTTACTTATGTCCAGGATAGCCAGATATGAATTTTTCTTCTCGCTCTTCCTCACTTCACAAACTCCTCTTAATTAAGGGGTGACAGGGTAAATTTAAATTTTTTAAACCTGTGGTTACAACTTTAGAGCTCAGTAGATTCTGCAAACTTCATGGTATGGACTTGATATAGCTCAAAAGATAGGTCTCTTTGTGTGCTCTCTTTTGATACTAAAATATGTTTGATAGGTATAACTATAGGCAAGTTACTAGACCCTAAAGCTGAATCGCCGCAACCTCCGCCAAAACCACTCCGAAGTGCAAAAACATTTAAAATGGTAAGAGCGCATGCAATCACTGGTTTGAAAAGGCGTTAAAAATGTATTACCTGCGAGGGTGGAAAATTGAGGGCGTTGACAATCAACGCCTTCAATTTTGCACCCACGTGTCTGACCAGGTAATAAAATTTTAACGACGGTCATTGTATGCGCTAGCGTACCATTTTCATGCAATTCGCAACCCAGAGTGGTTTCTCTGAGGTTGCGGCGATTCAGGTTTTTGAGGTCCCTCCGCTTTAGGATCTAGTAACTTGCCTATAGTTATGCCTATGAAACATATTTTAGAGCTCTAAAGTTGTAACCACAGGTTTAAAAAAATTAAATTTACCCCCACCAACCACTGGTCCGAACATCTCCTCCACTCCTAAATCCTCCTTGTGCTTCTCTCAAAATTCTATCCTCAGCAAATCCTCCCAACCTCCTCGCCAACACTCTCGCAAACACCTTCACCACACTACAACATAATGTAATTCCCCTACTTCGTCCTCGTCGCCATCCTTGTGGAGAGGTACTAGTAAACTCCTCTTCCAGTCCACTGGGCAGCACTCAATCCTCAACACCACCTGCACCATCATCTCCACCAACCTTTTACCTCCATACATCAGCATCTCATTCAACATACCATCAAGGCCTGGTGCCTTTCATCTCTTCAAACATTTCATTACCTCTACTACTTCTTCCCAACTTACTTCTTCTTCACACATACCCACTCACATCTCCTATCTCTAATTCTGATTGCATCCTCTTTTTTCCTCCCCATCTCTTCCCAGTGTTTTGCCATATATATAATACATGTAGTATACACATAGGCTTACCAGCTTGAAGAATGATACAGGAGCATTTTCACTCTTAGTTTCTAGTCCAACCTCTTTCAGCGACATTGCTACACACAACTTATCACGAAGTCACAGAAATACTTTGTGTGGCTCACTGCTCGTGTATCGCGCGTCGCTCCCCAATGTAACGAGATTACAAATTAGGGTTGGCGGTCTGGACTGTCTAGGGATTTTGCGTAGGCAAGTATTGAAAGGATCATATGTTGCAGCTGATTTGCAAATCGTCAACCTGCAGACACTAAACTCCTCAGAACTCACAGTCCACTTCAAGTTCTGGCCCTTATTTATAATTATTTTAAGTTTTAGTATAATTATATTCTAGCTAGAAAGTCGTCCTTCTCCTCAACCCAATTTGCATCATTGCAACTCATTTTCTGAGATTTTGAGATAGATAACCTCTCATGTATATATGAAGTTCATGAAATGCTAACTCAAAAATTGGCTCTTCCATCCTTGGCATTTTAAACGATCACATTATACATTGAGGACATCCTGTGTTGAAGTAAATCATAATACAAGCACAATTTGTCAGCTTATAGCCATAATAGCTATAATATATATATAATGCATGATGGAGTGGAGGTTGGTTTAATTAACTGATTTTAAGAAACTAGCAAAAAAACTCCAGAGAATTTTAGTCTTCAGTTCAGGGATGCACTGACAAGGTTGAATGTATGCAATCAGGGTTGGAGGAACATTTTTTAGTTCAGGAAGGAGGGATGAGGCTTTGTAGTTTGAGGTTTTCTATCTCAAACCGAGTGTACATATATAGCTGCTAAAAGTATGCCACTGGAAGTTTTAAGTGGGTCAATCTTCATATTAAGGCTTCACAGTATATATTAGATTCTGTCTGGATCTAGTAAACTTCCGCTTCCAAAAGCATTCTCGATCAATTGCATTCAATTTGCACACCAATCTTTGCTCTTCTGCAAACTCATTCCTCATCAATGTAAGTCAAAACTTTGACCAGTAGAGCTCCAATCATCAATGACATTGGTCAGAATTGACATTGGCTAGTCTCGGGTGTTTGTCAGGTAATGTATATACTATGTATGATGTATTAAATTATACCTGAATTGTTTGAAATACTACGACATCTGAGATCACTTTGACTTAGTGAGTAACTGATGGACAAATTTGACTATGCAGTGTGTGAACAAACACTAATACCATATTTATCCAGTTTTTACAATACCTTGTACAAGTCACAAATCCCAGAGGATATGATATATAGTGGCCTTAAACAATGTTATGATAGAAGACAAACATGTACTAATAATGGATCTAGCCTATATATCTGTTCACAGAGTTGAACCTTTTTATGATATATATTGCTATAGAGTGTCTGGCCGAAACATCGAGGAGTAAGATTATTATGAAAGTTACTAATCTATATATATGTCAACTAAGAGTTTGCTTAAAATTATTAAATAGCACCTATATATAAATCTTTCTATTGGATAGAAACTCCAGATAATAAAAGATAAAACCCCAGACCAAGTAACTCATATCTCATAGAGTTTGCTCAAATCATATAAAGTTTTGCTGGCGAGATACCCTGTTTGTTCTTCCCCTCTGAGCTTGTCAAACAGTTCTTTGACCTAGTACAACACAGACATGAGAATAAATATATGCCACATGGGAAAATCAAACAGCATTGAGATAGCGTAGATATTTCAGTATGAGAGGAAGCAGTATGAATTGATAAGAGAACAGTATGTGGCATAATTGTAGCTATATAATAACACACCATCTAGGCACATAATGTTTGTTGTCTGTCTGTAAGCTAGCTTATAATTCGGGACTCCATGGGCTGATCCAGCCCAAACTCTGGTGTCAGGGAACTACACAAGGATGGTTAGATTCGATTTTTGCTTGTTTGGGAGGGAGGAAGTAGCTCACTTTAGGGAATTTTCAATTGTTGGCCATTTTTATATACCTCCATTACAAAAAAGCAAACTAAAAACTTTTTGGGGGACTTAAAAATTTTATTTTGTGGTCCCAGAAAGCCACCAAAGTTTGGTTTGAATCACCCCCTGTTATAAGCACACATCAATGCTACAAAAGGGCTGGGGGAAAATAAACATTTCCCAAATGTGGCATCCCAAAGCCTGTTAACAACACATGTACACAAACATGCACACACACACACACACACACACGCACAATCACTTGCTTGGAGGGTATAGGGAAGAAGATGTGGTTCCTGGACCCTATGTCCCCCAATGGCAATTTGATAGCTAAATTTCAGGTTTCATAATGTGGGTGACATAATTGGTCTTTGTCAGCCACACATTTTATGAAACCTGTAAGTTTAGGCCACTGGTATGGTTGGTCAGGTTCCAGCCTGACCACTTTCTAGCTAACACATCCAAGCATGTGACGACCAGCACCAGTCAACCACTCTTCGCGTGTCGTCAGACAACTCCACTTCTCTGTTGAGTTAACTTCTAGCTTTGATCGCATTTACTTCATTAAAAATAGTCTTACCAGCAACAAATGCACCTTCTGAGCGATTGTTTAGTGCCCTTCATCACATCAAGTGATACCTGAGGACCACACAATGTCTCGGGCAAAGCTGAACCATCTTACAGTCCTACACGACCACCAGGACAAGTACGATAATCTTCACTTGAAAGCTCTAGGAAAAGAAGAAAAAATGAAACCAGCTGTGTTTGGGTTCTACACTAACTTTGAATATTATCTACATTCTCTTAAAAATTTTTTTTTTTAACTTTAAAAATCATATGTGTCTGTGGTATTTCATGCTCGAGAAAATCAACCCGACAACTTCAAATATGGTGGCTAAGGCCTTGTTAATACAACTATTTCTATATAAGAGGTGTGGCCCACCATGTGGATAGTGTTCATGTGAGTTAATGTCGTGGTTCCCCTACCTCAGGAAGAGCCAGTGGAGATCAGAGATGCAATGAATGATGTCAACCTTACACACATCCCTCTCTTCCCACCTCCAGGGAGCCGCCAGCTGCTGACACATCATTGTGTTCATGTCCAATTTTCGGGAGAGCCTAACTACTGTGGTCTTCATAATTTGAGGGGAGTGAGGCTGTAAGTAACCCTGTGGTTTAAGTGCCTTTTTAGGGTCTTAAAGTTAATTAGCACATCAGCTAACAATGAATTACAAGGTCAACCAATGACTCTTGACCTCAGCTATCAGCAGGAGATGAAACAACTCAACTGCTGGTCGGCTTACAATAGGATGGCTGATTGTAGGATGACGAGATAGATGAGGAAGGACAAGCAAGAAGTGTAGTCATCTTTCATTTACTGAAGGTGCTTGATCATTATAGAGTACTGAACAACTTCTCAGCACGCCACAACTGTGACAGCAACTTAACCAGAAGGGGCGACAGTTGCATTTTTACAAGTTACTAGACCCTAAATTCGAGGGACCTCAAAAACCTGAATCCCAAAAACCTGCTATGTGCTAAAGATTTGAAATTGGTACCAGTGGCTAGAGGAAGCCCTAGGCTATTCAATGATGACCTTTTTCATTAGGCGTTAAAATGTAAGTACGTGGTCAAGCGACGGGTGGAAAATGATTTTTAACGATTTTTGCGTAATCAATTTTCCACTCGCGCGCTTGACCACGTACTCTAATGAAAAAGGTCATTGGGGCTTCCTCTAGCCACTGGTGGTACCAATTAGCACTTAGCAATCTAGAGTTATTTTGGCTGAAACATATTATATATTATTTATTTATTTTTACGTCCAGTATACACTTTTTATCATGACATAGATATATATAGATAGATAATTTATTCAAGGGTAAGATGAAAGTATCTTTAGTTGAATTTGGCCTCGGCTGTTACGAGATCAACCTGAGGGGAGATATACTTTTGGGTGCGACCGCTTGCTGATCGTGCACCTCGGATGCACTGTATTGATGCTCGGAGAAGAGTGAAGGAGAGTTTGCACCTCATCCATGCAAGAGTGTTGGAGTAGGACTGATCGACAGCATTGAGGCTAGTCGTTTGAGTGATGTGGATGCAGGCCACCTGTGAGAGCCATGACCAGTGGGGTGAACGATCCATGTTCAACTTCTCTCACTCGCTGTTCGTAAGACCCCCTCTCATGCTTTCTGTATGTGGAAACTAAACTTTGTAGGTGGTTGGAGGGGGCGTGTGGATTAAATACTCTGACATCAAAATATGTTCATTCATAACGACCGCCCCAGAAACCATTGGCGGCGATGTCCAGCCTGGCTCCATCCTCTCTTATTGCTGAGGCACCCTTCAGGTTTTCTCCCGTGATTGGCTGCAAGTTAGGCTATGCACACATCATACATACCTCGGACATCCAGCAACCTATTGTGTCTCGTACCTCATTATGCCTGATGGATGGGAATCCCCCCTTGGGGCATGAAAGAGCATGATCAGTGGAAAAGGGTGTGCCACAGGCACAGTTTGTGGGAGTGTTCTGTGGAGGCCATCCGTAACGGAGTGCAAGAGCATCTCTAAATGCTCCTTTGTGAAGGATGAGGTTGTGTTCCTCCAGAGGAAGTGCAGATAGCCAGCTCGAGGCACCCTTCTCTTGAGCCCAGTTGTAATGTGTTAGACAGGTTGGGTCTAAGGGTGTCTGCAGCTGCCTTTGATTGTATCTGTCTCTGCTTGCGGACCTCATTCTTTGCCACAATTTGGACCTTCATTGTATCCCAGGAGTACTTTGGGTCCGCTTCTCAATAAGATGGCTCATTGGTGAAGCTATCTGGATGGAGGCATCAAATTCTAAGAAGGAACGGCTGGCAGATTGATGATTCCTAGGCCTCCCAGTCTTGTTGGAAGAGCGAATAGCTCACGTATGGAATCATTTGGTGGGGCCCTGCCCAGGTTGGGATCAGTTGTGATCTGATGACATCCTCCAGGGGCATTAAACATATTTTTAGCATCAAAAGAGAGCAAGAGAGACCTATCTTTTGAGCTAATATCAAGTCCATACCATGAAGTTTGCAGAATCTACGTAGCTCTAAAGTTGTAACCATAAGTTAAAAAAAAAATTTTTTTTTTAAATGCAACTGTCTCCCCCAGAAACAAATGCTAAGGCAAACTTATCTAGTAAGTGCAATAAACTTAGCAAAAAAAGATAACGTGAAGCCTTGTCCGATGTGCAGCAACAATAAACTGGTATGGTTCCTTCTCAATGTCAGGAAATGTTCAAATTATGAGTGACATATATAAGTATGCAGATAATTGAGCCAATGCTGATAATTTTCAGTGTACACTATCTTGGTCATCCATGGACGACATGGGATGATGACAGCAATACAAGACATGTATGATTTTTCCTACACACAACTTGTGTATCACAGGTCTTTACATTTATAAGAAAACTCCAATGAAAGTGCAGTGACTCCATTCACAAACAGTTGGTAATGATCGTCCATACACTAAACACACTTGGGTGCAGGGAATCTAACTGAGTTGAGTGAAACTGCACATTTTCACCCCAAAAAGTGATTAGCTGGTCTCCTTAGAAGCTCACTATTGTGATAATAGTTAACAGCCACATCTTCAATAAAATCAGGTATACTATTTGTGGTCCAGATGAGTAGGATTGCATATGCGTGACTTTGATAATAAAAAGAAGGATCATGTAGTAACTCCTTATGTAGCAGGGATGAGTGAGGACATTAGGAGTGTCTGCAGGAAGTTCACAACATCAGAGTCATTTTCAGATCAGGAAGAACTCACGTGAGTTTTAGCATCTCTGATGAAGGCTGGAGCACCTAGTCAGAGCGTCTGAGAGTTCAAGTTGATTCTTGAGGTCACTGTAATATTAAAAAGAGTTAAGAATAAAAGAATAAAACCTGCAATGATTGGTTAGTTCTAAGATGATCCTCGCAGTGGAGTGGGAAGATGGTTCACATTGGGAGGGACAGTCTGTGTTCTATATAATTATACATAATACAGACCAGGTTAATTTTATTGGGAGGGGGAGTGGATGATTCCATTTGGATCAAACTGGGGACTTTGAATAACGACAAAAGGACAAACCCACAGAATTCTCCTATTACAGTAAGGTGACATTACCCCACTCCGTTGTTTTCAAGCTGGTGGCCTCTAGGTATACAGACTAGACAGACAGACCTATATATCCTTTGTGAATGGCGATTTTTCTTTTCTTTTCAAAGTCATCCCATAGAATTTTCTGATGTTGGTAAGGAGAAGAAGAAAAAAGATGGAAAAAGAGAATGTGGATGATTTCAACTGGAAACCTTGAAATAGGGGGTTAATGATTTCACCCATATTGAAATGGGGAGCTTGTTAATGGGGGGAAATCCTTGAAGAAGAATTTAAGTGTTTATTCACATTCTTCTATGTTTGTTGTTGTTTGTTGTTGTTTGTTGTTGTTGTTGTTTGTTGTTGTTGTTTTTGGTCAGCGAGGTTTACTACCTTAGTGACAAGCAAATGCTGGGAGTTTTTCCCCCCTCTTTTGGGGAGGAGGGTGTTAGACATTATATACATAGATAAGCTAAATATAAATAAGCCAATTATTATGGGAGATTGCAGAGAGAGTTAGCAGATAGTGAGAACAGGTGATGAGGAATTAGTTTGGCATTATAATGCTATAGCTTCACAGACTATTTTGTTTAATCAAACTTTGGCATGTGCCTGACTTTCAGGCCACTATTCATGGTGCAAGGGCAGATTAGGATCTGCTCTCTCTTCAGCATGGCGATGCATCACCATCTTTTCCTAATGCTTTTGTATATGGCATTTGGATGGGGCTAAGTATAAGAATGCCAGGTTTTGCTCCTGAATCACCACCCCTGTTTGGAGATTCAGAAAAAGGACTCACTACAGTATATTGGATGTTGTAGCTACACAGCTCTAAGACAACTAAGGAAATTGTTCTATATACCTTCCATGGCAACAGGATGAGAGTGTAGTGAATCAGCAATTGGTGTACATATGAAGTAAGATACTAATATCATTTTGCGTCGACTAGATTCTCAAAAGCCTGCCTTAAGCAACTCAAGGAATCGTCAATATGCCCACCGTTTATTTCTGCCAGCTTCTGGTGGAGAATTAGTACCAAGGCAAGCTTTCTTACCTTGTGCTTACACATTAGTATATACCAAGTGAAGCACAAAAAAATGCAACGACAATTAACTAAGCAAACCTTCTGCTTTCATGCCTCTAAATGTGAACTGCTTCTAACAGCTTACATCATAATTGTGCTAAAACCTCATTGTAGCAGTATCCTTCCATATCACAGCAGATGGTTGCCAAATTGGTCCATTCTTGAGTAGCAAGAGCAAGGAAGCATGGTGGAGGAAGGTAGAATTGGAATCCCCAATCAGTGACAACCTCTAGTGCAATCCAGCACAAACTTCCAAATTTTATTTCCCTCTGTATATAATTAACCATATGCTCTACAGCTGCTCTGTTCTGGAACATAACTGTTAGCTACTATATACCTGGGTAGTATAATTGGTTTTTGGAATTGTACATAAAAATGTTACAAAAATACTGGACAATATCATTGCCTTGTTGCGACAAAACATGATATCACACATTACATTATTTCTCTTAGATTTGTTTTATTGGCTACTACCCCATGTAGATCCACACCTGCTGTCAACTTACAGCGAGTGATGGCAGTGATCTGACTTATAAAATTTCCAACTGCAAAACTGATGTCTCAAAAGTTAGCTTTATATACAATAATTTCACCAAATATGAATTTCAACAAATGTAAAAGGGAATTAACACATGTATATAGGTTAAAGGTTAATTATATTCATGAAAATAGACCTGCCCACCAAATAGGCACACCCATAGAAGGCATCCTCTAAATATGAGACAATTTGGACATTCCTCCTTGCTGATATATTTAAGAAAAAAGCTTGTAATTTGGCTATCAATGCTGATGTGCACTATAGCAAATGTAAGGCATAATATACGCCATGAATAATTTTACGACACCCACCCACACCCACCTTTCACACCTTCACTGTGGAAAAATGTTCTTCAGTTGCCTTAATCCATATGGAGTCCACCCTCAAAGGGTCTCGACCACCAGGGTATAAAAGCAGCCCCATTATTGCTTACCATCCACTAATGCTTATTACCCTTTTCTTCTTCTGCAGCAGCTGCAACTACTCCAGCACCAGTAGATGCCTGGTGATGAGACTTGGCTCAAGTGTGTTGGCCAGCACCAGTAGATGCCTGGTGATGAGACTTGGCTCAAGTGTGTTGACCACCGACATATTGAAATCCAGCACCAGTAGATGCCTGGTGATGAGACTTGGCTCAAGTGTGTTGACCAGCACCAGTAGATGCCTGGATGAGACTTGGCTCAAGTGAGTTGACCAGCACCAGTAGATACCTGGTTGATGAGACTTGGCTCAAGTGTGTTGACCACCGACATATTGAAACATACAAGATTTCTATTCTTGAAATCTGGATGAAAAATTTCTTTCTCTTGGCCTTTGGAGGGAATCTCCACTCACTTTTTGTTACCTCTCCGAGTTGGGTTTCTCCTGATGCAGATCATTGAACAGTACTGCCATCGGAGCATCATGTCAACATATCCCATAAGGACTACACCTACATCCTAGCAGATGGCCACCAAATTTGTTCAATGCTTGAGGAGCAAGAACAAGCAAGCAAGGGGGAGGAAACCAGTTTATGAAGCTGCAATACGAGTTTTAGCACGAAATATGAGCTTTGGCATTTGGGGAGTTTCCTACTCGCTGATATATTTTTAGCACAAGAAGATAGTTTTTATTTCAGCTCCACATGATATGTTCAAGACTGTTATAATTAAGTGAATTGTATGACATTATTGTTCTATAGTCCGGACTCTAAATAAACGTTTTGAGTGTGTCATGTGTGATGCACAGATAGTGAGATCAAGATTTCTTCTTATAATGTCTGTTGTCTTCGGTTGTTAGTTTACTTGTTGATTAAGGGGGTCCACTACCCCCCCAAAAATTGTTTGTTTTTTTGGTTTTCCCCCCCAAAATATGATGACAGTACATGCAAGATGCTGCCTTCCAAATTGGAGAAGATTAGGATGCTCCATTCTGGACTTATACTAACTTGAGTACTCCTGATTTGCGAAGAAGATGCTTCACGTAATAGTGAGTTTCAATGGCTGCGGAGACCGACAAGGGAAGCAAACCAGTGATTCTGGTCATCCCCCTAGGAATCGGCCTATATAGGACAGACCAAACTTCCCCTCCCTATTCTTGATTTTTCTAGTATGTATAATTATGTATATATAGCTATCACTTTTGGTTTTTTAAAATTAATGGTCAGTTCAACCATTGAAATACTATACTAGTCCTTAAAATGCCTGTCCCGAAAAAGTTTTTTTTTTTTGGCCAAGGACGGTTCTCCCTGCTTCATATTTGGAGATATTTGGAGTAATCAGAAAAAATTATATAGATTCTGTTTCGTCGCTACAAGATGACATTCTCTGTTTTTAATTTTAAGCAAGTATGATGTCAACAGGTACAAAAAAACAACAATGAAAATGCTACCAAGAAATTGCAATCATTTTTAAAATCCATGATCACACTATTAAAAAAAAAACTCAATGTTATATTGTGTTTCATACTTTGTAATTTCCCCTGTGGTAAGTTGTGAAATCCCGAAGTAAACTAGTCTCCAAATATGACGGTCCTCGTGAAATCTTAAATGTTCACGGATCAGTTGTAGCTGGATAGTTGGCACAGCACCAGAAGGTAGGTCTGTGTATAGGTACACATCATACAAGATTTCAAATAAAAATTCTGAAGCAGTGTTTTTTTGTTTTTTTTGTTTTTTTGTTTTTTTGGGTAGTGGACCCCCGGACTTGGGGGACATCTGCACTTTTTATAATTTTTTTTTTAACCTGTGGTTACAACTTTAGAGCTCAGTAGATTCTGCAAACTTCATGGTATGGACTTGATATATAGCTCAAAAGATAGGTCTCTCTGTGTGCTCTCTTTTGATACTAAAATATGTTTCATAGGTATAACTATAGGCAAGTTACTACACCCTAAAGCGGAGGAACTTAAAAAACCTGCACCCCAAAACCGCCGTTGGAAACCATTCTGAGATGCGAAGTGCAAAAAAATTAAAAATGGTACGAGTGGCTAGAGGAAGCTCTAGAGCATACAATGACTATATTGAGTAGGCGTGAAAAATTGATTACCTGGTCAAGCGCGCGGTTGGAAAATTGAAGGCGTTGACAAGGCGACGTGCAGACGGCTCCCCTTAACGGTTATTGAAGAGTGAAAGAACCTTAGGGTATTAAACGAGGTCATAACATTTGGCGACGAGGATTATAACGGATTGACATGGATTATTACGAAAAGAGTTTTCGAGATGGCAGTGCATGGTTAATGTCTGCCTTTACTTCAGCAAACGAGGACTGGAGAGCCTATGTAGAAAGGCTGGAAACAGTACTTCGTAGCAAACAGTGTGGACACAACTAGCCCAGACAATGGAGACCGCGGAGAGAAACGCGACAGTTGCAGGGAGCTCTGTCTTATTCACTCATAGCAAGGCATCTAAGAAGACTTTTACTACTTCTCGTCTCCAGAAGTGTGTTTGTTTCAGGTGTGGTAGTGACAGTCATTTAGCCGTTTTAAGGAAGCAGAATGCCGAGCATGAAAAAAGAAAGGACACATCGCTCGGGTGTGTCGCTCGAAAATGAGGTCAAGAGGACAGGATAATTCAAAGTCGCAGTATATATAGTACGACTAGTACCAATTACGTAGAGGAAGAGCAGTCTAGATTGGTGGAAGATGGTACTTATGGTATGTTCACAGTAACAGACACATCATCCAAGCCATTATTCGTGCATATGAACTTGTGCGGATCCGTTGTGAAAATGGAAATTGATACAGGAGCAGCATTCTCTATTGTGAGCAAAGAGACTTACAATGGTATCAAGAGATCGGGAGTGACCTTACCTGTACTGGGCAGGGTAGTGGTGGTTGCTAAGATTGACCACCAGGAGGAGGAGCTTCCATTGTTCGTTGTAAAAGGAAAAGGACCAAGCCTCATCGGGCGAGATTGGTTAGCTAAACTTAAATTGAATTGGCACGAGATTCATCAGTTTAGCATGAATAATAAGGTTGAAGAACTCCTAGCCAAGTTCTTCCCTGTGTTTGAAGATGGGTTAGGTACCTTATTGGGCACTAAAGTAAGGAGGATTCATGTCAAAGAGGGTGCTCAACCTAAATTCTGTAAAGCAAGGAACGTTCCAAAGAAAAGTTGGAGAAAGAATTGGAACGCCAGGAGAAACAGGGAACCATAACCCCGGTTCAATTTTCAGATTGGGCAGCTCCGATTATGCCTGTGTTAAAACGCAATGGTGATCTTCGTGTGTGTGGTGATTATAAGCTGACTATTAATCAAGCATGTCATGTGGAGTCATCCCTTACCTCGTGTGGAGGATATTTTCTCAGCTTTGTCAGGTGGTGAAAGGTTCTCGAAATTAGACCTATCACAAGCCTATTTACAGTTAGGAGTGGTGGATGATTGTAAAAAGTTCCTAACTATTAATACACACAAAGGGTTGTTTGTGTACAATAGGTTACCCTTTGGGGTATCATCAGCCCCTGCGATCTTTCAAAGGGCAGTTTGTTTCAGGGTTTTGCTGGTGTCTCAGTTTACCTGGATGATATCCTGGTAATTGGAAAAACCACTGAAGAGGACATTGCTAGCTTGGAGAAGGTGTTGGAAAAGCTTAAGGCAAGCCGGCCTGAGACTTAACAAATCGAAATGTATGTTCCTGGCTTCAAAGGTCGAGTATTGGATATATAATTGATAAGCAAGGCCTACATCCAACTCTGGAGAAGGTAAAAGCCATTCGAGAGGCCCGTGCTCCGACATCAGTGACTGAGCTTAGAGCATTTCTGGGTATGCTTAATTATTACTCCAAATTTCTTCCTAATCTCTCGACAAAGCTAGCCCCTTTGTACACCTCGTTATGCAATGACTCCAGATGGCAATGGACGGAAAAGCAAGAGAGTGCATTTTTACTAGCTAAGGTAATGCTACAGAGTGATTCACTTTTGGTCCATTATGATCCTCAGAAGGACCTGTTGTTGGCTTGTGACGCATCTCCTTATGGATTGGGAGTCATGTTATCACATGTTTTGGAAGACAAAACCGAACATCCTATTGGGTATGCTTCAAGGACTCTCACTGTGTCTGAGAAGGGCTATTCTCAGAGGGATTAGCTATCCTATTTGGTGTCAAGAAATTTCATTCTTACCTGTGGGGTCGATCATTTGACATTAGATCTGATCACCAACCACTCTACCATTTGTTTAATGAAAAGAAAGCAATTCCTCCCCTTCCCTCAGCACGTCTACAAAGGTGGGCATTGTCATTGAGTGCATATCAATATCGTATTGAATACAAGCCTGGGAAGTTGCTTGCTAATGCGAATGCTAAGTCGGTTGCCAAGCCCAGTTGTCACATCCTCTGGTTGTCTTCCTGCTGAGTTAAACCAATTGGTTCTTCACCTTGAGTCTACCCCGATTTCTTCCAAGGAAGTGAAACAATGGATTGAGAAAGATCCGCTTCTCTCAAAGGTGAAGAAGTTTGTAATGTGTGGATGGCCGTCAGTGAAGCTTGACCGAGAATTTCAACCGTATGAGTCTCGTAAGTTGGAACTCAATCTTCTGGATGCTTGTTTACTGTGGTGTTCACGTTTGATTATACCCCAGCTTGGTCAGAAATGTTTGCTAGATCAGCTACATGAAACTCATTTAGGAATTAGTCGTATGAAGAATCTGGCAAGAAGTAATTTTTGGTGGCCAGACATGACTTCTGAAATCGGGTTATGTGTGCAGCAGTGCAATGTTTGCCAGGAATCACGACCACAACCTCCTGTGGCCTCCATGCACCCGTGGGAAGTAACAAAGCAGCCGTGGAACCGTATCCACCTAGCTGGCCCGTTCATGGGTAACATGTTTTTAGTCTTGGTCGATTCTCATTCCAAGTTGATGGATGTGGTGATTATGAGTTCAATCACGTCCACAATCACCATAGAGAAGTTGCAAGGTATTTTTGCCTTCCCAAGACCACAGTCACTGATAATGGCAGTTCATTTATATATGAGTGATGAATTTCAGAGATTTTGCCAAGTGAATGGTATTCAGCATACGACGTCTGCACCTTACCACCCTTCCACGAATGGGTTGGCTGAGAGGGCGGTGCAATCTTTCAAGCAAGGGTTGAAGAGGACGGAAGGTGGATCACTGCAGTCCAAGCTATCAAGATACTTGTTCCGCTACAGGATAACGCCATACAGTATGACAGGGTTATCCCCAGCCGAGGTTCTGATGGGTCGTCGACCGAGATCCAAGTTAGACTTGGTTCATCCCGACTTGTCAGAGAGTGGAATCGTGCCAACGAGAGGACACATGGCAGCACCGGACGGGATCGTATTTTCCGAGTGGGTGATAAGGTTTTTGTTAGAGATTTCAGGTGCAAGAATGTAACCTGAATGCCTGGTATTGTTGAGCATGTCACTGGACCTCTATCTTACCGTTACATTGGGAGTCGTACGTCGTCATGTGGATAACATACGTCAGAGACAGAGCGAGTTAGGATCCAGCACTGTAAATGGTCAAGTGTCTGGACCTGCAATTGTGTTCCATGATATTCCTGTTCAAGTGCCAGTGACACTGAACCTGTCCCCTGAAGGGGGTGTTCCACATTCCGACTCAGTTGCGTCAGCCGTGGTCAGCTCTCCTCGCTTACCCCATGTTAATGTGGATGATAACACTTCAGTACACATCCCTGATTGTGAGTCAACAACAGTACTGCGCAGGTCCGTCCGAAACAGACCTCCTGATCATTTTAAGGGATCAGTGTTTTAATTATCGTGAATTTGTTATCTTTACTCTCTTATAAGCTAAGAAGGGAGGAATGTTATAATTAAGTGAATTGTATGACATTATTGTTCAATAGTCCGGACTCTAAATAAACGTTTTGAGTGTGTCATGTGTGATGCACAGATAGTGAGATCAAGATGTCTTCTTATAATGTCTGTTGTCTTCGGTTGTTAGTTTACTTGTTGATTAAGGACTTTCACGGTTGTTGAAAGTAAAAGAACTATAACCTTAGGGCATTAAACGAGGTCATAACAAAGACAAAGCACGAGAAAATTGAATTAATATTATACGCTAGATGTCCTTATACACTCTCACTATAAACTACAGGCTGTATTTACAGAATTGGAGATTTGAGGTGGGTCATCATAGAATCATCCTTCCATGCCTTGTTCTGATTATAAACCATCTTGTAATACACACCACCTTCTTGTTTGAGTAACTCCGAAGGAGCCCCAACCTCCACCACCTTCCCTCCTTTCATCACAGCAATAATGTCAGCATTGTGGATGGTGGAGAGGCGGTGAGCGATGATGATGGTGGTACGTCCCTTCCTGGCCTTGTCCAGGGCCTTCTGCACCACCTTCTCACTCTCTGTGTCCAGCGCAGAGGTGGCTTCATCCAGCAGTAGGATCTTGGGGTCTCTCACCAGAGCTCTGGCTATGGCTATACGCTGCTTCTGCCCACCGCTCAGCTGAGTTCCCTTGGCCCCCACATTGGTGTTGTAGCCCTGTGAGAGGAAGAGTTTTCCTGAATACTGTACATAAAGATTGACTCACACAAAGCTAAATTTCCTCACACCCCCTATAAATGATTCCACATTATATCTTGCCTACTGCACATGCAGCTATTAGCCTATTGCTATTCACCATAGGCAGTGTGTCTATGAAGTCGTGGATGTTGGCTGCCTTGGCTGCACTAATCACTTCGTTGTCGGAGACTTCCTTGAAGAGGGCCCCATAACGGATATTCTCTGCAATGCTGGCATCAAAGAGGACAGGCTCCTGCGACACGATTCCAATCTGAGATCTCAACCATCCCACATTAAGATCAGCGATTTTATTCCCATCCAGGGTGAGGAGTCCAGATGACGGGTCATACATACGCTGCACTAGAGCCAATATAGTGCTCTTCCCTGTTCCACTTGGTCCAACCAAACCCACCGTATGCTTAGTCACATTGAGAGAAAATTTGGTCAAGATTTCACTATCAGGCCGAGATAGATAAGAGAATCCCACATTCTGAAATTGTATTCTTCCCTTGCAAGTATCTTGTTTGGTTCCTTCTTCAGAGGTCCCGTCGATGAGCGAATGTCTGTTGATGACCCTGAAGACTTCAGTACTGGCAGCTTTAGCTTTCTTGCCATCAGGAGCAAATGCACCCACAGCACCAATTCCAATGGATGTAAAGACAACGGCTGCAAACACTCTGAAGACATTATCGAAGGTGGTGTAGGTATAGTGATCAACTGGCTGAGTTACTTGGTAAGCACCAAAACGGAATGTGATGATGTAGCCAAAGAAGACAATGGCTTGTGAGAAGGCGTAAGTCACACCAAATAGCCAGGACAACCACAATGCTCTCCTGCAAAGTGAGATACACACAATTGATATGGCACTGCACTCTCCATTTTGAATCTGGTCTGGTACCTATAGGGTGGGATGGTGAATTTCTTAAAGATTCCATAGTAGTATCGCTCCAGCCCAAAGGCTTGCACTGTCTGGATGTCGTTCAAACTCTCTATGGCAATCTAAAAAGGAAGAGGAAGAACTTTTAGAATGACTGATGATTTTTCTTGCTGTCTGTGGTTGTTATTCGTGATAATGCAGTTCTCAAACTCACTTCAGTGGACTTCCTGAGTGTATCATGTGAGTGTCCCTCATTGCCTGTGGAAGCAGCGATGTGGATGATGGTGCTAATGACAATAACAGGCATGAAGCTAACAATGACCAGTGCAGTCAGCCATGAGTAGGCAAAGGCCACGCACAGAGAGAGCACCAGAGATATGGCTACCTCCAACAAAGACCCAATTTGTATACCAACTGCCTGTATATACACACAGACAAACATGTAGTAAATTGGTACTCTGCTTGACCAACAGGTGGAGTGGATGAAGGTCATGAAGCTCATTACAGTCAATCATGCTATCATGACTTATCAGTGGTATGGGTATGGGGATGTGTGCAAATATGAGGTGAGGTTGTAACTTCTTGCACTCACTCACCCCCTGCACCAGTCCTGCTTCCACTGACAGCAAAGTTGAGAGTGCACCAGTGGAGTTCTCTTCCTCATCGTACCAAGCCTTCTCCTGTTTGAGCATGGTTTTGAAGAGTAAGCTACGCACAATGGTGGATAATTTCGTCCCAGAGATGTTGAAGCTCACAAACTAAGCAAACACATAAGGAATAAACACACCAAGGAGAAGTGTTCATGTCATGCACTCACACATTTCACTATCTTTTACTAATCAAGCCTCAACTTCACTCATGTCTTTAAATATAAAACATGTCTTTCCCATTCCTATACAACTAGCAAATAATTTCTGTGGGGGAATATTTCTATGCATTAACTAATTTGTGAAATATTTCGTGGTTTTATAGTGAATTTTCTGATTATGCTTGTGTGTTTGATAACCATACCTCTTTTCAATACGGGGCTGGAAAAAAATCTGTCCATGGAGAACTCTTTCAACGTAGAGGCTGTGGTTTGGTGTATCACACCTATAACGAAATTTGGGATGCGCCTTAAAGGTGAGTAACTGCAGTGTTCAAGTGAAACTGATAATAAATATGATCTTTTTGCTATGGCAGTGCTGAAATCTGGACATATAGTTAATCATATAGTTAATTACATTCTCAGAAAAAGGTCTTCTATTGTTACAGTGAAGTGGAGTGATGCATTGCAAAGTTACAGGTGTTAGATGGCAGGTATCGAAACAGCCATGGCTAGCTATATAACAGTCCAGCACAATTCAAGGAGTAATCTCCTTAGAGCTATATATATTCGTTGAAAGTGTGTTCATGGTTCTCAATTATTCTGTAGTCTCATGACCTTTACAGCAATCCATGGGTTAAAAAAAATTGTGGTTTTCTTTTACCCGCGAAATATGTGAAAATGTTGCCCCATGGAATTTACCCGCAAACTTGTGTATGTGCTATATTGGCTGCGCTGAGTCACCAATCAGCTGTATGTTTTCACTACGAAGAGGCGATCAGTTGGTTTCCTCTGGAGTTTACTGTTGTGACAGTACAGACCTTCAACAAAACTAGGTCATCACTTATGATGCATGTACAGTTGTCCCATTAATTTCATACCAGTTAATTTCATACCAGTTAATAGAATATATATACCTTTTTACTATCATACGCATGTTTAAAAAAACTAGTTATTATCAGACTTTGTATCGTCGTAAAAAATTGTGGTAAATTATGCAGGAAATAATAACTATATGAACAATTGTTTGCTGACCAAATTATAAAATATATATAGCAGCTGCAGAATTCCAAATCAAGCACTTTTCTATGTGTATACATGCAGCTGTTTAATAGTCTTGAATCAGATTTCTAGTTTTGACCTTCATGAGCACTAAACGCAAGCCTATATATAGATCTATACAAAAGCTGGGCATTATCAAGCTTTCTTCAGAGAAGATGTCTTGGGCTAAACTTTCTCAGCAGTTCAATTTCTCTCGGTACAATTGGCAAGACCCTGAAAAGGAAAGATGAAATTCTTGCATAAACTGCACTAAACCAAGTGGGTAGCTAATCGAAAGCGAAGGCATGCAAGAAAAGCATATGATGTAGAAAAAGATTTGTATGCTTAGTTTGCAGATGCCAGGGCTAGGGATGTTCCAGTCACCAAATACATTGGAAGAGAAAGCTAGCCATCTAGCTGTGAAGCTGGATAAAGAAATTTTAAAGGTGGAAAGTGAAGGGATAATTGGTGGTGACATACTTAACTTGTACACTGTTGAGCAAGAAGTAGAAATACTGATCTCTTCTTCTTTTACCGACTAGTTACATATGATTTTTGGTATTAAAACTGTACTCCTGATGATACTGGTACATCATAGATTTAGCTGGTCCCAAGGGTATGATATTAACAGGGAATGACTGCATCTTCATTTACACATAGGCATGTGTGTATACTTTAGTGACGAACAAGGCAAAGACTAGGATTGTTATTATAACGAGTAATCTCTTGTTGATGGCTGCTTTATATGGGATTGATTGACTAATCAACTTTAATGAAGACCACAAACATTTATAGAACTTTACTTATTAATAATTATAATGAGGATGAAGACCAATATTTTAAGTTCATTAATAGGTAAAGGGTCATTCTTGTTTCATTTTTACCAAACACACTTGTCTACACACAAGACAAAAATGTTTTATACCATATGGGGAAATAATTTAATAGGGATAATAATACAAAAGTACTGAAATTCTGTTAAAATAATGGACAGCTGCTGAATTTCCAAACATGAAGCCCATGTCCAATTTAGTTTAGTAGCTGTAGTGATTCTAGTTAGTGAGAGTGCCTATATAGCAATTCTTCAACAAAGCATTAGCTGCATGCAGTATAAACTGCAACCCCAGGAACATCTTCAAGTTGAGGAAGAACATTTTCGCTTTCTAAATGACTGAAGCAAGCACAGACAGCAAATATTGCCAAGTCATTATAATATTGCTTGCGGGTGAAAATTGTTCACAATTGCATGACCACTCGTGAAATTTTGTGGCTCTTTTTCTTTTTCCATGAATTATTTCCCCACATATATGGATTGATATGTCAAAAGAAACAAGAATTTACCAGTGTAGACCTATTGTGAACTTTTCACATTTTACCTCAATTCCATCTCACTGCAAAAGACCTCTGGGAAGTCTTTATCAAATTTAGCTGCCATTACACTACCTGAAAAGCCAATTAACATTTAGTCCAGCAGGCAAACACTGTAAAAAAAAAGTTACTCTAACTATAGGCTCTTCCCACTTCACTTATATTGTTCGTACTCATCCAGACTCTGCAAAACATATATACAAGGTCATGAAATGTGGCCTACAAGTTCTATGGATAAGTTCTGGTTATATATGAATTTTTTTAAATGCTATAATATTTTTATACTAGTTCTAAAAATAAGAGGCTTAAATGATGTTATATCTTCGTTTCCAGCCTGAATATTTTAGTAATGTTATAGCAAAACAGGAATATTACTTAAACAGTAGGAGAAAGGTAATATTCGTGGAACTGAACCGCAGAAAAGTAATACTCGTCGAACTGAACCGCAATGATGTGGTATTAGTGCTAGTATGACTACTTGTGTTTCCCCCCCCCCTTTTCTTACAGCTATATATATATAGCAGATAGACATGCAAATATCAATAGTGCATGATTTGGCAGCTATAATTTCAAGCCCAATAAATACCCTAAAATGGAGGTGAGAGTTCTAAATTACTTAGCGGATACCTTTACAAATATTGCTATAGCAGAGGCAGTGCCAATTGCAATGAATCCAGCAGCCCATGGATGAATCCCGCTCAGAATTTGATCAACAGGTCTTTGAAATACTTTCAAGACTTCCCCAAAGATGATAGAGAAAGCAGGGAAGATAACACCATTTACAGCTGCCCCCATACAGCCCAACAGGAGCACTGGAAGCATCTTGGAATTGAGATGAATAAGATGAAATACTGAGACAGAAGAATTCTTTTCCTCTTCTTCCATGTCCACAACTATTTTCAAACATTTCTCGTCAGATTGATTAGCCCAACTGTCATTATCTTTGTCATTCTGTATGATACCTTCACGGGAAATGCTATCTGACCCAGAAGATAATGCATGTCTCCTTGAACTTCTTGCAATGCTGGCACTGCCACTGCGAACCCTGCGGAGAGTGTTAGAGAGAGACTGTGATTGTGTTAAATCCCATGTTTTCACAATGGTAGTGTGTCTCCTGGTCTTACTTCTCTTAGACAATCTCCTCTCTGTACTGGTGAATGTGCGCTTCAACGTATTCCTCCTTCCCTCATTAAAAGCCATGCGAATAGGAGGCTCAACATATGTCTGTGCTGTGACAAGGTCAAAGTAGTGCCCCTTCTGCTCCATGAGCTCTGAGTGTGTACCAATCTCTACCACAATTCCTGCCTCCATGGATGCTATGAGGTCAGCATCACGGATGGTTGACAGGCGGTGGGCAATGACAATGGTTGTCCTGCCAAGGCAAGCCTTGTCCAAGGCCTCCTGCACCAAATGCTCAGTCTCAGAGTCCAGAGCAGAGGTGGCTTCGTCTAGCAGCAGGATCTTGGGGTCTCTCACCAGAGCTCTGGCTATGGCTACACGCTGCTTCTGACCACCGCTCAGCTGGGCACCTCCTTCCCCCACATTAGTCTCATAGCCCTTGGGCAAGGAGGAGATGAAATCGTGTGCATTGGCCTTCTTGGCTGCTTCCTCAATTTCCTCCATGCTGGCCTCCTCCTTCCCATGGCGGATGTTCTCAGCAATGGTGGTGTCAAAGAGGACAGGCTCCTGGGATACCACTCCTATTTGTGCCCGCAGCCACTCAAGGTTAAGGTCCTTCACATTTTGTCCTCCCACTATGACCTGAGGAAGTACGAACATGGTAATTCAACACTGTTGGAATTCACTACCTATTATATACTGCATGCATGTGGGGACCAGCATTATTATGTAATATACATTCAGCCAAATCTAATTATAGTAAATGTGTTGGCATTCATGGTTTTCAATGCTCTTGCATCATATAGTATACATGAACCAAGTGCTGCTCAGAACCATTGTCAGGTGGCAGTTCACTGGTTCGTGTATGATAAGATGTTGCTGGAGGATCACTGAATGGACATGACATAGTCTTCTTACTCCTCATGAAGTGGAGTTCAAGTGCTGGTCAAAGTGAATGCAGAGGTGCTACCTCTGCAGAGGTATCGTTTCTGCCCAGCAGTTGTAGCACCTCTGCACTCAACTAGCGCTTGTTTGAAGTGTTTGTCACTGCATGCAGTTGAGTGATGTACCAGCAACATGTTCTTGGAAAACCGTGAACTGCTGCCTGGCAATGATTTATGAGCAGCAAGCTCACAGGTAAAAATCATAAAATCAGTGCTAACAAGATTGTTGATTGCCACTCTCCATATTTCTCCCACACTCACTTGAATGAGCACGGAGATGATGTAGACTGTAGCAAGCATTCATATAAATTGGTCCATATAGAGTGCATAATACAGAAGCAGTACACATGGATTCATTGAACACCATGAAGGACAATACATTTCCTATGGGGCATAGAATTATCGATACCATAAGTAGGTGGGCTGAATGAACTTGATGTTAATAATGAATAATGCAGATAACCCACTGCGGCAAGTTTATAAAATCCCAGTCTTACCTGGCCAGAATTTACGTCATACAGTCGCTGGATCAATTTGATGACAGATGTTTTTCCTGACCCGCTTGATCCAACCAAAGCTAGCTTATGCCCAGGATTCACCGTCAGGTTGAGACCGTTCAGCACCTGAGAAGAGTGACAATGTTACGATTAGAACTTACAAATTTCACAAGAACATCATGGCTTCATGTGCCGATCATTGCAGTGATATCATGCCAATCATTGAGTGGTATCACATGCCGATCATTGCAGTGAGATCATGTGCCCGATCATTGCAATGATATCATGTAACAATCATGTGAGCGATGCAACCATGTTTTTTTTAAGGATTCAGATGCATCTTAAACTTAGGCGATATGATCATTCTCAATCAAGTCAACCAACTACAACAAGCATGTAAAATAATTCTGTAGCTATAACAAAACTTATAATTTTAGCATCATAGAGAAATAATTGTAGTTCATCTTCAACCTTAATCAGATTAAAACTGAACACTGTGATGCAAAAAAAAAAACTCCAGAAATAGACACGTTTTGAATATATAGGTCATTTCAACTTGGCAGTGTCAGCTCTAGAGCTGATATAAGTAGCTAAAAACTGATTAGTTACTACTTGAAAGCAAAGACACTACCATTAAGTAAGAAGAGGACCTGGAAGGTTGACCTAGCCATGACTGCAAAATTGGCATGAATTCTGCCGGCAATGGCTACCATGGTAAGATAAGAATCCCCTGCAGCATCAGGTCATCACGAGTTAAACTAGTTTAATATCACAGAGTATGCTAACAGTTATTACTAAACACAGATACATGAGTAGAAAATACAAATTTCAACATCAAGAAATTAAGTTTTGGAAATTATGAATAATGATGCATAATTAGAGTGATACTTAATAGAGCTATTACAATAGTTTGGTGTATATGCCTAAATTTCCATGGCTATGACCAGCAAGAAAAGTGGACCAACTACACCACTAGTTTCAATGTTGCAAGTTATATATTTTTATGAAGCACAAGTGGAGTTTGACTTAAATTCACGTACTTGTTGTTCATGGTATGTATAATTTGAGCATGTAGCAACCTAGTCATTAACCAAATATCATATATACCACTGCAGATCTAGGAAATGGGTCAGTAGCACACAGAATTTTCACTTCCTGATTTATATAAAATCTTCTCATTGGATTTTCATTTGAAACTTGAAGACACACACACACACACCCCACCACACATGCACGCATGCATGCACACACACACATGCACACAAATGGTCATGTGATGCCATGTAATATTTCATATATTTCTTACGTACTTGAGTATCTGGTCTCGAGGGAAAAGAAAACTCCACATCACTGAGCCTCACTGTTGGTTCAAAAGCTTCAGGGATAAGGCCTTTCTTAGAGCCTGAGTCAATCACTACCTCCTGTAGCAATGTCAATGAAGAAACACACCAACATTTAACCAAACCTCCAGTGTCTCACCATCATCCAGTTCAGGACCTCTCTATAGCTGATGCTCACGACATGATAAACACAACTGTTTCCTATGACCAGTTCAGGAACATACTTTTTGTGTTAAAATACTCAGAGAAGGGGAGGGAACATCCATTTTAAGTTAATCATTGAAAAAGTTCCTAATTTCCCTGGACTTAACCATGTCTCTACTATCCGGAGAGAGAGAGACTTTTTCTCACCTTGTCTATGGTGTCATAGATAACTGAGGCTGCAGCCTGAGCCTCTCCCAGCTTCTGGATGTTGGGTCCTGCCTGACCCACGTAGAATGCTCCAATAAGGATAGAGAAAAAGACAGTGATGATGTCGCCAACCTGAGCCATGTTTTGAGACACCAGATATGCACCAAACCTGTCCTCAGAAGAAAGAAATGTGAACATGATCAACAGAAATGACAACATCAACAATGACAACAACTGACATGATATCACTTTGCTTACCAGAAAGAGACACTATAGATGAGGAAGATGAGGAAATAGATGGAGCCAATGCTAGCTCCAAAGGCCATGCCTTTGTAGATGCCAAACTTCTTAGAGTTTTCGAGACACTTATCATACCTGATCATAATTAGACAGTTAATAACAAGACGAATGAGTCTCTCAGCCACAATATTTGCGATCAAAATGTCTACCTGTGTATAGTAATAAAAAAAATTATATGTACCGTAAAAGCTGGATGCCAAGTGGGACACTTATAGCATTAGTCAGCAAGAAAATGTATTTAACACTGAGCAGCTAAGGGGGCACTAGAACATAAAATTACAAACACTAGCAAAGGTTACGAGTTTGGAGTTCCATTAATTCTGCACACTTGACTGTGTGGACTTGATATTAGCTCAAATATCTCTCTCTCCACACTTGACTGTGTGGACTTGATATATAGCTCAAATGATAGATCTCTCTAAAAAAATTCAACCATGCCACATAAACTGCAGCTGAAGTGGGGGTACTTCAAAATCTGCAATGAGTGAATTTGCTGCAAATATGGCTCCTGACTGGAAAATACTAGCCAGCTGAAATTGATATCTGTGGGAGAGGAAGTCCTACTGTATAGAATGAGTGTTTTAATTAAAATTTAGTAGGAAGTCAAGCACGTGGTTGGCACAAGACAATTCATTTTCAGTATGCATGCTTGACTACCTGGTGCCTAATGAAAACACTCATCCAGTGGAGTAAGGCTTCTTCCTCTTGCCACAAATACCGGCTAGCATTTTCCAATCAGAGCCACACTTCCAGCAAACTCCCCATGTAGATTTTGACCTACAGTGCATGGGCGGATCCAGGATTTTTGAAAGGGGGGGGTCCATTTTTAATTGAAGCATAGAAATGAACTTGTGAATCACAATAATAGCAGCAGGTATATACTGACATTAACAGGAAATGGTCATAAAGACTTGCACAGTGGCACATCATAAAGCTGTACTGGATTAAAAGCTGTACTGAATTATATAGAAAGTAAGTTTTTCAACCCCCCTCCCCCCAAATTGTCATAATTATGTGGACTGTGTTCAGTACTGAATCAATGATTCTGGTTCAAGTGTATTGACATTTCTGTCGAAGGTCTCCTGGCGTTTCTGGGAGATGATGTAAGGCAATGTTTCTGTTGGGTAATCTGTAACATGCATGAATGTTGTTGCTACTTCAAGTGAATTTTTGTGGTACTTGCACTTGTCATGTTTTTCCAATACACCATCCTGCCCAGATGCCTTTGACAAATTACAGAAGGGCTTTGACACCAGGACACCAGATGATACGCGCCCATCCTTGGGTGGGAAGAGGACGCAGAATTTGCAGAGCCCTCCATGAAGCACTTCTGAGTACACAAACCATGTGTATTTGTCAAGCCAAGAATGTTGGAATGTCAGTGTTTTGATCTTCCTGTGAGTTCCTTTTTGGACAGTTTGCTGGCAGAAGTTTCCGTACTTCTTACCAGGTGTGAAGTGATCTCTCAAGTAACCCAACCTATCCCTTCTGGATAACTTCGTCGAATCAATGCCTCCAGCTAGGATGTTTCTAACATCATACTGGTGTGGTCGGCTGGGGTTGAATGAAGCATGGGACACGTCTTCACAAGTGGATTCTGGTGCAACTGGTGTTGGCACATCTTCAACATTGGATATTGGTGCAACTGGGGGTAGCAACATGGCATGACTGTCTATGCTTGGTCCTGGTGACAGCTGTGAAACCACCCTCTGGTCCTTCAAATGAATTAAAAATGGTGGTTACTATAGAGCCCTATCAGACTGATCCCTGCCCCTATTAGTATATTAAACACTCACTTCTCTTCAATGCTGGCTCTTTAAGGAATCGGTGGAGAGGACCCACTCGGGTACGTTTATTTCTCTGTGATCGTTTTTTAGGCCGCATGCCCCTACAGTCTTCGCGCGGTCCTATACGCGTACGGTTGAATAATAAATTAACCTAAATTAATTTTGTAGCACAAGTATTGTGCTGTCTGTTGATATCAATATGTTAGCTTTTCTAGCGACAAAAGTTTTGAATCCCTCTGCTAGCGTTTAGGCCTATCGTCTAGCTGTTTATGATATCGATCGGCTAAGCTCTAGTACAGCAGACAATTTAGTTTGTCTGAGAGGATCTTCAGGGCCAAAAGGGGGGGGGGGGGTCTGGACCCCCTGGACCCCCCCTCTGTATCCGCCACTGCAGTGCTATAGGTAGTGGCTATTGTCACAGAAACTGTTTGCCTCAACAACAGAGATTGTAGTTTTTCAAGGAATAGTGAGGGAGAGTTTGAGGAAGGCCTAGATCAGGATGAAGCTGTATAGATAATGAATAACTGGTTAACAAACTTACTAACAATAGGTACAATTTGTTCATTTTGAATAACTGCTAATAAGTTACTGTTCAACATTACAGTCAACTATAACTGAGGGTGTGGCCCAAAATATAAGCCTATGCTGAGAGAGGATGCACCCTTTTCACTAGGCTGGCATTCAGTAAAATAGGGTGCACCCTTAATGCCCTCAAACAGTATGTGCAGGTTCTGCCTGCACATAATATATTTGAGGAAATATGGTATTTGGCTGGCTAGAAGGGATGGCAAATGGATGAACAATTGAAGGCCAGAACTACCGTAGGTGAATATATATCTATAAATTTGTCTAGTCACCAGCAGACTAAGAAATGAATAGGATAGGATCACTCTGAACCTCTTCTCTCTTGAGAAAGAAGCATCTAAATGCTTCATGGATCACTCTAAACCTCTTCTCTCTTGAGATAACTTATTAATCCGAGGCTGAATAGAAAAAAGCAAGTGCTTAATACAACCAATACTTGGAAATATCTTGGCTCTTTTGTTCTCTACAAATGTCCACTTCTCGCTCCACACACACACACACCAATGCATATAGGAAAGACATGGACTTATGTATATGCCACTCACCTTTCCCATTCCTTCTTCTCCCCTCCATATGCCTGCACTGTGGTGATGGACCCCAGGACTTCCTGTGCCACACCTCCAGCTGTGGCATAGTACTTCTGTTCCAGACTGGAGAAAAGCCCTCCCAGCTGCAGGTGGTTAACACAACGATTATCTAGTTATCATATATAGCTATACAAGTCTCCTGTGAAAAGTTCTGCATATTTATGGTAAATGGTATATGTATTGTATTCACTTGAATAGAGACTTCTATTTAGGTAGCGACTTCCCAGACACAGGTGCTGTGGTGAAACACTTGTGCAGTGTAAAAAAAAAGCTAATAGATCTGCTGAATCAAAGGGGACTGCGCTGATGCAAATTTTTTTGCTGAGTCATTGTGGTCGTGTTTATATAGACATAAAGCTAGCTGTAGTCAGCTACTGAGTTCCTGGTTGCTATTATTGTCAATGAGGAGTTTATTCAGTTCAATCTCTTCTTCATACCCTTCCTCAAGGGAGGCAAATAGATCTTCTCCATCACTGTTACTCAGTTAGTGAGTAGCTTCATGGCTGGAACAACTAAAGCTACTACTCATCACCCTTGAGGCAGTGAATCTCTCCATCTTCAAACCCTTCACAGATATTCCACCAAGCACAGGAGAATTTCTTTATCAACATGGCAACTTGTGTAGTGCAAGGGATATATAGCCTGCATGCTAGTGCTAATTACTATAATCAACTAGGTGCTCTGCAATTAGAACACACCATTTTTTTAATGTGGACTACCATTCAGGGTACGATTTCTATTTGAGTGAATACGGTAAAACAGGGACAGAGTTGATGACTCAAATTTATTCCTTCTCTTGAATTCCAGGATCAATCTTGTACTCTCCTTAGCCAATTAAACAAGCATATCCATAGAACACACAGAGAATACCCTTCACTCCTTTCTTTCCCCTCCATATGCCTGCACTGTGCTGATGGATCCAAGAACCTCATGTGCCACACACCCTGCTGAGGCATAGTACTTCTGCTCCAGGCTGGAAAACAACCCCCCCAGCTGGAAATGGTGATTGAAACAATTACTAAATAAAGAGAAATAATTGACCTGAATTGAACAGAAAAGTTGTGAGGATGCTACCACATCTTTCATATTTCCAGCACTTTCTTACGAGTTTAGAACATCATGAGCACCAAAGGGGGTGAAGTTCGAGACAACAATTGACAAACAAAATTTTACTCACTGAAATTTATTACGAGAAAGGCATTGTCTACTATGTCAACTGAGAGTTGGTTGAGATATTTTTTCTTTAGTGTGAGTACCGAGGTGAACCTTCCTCATCATTCTTAACTGATTAAATGCCATAAGTGCCATACGGCACAAACTCGGACATCATCGCGAATTTTTAAAATATTAATTGAAGAATTCGTATTACGCTCCAGTACTCCATATATACAAGCCCAATACATGGCTCGATTGACTAAAAATAGTTTTATAAACTTTACTTCTGGTTGAACGGGGCGAGCGATCAAAATCATTATTTTTAAATGGCTGACAATAGAGGCCGCCTTCATGAACAATCTCTTTCTGGCTTTTCCTTCTGTTTCTGGAAGTTCTTGATATTCGGAAAGCTGCACAGGCACATATATATGCTTACCAGGAATTATTCTGAATTCCTTCGTTCATCAACAACAAGGAGGTGCTCCTGGATGGATTTCTTGCGGTATGTTTTGTTGTAGACTATAGCAACGTAGCACTACATTCTTATACTAGACTGCAGCTTATTGTGTATTCTAATATGAATTGTTTGAGTTAATTTTTTTTAAGTTATAGCTAAGAATAGTTATAGCTAAGAATATAATTATTACAATAAACAAAGTCGGCATCCAATCAGTTATATGAAAATATAAAATTTTAAGGCGTAAGCTAAAAGGTTTATAAGAAAAAGTCATCAGTAGTTAAGTTGTCAGTTAATTAAAGTTGCCTATTACAGCACCACTGTAAAAAGTTAAGGCCAGTTCACAGTATGATGCTTGTTGAGCATATCGTATTGTAAGGTCATATTGAGCATTGTTCAATATATATGAGAGTTTTTATTTGTTAATTTTACAACCTTCATCAGGAATAAATACCATACATACTAGCTTAGCAATGCACTTGTAACATATTTATTCCTTGATGAAGGCTAGAGCATCTAGTCAAAACGTCGAGAGAATACAATTTGAAGTTGATTATTGAGAAGGTTATTGTAATGTCAACTGAGAGTTCATTGATAATTGTTTGGCCCTGGTTTTCTTACCGATTTGTGTTACAGTTGTCTTGAAGAAAGTATGTATGGTATTGATATTACTGTTACTATTATTATTATTATATATTATTATTATTATTATTATTATTATTATTATTATTATTATTATTATTATTATTAATATTTTATTTTTTTCTTCTTTCTTTTATTTTTTTAATTATTATTATTATTATTTAAAAAATTGCAGCACTTTGTAATCAGTATATACTGCAGACACTCAGTTAATAAAATCACAGGCAGTGCAACATACTGATGAGATGGTATAATTATATACACTTCACAACTTCAGTGCCATGCACAGAGTGAAGTCGTAGTTGAAGTTAACATATTACAAGAGAGGTTAAATCATTGAATCTCCCACACATGCACAAGTTAATTGACTAGCTAGGGCAAGTAAAAGTAAAAACTGGCACGGAATCTTCAATACACAACAAGAACAAAAAAACATCTTATGAACCCCCCAAAACTATATTAGACTGACCTATTGGACTGACCTGTTTAAGGAAAGAAGAGTGTATCCATGTAGATCATGATCAGTTAAATCATGCTCACCAACATTGCATTTATAACCAGTTATTTACCAATATTGTACTGATTTTAAATTAAATGTTAATCTTACTGGTTGTGGTCTGCATGGATACAAACAGATCAATCAAATGTAGCTGCATTTTTGTTCTTATTTCAGGTGTTTTGTCTGTTATAGTTGAGCAGTGGAGGATGAAACCAAGTCAGAGTTCTCCAAAGTCCAGCTCAGAGCTTCTGGGTCTGCCAGGCTTTAAAAACCTTTTCCAACTTAATTGTTGTTGCATATATCACCACATAATATGCCTTTTTGCTACTCTTGACTGTACCCATGCACACTATATTGACAACTGTACAAAAATCAATCTGCTGTTGTTGACTGTGCCAATGTATGGTATTCTATAGTCTTCTTTAAGGACTTGTAACTAAACTAGCCAAACAGCAGATGTCTTAGAAAAGGATCAGCTTCAGCTTCTTTGGACTTGGGAACAGTTGCCCAAGAGTGAGAACTTCACAAACGAAACAGCAAAGCTGAGTGAAGTCATTCATTCTGCTTATAATACAGCATGTGTGTTGGCTTGATCGCATCATCGATGGAACTGGTCACCATATGCTCTTTCTTACAAACTGCTTTAGTCCACAATTAAGAAACAAGTTGCTCGTGAACATGAATTGGAATATTTGAAGTCTTCTGCTACTAAAGTATTTGTGAATGGACGCATTATGTCCAAGTTATGTGAGGGGGAGAGAAGAGACGATATAAGATGATCCTTGAAGATGGATTTTAAGGTGCTTTCTTGTACTTTCAACATTTTTTTCTTGTCTGCCAGTTTGATACCTGGTGTCAAGGCACACTGGGAGACTTTTTAGAACTAATAGCACAATCAAGACAGCTAAGAATCTGCCAAAATGAGTTTTAGTGTGTTTTCAGTGTCCACCATTTTGAAATAGGGGTCAAGCCAGTAGAGGGAATGCTAGTGCACTCCCTGTAGACCTTTTTGCATAGATATATAAAAAAGATGAACATTTGCTTGGGTACTCACCATTATACATGCAGGATAAATACATGGGCAGTCAGTATATCCTATTGCTCCATAGTTGATATTACGTACATTATTTATTATACAGTGTGTGAGCTCACTTTAGAGAATAAGAAGCCTGCCACACCCATGAAGGGTACGATGGAGAGAAGGAGGAAGGCTAACTGGTATTGCCTCACCATACCCACCACAATGGCTGCCAGAAAGGTGGACATATATTGAAGAAATATTCCAATGTTATCACCGATAGCTTCGCGGATGATCTCTATTCCACTGCAAGTCATAATATAGCAAGAAGGTATTGGTTGTTAGCCCCAACACAAGCAGATACCACAGTTCAACAATAATAGTTGATGGATAGAACGTAACACAGCAGGCGTGTATATAATCTATAGATTGGAAAACTATGTATTATAAATTATGCACATGTTATATTTAACTCGTGCATCTCCATTTGTAGTAACACCAGTCCTTGTTTGTGTGTGTGTGTGAATGGAGAAGACACAAAAGAAAACCAAAATATATATAAACACAATCCTCACAATTGAGACTTCACAGTTAATAGTGCTAGATAAAAGAATCCTCCCCAAATAGCAATCACTCTCAAATTCATTGCACAATTGCATTGTTAAGAGGGCTTTCCTTGATTTACTAAGTGCACCTTCAGAAGAAATGGTTTCAAAATCACTTGCCCAACCCCGATAGAGATAGAACATATTGCAACGTGAAGTAAAAAGATGATGCAGCTTTCAAACTTAATTATGTGGTTTGCCGATGCTGATTGACTACCATAGATGCATGTATGCACAAACTCGGACATGATTTGCAATATATATTATATATATATATATATATATACACACATATACATAGGAATGAGACTTTGGGGGGGTGGAGAAGCTGACATTCAGTCTAGCTAGGTTTCCCAGTCTCTGTGATCATGCCGGGTCATGCCATGCACAGGTTCTCAATTACTTTTCAGGACTTATCCACAAAACACATACCCACACATACCCAAAAATGTTAAATGTCATGATGATAATTTTCCAAAATACTGTTTTCTTCTCCCATTTGCAGCAACAAAAAATAACCTGCACTTTGATGATGTTGATGCTGTCAGTTCTTGACTTGTGACAGTGTAGCAACAGGACATAACTAAATCTTTCCTGTGTCATAGAAAATCTAAGATAATTTTTAGTCTTGTCATTGCCAAAAATGTTATTTTAGAACTTTATCCAAGAAATAGCCAATCTCATTTAGCGCCAGACTCATTGCCTGGCTCATTGCCTGGCACACGAATTCTTTATTGCTATTCCAGTTGATGCACTACAATATCTGGAAGAATCCATAGTTGAGTAGTACGCCTGATCATGTTCAGATCATCTTTGTACATTTCTTCAGGTATGACAACTACTTGCCCATTTCCAGTGAGAGTATTGTCTGCTCAACATCTGCAACTAAATTTAAGTCCATTGCCTTATTATCCTACACATGACCTCCACTTATGTCTAAAGTAGTCTTTTGGGATTTCACGATGACAACATTCTGCTTCCTCAACTCTTGGCCTAGTAACTTTCTGTTATCTTGGTAGAACTGATTTTAAGTTAAATGCTGAGCTTCCTTCACTACTGACTCATTAAATCTATCATAAGCATCATCATTTCTCTGTCTTCTAACTGAGATTCTGCACAAACTTTGCAGCTCCTTCTGCTTCCTGGATCGCAGTACCTTTGCCCTACAAAGGCAATTCCTCTTACTGCTGAACAGCATGAAGCATAGTTTGAAGCATATAAGTTTTCCATACCTATGGAGATAACTTGATCAGCTTGACTTGGGAATCACTCTCAACCCCTTTCGCCTTGAGAAAAGAGAAGCTGCAAGATGAATATCCTTGTTGTGAGTTATGTTACAGGCATACAGAGTCTTTGTAAAATCCAGATTTTGTTTACAATAATAACCTTCTCAATAATCAATTGAAATTGTATTCTCTCGACATTTCGACTAGATGCTCTAGCCTTCGTCAGGAATATAATTTCAAGTTAATTATTGAGAAGGCTATTGTAATGTTATTATGTCAACTGAGAGTTTTGAGAGTATATTTAGTTGATCCAAACTGCTGTTTACATTCTAATAAATTATTCCTGATTATAGTCATAAATATTTTGTATAAAAACTCACACACAAACTAGTGAGTATATAGAACAAAAATAACTGTAAATATATATGCATGTGTGCAACAATAACCACTTGCCGGAATCATTCCTAATGTTGTAGTAGTTTCAAAATCTGAAATCCTCAACCCCACCAATACAAGAAAGCACACAGATAGGCGATACAAAGGAAAGAGGGGAAAAAAGGGAAGACCATCTAAAGTTTGACAATATCCTCTTTACACTCCACCTAAATACACTCCACCTAAAGTCATTGTGACTATGGACTAAGTACCGGAATTATTCCCTGAAGTGACATTGATTTCTGAAATGGCATGGAATGAGGCTTTCTGAAATAGTATTGTCCTGCAAGAGATGTGTGTATTTATCTGAAGTGGCATGAATTAGATTTTCTGAAGTGGCAAGGAATAGAATTGTTTTCTAAAATAGCACAGAATATCTAAAATCCAATGAAATACTTTTCTGGAAGTAACATCAAATTCACTTCTGAAGTATATATTCTGAAGTGGTTATGCCCTAAGCCTTGAAGTACATGTCAAAAATTAATACTCCTTGGCATTTGAAAAGCCATTTCACTGCAATTCTATAGCATTCCTATGGCTATTTATCATCATTGTCATGCCATCATCACCACCACCACCATTATCACTACTTTCACTGGCAATATATAACCACTAAGTAACTCACGTAGAAAGATGACTAGCCACATTCCCAGTGTTGTTGAGGTCAAACCACGCCTGCTCCTGCCTCAGGATGCTGTTATAGTACCTGAGTCTTATATTGTATACCTGGCGCTCAGCTGGCAGCTTGAAGAACCAGGTCTGAACCATCCCCATCAGGAAAGCACACACTGCAATCCCAATGAAGATGTAGACAAGTCTGTTTATCTCGTCAATGAAGAGCTGGTCTGTGAGACAAGTGGTATCAGCTCCAACTACTAGGGTGAGCACATCTTGGTATGTGAAATCAGTGCATGACAGGCTTGTAATTGGATCAATGAAAGTGTAGCGTCTGCTGCAGTCAACTGTCATGTTGATGAAAGAGGTGAAGTTTAGAATGGTGAGGGTGCTGCTTCTATTGTTGTCAAGTGGGCAAGGAGCAACGGACAACTCTGTACTTGTAATCGCTTGGTAGATGAAGGCATTGGTGATATCACCAAAGATAAACATGGCCACAGGAAAAGCAGCTCCATGGAGAAAGGAGGCCAGAGTACCGATCACCATCAGCACAACGTCAAGACATGTGGAATAGCGGAACTGTATATGACATGACCAAGCATGACTTTGTAAGGCAGGAGGCAATGATTAATGAACATGAGAGAGAAAGAGTGAGAACTGGAGGGAGAATACAAGGGGGAGATGTGACATTGAAGAAGAGAGGAAGAGGAGGAGAATATAAGTGAAGGGAGTTGAGAGGAAGGGTATGGAGTAGAAGGATGGCATGAACAGGGAAGCTACTGGAGGTAAGTATGGGAGTGGAGCATGAGAAGGAGAGCATCGTTTGAGGAAGGATGACACACGAGGGAGGGAGAGATAAGTGAGACACTAGGGAGGGAGGGGAGGATAGGCTCGAGAGAGAGAGAGAGAGAGAGAGAGAGAGAGAGAGAGAGAGAGAGAGAGAGAGAGAGAGAGAGAGAGAGAGAGAGAGAGAGAGAGAGAGAGAGAGAGAGGGGGAGGGAGTGGAGACAAGGATGCATAGCATTTAGAGTGAGCTTGGGAAAAGGAGACAAGTGAAGGAGAAAAGGCGAGATATGAGAGGGAGAGGAAGAAGGGCATGAAGGTTGAGTCAACATTATCTGTTACTATTTATTGCTCTTGGGATTTCAAAGGATACCATGAAGATTCCAACAAGCATGCTTAAAAAGGCATGGTGTGATGAGCTAATAAGGCCACTTAGTTTCACACCAAGTGGCAAATCAACAGCTATAATGACATACCCCACTATATTCGCGTATGGTAAACACAATATTGACAGTCTGCATCATAGGTCTTCAGTCTGCCAACATCATCACACAAAAAGTTAACTCCTACTAGATCAATCTGTATCAAGCGCTTCTTTAACTTGCCTAAATTGGGACTGTTAGACATAATGCATTCATTGTTCGCTGCCTCTGTCATCATGGTCAGACATTACACACAGAAGCATAAAGCTAGCTATGAACGATGGTATCTCAGCCTCAAGGACTAAAATTCAATGGGATGTTGCTATCTGTTTGTGTACTCAACTGCAGATTAGTCTAGACAGTGTAGTAAGAGGAGTCAATGTCCAGTTGGAAGCAACAGTATGCAGTAGCTGATTTCTAGAGAATCCCTTGTGAAACTATTGTGACCTTAGATTGTATATGAGCCCATGTTTGAATTTACTCCATTTAATTTGAATTTTGCTGCAATGGGTATATAGCACATAATTGTTATTATCTATCTTGTACAGCTTGTTCTGTTATATTGCTGCTACCTTGGAAGACTTTATGGAAGTCTTAATATTTCACTGTCATCTGCAAAGTTAAAATTTAGTCAGCCAGATCTGTATAGTTAATTCTTTCTTGCTATAAAATCTGGTGTGAGGATTTGTGGTCAAGTGCGTGGTTGGAAAATAAATTTTAAGGAATTTTCATTTTCCAACCGCATGCTTGACCACATACTCAAGTTTGCCTAATGGAAAAAAGTCGTTGCATGCAGTAGTAGGGCTTCCTCTAGCCACTGGTGATAATCTCAGCTCTCTAGCACTTGGCACTCGGGTTTTAAGGCCCACTTTAGCTAATGTGAGCAAGCATTCATGGAAAAGGCTATATATTTAAAGGCGGGATCAGAACAGAACAACAACAACAAAGAAGACAACTTGTGGTTACAAATTTGTAGCTCCTAGATTCTATACACTTCACTGTGTGGATTATATATAGCTCAAAAGGTAGATCTCTGCGTGCTCAAAAGGTAGATCTCTGCGTGCTCAAAAGGTAGATCTCTGCGTGCTCAAAAGGTAGATCTCTGCGTGCTCTCTTTCTTAGTTTGAGAATACCTCAAAATCTGAGCGCCTGAATTTGATGAAGGCTTATTGGAAAGTGCTAAGCAGCTATATAGTGTGAAAAGAGGAAGCCTACTTTTTGCAATGAATGTTTTCATGAGTGGCTAGGTAATAAAGCATGGCTACTGAAAGTGTCAATGGTTGCCAAGGAAGATAATTGAAGTCCAGAAGCCACTGCAGTGGCTAAGTGCTGCTCTGGAACTACACCTGTAATCTCACAGCCATCCATTCAGGCACTCAGATTTTGACTTCCTCAGTTTAGCTGCATGTAACTATTACAAGAGAGCACATGGGGAGAGATCTATCTTTTGAGCTATATAGCTCTATCAAGTTCATAATTATAGTGATGTGTGTACAATCCAGAATCAATGGAGCTCCAAACAAAATTCTATTTCAGCCCCTCTACCCACCTTCTAAATTGCATAGAGCTCCATTACTTAAAATGGTCTAGTTTTCCCTTAGGTTGGGTAAAGTCCATTTACAGCGGGTGTGAGAGCCAGGCAATTTTAAAGTTGTTATTATTTAATCCTTGATACAATCCTTGATACACAAACACTGCCAATTTGAGTAGTGTATTTGCTATTTGCAAACATCGACATTACTCCAAGCTACTTCTGTCAGGCTCTGAAACCCTTTATTCACTTGAAATGGTGTAGAACAAGCCACTACATTCACTTTAGAACTATATCTCACTTCAACTCTGCTACGGTTACCTAGTAGTCTGACACCATTTCCATATCAGCACGAACACCAACTAAATATAACAGCATATGCGGCAAGGTTGGACACGGGGGTGGAATAAGACGCGGAAGGGAGGAATAGGACACGTAGCTCTATGTATAATCATGCATTGCCTTACCAGTTTGAAGAATGATACAGGGGCATCCTTTCCCTTATCTTCTAGCGACATCGCGAGCACTAACACTTTTTCACACTTGACGTGATTTGTCTCTTTTTATTTACATAACGGCGCTCGAGGGAAGCCTTGAAAATGCTATTATCATGAGCTGAGGCGGGAATGGGGCTAGAGTCTTGTTATCTTCAGCTCCAAGGTTCTGAAGTAGAATGCAGACATATACTGGTAATGCTAACCTGCCTACTGTATCATACTTTCTGTCTTGGTACAATTTATGAGTTTGTTTGCCTGTTCACTTGGTATATAGCTACTCAGGTCCCTGTCGATCCAGGGAATCTTTCTTCACTTACTCGTTGTTCTCATTCTCTTAGCCCTCAAGGGTTCGATCCTGGCAGAAATATTTCTCCTCGCAGAATTCTTCTTCTGCTGCTGCTACTTCTTCTTCCTCCTCCTCCTCCTCCTCCTCCCCTCCTCCTCCTTCTTCTTTTTCTTCTTCCCATGCCTTTTTACTGCAATTGAGTAAGTTGTGGATGTGGATTATAATGTGTGGAGTCTTCAGTGGGTACACCATTTTTTACCAAGTGATATAGCTAAAAACTTTGTGGTTCCAACTTTGGAGCTTCATAGATTCTGCCCGCTTCACTCTCTATGAACTTGTCAAAAGATAGAAAGATAGTTCTCTCTGTGTGCTCTGTTTTAATTATTGCATACTAATAACCATGCCTAAGTTACAAGCAGTCAAAGTTGGGGACTTCAAAACCTGCATGCTCAAAGTCTATCTCCTAATTGGAAAGGTGGCTAGAGGAAGCCCAATACAAATGTGAATGCTTTGTCATGCACATTGTCATTTTCTTGCAAATAATTTAATTGTTCTGTTGAACCTTGAGATAGGCCATCACTAAGAATAAATGACAGTGACTATATACTAAAAAAGAAAAAAAGGAAAAACACATGAATTAATTATTATTACAACAAAATAATGAATTACAAAGAGTATTGTGAATTACAAGGAGTTTATTTGGGGATAACGAGAGGGTGGAGGTGCTAAAGATAGGATAGGACTAAGTGCCAAACATTTCCTCTTCTCCCACCGTTTGACCATTACAATTCAGTCTACCCTATCCAACCGCTCTTCCTTCACCCCTGCTACTGATCTACCCAACATTAGGACTCTCCCTTCTTCATCTTCATTTCTCCATTCTACCACCCACTCTTCAGACCCTTCAATGCCCTCAACCATATCCAATAGTCTTCCTCGATCACCAGCAAACTCCCTATAGTACAACAAGAAATGCACAACATCTTCCACAACACCTTCATCACGTAGCTGACATCTACCATCCAGGCACATACCATACCTCACCTTGTCACCCAAGAGTCCCGCTGATGCCATCCTTAACCTAAATCTCAGCCTCACTTCCCCAGTGTTACTGAATCCTCTTACATATCTTTCTTGTCCAAACTCTTCTTATACCTGGATTTCCCTCCTACTTCTTCCCACCACTCTTCATTATGAACATCCCTCACACAATTCCTCCATGTTGCACTTGAGCCTACTATCTCAAACGCTCCTTCCCCCCCAAACTTCCTTTTCAGCTCACAAAACTCTGCCCACCAACCGGACAATCATCACTAAACAGTGCCACAACAAGAAGGGAAGAAAAGAAAGTGTTATTTGGATAGAGGTTGCAGAGTGAGTGAAAATAGGATAGTGAAAAAAGTTGTGGCAACTCTCATATTACTTTACCTCCATTTCATCCTGCTCATATAACCAATTCTTGCCCTCAATTTCTCTGCCTTTTCCCCAAATGAACATTTCCTCTCATCCCCCTGTCAAACTACACACCAAGGTATTTGAAGGCTTCCACATTCTCCATTCCCTCATTAATCTTCCACTCTCCTCCACTACATTTTCTGCCAACTGTCACTGACTTACTCGTCTCACTATTAAACCTAAATCTCTTTCATTGCGTACTCCCCTACCACATCCAACGTCACTTGTAACTCCACCTGATCTCTCGCTAACAATATCATCTGCATACAGCAATCCACCACACCATGTCCTTTCCACTTCAATCCTAGCCTTTTTCCCTTCTATAATTAATTTTCCACCCGCGTGACCACGTACTCATGTTTTAGCACCTAATGAAAACACTCACTTGCATAGATAGGGCCTAGTCACAGGTACTAATTTTAAATGGCTAGCACTTTCCAATTAGCAGAAACTTTTGGCAGCTGGTTTTGAGGTCTCCAGCTCTGACTGCCTGAAACTTGGACATGGTTATACATATGCAACATGTCTTAGTAGCAACAGAGGGCAGACAGAGAGAGAGAGCTAATCTTTCGAGCTATCATCTAGTTTATAGAGTGAAGTGTTTCATAATCTATGGAGCTCTAAAGTTGGAACCTCAAGTTTTTGTACCACTTTTTTTTAAATGGTATCGCCCCCCCCCACTTTCAGGTGATAAACAGTGTGATATTTAGAGATAGAAACATGAATTCTTGAAAATTAATTTTAATGTGTTTTTTTAATTTACTATTTCTATATTTTTTGTACTGCCAATTTCCTTCTTTAGCTGAAGGATTCAAGCACAGCTTGAGCCCTCCCAAATAATGTGTTATAAAAACTTGTGGTTATGATTTTGGAGCTCCATAAATTCTGCACACATCATTCTATGAACTTGATATATAGTTCAAAAGGTAGCTCTCTCTCTGTGCGTGCGCTCTTTTGAATGTTGCATAGGTATATATAACCATGCCCAAGTTACAGGCAGTCAAAGTTGGGAAAACCTGCATGCCAAAATCCCCAACAGGTCTAAGCTCTTAATTGGAAAGTGCTAGACAGTTGAAATTAGTAGAGGATGTCCTACTCCTACAAAATGTGTGTTTTCAATAAGTGAGTGCATGATCAAGCATGCTAGTTGATTATAGAAAATTGATTTTCAACCCCAACACGCATGTGAAAGCACTCATTTAGTAGAGTAGGGTTTCCTCTAGCCACTGGTATTAATTTCAACTGTCTAACTCTTTCCAATTATAAGCTAGAACTGTTGGGGATTTGAGCATGATGGTTTTGAGGTCCCCAAATTTGACTGCCTGAAACTTGGGCATAGTTCAACAGTTTTTATATAAAAAGAGAGCACAGAGAGAGAGCTGTCGAATGAATTTATGGATGGTATCGGCCTCCCATGAAGTCTACTTGGACCTAATTTGGCTATAACTTAAAGGCAGCTAAGAAGCTGTAAGTTTCAGCTGAGATATGACAGAGTGTCCAACTATCCCACTTTTGGCGGGATTGTCTCACTCACAGCTGCTCACAACAGTTATATCCCACTCACCAGCAGTTATCACATTGTCTTCTATTATGGGCCAGTTTAAGTTTTTGTTCAAACTTTCTTGAAACTTCAAGTTCCAGCTGATACGCTAATAACAACTGACTCAGCAATAAAAGTAATGATGTGGACAGCACATGACTAGTAAATGTTGTCATGTGATGCCCGCCATGCAATTGATCATGGCTGCTTCCAAACGTGGAAGGGGGAAGTCTGAGTCGGAGTGTGAATAATTAACACATTGCTTGTTAGTTACGTCCGTCATAGGTAGTAATTGGTTTCAGGCACATGCTGCTTACAACTAGACAGACTTTTTATACCCATGTCCACAGCAAAGAAACAGCAGTCCCTCCTGTTACTTCAAAGGAAGAATAATTCAGCCAGTGAAGATCAAGTCACTGTGCAAGATCAAGTCACTGTGCCACTGAAAGTAGAGGAGAAAAAGCAAAGATTCTATTCATCTTGAGTTTCCATGAAGATCTCAGTTTGTCTGATGAAGATCTTTGTTTCGCTGAGGAAGATCTCATTTTGACTAAGGAAGAAGATTGTCAAAGAGCATCACATCAGCTACTGTGTCCCCTAGCCCTGCTGAGGCCTCCCATTCTGCATGTTGTCAAGGTAAGGAAGTAGATTCTGAACAACAGCAGCAGCTAGGTTATTCTGGAATAGAGCTTTGGGGTCATAAATAAACCTTGTCAACCACATTCTCAGAATACCTTCCCCCAAAAAACTGTTTGGGAAAAAGAAACCTGAGTACCGGTCCTTCAAGGCTATTTGGTTTGATAATGTGATATGGTCATCTTGGCTTCACTGGGAAAAAAGTAATGAAAGGGCTTACTGTTTCATTTGCCGAAATATTTATGCCTTCAACCAGCTCACTTTCTCAAAAAACTGCAACCGGGTATACCAATTGGAAAGATGCTACTCGATCCTTTCAGCAACACCACCAAAGTGCATGTCTCAGAGAATCCAAGCTTCCAGATATTGCCTCAAAATTATTTTTACTTCAGTTGAGTATCTTGCTCGGCAAGGATTGGCATTGCGTGGACACTGTGAGGAGAGAGGAAACTTTCTTCAGCTACTGAAGCCATTTTAAATCCTGGTTACAGAAAACAAAATCTTACACTTCCCATGATATACAAAATGAGATGGTGAGGATTATGTCCCACATGATCAACGGTCAATTCTTAAGGATATTTGTGCTAGTCATTTGTATTCTATCAGTGCAGATGAGACGGTTGATGTGTTGCTGACAGAAAAAGTAAGTCCTTGTAAATATAATAGAAAATTGATGTGCTGGACTATAATAATATATATTATTTGTTGCAGATGGTTGTATGCATAAGATATGTTTCACCCCTCACATTTGAAGTACATGAAGATTGTATCGGCATGTATGCAACTGAACGTACTAATTCTGACCAGTTGACATGCTTAATCAAAGATGTGTTACTTCATGCCAGTCTTTCACTACATCAATGCAGAGGTCAGTGTTATGATGGGGCTGCCAACATGTCTGGTAGAAGATCAGGAGTGTCAACACAAATCCAAAGAATTGAGTCCAGAGCAGTATACATTCATTGTATGGGACACTCACTAAATCTTGCTGTTCAAGATACCTGTCTAAAAAAATCAAAACCAAGAGAGACACATTTGATACAGTCCTTGAGTTGTCCAAAATGTTCAAATATAGTGCCAAAAAGAAATCGATGCTCCAAAAATTGAAAATTGAAATCAGAACTTTCTCACTTTCTCCAAAAACTCCTGGTCTCAAACCTCTTTGCCCAACTCGGTGGACAGTTAGAGCTGAATCACTTCGATCTATTCTGCCCAACTATTCTGTGATTCTATCTGTACTAGATGATATCACAACAGAATATAGTGCAAATGTTGAGGCTGCTGTTACCATAGCACGTGGTATTCTAGCTACTATGAAGAAGTTTTCCTTTCTTTTTGGCGTATATATTTGTAGCTGAAATGTTTCTCAATTACTGATCTCCTGAGTAAAGCTCTTCAAAAGGAAGACCATTAGTGCAACAGAAGCAAGAAAATTTGCATCAGTAACTCTTTCTAGCTTAAAAGAGTGATCTGACAGTGACTTTGACCTTACCTGGTATAAGATGCAAGCCAAGGCTTCTGATTAAATGTTGATGAACCAATTTTACCTCGTCGAAGGAGAACCCCTGCCTGCATAGATGAGTATGGCAACAATACTCATCATGATGACTGACACAGTGGAAACTATGTATAGTAGGCTTTACTTTGAAATTTTCGACAAATTGATTGGTGAAATTGAACGTAGGTTTGACTCCCCTGCTTTTATTTTATATTCTAAAATGGAAGAAATGTTGAAAAAAGCTTCTTTGGGAGACACAATTCTTAACTCACTCTCAGATATTATTGAGCATTTTAGAGGTGAACTCATCAAAGAACACTTGCAAGTTGAATTGTCTATGCTCAAAAATATAATGGAGGGAGAAGATTATTCAGTTTGTACTTTAAGGGAAAAACTTACTCAGTATAGCACACACTTTTCCCTCAAGTCAGCAAGCTTTTTCACTTACTCTTTCTTGGTAATTCCAGCTACTTCTGCTAATCATTTTCATCATTACGTTGCATCAAAACATATCTACGTTCCACAATGAAGCACGAAAGATTAAACAGTCTAATGATGCTATACATTCATAAAGATAGAACGATCACCATGAGGGAATTTGTCCTGACCAAGATCGAATGAGTGTTTTTTGGAAAGTTTTGTAACAATGAAAATAACTATGACCTATATAATTCTAATTGTATGTAATGAAAATGAAAGCTTTGCACTCAGCAAGGGAGGGAATACACCCTGCATGACTTCATACTACTCAACACTATACATTATGAGCAAAGTCCGCCGGACCACTTTGAAAAAGGTGGAGCCACCCCTGTTAAATGTAAGGGGGCTGAAAAACCTAAATAGGGGGACCAGCCATCCCAATCATTGCATATTCTTGTTCAGGGTGTTGGACAGTTTGTCAATGTGAATTGTGAATTAAGGGTAGTAGTAGAACAGGCAAGTGAGTGGACTAGCCAGCAGAATAAAGTTAGTCCCTCACACAGTCCAGTCACAGGCACAGTAGTTTCTCCCTTGTGCTGGATGACAAAGCTGTCAGCTACCTCCACTGAGATCATGATCTGAATAAAATCAATCAAATCAGTGTGTCTGCCTAGACTGAAGCATCAAAGATGTTCACACATTATCTGTTATGATGTGCCAACACCCACCAACCTGTCCAGTTATCTGCTCACCTGATATCAAAACTCGGTAGACTCCAGCACTCTCTATCCTGATTAGGGAGACTGTGGATTTTCCCTCTCTGCACAGGCACATTGCCCCAGGTGGTTGTTCCCATGTACAAGGTGCCATGCTGCAAGTAAACCAGAGGCAGCCGATAGAGAAGTGTCAAGTTTGACTTCTGGTAGGTGCATTCATTTGGATGGATGGTTAGCCCCAAACAGTGACGACAGTATTCATAAAGTACTTCTCACTGTTTTGCTGGAGTACAGCATAGTGGAAGAGATACTGTGTCATGTCAATTTTAGTTTTCATGGCAGAGAGAAAGTGTACAATTACAACCAAAAATATGACATCATGGCAGTTGGTCATCAAGGGTACTCAATGTAATCCAGTTTACATCGATGCGATCATCATTCGTGGATTATTTCAGCATATCCCAAGAGTGGCCCAACTGCTGGTAGAATATATGAGGTTGCCAATGCAAATAAATGGAACTGCAGACTTTCAATATAAACCATTCTCCTGCATTTTTCCTAACCAAATACCTAGAATTTTCACCTTATCACTCTCAAGATTTTACCGCTTGAAAAGTTGTTTAAGATATGATCAGTCCAGGCAGTTTTGGGAAAGGTTCCAATATGATATATGATGAGTAATGAAGCCATTAGTCTGATTTCTAAGGAGAAATGGGACCAACTGAACCCTCAGGACTTCAGTGGCCTGCACAGTGCACCATAACAACCTATATAGGAGTCCTGAATGCCTTCGTGACCGATCATGTTTTGGGAAACTACCCGATGGCAAAATTCTGGTGAATGGAATCCAAATGCAGAAACTAGTGTGATATGCTGCAGGTGGCTTGGTTGGAGTAGTTTGTTGTGTTTTCCAGTTGGTCTGTCTGTCTGTGGGAGAACATGGTCCTCCTGGACCTGTTAGTCCACAAGCCACTATATTTGGAACCAACCAAATAGTCTGAGGTCCTGAGGGTCCAGTTGGTCCCATTGCTCCTAGATCTCAGGGAAACCCTGCAGCCCAGGAGGTTTATACTCCCCCAACACTGTCCCACAAACCCCAAAGAGTAATTCAGACATCTGTATACACATAAACTATGAAAAATGCAGCAGATACATTTGCTGATTATTTTGTGTACCTTTCCTGTGACCAGCTGTATTCTTTTAGTGGAGTGAAAGAAATAAAAACTTCTCTTCGTACACAACAATGGATATACTCGGCTCTATTACTCCACAAAACATACCTATTGACATTTCATCAAGTCATTGACAAATTTGCTCAGTGCCATCCCAAATGACTTCAAATGATGAACAAGCCGACTGCTCTACTCATCTCATCATCAAACATTGTCATGTTCCACATGTCATGCCCAAAAAGTGGCATGGTAAGATGTCACTTCAGCATCCCCCTACTCAAAATCCTTGCTACTCCCCTGTAACTTTGTGGTGTGCATTAGTCCTTTATCTTGCTCATAGTGGACCAATGTACAAAGTTCCCATTGATAGTATTGCAGGCAGCATTTGTTGGTGAGGCCAAAACAGACAGCCAGACAAGAAGAAAGTACTTAAAGGAGAGATTCAACTCTCCTGAAAGTGTGATATCTAATTCTCTGTGAAGACATCAACTAGTGGCTTTGGTTGTAGATGAAGTACTGTGTGAGAACATGAGGTGATGAGTTAAAGACAGCATTTAGAGAGATTGGTAGTCTGCAGCCTGATTCTTACATCAGTCAAAGTCATGGCTCTAACAGCCGCCTCAACTGTTGAAACTTTGTCTGTTGTAACAAATCATTTATGAATATTGCCTCCACATGTATGCAAAAAGACAAATAAATGTGGGTGAGCTGATATCACAGTTGTGCAAAAGAATTTCCCATTTAGCGGTCTTTGCTAAAACTATTCTCTATGTCAGAATATACGAAGATATACTCATCAAGAAAAAGATGGGACTACTGATTACAGAACCACCAGGCTATCCCAATCTCACTCACTTCAGTTGGTTTATATGTTTACCAAAGTGCTGACAACAGACAAAAAGGATTGAAATATTTTACGGAAATTACATCTAGTGATTGCCACAATGGAATTTGGAATGAGCAGTGATTGTCCAGACGTCCGGAGGGTCTTGTACTGGGGAGCACCAAGCACCTTGGAGGAGTATATCTGCCAGGATGAAATGCACAGGCCTCTGTGGCAGTGGTTTATGATGGCAAAGGAGGAAGACATGTTAATTTTTAATGTTAAGAACTATTTAGATTTCCACGTAGATTTCTTTTTACCTTTTGATGTATTCTGAAAGTGACAATACTGTGTGTGGTTGTTCATATTGTGATGTATGCAAAGCTTCCTGTTGCCTGTTCTAAATAAGATTTTATCCTTACATATAGTTTTGGAGATAATTAATGATTGAAATGTAGGTAGTGTGAAAATATCACTGATGTTATTATACTGGTGGAAAAGGGGCTGTTTTGTATGTCATTGTTCATTATACAGCAACTAGAGTGTTCGAGGGAGTAGGAAGTAAAACAGAAAGTTACATATCATCATAGTTAAGTTAGAAAGCAACATCGGTGTTGGCATATTTTTGGACTGTTCAAGCATGACATGTGGAACAGCTCAGTAGTCTCTTAAAATCAAGTCATGCTGATTAGAACAAATTTGCCCGGATTGAGGCTGCAACCGGAGAAATAATGGTCTTTGACATCCCCAATGACTGGAGCATTGTTGTTACCATCTTCTTGTAACTTCTGCGAGTTATTCTTTGGATGCTCCTCTTCCTTGATGGTGTTCTAAACTTGAAAAGCTTCTCATCACTCCTATAATGTATCTTATTCTAGGACATATTTACTCCTTACGGAAGTTTATTTTTTATTTAGCGAGTCTGTGGAGATAATTCCTCCAACTGGTGATCCCAACTCGATTGAGTGAAACATTGAGGTGCTTCTGGCTGATACCACTATAACAACATGCACCTGACCATTTTACCGCATATTAATTTGTAAACAATTCCTGTACTAAATTGCCCTTCCTGTGTCATGAAACTACTACAACTCTCCTCCTCCTCTTCCTGGTTCATCTCAACTTCTACTCTACTAACACTGCACGCACCTGACAGTCAGAAATAAAATAAAAATCACATAAGACATGCAATATGCAAATTTTATCCAACCAGTGTCAAAGACTTCCATGTTAATTATATTTTCCTCTTCCTCCTCATTCACTTGAACTGTAAGTAAATACCTCCTTGGTAGGGACCTGGCTGAAGTAGGCCACAGATAGGGACCTGGCTGAAGTAGGCCACAACAATAAACAGATATAACAACAACTCTCAAATTATCAGAGCAAGCACATTCGGTAAGCTGTGCGAGTTTTCTCTTCTGTTATGATAACATAATTTCAGCCATCCTAAGATGATTTGTCAGGGCTTTGTTGGCACAGAACACTCTCCATGTCTTTGGTCTCTACTAAATATGCCAAAGATAAACTCAGCATTGTCAATGCTACAATGACTTTCTCGATAATTAACTTAAATTTACTCAATCTGAGGGAGTAAATTTAATGTTTTATTATCAACAGAACTTATTCATATAATTTATAGAACCCCCTTCCCCTCAAGTTCAAATGTTCAAGTGATGACTAGGGAAATGGCTCGTTCCCAACCCTGATGGCAAAGATCCCATTACTGAGGCACGCTGCACAGCCACAGAAATCTGAATTTAATGATTATGGAGAAAGTCGTTCATCTACTATGTCAACTGAGAGATCGCTGAGAGAGTATACAGTTAGTGCTAAAGTACAATGTGAGGAAATAACTGTGTCACAGAGGCTATGTGCTCACCAATCTCTGGAATATGGTATTGTTACAGTCACTCTGGTCACAAAACTATCATTTAGCTCAGCACCACCTAATTCCCCAAGTGGCTGATGGGTTACCTTTTATAGGTTCTCCCACCAGCTCCTATAAGATAACACTTAATGAGAGTCTCTGCCTATATCACGACCACATGTTCAATCCTTCGCACACCCTTCCCCTTCTCCTGCAGTGGCATATCCTCTGTCATCCATTCCTTCCTGGAGAGGCCATCGGCATTGCCATGCTTTGTTCCGGGCGTATACAGTTAGTGCTAAAGTACAATGTGAGGAAATAACTGTGTCACAGAGGCTATGTGCTCACCAATCTCTGGAATATGGTATTGTTACAGTCACTCTGGTCACAAAACTATCATTTAGCTCAGCACCACCTAATTCCCCAAGTGGCTGATGGGTTACCTTTTATAGGTTCTCCCACCAGCCCCTATAAGATAACACTTAATGAGAGTCTCTGCCTATATCACGACCACATGTTCAATCCTTCGCACACCCTTCCCCTTCTCCTGTAGTGGCATATCCTCTGTCATCCATTCCTTCCTGGAGAGGCCATCGGCATTGCCATGCTTTGTTCCGGGCCAGTGGTCTATGAACAGTTGTAGTGCCAATGACCCAATGGGTGAGGTGGCTGTTGGTGTCCCGCATGTGGTCCAGATAGATGAGACATCTGAATGGTGAAGAGCACCCCGGCGATATATGCACTAAATTGTCTTACTCGATCCACCACCACCAGGCATTCCGTTTGCATGGTGGCATACCATGTCTCTCTTGGCAACAGCTTCCGGGTAGAAGGCGACTGGGTGTTCCTCTCCGGCTTCATCAACCTGGCTCAGCACGGCCCCAATCCGACATCTGAAGTGTCCGTTTGCACGATAAATTCCCTACTGAAATTGGATCCTCTCAATACTTGGTGAGAGGAGACCTGGTATTTGAGTTCTTCGAATGCCCTCTGGTGTAAACCTGTCCATGGCACTTTGTTGGGACTGTCCTTCTTCATCAAATCTGTCAGTGGTACTGCAATGGTGGAGAAGGCCAGGATAAACTGGCGGTATCCTGCAGGCCCTAAGAATGAACAAACATCTTGCTTGTGGCGTGAGGTATGGAAGTGCTGGATTGCACTGACCTTGGCTTCTTTGGGTCTGACCCTGCCCTATCCCACTATGTGGCTGTGGTATGCACATTGACATTGACCGAGCTGACATTTGGCCAATATATCCATCAGCCCGGCTTCCCATAGAGTCATTAGGACAGCTCAAATGTGATGCAGGTGAAGACTTCATGTATCACTAAACACGACCAGGTTGTCCATGTAGCTCTACTAGCAGGCCGTTTATCATTCTTTGGAAGACTGTGGGTGCCCCCACTAGGCCAAATGGCATTATGTACTTGCCCAGCGGGATCACGAATGCATCTTCTCCCGAGATGCCTTCTCTACTGGCACTTGCCAATAGCCTTTGGTCAAGTGTAATGTGGAGATAAACTGTGCTTTACTGAGGCCATCCAGGAGGTCATCCATCCTTGGCATGGGGTAGGGGTCTGCACTGTCACTTTGTTCAATTGTCGATAATCGAAGGAGTCATCCGTCTTAGGGATGAGAATGATGGGAAAAGCCCATGCACTGGTGGATGGTTCAACGAGGCCTTCCTCCAAATGCCCTTGATCTCGGCCTGGACTGCTTCGTCTGTGGGGGACAGCCTGTATGGATGGGGTAGGCATCCCGGTCTCGATCTTGATACTTGCTTGGTCTGTCCTACCTGGTCTTATGCTGAAAGTTTGTCAAAATTCGGCTAGCAGGTGTTCCAGGTCCCTCCTCGGTTCTTCCTACAGATGTGCTCTTTGGCTACAAGCTCCTTCCATGTGGGGTTGTCCACTTCATTTCATTTGTCGTCTTCCATCCCCTGTATGACAAATAAACACACTGCTGATGAGGCCCTCCACTCAGCCAACATATTGATGTGGAACATCCAGATTTGCTTCCTCTTGTCGGCCATCCAGAGTTGGTGCATCATTGTGGACATCTTCTTAGTTACCGGGTATGGTCCCTTCCATCATCAACTTGTTGGACTTGGCTGGAATCAATTCTCTCTCCCTGACTGTCCAGTCATACCAAGTCTTTTGCTCTTTCTTAGCCTTCGAGTCATTGATGGTCACGATCTATCGTGTGTCTGCCAGCTGGTTCCACACCCATTAGAGGAAGGATACCACATTCTCTAGAGTGTTCTGTTTCTCCTCCCAGTACTCCCTCAGAACGTCAAGTGGGCCTGTGGGTTGCGGAGTCCAGGCATGTGGCACCTCTATGTAAGATATGGTAAAGCCTTTGTCCCACTGGTTTGGAAATTTAGCCATGGTCTTTCACAGCATCTGCTTCATTGTTGCATTGAACCATTCCACCAAACCATCCATCTGGGGGTGGTATGGTGGTGTGCAGATCCCCTTCACTCCAATCTGCTGGTAGAGCTCTTGCATCAGGGTACTGGTAAAGTTTGCCCCACAGTCTGTTAGGATCTCTTTCAGGAATCCCACCAGGGAGAACAAGGATATCAAGGCATCAGCAATGGTGGCACTGTTGGTGGTCTTCAGGGGTAATTTCATGAACTGGGTAGCACAGTCACAGAACAAATGGCTGAAGAAACATGAGACAAGGCAGAAAGTGCTGGACCAGTGGATAACAGAGGATGTCCTAACTGAGATATCTGACTAGGTGCGAACCTGGGTCAGGGACAGAAAGCCAACATCAGGAAGGAGACGATGCACTTGGTGGACAATTACATCTCTAACAGGAACTGGGAGACAGAACCTGGGAGTCGGCCAACTCTCCCATCCAGCCAATGGCAGCCACAACAGATCCCTCTGACAGACGGACGGTGGTGGCAGGCAACTAATTCGAGACTGACAGAGAGGCAGGGTCGACCCGAGATGGACCATAACAAATCCTCTGACTGTCAGGATGTATCTATGCCAGCTTTGGACTTGGGCAGCAGACCCACCATATCCATGGCTACTTGGTGGAACGGCTGATCGATCACCAGCATGGTGACCACGGGGGCTCGATTGTGTTGGTGTCTTGCCATCATCTGGTGTTCCTGGCATCTCACTGGTCCAGCACTTTCTGCCTTGTCTCATGTTCCTTCAGCCATTTGTTTTTCAAGAGGACCTTCTTCTCGATCCAGGTCTCCTCCATCTTCTTCACTGCACCCTATCTCCCGGTATGTATCGGAATTGATGTCAAAGTAGGCCAGGAAGGCTTCCTTGACATGGCCATACTATATTCTGATCTCCTCCGTCAGATGACATCCCTGAGGTGGTCAGTTAGGAGTGGCACCAGGTTGGCTAGACAAAATCATTTTGGCCCACTCCAAACATCTCCATGTGTTTTTGGAATGTAGATAGGAATTTGTCTAGGTCATCCCCGTCTTTGAAAGGAGCATGTACAGGTATTCCCTTGCTGGTCTTCCTCTCCTCTCTCACTCTTCTCGGCGTCGCTCATTGTCTTCGATCTGTAGCCACACCTGGAACTGGCCTCCTCTCTGCATCTGTTGTTGTCCTCCTTTTGTTGAGGTTCCTCCCTCTCGTATCACCAGTCATCTTCTTTCTGCTTGAGCTCCCGAGCTCTTCCTGTTCCCTCTTGTAATGTCTGTCATCTTCTTGGCAGCGTTGTTCGTCCTCTCACCTTTATTCCCTCTCTAGCTTTCTATGGCTAGTTCTCGTTCCCTCAGTTTCATCTCTGTCTCTCTGGCTTGCCTCATTTCCTCCCAGTCCCTCCGGTATCTGTTGTCTACTGCCCGGATGATGTGGTCCTGTATGGAGAGGACAGAGGTTTCGCTGTCTACACCACTGAGGTCCAGCTCTTGAGGTGTCGACTTGAAGCATTGTTTGTGACCCCCCTCCCCCTTCTCTTCTGTTTCTGTTTCAGAGCCAGTGGGGTGCTCTGATTCAAACTCTCTGGACATCCATCTGTTCCTCAATTCATGTGACATCTTGTTGTCTGTTGAGGATTACTGTGAGGATAAAGCGTTTCTGACATGCTTCGGGTCTATAATAACTGTTTGGTTCGGAGGATAGCTGGTCGGATGGTGTAGGTACAGATCGACCACCAAAAGTGAAGAAATACAGAGGCTATGTGCTCACTGGTCTCTGGAATATGGCACTGTTACAGTCCCTCTGGTCCTCAACAAAACTATTATTTAGCTCAGCCCCTCTCCCCCCAAGTGGCTGGTGGATTACCTTTTATAGGTTCTCCCACCAGCCTTTATAGGGTAACACTGTAATGAGTCTCTACCTAGACCATGACCAATGGGCCAGTATATACGTGTGTGCATCTACAAGTCTCTAGGTATGAATATCTGTTACACTCTAGTTTGCTAGCCCTATGTTAATGAGTCTCTCTCTGGTTGTCAGGGATCGGCTTCCCTGGCAACAGGCTCAATCCCTGACATACAATCAGAACCACGTAATATTTTGCACCTGTGGTTGGTAGGTGCTGCATCTCGGCATAAACATGAGTTCACCATGGCATATGCTACTAGTCATTGATGCGATCTAATTTTGTGATGAAACCTTGAACAGACACTCTATGGTACTTGACCAGACTAGACTATCTTCAAACATGTGCATGCTTGTGTGTTTAAGAGTTTGGCTAGCAAGACTATATACACCTCCAGAGGCCTAGAACAAAACTTAAGAGCAAAGAAATGCAGCCAGGAGTGCTTCCTTTCTCAAAGACGAAAGGGTTCAGTTTCCTAGTAGGTGCCTGTGCAGCTTGCATCCAGAAATACACATCATGTATATATAACCATCTCCAAAACCAGCCACTTTTTCACAGCGCTAGCTGTCAGGGAAATGTATTCTTGGTACCCTTGGGTCATCTAGACCGAACCACAGAATACTCCCTGCGATGCCTAGCTCTACTCCCTTAGCCAGACCACTTGTTTATTCCCATCAATCTGACTTAACAACATTTGATAGAATAATATAGTCCCGTAGGAAATCACATCCTAGTCAGAACTCTTCAGTTCTGTCTAACAGGCTATATTTTAGATCACGAGGTTAGACTGTCCAATCAGACCTTTCCATCTGTCCTTCCAACCTTCTGTTTCTCCGTATACATAGGTGATGTAACAACTACTGTGTATTGTGTAATAATTACATAATAATACATTTCCAGTATCTGTTGTGTAGTTCAAGTCATGGAAGGTTGTTTCCATGACATCTCCCCTTCCTCTAGTTGAGAACACTGTTCTCTAGAGAGTCCATCCGCATTTCCGTTTTTCCATCCCGCACGATAAACTATTGTATAGTTATAGGGCTGAAGGGCCAATATCCATCGGGCAATTCTTCCATGGCTGTCTTTCAGTTTAGAAAGGTGCACAAGAGGGTTGTGGTCTGTCTCTATGCGGAAGTGTACTCCTTCGAGATACACCCTGAAGTGTTTGACCCCCTCCACTATTGCCAACCCTTCTCGCTCAATGGCCGAATACTTGGTTTCTCTGGGAAGTAGCTTTCTGGAACCGAAGGCAATTGGATGCTCCTCGCCTAGTTCGTCCCGCTGGCTTAACACATACCCGATTCCACAACTCGAAGCGTCGGTTTGCAGTATGAATTCCTTCCCCCAAATAGGTGGGTGTAGAACTGGTTCTTGAGATAGTAATTCTTTCAATTTTTCAAACGCCTCTCTTGTCTGGTCCGTCCATATCACTTTGTTTGGCATATCCTAACATGTTAGGTTCGAGAGGGCGGTGGCTATTGTCGAGAACGATGGAATAAATCTCCGATAATAGCCACAAAGTCCAAGGAATGCTCGTACTTCCCTCTTCGTTTTCGGGGTGTCAAAGTTCTTTACTGCTTTCACCTTGGCCTCCATCGGTTTGATTTGGCCTCTTCCCACCACATGGCCTAGATAGGTACAGGTGTTGCATGCAAACTTGCACTTTTCTTCTTTTATTCTTAGTCCTGCTCGTCTCAATCTCGTGAACACTTCTCGTAAGTGGGTAATGTGGTCTTCCCAGTTTCTGCTGTGAATAATTATGTCATCCAGGTAGGCACTTGCGTACTCCTGAGTGTCGTCCAAGACCTGATCCATCATTCGCTGGAAGGTCGATGGGGCAGATACTAGTCCAAATGGCATTGTGGTGAACTCGTATTTGCCCCACGGTGTTATGAATGCTGTCTTTTCTCTGCTTGACCTTTCCATGGGCACCTGCCAATAGCCTTTTGTTAAATCTATGGCGGTAATCCATTGTGAGTTTCCAATATTGTCAATAAGTTCCTCTATCCGGGGAATTGGATAGGGGTCGGATTGGGTGATCTGGTTCAATTTCCGAAAGTCAATGCAGAGCCTCTTCGATCCGTCCTTTTTTGGTACTAGCACCACTGGGGCGGCCCAGGGGCTTTTGGAGGGTATGATGATGTTCTGCTCTAGCAATGTCTTTATCTCTTTTCGCAGGAATTCGTGCGATGAGTGTGGGAGTCGGTACGGTGGGAGTCGGATGGGGGATGCGTCCCCGGTGTTGATGGTGTGCTCCACCACTTCCGTCCTTCCAGGTACGTCGCTGATCACCTCACTGAACTCGGCCTTCAGTTGTTGTAATGCTTCCTTTTGATAGGGCTGAAGTTGATTCAGATGCTCCTCCCATTGTGGTGTTTCATTGGGTTCGGGGTCGCTTGGTTCATTGTCCACGGCTAGCAACATGGCTGGCATTGGAGAATGCCACTCCTTCATTCCGTTCACATGGAAGGTTCTCAACCGCTTCGACCCCTCCCCCAAATCTACTTGGTAAGTTACATCCGTCAACTTCCGGGTAATTATTACTGGCCCTCTCCATTCATTTTGGAGTTTGCTTGTTTTCCGTGGCTGAAAAACCAACACAAAATCTCCCACATTGAACTCTCTCTCAGTAGCCTTTCGATTATGGTACTTCTGATGGGCTTGCTTAGCTTGTCTCTCATTACTCGCTGCTACCTCCCGAACTTCTCTCTCAGTATTCTCAGGTACTCAATGACCTCTATACCTTCCTCTCCCTGTTTCTCTCTCCAATATCGGGCCAATTCATCTATCGTGGTTCGCATCCTTCTCCCATACAGCAATTCAAAAGGGGAATACCCTGTGGTACTATGGACCGTTCCCCTGTAGGCCCACACTACAAATGGTAGACATTGGTCCCACTCTCTCTCACTCTTTTGGGTTAGCTTCTTTAGCAATCTCTTCATGGTAGCATTAAACCTCTCCACCATACCATCAGTTTGGGGATGGTATGGGGAGGTTTTTATTTGGTGGATGCCTGTTAACCGGCAAAATTGGGCCATGGTGCGTGAGATGAAATTACTACCATTATCCGAGAGGATTTCCTTGGGGGTCCCTAGTCTAGCAAAGACCTCTACCCAACAGCCCAGAAGCGTCTCAGTTGAGGTATTCTTGAGAGGAAACGCTTCCGGCCATTTGGTAGCATAATCCATGATTATCAACACATACTTGTTCCCTCCCTTCGTTCTTTTCAGGGGCCCAAATATATCCATAGCCACCCTTTCGAATGGTATGCTTATTATGGGTAGGGAGTGTAAGGGTGCTCTCTGGGCGGTTATAGGTTTGGCTCTCTGACAGGTGGGACAAGACATGCACATTGACCTTACGTCTGAAGCGATATTCGGCCAGTCCATGCTCTGCCTGATGGTGGAGAGCGTCCTTGCTTGCCCGAAATGTCCGGCTGTAGGGGCGTTGTGGGCCATCCTTAGGATCTCCGTCCGAGCTTCATGCGGCACCACCACCAAGTTCCCCCCGTCCACTGTGAGCGACTTCCTCATGAGGAGTCCATTCTCCCAAAGGTATGGTTCTTCTCCTCGGTCTGCTTGTGTCCTTATCTTTTCCAGGGATGGGTCTGTTTGCTGTAGGGCCCGTAATTCATCTGGGGGCATTCGGTCGGGAAAGCTAACAGTCTCCGCCTCGTTTCTGGTCTGTTGCTCCTTCTCAATTCTCTTCTCGGTGAAGAACTCGTCTTCAAAATTGTAAGGGAGTTCATTTCCCTTCTCTTCTTCCTCGTGGTCTCCGTCTGTGGGGTCTGTCAGTACGACCTCGTCGTCTGCTTGCTGTACCCGTGACACTTCCTTTTGCTGCACTCGTGTCTGTGCCTGTGCTCTGGTGGTTACGAGGGCCATTTCACTCGTGTCCTCCCTGGCGAGTTGTGTCTTCTCTGAGCACACTCCTGCCAGCAACTGCTTCAGCTGGGGCACATCCTGCCCCACCAGCATATCCACCGGTAGGTAAGGCGAGATGCCTACCGTCAGATGGTATGTCCTCCCAGCCAGCTTCAGCACCACCCGAGCTGCTGGGAACCATGTCTCGCTGGAGGTGGCTGTGGCATACGGTATGCTCCACCCCAGCTTGGCTTTCTCCTGCACACATCTTGGGTGCACCATGGACTTCGTGCATCCAGTGTCTAGCCACACCTTCACGACTCATCCATTCAACTTAGCCCTCCTTGTCCAATGATTAGAGGTCTCTTCCCTGGTTGTCTCGCCCACCAGCTGCGCTTGTTCCAGTTTGACTCTGCAGTCCCTTTTCATGTGTCCCACATGGTTGCAACGGAAGCATCGGACTTCCTGGTTGGTTCTTTGGGATGGGGGTCCGTTTTCCCCACTCTCTTGACTTCCCCTCGGCGTCGGTCTGTCCCAGCCAAGTCGTCTGGGGGCCTGTTGCTGAGGTCCCGACCGGAAAGGAGTCTCGGGGCGAGTTCTCCCTCTCTCGGTCGCTTTCTCAGTTGGTCTTGGCTGCTCTGTCTCTCTCCGTAACTGGTTAGACAAGTGCCTCACAACTGCTTCGCTCAGTGTCTCAAAGTTGCCAGGGTTGAGGTTCCTCATTTGAATCTCCAACCATCGGGGTAGGCGTTTGAGTGTTATCTCCATTAGCATTGTTTCCTGGTCATCAAGGGGGGATGATGCCAACCACTGCTGGAAGCTCTGGCGGTGTCTTGCTAGCCAGGTGTCGGGATAGATGGTGTCGAAAGGTACATCAAATGTTCTCTTTTGGAAGGTTTCAGTTGTTATCCTGTATTCCCGAAGCAACACTTCCTTCACTGAACAGTAATCCGCCTGGCTGTCGGCAGGCATAGCAGCTACGGCAGTCAAGCCCACTCCTGATAAGGAACTACGCAGAAAGGCCGTCCACTGGCATCGTGGCCACCCTCCAGCCACTGCAGTCGCCTCGAACGCATCCAAGAAGGCTCCCATGTCATCTATACCTTCCTGGAACTTGTGCATGGTCAGTTTCGGGGTACAAGCAGCGGACTCTGCCACGGCCGGAAGTAGCCTTGCAGGCTCTCGGACTTCTGTTAGCAGTCGAATCAGACGCTCTTGTTGTTCGGTCTGGTTCTTCATGAGTCTCTCCTGGAGCTCGGCTTGCCTTTGCCGCTCCTCTGCTCTCCTTTTCTCCTCTTGCTCTATCCTTAGTTGGTCTATCTGCAACCATTGGGACAGGAATTTCTCCATGGGGTCCACTGCCCCAGGAGAGGCCTCGGGAGCATTGCTCTGGAGACGGCGAGACTCTCTCAGGGCTCTCCTGTCCTCATTGCTCATCCTTCACCCCACCTCCACCAACCAAACAAAAAAAGACACCTCCACACTAGCTATCCAGGGTTGGTTCTCAAACCTCATAGGCCGTGCCCAGGTTGTAGCCCTGATCTATTCTAACTAAACTTCCAAACCTCTACACTACCTAAAGGCTGGTCCGGGATCTTCTATGAGAGAAGAATCCCACCGCTGCCACCAATGTCAGGGAAATGTATTCTTGGTACCCTTGGGTCATCTAGACCGAACCACAGAATACTCCCTGCGATGCCTAGCTCTACTCCCTTAGCCAGACCACTTGTTTATTCCCATCAATCTGACTTAACAACATTTGATAGAATAATATAGTCCCGTAGGAAATCACATCCTAGTCAGAACTCTTCAGTTCTGTCTAACAGGCTATCTTATATCTTATTTTAGATCACGAGGTTCGACTGTCCAATCAGACCTTTCCATCTGTCCTTCCAACCTTCTGTTTCTCCGTATACATAGGTGATGTAACAACTACTGTGTATTGTGTAATAATTACATAATAATACATTTCCAGTATGTGTTGTGTAGTTCAAGTCATGGAAGGTTGTTTCCATGACACTAGCACAGAAAAGAGAAGAAAGAGGAAGATGAGGAGGAGGAAGAGGAAAAGAAATATTGCTTATCGATGACTTGTGTGTGTGTATGTGCATGTGTGCGTGCATGTGTGAACACTCCCTATATTGGTTTAACACATTTTAAAATAACAGAGAAGAAGTTTACATCTTCTAAGCGGTCGATTTGAACTTAAAAACAACAACACTCCCTTGGAGAGGCATCAATTATACTTTACTAACGAGAATAAAAATATTTAAAAAATGTATTCTACTAGTACATCATTATATCAGACCGTAGACGAAACACTGGCAGAAGTATCGGAAATAATGTCACTAGGCAGTACAGACTTGGATCATTAAAAAAATCTATAAACTGGAATCCCCCTCCACCTCTCCCCCAATAAAAACTGAAATTTGTCTCAAGATCATCATCTATCCATGTATCTATCTATCTATCCATCCGTTTCTTGATTTAAGCATTTCTCAACAGCAAAACACCTGAAAACTGGTAAAAGTTTACAAAAACCATAAACAACTCGTATAATTATGAATATATGCAAATCAAGTCTAGCTGAGTTGTTTTGTTGTTGTTATTGTTCTTTTTGAGGGGGGTGGGTGGGGTGAACTCACTAATCACTAGCATAACATACTATATACATAATTGATGAAAGGTTGTAAGAGGGAGAGGATCTAATGGTGGTTGGGAGTGACTTCCAATGTGTGATGGCAGAGGGATGTCAGGGAAACCTTCCCTGACTGTTGACAAAGGAACCACCATGAACAAAGGAACCACCATGAACAAAGGAACCACCATGGACAAAGAAACCACCATGGACAAAGAAACCACCATGGACAAAGAAACCACCATGGACAAAGAAACCACCATGGACAAAGAAACCACCATGGACAAAGAAACCACCATGGACAAAGAAACCACCAGAGACTGGTAACCTCAAACTGAGTGCTATAAAAGAACATTGTAATTTAAATAAAGGAAGAGAAAAACACTAAGAGTAGAACTGGAACTGAACTTGTGTAAGGAGGGATAGACTGTAAAGCTAGGCTTGTATGGTTATCTCTGTGTAATCTCTGTGTATGATTGCTGATTGAGTATATCACTTATCTTATTAATATATATACCATTCTATTAATAAGAGGGATACAGCGACTACTGGAGTTGGCTGATTTCGGGTTGGATCGAGGATCACTAGTGAGGAGAGACTGGTGACCAAGGATCTAGCCATCGTATAAAATAGTGTCTCATGCCAATTAGTTAAAGGTTCTAATTGGATGAGAACTGATTTTATCACAAGGGAACAAAAGGAGACAACGTAGTTGAGGTGCAGGAGAAAGGAATTAAGATGTTAGATAGATGGTGAGAGATTATGTCAGGAGTTGGAGCTGATTGGCTGAAGTCTGGAGGAAGGTGGATATGGTTGTGTTAAGAGTAAAAGGGAGCTTGGCCTGAGCATGTCTATTTGGAGAGAAGAGTGGAGAGGAGGGAGGCATGAAAACAGAAGTCCGTTGGTGAGTGCTAGTGCAGAGTGCTGGATATGTTGAAGCTTTGTAAGTACACAGAAGAGCAGTAAATCAGATGAGGAAGTACTAGAGTAGTGAGAAATGCATGAGTAGATAAGATAGAAGTTGCGATAAATTCTAAGCTATTATTTTCCTGGTTTGGTACAAACTGTTCTGGCATAAAAATTCCAGGAGAGGTTATATAGCGGTGGGAGAAACTCCTATTGTTAACAATAGCAACAGGACATGGCATACATCAATAGTGTCCAACAATAATAAATCTCTGAAGTAGACCTCGTAGAACTTTGTAAAGTCCTCCACTCCTCAACTATAATATACAGAAGCAGCACAGAAAACAACAACAATTCGACTTGTTAAAAAAGAAAGAAAACAAATCATGTAGACCACAACCCCTTGGATGACCCTTTACCATTTAAAACGAACCACCCTGATCCCCTAACAACTGGGCAAAACCTTCGGGTAACATGAGAACTAGACTCTTTGAAGTAATCACGCCTAATCAATGGCATGCACACTTCAAGCACACACTCACCACACATGTACCATTGGTCCACCTTGATTAACCACACTCATATTGATACCTAATGCCATCCATTGGAGGAAGGCCAGGCCCAGCCTCCCTCTGGATAACCACTTCTGTCTTAGCTGAATCTTGTGTTGTCAATAAACTATTATCTAGTCTCGTTAGTTGTGGATATAAGTGGAGCTTAGTTAGAGTGTCAGTCCACAGCCTGTCGTACCCTAACATCTGGTGGCAGCATAGTCGATTCGAACCTAAGCCATTGCGAATAGCTAAACTTGTTAGGCATGATCGTAGATAGAAGTTCGTACCCTTTTTAGCTGTCGAGTGGTTCGTTTGATGGTGTAAAGAAGGTGAGTGTGGAATTTTTGACTAGTGCATCAGTGCAAAGTGTAGTTGTCGATCACCAGCTACTTGAGCAGAACAATTGATCGGCTGGACTTCGGGCCGACAACCTAGACACATTGAAAGCAACAACTCCAACTCTCCTCCTACCACCGATCGCTGTCTTGGAAAATGACAGACAAGCATTACCAGGAGGACACAATCACCAACGATATGGTGATGCGGTTGCTGATGCAACAATCCACCCTACAAGCCCAACTGGCTGAGCTGCGGAAGCAACATTGGGAACGAGAGGACCTTGCAAGAATTACACAGCAAAAGAGGGAATGTGTCGAGGCAGAGAGGAGAGAACAACTACGACTTGAAAGACTAGCTGCTGATGAGTTACTACTGGCAGACCGGGAGCTGGAGATACAGCGCTTGCAGCTGATGGCTGAAGTCAACCAACACCAGGAACACAATAGAAGACTTGAGTTAGATCAACTCACCGAGCGAATGGCAAGTATGTCAGCGGCAGCCTCAAAACCACAACTCCCGACACCAAAATTGGCACCCATGACTTGGGGCATCTACATGGACACGGAGTTGACACATTTGAAACACAGATGGCTACCTTCCACATCCCGAAATTGGACTGGTTGGGTCACCTCCGGCCATTACTGAAACCCGATGCACAGGAGGCAATTGTAGCACTCGGGCCTGACAACTTGTCATATGTCAATGCCAAAGCAGCCATACTCCAGCGAATGGGAATATCGAAGGAAATACAGATTGCCAAATGGAATGAAACCTGGCGACACAGTCACACAAGTATCCTGCAGACTGCAGGACCTAGCTGAGAAGTGCTTGCAGGGATATACCACCATGTGACAAGCAGCAGGCCACATTCTCCAAGGAGAAACTCTATAGTTTATCGCTTGCTGGGTCAGGATGCAAAACCCCGACATGACCAGAGATGCAGGTGTGCTGGCCGACCAGTACATCCGGGACTATTATCTCGACTCTGACTTGCTGTTCAAGCCAAAACTAAGCCGATCCTTCCGGAGCAAGTGGACAGAGCCAACAAGAGATGACAAACATCCAACCCAAAGCATCCCCACAGCATCTACCCCAGGCCCGTTCAGCCAAACCAAGAAGGCTGATCTGTCAAAATACTTTGATGACAAAAAGGGCCCCATGTGTTTTGAGTGCCACATCGCAGCAGCATGCCCCAGGAGAATCCACAATGCGACAGCTGCTGACACCGACCCACCTGTCAAGTGGCAGGCTCAATCCCTATTCCTGCCTGGAACTATCAATGGCAAGACATTAGACAGACTTAGAATAGATACAGGTGTGTCCATCACCCTTGTGGATGCCAAGTTTGTGCGGCCTGTGATGGGAAAACCCTTCGCTAGTTGATTTCCTACAGATCCGCTCTCCACACCCGCCACCAACTTAGATTCTAGTCTCACACCAAAACCCACAGTTAGTCGAAATCAATCCACTTCCCGGATTGTATTACCCCTTACGAAAAGGACTGGTATATTTGGACAATAGTAAACTTCAACAAGACCATATATACAAATAAGACGCTCAGACGTAAAACGCAATAATACTCTGGCGATACAACTTTCTCAATAAATCAGTCTCTCTATCACTACAGCAGTTCCGTCTCTAGGACACCGTCCTTGGCAACCAATCAGGATCCTTGGCAGTCTTGTACGTCACCCGTTTCCAGGTACGCCCTTTCAGGGTTTCCACTACCGGATTCTGCGGTCGTGTCAGCTTGCGCCTTCCCAGACCTCCGGCGCTCCCCCAAGGTCGCGTCCAGCAGCACCTCACCAACCACTCGTTCCATGTTCTCCCCCCCCCCACTTCACGCAGTGGCTCTGTCTCTGTCTTCAGGCCCAGCCTCGGGGAGGAAGCAGTCACGGACAAAGGAGAGAGATTCCCTGACACTCCCTCCACCTTAGCTCGAGAGCCCTGGTCTCGACTTAACCCGTCGGCGTTCGCATTCGCCGTTCCAGCTCGATGGGTCACACTAAAATCGTATGGCTGTAGAGCCAAAGCCCACCTGGTCAGCCTCCCATGACTATCCTTTATGGTTGCCAGGTGAGTTAATGGATCATAGTCGGTCTCCACCTTGAACTTATATCCTTCAATATATGTTCGAAAATGTTTGATGCCAGTTACGATGGCTAACGCCTCTCTTTCAATAGCAGAGTATTTTTGTTCTCATGGCAACAACTTGCGGGATCCATAGGCTACTGGATGTTCGGTTCCATCTTCCTCTCGCTGGCTCAACACATAACCAAGTCCCGTGGCTGAAGAGTCGGTTTGGATGATGAACATCCTCTCCAGTTTGGGGACGTCAGTACTGGTTTACTGGTAAGGGCACCTTTCAATAACTGAAATGCCTTCTCGCACGCTTCCGTCCATGTCACTTTATTTTCTTTGTTCTTCCTGGTCAATTCTGTGAGGGGGTTGGCAATCGTGGGTATGAATCGGCAGTAGTATCCGCACAGGCCAAGAAACGCTCTCACTTGTTTCTTGGTCTGCGGCTGCTGATAATTCTTCACTGCTCAAATCTTGCATTCCATCGGCTTGATGACTCCTCCTCCCACCATGTGACCCAGGTATACACAACTGTTTACTCCCATACTGCACTTGCTCTCTTTGAGGTGTAGGCCAGCCGTTCGTAGCTTGCCAAACACAATGTTGAGGTGCCGAAGATGCTCCTCCCACGTTTCTGTGGATCAAGATGTCATCCAAGTAAGCAGTCGTAAACTCATGGAGGCCGTGCAAAACCTGGTCCATCAGGCGCTGGAATGTCGACGGTGCCGTGACCAACCCGAAGGGCATGGTCAGGAACTGATATTTGCCATGGGGTGTGACAAACGCCGTCTTTTCCCTGCTTTCCTTTGCCAGGGGCACCTGATAGTACCCCTTCGATAAATCCAGCGTCGTGATGAACCTTGCCTCCAATCTCGTTGATAAGTGTTTCTATGTTTGGTAATGGGTAAGGATCTCCTCGGGTTATGTTGTTTATTTTGCGATAATCTACGCACATTCTTATCTTGCCATCTTTCTTTTTTACCAGGACGATGGGTGCTGCCCAGGGGCTCTTGGATGGTTCGATAATCTGTTGTTGTAACAATGTCTTGATCTCTTCCCGCATTCTTCAGACTTGTGGGCCAACTTGTAAGGGGGCAACCGAATCGGAAATGCGTCTCCCATTGGTATCTTGTGCTCTACCAATGATGTCCTGCCAGGCTCATCTGGATGACGTCCTGAAATGTTTCCTTTAATGCAGTGAGTTGGTCCCGTTGGAGGAGGGTTAGAGAGTCCTCCTTTATTCGGTCATTCACATCGAATGCGTCGTCTTCCTCTTCTAGGGCCAAGAAGACTGCAGGGGTAGGGGAAGCCCACTCCTTCATGGTATTGACATGGAAGGTCTTAATCTTCCTCCCGGTGTCCACCCTGTAGGTCACTTCCGTCACTTTCTCTGTGCTGATGAAGGGACCCTGCCACTCGTTCAACAGTTTGTTCATTTGCCGAGGTCGAAATACCAGCACATAGTCGCCCACGAGGAACTCTCTCAATACTGCTTTCCGATCGTGGTACCGTTTCTGTGTCTGTTTTTCCTTTTCTTCTTTCTCTCTCGCTATATCCCGAACCATTTCGGTGTTGGCTCGCATATAGCGTGTCAAGTTCATCTCACTGACTTTTTCTTTCCCCTTCCAATAGCTAGCTAGGTCATCTAACGGTAACCTCATCTCCCTCCCGAACAGAAGGTGGAATGGAGAGAATCCTGTCGTCTTATGGACGGTGCCCCGATACGACCAGAGGACAAATGGCAGACACTTATCCCACTCGACTTGGGGATCTTGTGTGAGTTTCCGTAGAAGATACTTGAGTGTGGTTGAATCTCTCCACCATTCCGTCCGTTTCCAGGTGATAGGGGGAGGTTCGCATCTGCCGGATGCCAGTTGCTTGACAATACTGTCGGACAACTTCTGATCTGAAGTTAGACCCATTGTCCGTGAGTAACTCTCTGGGTGCTCCCAGTCTCGCAGTGACATCTATGAGACAGTTAACCACAGTCTCCGCTGTTGCATCCTGGAGTGGGAATGCCTCCGGCCACCTTGTGCTGTAGTCCATGAGGACCAGGATGTATTTGTTTCCCGACCGTGTTCGCTTAAGGGGACCGAATATGTCCATGGCCACTCGCTGGAAAGGCTCTTGCATGATGGGTAAGGAGTGTAGGGGTGCTTTCGTCACCACCGCAGGACCAGCCTTCTTTTGGACACGATCTGCACAATTCTCTGACATCTCTGGCGATGCCTGGCCAGTCAAAACGTCACCACCGCAGGACCAGCCTTCTGACAGATTGGACACGATCTGCACAATTCTCTGACATCTCTGGCGATGCCTGGCCAGTCAAAACGCCTCCGTATGGTCTCGAGTGTCCTCTCTCGACCGAAATGTCCCGCAATCAGAGCGTCTGCAATAATCTTGTTCTGCCTACTCGTGGTACCATCACAGGTCCTTCCCATTGGAATGGTATGGTTTCCTCATCAGTACTTTGTCCTTCCAAAAGTAAGAGCTACTTCTCTTCTTTGTTTTATTTCTTATGTTCTCCAATGTAGGATCCTCGCACTGTAACTTTTGGAGTTGGTTCGGAGTGATACTTTATCCTCCACTTCAGCTCCGACAGTTTCTTCCTCATTGTTGTGCAGGTCCTCCAGGTCGGGTTGGGTATTAATTTCAAATTCCTCCTCGACCTCTTTCTCGTTTTCCTCCGCTTCATCTCCAGTGTCACTGGACTCGAGAGGGTGGATCACTGGTCCATCCCAGTCTTGTTGGATGGCAGCATCCTCTTCGACTTGAGTTTGTGCCCGTCGTTGGGCTCGGGTCGTCACCAATACAGACTCAGTCATTGGTGGTTTGGTAAGGGTCGTCACCATTTCAGACTCGGCTACTTGAGGTTTGGGTACGGGTCGTCACCAATTCAGCCTCATTGGCTTTGGATGTGGGTGGGGTTGACTCCATTTCCTCTCGGATGTCGGTTTCCAACGCTTCCTCCACATACTTCCTAAATCTCAGAATGTCTTGTCCCAACAGCATACCTGAGGTCAGGTGTTTTGCTCCCACCGCCAATTCACACTTCTTGCCATCTAGTTCAACAATTACTCGAGCTGCTGGGAAAAGGGTCTTCCCAGAACTGGCTGTGGCGAAGGGAATCTTCCATCTCAAATAGTCTCTGCTGTTAACGTATCGGGGATGTACCATTGACTTGGTGCACCCGGTATCGATGAGAGCGGTTACAGGTTGTCCATTCACCGGACAAACTTCGTCCATTTCTGGCTTTGTCGTTCCCGTATTAGACTAACCGAGTGTGCACCTTCACTCTTGATTACGTCCAATCGTACTCTGCAATCCTTCTGCATGTGGCCTTTCTTTCCACACCTGTAGCAGCTTCATATCTCGGTAAGGGATGATCTGACCATCCTTTTCCGTGCTCAGTTGCAGCTGCTTGGATTGTGGGATCGTAGTGCGAGTCGGGGTATCTTTCTTCGGTGGGTGGAACCGGTCTCGCTGTACGGATCGCTTTGCATCGACTTTCTTTCGTTGGTTTACGATGAACCTGACTACAGTCTTAGTCAGTTCATCATAGCCTTGAGGATTCAAATTCCTCATCTGAGTTTGAAGCCATCTTGGGAGTTTTTGTAATGCCAATTCATATAGCACCACCTTTGCAACATCCTCATCTGTCAAGGTCACCCATTAAAAAAGACTGCTTGAATGATCTCATCCAAGCATCGGGGTTGTTCATATCGAAGGTGGTCTCAAAAACTCTTCGTATGTATGTTTCCTCTGAGATGTGGTAAGTTTCCAAAAGGATACGTTTCACTTCTTCGTAATCCGCCTGGTCTCCGGCAGGTAAGGCATTCACCGCTGTTAGTCCACTCCTTAAGTATACACTCCATAGGTTCTCGGGCCAGGCTGCTGCTCGGGCTGTCACTTCGAAGGATCCTAGATAGGCACCCATATCATCCATGCCTTCGAGGAATTTCTGTACTGTCAGCCTTGGTGGTTGGGGAGGTAGAGCCGGAACAACCACTGCTGGAGCAGGTTGTCTGGCATCCACCTATAACTGTGCCCAATGTTGTTGCTGTTGGGCTTGTAGCCTTCTGTCCACTGCCCGATCCAGCAACAACTGTTTGCGATCTTCCTCTCGTCTCTGGTCCTCCCTTCTTACTCTGTTTGCCTCTGTTTCCAGCCAGGTAGTCATGAAGCGAGCAAGAGGTGGTTCTTCCTCTTCGCCTCTCAGCAGGATGGGTGGATCAGCTGGAGTTTGTCGTCCTTCGAGTTGACTAGCTTGACTCCTCAGAATTCGATCCTCCCCTGCCCGCTGTCTATGTTGTTGACGTTCTTCTGACATGATGTTCGAGTCGAGTAGATAACAAACAGAAAACTAACTTGTTGACAACAAAAAATGCCAACTAATACAAAAACAACTTAATATACATGCACCCGAAGGCAAAAAAACCCACTCAAAATTCCTACTTCAGGGTCTGGTTTCACAGGTCCCAAGGTATGAATAACCTGGACCGTTTCCCTGTCTAACACTACGCTATCAACTCTGGTAGCTATATAGCAGTGTAGACAATTCCTGTCAACAGCAACACAATTGCTCAACAGTGTTCCCCACCAGAACCTCTCACCTTAGGTCTGGTACAATTGGTAAGTGCTGACATCTCACCTTAGGTCACAATCACAACTAAGAATTCTCTTAGTTAACCCAAAACACCTCTCTCTCAGGCTATCTAGTCACTGGACACTACCTCTCACTTAGATAGCTGCCAACAACTACTCAGACATATCTCAAGCAGTGCACTGTACTCCAGGCCTCTCACTTGAAAATCCCACCACTGCCACCACTGTGATGGGAAAACCCTTCTGCTAGGAAAGCTAGTTGATTTCCTACAGATCCGCTCTCCACACCCGCCACCAACTTAGATTCTAGTCTCACACCAAAACCCACAGTTAGTCGAAATCAATCCACTTCCCGGATTGTATTACCCCTTACGAAAAGGACTGGTATATTTGGACAATAGTAAACTTCAACAAGACCATATATACAAATAAGACGCTCAGACGTAAAACGCAATAATACTCTGGCGATACAACTTTCTCAATAAATCAGTCTCTCTATCACTACAGCAGTTCCGTCTCTAGGACACCGTCCTTGGCAACCAATCAGGATCCTTGGCAGTCTTGTACGTCACCCGTTTCCAGGTACGCCCTTTCAGGGTTTCCACTACCGGATTCTGCGGTCGTGTCAGCTTACGCCTTCCCAGACCTCCGGCGCTCCCCCAAGGTCGCGTCCAGCAGCACCTCACCAACCACTCGTTCCATGTTCTCCCCCCCCCACTTCACGCAGTGGCTCTGTCTCTGTCTTCAGGCCCAGCCTCGGGGAGGAAGCAGTCACGGACAAAGGAGAGAGATTCCCTGACATTGGCACCACAGCCAACGTCATCATAGCATTGAGTGTGGTAGCTCTACATCGAGCACACATCAGTCTGGAATTAGAGGGAAGGACCTTCACTTCCAATTCAGCCATAATGGATGGTCTGGTGGATGACGCTCTGCTCGGGCTAGACATACCTGAGTTTACAAAGCTGTCTTTGACCGAAGGAGAGTTCCGACCGACCAGGTCAATGCAGTCAACATACGACAAACAGCAGTGAAAATGATTGCCCAGCTGACAAGTGACTGGCAGGCGTCGGACACTTCTGGAGCTAAGCCCACAGACTTATCTCTATCCGACATGAATGAGTTGGACACAGACGACGGATATGACTCAGACACCCTGGGCGACTCAGAGGAGTTAACACCAGAAGGCAACAACAGGGTTGAGCAAGTGGCACCAGTCACACGACCAGATCACACATCTGCACAAGGACATGATGTCGCCAAAGAACAAGAATTGGATGAGTCTCTCCGACAAGGCTGACAGACGACTGGACTGGATGACTCGGCCTACTACTATCAAGGCAAGTGGCTGTACCACTGCAGTTATGACCAACTTGAATTGGTAACGAAAATCCAGCAATTAGTGCTCCCTCAGGCAAGAAGAACACCAGCCAGCGCCATGACACACTCTACCCCACTGGCGGGCCATCTGGGACGATGCAGAATGGCAGAACGACTACTCCGTCGATTTTTCTGGCCCAGAATTCACAAAGATATGGCCAAGGCTTGCAGGAGCTGTCCAGCTTGCCAGAGGGCAGCCCAAAAATCATCGACCAAGGCACACCTACAACCTCTACCGGTGGTGGCAGAACCATTTGAACGAGTGGCTATTGACATTGTTGGGCCTCTGCCAAGGACCAAGACAGGCCACAAGTACCTGCTCACCTTGGTGGATTATGGCACCAGGTATCCCGAAGCAGTGCAACTCAGGACGACTGATCAGCAACAGTTGCAACAGCACTAATGGGCATCTTCATCTGAGTAGGAGTACCCAAAGAGATCCTTACAGACCAAGGTTCAAATTTCGTCTCAGGACTCATGGAAGAGTTGCATAAGATGCTGGGCATCTGCCACCTGAAGACATCACCCTACCACCACCAAACCAATGGGGCAGTAGAGTGGTTTCACGGGACCCTCAAGCACATGTTGAGGAAGACAATGACAGACAAACGAGACTGGGACATCATGATTCCATGTGCTCTTTGACTTTCGTGAGGTTCCCTGTGCAAACACAGGGTTTTCCCCATTTGACCTACTATTTGGTTGACACGTATGGGGACCTCTAGACATACTGAAAGCAGCCTGGTCATCGGACCAAATCCAGCTCACCACAGCTGCTACCTGGGTCGAGGATATTAGACAACACCTGGACCAAATGAAGGACATTGCCTGGCTGAATCAGAGTAAGGCACAGGCTGACATGCAGGACCAATATAACAGAAAAGCTATATACCCACAGGACCCTGTCCATCGGAGAAGAGGTCCTGGCCTTATTACCAACTGGCTCTGGGAAATTGACTGCGGAATGGCACGGCCCATACACAGTGATCGCCACCAGGTGTCACTGGTCACATATCGGATCGACATGTCGGAGAAGAGAAAGCACCACAGGACAGTCCATGTCAACATGCTGACGTGGAACTCACCAGTATCAGCGGTCCTGGCAGTTGGCATGGACGAGACAACTGTATATGATGGCCTCATCATCATGATGGGGGGCAACTGCGAAGGTAAGCCCGACACTGGGGCAACTCAGTGAACAACAGACGGCTCAGCTACAAGAGCTGATCCATATCAGACCCAAAGTGTTCTCTGACAATCCCGGAAGATCCAAAGCAGCTGAACACTACATTGAGACGGCAGATGCAGAGCCAATACGCACACCACCATACCGGATTCCCAAAGCCTGTGAAGAGGACGTCACAAGAGAACTGAAGTTGATGCTCGACATGGGGATTATAGAGCCATGCAAAAGCCTGGGCTTCTCCCATAGTGCTGTGGGGAAGAAGGATGGATCATTTCAGCTATGTGTCGACTATCGAAGGGTAAATGCGATCACCAAGGGACGACCCCTGTCCCATGCCACGTATCGACGACTTGATCGATAAGCTTGAGAAAGCAACCTACCTGACAACCCTCGACCTTTCCAAGAGGTATTACCAGGTACTGATGCAGGAAGCTGACAAAGATAAAACTGCATTCCTCTCCCCACATGGAAAGTACCGATTCACCACAATGCCATTTGGGCTAAAGGGTGCACCAACCACCTTAACGCTTGATGGATCACATGTTGGAAGGATTCAAGCAGTTCGCAGCTGCACACTTGGATGATATCGTCATCTTCAGTTCAGAATGGCCAGACCATTTGGAACACCTAGGCTCAGTACTCCACCGCCCTCACTCTAAAGGCACGGAAATGCCAACTGGCCATGCAGTCGTGTGGGTTCCTGGGACATGTGGTCGGCCAGGGCTGTGTGCGACTAGAACAGGCTGAGGTCGATGCAGTGCAACAATTCTGTCGACCCCAAACAAAGAAAGACGTACGGGCGCTCCTGAGACTCGCTGGCTACTATCGCCGGTTTATATACCAGCGTTCAGCTCCATCACGGCCTGCCCTCAGACCTCACCAAGTCGATAGCACCTGCCACAGTGAATGGACTCCAGAGTGTGAACGAGCATTTGACCAACTCAAGGCTGCACTGGCCAACAAGCCAGTACTCGTCAGTCCCAACTACAACTAGCCCTTCATCCTACAAACAGATGCCTCGGAGAGGGCCATTGGAGCCGGAAGAAGGACAACGAAAGGGACAACCCCATCGCATATTCCCCCCGCAAACTTCTACCCAGGGAAACACGATATTCCTCGGTGGAGAAGGAATGCATGGCCATTGTGGCAGCACTGCAACACTTCCAACCCTATCTTTTGGGCACCATCCAGACAGACCATCAGGCACTCGCCTACATAGAGGATGAGAAATACCAACGGGCGCCTCATGAGGTGGGCCCTAGCTTTGCAGCCCTTCAGCTATATATAAAGTTATATATGAAGTAATTTATCGACCAGGATCGGAGAACGGCAATGCCGATGGGCTATCCCGACAGTCATGGACACCTGACATCCACACTCCCGAAGGGGGGCGGGGGGGGGAATATACATGCTCAGTTCTGCTGCTTGCTTTGTGGAGATTTCACTCCAAGAGTAACCGGTACCAAGTCCAAAGAAGGCTTGGGGGAGATTCTGTCTTGATCTATATAGTAAATTTCCGCTTCCAAAAGCATCTCGATCAGTTGCATTCAATCTGCACACCAATCTTTGCTCTTCTGCCAACTCATTCCTCATCAATGTAAGTCAAAACTTTGACCAGTAGAGCTCCAATCATCAATGACATTGGTGTCAGGCTTGACATCGGCTATATAGTCTCGGGTGTTTGTAAGATAACTGTACTATTATATGTATGATGTATTAAATTATACCGGGGAGTTGTTTGAAATACTATGAACATCTGAGATCACTTTGACTTATTGAGTAACTGATGGACAAATTTGACTGTGCAGTGTGTGAGCAAACGCTAACATATATATACAGTTTATTTAAAATACCTTGTGCAAGTCACAAATGACAGAGGATATACATATAGTTTCCATAGCAATAATGTCATGATAGAAGACACACATGTACTAATAATGGATCTTGCCCATCTGTTCACAAGTTGACCTATTTATTATAAATATTGCTTGAGCATCTAGCCAAAACATCGAGGAACAAGATTATTAGGAAAGGTCTACTATATGTCAACTGAGAGTTTGTTTAAATTTATTAACTAGCACCTATAAATATAGCTATATATATGGATAGCAACTCCAGATAATAAAAGATAAAACCCCAGACCAAGTAACTCGTATCTCATATATAGAGCTTGCTCAAATCATATAAAGTTTTGCTGGTGAGATATCCTGTTTGTTCTCTCCCTCTGAGCTTGTCAAACAGTTCCCTGACCTAATACAACACAGACATGAGAATAAATATACATAGCCACATGGGAAAATCAAACGGCATTGAGATAGCGTAGCATTTCAGTATGAGAGGAAGCAGTATGAATTGATAAGAGAGCAGTATGTGGCATAATTGTAGCTAATAACACACCATCTAGGCACATAATGGTTGTTAGTCTCTTTGTATGCTAGCTTATAATTTGGGACTCCATGGGCTGATCCAGCCCAAACTCTGTGTGGTGTCAGGGAACTACCCAAGGATGGTTAAAGCTTAGTTTTTTGCTTGTTTGGAAGGGAGGGAGTATATAGCTCACTTTAGGGAATTTTCAATTGTTGGCCACTTTTATATATCTCCATTCCAAAAAGCAAACTAAAAACTTTTCAGGGGACTTAAAAAAACTTTCTTTGGTGGTCCCAGAATGCTACCAAAGTGGAATCACCCCCTGTAGTCCAGTGTTATAAGCTAATAATACACACATCCATGCTGCAAAAGGGTTGGAAATTAAACAAAATACACACATCAATGCTGCGTCAAGTCTGTGGATTATCTTGATGACTCACTTGTAATAGAAATGACAGATAGTGGAGGACAGCCCCAGTTGAATCACCCCCTGTAGTCCAGTGTTATAAGCACACATCCATGCTGCAAAAGGGTTGGAAATTAAACAAAAATAATAATAATACACACATCAATGCTGCGTCAAGTCTGTGGATTATTTTGATGACTCACTTGTAATAGAAATGACAGATAGTGGAGGACAGCCCCAGCTGAATCACCCCCTGTAGTCCAGTGTTATAAGCTATAATACACACATCCATGCTGCAAAAGGGTTGGAAATTAATAATAATACACACATCAATGCTGGGCAACACATGCAGAGAATGGGAGGCAACACATGCAGAGAATGGGAGGCAACACATGCAGAGAATGGGAGGCAACACATGCAGAGAATGGGAGGCAACACATGCAGAGAATGGGAGGCAACACATGCAGAGAATGGGAGGCAACACATGCAGAGAATGGGAGGCAACACATGCAGAGAATGGGAGGCAACACATGCAGAGAATGGGAGGCAACACATGCAGAGAATGGGAGGCAGAGAATGGGAGGCAACACATGCAGAGAATGGGAGGCAACACATGCAGAGAATGGGAGGCAACACATGCAGAGAATGGGAGGCAACACATGCAGAGAATGGGAGGCAGAGAATGGGAGGCAACACATGCAGAGAATGGGAGGCAACACATGCAGAGAATGGGAGGCAACACATGCAGAGAATGGGAGGCAGAGAATGGGAGGCAACACACGCAGAGAATGGGAGGCAACACACGCAGAGAATGGGAGGCAACACATGCAGAGAATGGGAGGCAACACACGCAGAGAATGGGAGGCAACACACACAGAGAATGGGAGGCAACACATGCAGAGAATGGGAGGCAACACATGCAGAGAATGGGATGACTCACTTGTAATAGAAATGACAGATAGTGGAGGACAGCCCCAGTTTCTTGAGCTACAGAAGGGGGCTAGCCTTCACTGGCCTGGTCATTGACCTCAGCAAGTCTCTGGATGAATATCCAATGAGTCACTTCATCGAGGATGGGAAGTCTGTTGGGAGAGGAGTGCATTCCAAACTGACTAATTTTGAGTTTTTGCACCATACTCTTTGTATGGTGGCGACGCATTCTCCGGATGGTGCAGCAGGTTGGATTCCAGGAGATGCGACGCATTCTCCGGATGGTGCAGCGGGTTGGAGATGTACAATATTGTGAAGGGGTTGAAAAGTGGCAAGGCTCCTGGTCCTGATGGCATAATTAACAAGATGTTGAAGTATGGTGGGAATAGGATGGTGGATGTGTTATGTTCTCTAGTTCATTTGGTGATGGGGTTGAAGTTTCCGCCAGATGATTGGAGACAGAGTTATATTGTGCCACTCTTTAAAGCTGGAGATGAGAAGGTGGCTAGTAATTACAGAGGGATAGCTGTGGGGAGTTGTGCGGCAAAAGTGATGGCAAGAATGTTGGCAGGTAGGCTCAGTATGTTTGCAGAGAAGTGTATACTAACAGAGGGTCAGGGTGGATTTAGGCCAGGGAGAGGATGTGCTGACCAGTTCCTAGTGTTGAGGTGTGTGTGTGACATAATGAGGTCACAGGGGCGACAGACATTTCTGGCATTTCTGGATGTAAGCAAGGCATATGATACTGTGTGGAGACAAGGATTGTGGATGAAGATGAGAGCATACGGAGTTCACGAAGAATTTGTCAATGTCAGACTTACCAACTGTCCCGGATTTCCCGGGATTCTCCCAGAATTCTGGAACTTGTCCCAGAGTCCCGGTGCGACTGCTTCATATCCTACAATCTGAATCCTGCAGTCCTGTGTTAATCTGTACTGACAGCACAATTCCTAAGCAACCGCTGCTATGCTTAAACCACAAGTAAGAAAGGGTTAGCTGCGCGAGACTAACAAAATCAATTTCATTTAATAAATTTTCAAAAATAATTTTGGGAAAAAAAACACTAGCTGAGCTCAGTTTTAACTATTAGCAATGAGTCGGAGCATCGAGTCCGAGGTGGAGTCAGACAATGAAGCAGCTTTACTTGCATTACCAGTACTTCTAGTTGGAGTCATTCTCAGAGTGAAGCTTGCAGTGACCTCTCCACTGCTAAGAGGAGAAAGAGAGCAAGTAAATGGCAGGACGACTGGAAGCGCTACAATATGAAGGAGAGTAAGAGGGGTGCATCATTTGATATATGTTGCACTGATTTTTCTGTTGCCTCTGGTGGTCTATATGAAGTAAAACGACACATGGAGACAAAGAGGCACTGTGCGTTGGCAAAACAGAGTGTAGGTCAGTCAAAAATTACTGCTGCTACCTTTAGAAAGGACAGACAAGAAGCCGATCAGGTTATAGCTGCAGATATTTATTTTTCTACATTTATTGCTGAACATAATGTACCTTTTTTAGCTGCTGATCACTTTAACAAACTCTGTAAAGTTATGTTTCCAGACAGCAAAATCGCTCAGCAACTTGCATCTGGTAGGACAAAAATTACAGCCACAGTGAAATTTGCACTAGCTCCAACGCTTAATGACGAAGTCATTCAATCTTGTTGTTCTTCTCCTTTCACCCTTTTGTGTGATGGTGGTAATGATCAAACAGATGGGAAGTATTTCGGAATGATGGTACGGTATTGGGATAAGGTGGTAGAAAAGCCAGTTGATGCCAGTGTGTAATATTGCCACAGCAGAGTCACTCTTTACTGCAATGGAGGAGTTTGAGTTTTATGGTATCCCTTGGAGCAGTTATGCATCAGATACTGCAAGTGTTATGGTGGGTAAGCGTAACTCTGTTTTGAGTCGACTTCTTGGGAAACAACACTTTTGTTTAGCCTTGGCTGTCTTTAAGAGAAGCAGCAGCACTTTTCTCTTAAAAAGCTTCCAGTCGTCTCCCTTGATGATATTCTGATTGATATATTTTATCATTTTAAACATTCTTCCAAGAGGTGTCATGAGTTCAATGAAATTCAAACTGAGTTTAGCAATGTCACACCACTTCACATCCTAAAACATTGTTCAACCCGCTGGCTTAGTTTAGAACGCTGCCTCAAGAGATTGATTGAGCAGTGGCCAGCTCTTTATTGTTATTTTGACAGGATAGAGCCTTCCAATGGGCGTGTACAGAGAGTGGCCACGCATCTTAAAGACCTAGTGAAGCTGTTTTGCAATTTTGTTTGTTATGCCCTTAAGCCCTTGAGTGTTTTCTCAACTGCCTTTCAAACTCATGCTGTCATATTGGTGCTTTACAGGCTGATGTTCGTCGACTCTTGCACTCTTTCTGTAGTAATTTTATAGATCCAGATGTCCTCAATTCTACTGATGATATCACTTCTACTGATAGAAATATCCAGCTTAGTAATGATGAGCTAGGTATTGGCACATCTACCCGTTTATTGTGGTGTGGTGATCTTGAAGAGTTGGTGGCAACTGCTTTTGAGAAACTATTTTTTTAATCTGTGCGACTTTCTATTTTCTATGAAACCAGTTTCAAAAATGTTAGCTAAATTTCCATTTAACGACGACTGTCTGCTTCAGTTGCTTTTCTTGATCCTGAGATAAGACCTCTTTAAATGGCATTATTGAATTGGCAAAGCGCTTTACATCCTTCTCTCCCGATGAATTGGACACTTTGAGTATGGAATTTCGTGATTTTCGTGCTTCACCCTTGGACCAACTTCCCACATTTGAGAGAAGCTGGAGCAATAGATAACTTCTGGTCTGTGATGGCAAAAGTTCATTCAATCTTGGATTTGGAACTATTTCGTTTTGGGGTCTTGTCCAGTTTTGCACAGATTTTGCTCGTACTTCCTCATTCCAATGCAGATCCAGAACGCCTTTTTAGCATGGCGAGAAAGATTGAGACGGAAGAACGACGGCAGTTGGATCCATCCACAGTGTGTGACCTGCTGAGTGTTAAAATAAATAATGATAAGCCAAGCTATTCAAATGCACAGGGCTAGGGCTAGGGCTAGGGCTAGGGCTAGGGCTAGGGCTAGGGCTAATGACAGCATGCTATCATTAGCTAAATCAGCCACCATGAAAAGCCTACAGACAACCTCATAACTACAAGTATATAGCATAATAATCATATCATCATCTCTGTCAAGCTCACAATCATGTATCTGAGACTCTGATTCATTGATTTCAATATCCATTATAATAATATTATTGAAGAACTACACTGTTAGATATAGTGGGCACGGGGGAGGGGGGTGGGGTTGCAGAGGCGCATTAAGTAGCTCCTCTCTCCACAAGATTGATGTGGAAGGAGCTGAGTGTGTAGAGGGAACAACAATACCTTAAATTTTCTAGACCCATGGCCACTTTTACCTGGCCATGTTATGGCCCTGCAAAAATTAGCAAGATCCTGCAAAATGCTAGATTTTGTCCTGCCAATGAGTATTCACAGGTTGGTAAGTCTGCAATGTGTGCAAATGCTTGTATGAAGGAATTTAGTCAAGTGTGTTGTTAGGTGGAGAGGGGTCTAGGTGGTTTAAAGTGGAGACAGGACTGAGACAGAGTTGTCCTTTGTCACCAGTTCTCTATAGTGTGTATATCATGGGATTGTTGAAGGATTTGGAGGGGAAAAGGTTAGGGATTGGAGTGGAAGGAACATGGTGTGGTGGGTTGAGTATGCAGATGATATTGTACTGTTAGCGAGAGATCAGGTGGAGTTACAGGTGATGTTGGATGTGGTGGGGGAGTATGCAAAGAAATGGAGATTTAGGTTTAATAGTGAGAAGAGCAAGTCAATGACAGTTGGCGGAAAGTGTAGTGGAGGAGAGTGGAAGATTAATGAGGAGAATGTGGAAGCCTTCAAATATCTTGGTGTGTGGTTTGACAGGGGGGTGAGAGGAAATGTTCATTTGGAGAAGACGAAGGAAAAGGCAGAGAAATGGAGGGCAAGAATTGGTTATAATTATGAGCAGGTTAAATGGAGAAATGGAGACGGACAGAGGTAAACTAATATGGGAGTTGCTAGCTAGGCCATGTCTAGAACATGCATCTAAAGTATGGTGGACAGGAGGGAAGACAGCCTGCAAGAATTTGGAAAGAATTCAAGAGAGCGTTGGGAGGAAACTGGTTGAACGGAGTAATAAAGTTGCAGGGGTGGCAGTAAGAGGCCACCTGGGCTGGGGGAGGCTGGAGCAGAGAAGGGAAGAGTTATTTGGATGGAGGTTGCAGAGAATGAGTGAAGATAGGCTACTGAAAAAAAGTTGTGGCACTGTTAAGTGATTGTCCAGGCTGGTGGGCAGAGTTTGTGAGCTGAAAAGGAAGTTTGAGCGGGAAGGAGCATTGGAGATAGTTGGCTCAAGTGCAACATGGAGGAATTGTGTAAGGTATGGTATGTTCATAAGGAAGAGTGGTGGGAAGAAGTAGGAGGGAAATCAAGTCTCAAGTGGTATAAGCTAGCTAAAGAAGAGTTTGGACAAGAAAGATATGTAAGAGTATTCAGTAACACTGGGGAAGTGAGGCCAAGATTTAGGTTAAGGATGACATCAGCAGGACTCTTGGGTGACAAGGTGAGGTGTGGTGTGTGCCGGGATGGTAGATGTCAGCTATGTGATGAAGGTGTTGTGGAAGATGTTGTGCATTTCTTGTTGTACTGTGGGGAGTTTACTGGTGATCGATGTTTGGCACCTAGGGTCCTGTAATAATCATTAAAATAGTTCATTCATGTTGTTTTCTAGTAGTCATTGTCATTTATTGTTTGTAGGTACTTAATGATGGCCTATCTCAAGGCTCAACAATTTTTCACAGCCTTCCAAATGTGGCATCCCAAGCCCGTTAACAACACATGCACGCACACCCACACCCACACAACACACACACACACAAAATCACTTACTTGGAGGGTATAGGGAAGAAGGTTTCATAAGGTGGGCGACATATTGGTCTTGGTCAGCCACACGTTTTATAAAACCTGTAAGTTTAGGCAAGGCCGTAGACGCTGGCTGGTATGGTTGGTCAGGTTCCAACCTGGCCACTTTCTAGCTACCATATTCTTGGTGTGATGACCAGTATAGTAAGCGCAGGAGTTTTCAGCCGGGAGCAGTTTTCAGCCACGCTTACTGAATTTGTACTCTGTACTGCAGTTGAACTCTCTAAAATTTAATAACAATTGAAATGATGTCATTAGGCAATTATTGAAACGTTTCTTGAGCGCTGGTGTAGCGGCGAAGTTGGGTCACGTACAGCACAGCTGAAAAACACGTATTTTAAGGTAGCTAAGAGTGTGGTTCATAAACTTGCCTATAGAGGCTTTGTAAAACGCTTTGTCTAGCTACAATTACTCACAGATGCCCAAGGGCAAGGAGAATGACCCCCACAAGAGGAAAGAAGTCAAGGGAACCTATAGAAACTGGCCTCAAGATGTCATGAAATGGCTCTGGCTGATTGCAATTCGGGCATGGCAGTGCGTCAGTCAGCTAAACTTAATGGTGTTCCAAGGGGTAAATTGACTCACTAATTCAATTCCTTTTGTGTTTTGTTTTGTTATTAGTATTTATAGGAACTTCACAAAGCAAGTTGAAGTTGTGTATTCCAGCTGACTCTCGATCTGGGCCGTCTCCGATTTTATCCATTGACGAGGAACAGGCTCTTGTTGAATGGGTATCTCATATGAACAAAATAGGTTATGGTCGTAGAGAGATCAACTTACAATTGTAGTGAAGGCTATCCTAGATCCAATCCCTTTACGGACAATCGCTCTGGAAGATTCTGGCAACTAGGTTTTATGAACCGGCACCCTAAGTTAACTGTAAGAAAAACACAACATTTAGGCATTAGTCGTGCAATTTCAGGTACCCCTTTAGTTCTCAAGTGGTTTGGAGAATTTAAAGCATTCCTAGAGGAACATAAGATTCTAGATTGTTCCTAGAGGAACATAAGATTCTAGATTGTCCATCTGATCTGCTTTATACAACTGTGATGAGAGTGGATTTCCCCTTACGGCACGAACAGGGAAAGTACTTGCTCCTGTTGGTTGTAAGTCCATAACACTACCCTTGCTTGTTATCAGAGGCGGAGGAAGCTATTGAAAGTAGGGGGGGCACAGTATTAAATCATATTAAATCACCCCCCCCCCCCCCCCCCCCTCCTCCTCCTCAGGAGCATAGGGGCCAACAAAGCAAGTGCAAGACCAAGTTTGAGAGGGGAGCCCCAAGATGCATATTTCTCAGCAAATTACTATTGTAATAATCAAGTTTTGGGGAGGGGGGGCTCCTGGCTACACCCCTGCTCCTCCCCAGTGTTATGGTTACGTTTGTCACATGAAAAAATTACTGCTATTTGTTATATTCAGGTTAACTGTGAAACCTACAAACCTACTCCGTACTGGACCATGGATTGGACTATAATATTGTATGGACTGAAGATGGATGTTAATTTTGTATTCATATAGCTATAGCTATATATTTTGTTATATGCTGCAAGTTCATTTTACATAATGAGATGATTATATTAATAACAAAATGCTGAAGTAAACAAATAAAACAAATCTTTAAACATGTGAAAACATCAGTGAGGCTATTGTTGCCTACCAAAGCCAAGTTTCCCACATGCACTGCCACTTGTAAAATATTAAACTCAGTCCAGAGTATATTATAGTTACCCTTATTAGGCTACAAAAAAGACATACAAATCTATCGAGCAGCAAGTTTTATTCCAAGATTCAATATAGTCAATATTATTATTGTATATATTACACAAATGTTTCATCCGCCTTGTGTTAGCAGACGTAAACAAACGAGCAATTTCTGTTAGATCCAGGACATCCGTTTCTGGGTTTAGTTGCTGTCTTAGTTGTGCTGAGAAGTTGTTCAGTACTCTATAATGATCAAGCACTACGGTAAATGAAAAATGGCTATACTTCTTGCTTCTCCTTCCTCATCTATCTCGTCATCTACGATCAGCCATCCTATTGTAAGCCGATCAGCAGTTGTTTCATCTCCTGCTGAGAGCTGAGGTCAGGAGTCACTTGTGATGTGTCAGCAGCTGCGGCTCCCTAGAGGTGGAAGAGATGGATGTGTGAGGATGTGTATAAGGTTGACATCATTCATTGCATCTGTGATCTCCACTGGCTCTTCCCGAGGTAGGGGAACCACGACATTAACTCATGTGAACACTATCCACATGGTGGGCCACACCTCTTATACTTGTACACAATGCCTTAGCCACCAGATTTGAAGTGGTCAGGTTGATTTGCTAGAGCATGAAATACCACAGACACACCTCTAAGATTTTTAAAGATATATTTTTTTTAAAGAGAATGTAGATAGTAATCAAAGTTGTGTAGAAGCAAATGAATTTCCTCTGGTTTCATTTTTTCTTCTTCTTTCAAGTGATCGTACTTGTCCTGGAGGTAGTGTAGGGACCATGTTAGAGTCTCCAACCACAAGAGACCTAACAGATACCAACCTTGGTAATTCGCTGCCACCAGAGTCTCTCCCTAACTTCTTCTAGCTAGACCCCAAGCTTGACAAAAGAGTTTAAGTAGCTTATTCAAAACAGCAGTTGAGTAGCAGAATAATATGAAGATAGGATGAGACTCCCCAAGCCTGGACTGCAGACCTGATGTTCTGGGAAATTACTGTATATGAGTGACATAAGTATGTCGATAATTGAGCAATGCTGATAATTTTCAGCATACACTATCTTGGTCATCCATGGAAGACATGGGATGATGACAACAATACAAGACATGTATGATTTTTCCCTGCACACAACTTGTGTATCACAGGTCTTTACATTTATAAGAAACTCCAATGAAGTGCAGTGACTCCATTCACAAACAGTTGGTAATGATCGTCCATACAGTAAACACACTTGGGAGCAGGGAATCTGAGTGAGCAAGCAACTGCACATTTTCACCCCCCAAAAGTGATTAACTGGTCTCCTTAGAAGCTCACTATTGTGATAATAGTTAACAGCCACATCTTCAATAAAATCAGGTATACTATTTGTGGTCCAGATGAGTGACTTTGGTAATAAAATGATGGATCCTGAAGTAATTCCTTATGTAGCAGGGATGAGGTAGCAGGGATGAGTGAAGACATTAGGAGTGTCTAAAGGAAGTTCACAACATCAGAGTCATTTTCAGATCAGGAAGAACTCACGTAAGTTTTAGCATCTCTGATGACGGCTGGAGCACCTAGTCGGAGCGTCTGAGAGAGTAAAATTCAAGTTGATTCTTGAGGTCATTGTAATATTAAAAAGAGGTAAAGAATAAAAGAATAAAACCTGCAATGATTGGTTAGTTCTAAGATGATCCTCACAGTGGAGTGGGAAGATGGTTCACATTGGGAGGAACAGTCTGTGTTCTATATATACATAATACAGACCAGGTTAATTTTATTGGGAGGGGGGGCACTGGCACCCCCCTGGTCCCCCTATTCCCCACTCTTGAGAAACTATTACAAAACTCTTGAAGGAGACTGCTTGACCATATAATATTAATGGGAAAGGGAAAAAAATAATAACAAGACAAAATGAAAAATGGATGTAGAACCTGCTGATGGACTTTTGACCTTTCAACAAAAAAGTCATGTACATGCTCAATCTGCCTATCAGGTTTGGTAAATATCCTTCAACCAATGACTGACCTTTGACCTTCCAATGGTCAGGCTTGAATACCGAATTAATATCATTGAACTTTGACCCATCAAAAGTGTTGTTAATTTTTTTAACTGAGATAGCCACACTCTGTTGTGGGAATGCTTTCAAGTAGGTGTGGCATTCAGTCACCTCTGTTTAAAAAATTTCCCTCTCATGTTGGAAAGAAAAACAATTAAGTGATGCTATCCAGGATTGAACTGGCAACCTTGAGTACCAAACGAATCAGAGTAGGAGAAAAAGAGGGTGGCTAAGGGGAGGGTGGGGGTGATGATTCCATTTGGATCAAACTGGGGACTTTGAATAATGACAAAAGGACAAACCCACAGAATTCTCCTATTATAGTAAGGTGATATACCCACTCCGTTGTTTTAAAGCTGGTGGCCTCTACACACAACAGGGTATACAGACTGGACAGACAGACCTATATATCTTTTGTGAATGGCGATTTTTCAAAGTCATAGAATTTTTTTATGTTGGTAAGGAGAAGAAGAAAAAATATGAAAAAGATAATGTGGATGATTTCAACTGGAAACCTTGAAATAGGGGGTTAATGATTTCACCCAATATTGAAATAGGGAGCTTGAGTATCAAGTGAATGGGGGGAAATCCTTGAAGAAGAATTTGAGTGTTTATTCACATTCTTCTATGTTTGTTGTTGTTTGTTGTTGTTGTTTGTTTTTGTTGTTTGTTGTTGTTTTTGGTCAGAAAGGTTTACTACCTTAGCAACAAGCAAATGCTGGCAGTCTTTTTCTCCCTCTTTTGGGAGGAGGATAATAAGTAGAACACATTTTAGACACATAGATAATTTCCCTCTGTAATTAACCATATGCTCTACAGCTGCTCTGTTCTGGTACGTAACTGTTAGCTACTGGGTAGTATAATTGGTTTTTGGAATTGTACACAAAAATGTTACAAAAATACTGGACAATATCATTGCCTTGTTGCGACAAAACATGATATCACACATTACATTATTTCTCTTAGATTTGTTTTATTGGCTACTACCCTATGTAGATCCACACCTGCTGTCAACTTACAGCGAGTGATTGCAGTGATCTGACTTATAAAATTTCCAACTGCAAAACTGATGTCTCAAAAGTTAGCTTTATATACAATAATTTCACCAAATATGAATTTCAACAAATGTAAAAGGGAATTAACACATGTAGTTAATTATATTCATGAAAATAGACCAAATAGGCACACCCATACTGAAGGTATCCTCTAAATATGAGACAATTTGGACATTCCTAGCTTATTTGGCTATCAATGCTGATGTGCACTATAGGCATAATATATGCAATGGATAATTTTACAACACCCACCCTTCACACACACACAAACACCTTCACTGTGGAAAAATGTTCTTCAGTTGCCTTAATCCATATGGAGTCCACCCTCAAAGGGTCTTGACCACCAGGGAATAAAAGCAGCCCCATTATTGATTACCATCCACTTATGCTTGTTTAATTACCCTTTTCTTCTTCTGCAGCAGCTGCAACTACTCCAGCATCAGTAGATGCCCGGTTATGAGACTTGGCTCAAGTGTGTTGACCACCGACATATTGAAACATACAAGATTTCTATCCTTGAAATCTGGATGAAAAATTTCTTTCTCTTGGCCTTTGGAGGGAATCTCCACTTACTTTTTGTTACCTCTCCGAGTTGGGTTTCTCCTGATGCAGATCATTGAACAGTACTGCCATCGGAGCACATTGTCAACATATCCCATAAGGACTACACCTACATCCTAGCAGATGGCCACCAAATTTGTTCACTGCTTGAGGAGCAAGAACAAGTAAGCAAGGGGGGGGGGACCAGTTTATGAAGCTGCGATACGAGTTTTAGCTCGAAATATGAGCTTTGGCATTTGGGAGTTTCCTACTCGCTGATATATTTTTAGCACAAGAAGGTAGCTTTTATTTCAGCTCCACATATGTTCAAGACAAAGCATGAGAAAATTGAATTAATATTATACGCTAGATGTCCTTATACACTCTCACTATAAACTACAGGCTGTATTTACAGAATTGGAGATTTGAGGTGGGTCATCATAGAATCATCCTTCCATGCCTTGTTCTGGTTATAAACCATCTTGTAATACACACCACCTTCTTGTTTGAGTAACTCCGAAGGAGCCCCAACCTCCACCACCTTCCCTCCTTTCATCACAGCAATGATGTCAGCATTGTGGATGGTGGAGAGGCAGTGAGCGATGATGATGGTGGTACGTCCCTTCCTGGCCTTGTCCAGGGCCTCCTGTACCACCTTCTCACTCTCTGTGTCCAGCGCAGAGGTGGCTTCATCCAGCAGTAGGATCTTGGGGTCTCTCACCAGAGCTCTGGCTATGGCTATACGCTGCTTCTGCCCACCGCTCAGCTGAGTTCCCTTGGCCCCCACATTGGTGTTGTAGCCCTGTGAGAGGAGAAATTTCCTGAATACTGTACATAAAGATTGACTCGCACAAAGCTAAATTTCCTCACACTCCCTATAAATGATATCCACCTTATATCTTGCACACATATAGATGCTTGCCTACTGCACATGCAGCTATTAGCCTATTGCTATTCACCATAGGCAGTGTGTCTATGAAGTCGTGGATGTTGGCTGCCTTGGCTGCACTAATCACTTCGTTGTCGGAGACTTCCTTGAAGAGGGCCCCATAACGGATATTCTCTGCAATGCTGGCATCAAAGAGGACAGGCTCCTGCGACACGATCCCAATCTGAGATCTCAACCATCCCACGTTAAGATCAGCAATTTTATTCCCATCCAGGGTGAGGAGTCCAGACGACGGGTCATACATACGCTGCACTAGAGCCAATATAGTGCTCTTCCCTGTTCCACTTGGTCCAACCAAACCCACCGTATGCTTAGTCACATTGAGAGAAAATTTGGTCAAGATTTCACTATCAGGCCGAGATCGATAAGAGAATCCCACATTCTGAAATTGTATTCTTCCCTTGCAAGTATCTTGTTTGGTTCCTTCTTCAGAGGTCCCGTCGATGAGCGAATGTCTGTTGATGACCCTGAAGACTTCAGTACTGGCGGCTTTAGCTTTCTTGCCATCAGGAGCAAATGCACCCACAGCACCAATTCCAACGGATGTAAAGATAACGGCTGCAAACACTCTGAAGATATTATCGAAGGTGGTGTAGGTATAGTGATCAACTGGCTGAGTTACTTGGTAAGCACCAAAACGGAATGTGATGATGTAGCCAAAGAAGAGAATGGCTTGTGAGAAGGCGTAAGTCACACCAAATAGCCAAGACAACCACAATGCTCTCCTGCAAAGTGAGATACACACAATTGATATGGCACTGCACTCTCCATTTTTAATCTGGTCTAGTACCTATAGGGTGGGATGGAGAATTTCTTAAAGATTCCATAGTAGTATCGCTCCAGCCCAAAGGCTTGCACTGTCTGGATGTCGTTCAAACTCTCTATGGCAATCTAAAAAGGAAGAGGAAGAACTTTTAGAATGACTGATGATTTTTCTTCTGTCTATGGTTGTTATTCGTGATAGAGTTCTCAAACTCACTTCAGTGGACTTCCTGAGTGTATCATGTGAGTGTCCCTCATTGCCTGTGGAAGCAGCGATGTGGATGATGGTGCTAATGACAATAACAGGCATGAAGCCAACAATGACCAGTGCAGTCAGCCATGAGTAGGTAAAGGCCACACACAGAGAGAGCACCAGAGATATGGCCACCTCCAACAAAGACCCAATTTGTATACCAACTGCCTGTATATACACACAGACAAACATGTAGTAAATTGGTACTCTGCTTGACCAACAGGTGGAGTGGATGAAGGTCATGAAGCTCATTACAGTCAATCATGCTATCATGACTTATCAGTGGTATGGGTATGGGGATGTGTGCAAATATGAGGTGAGGTTGTAACTTCTTGCACTCACTCACCCCCTGCACCAGTCCTGCTTCCACTGACAGCAAAGTTGAGAGTGCACCAGTGGAGTTCTCTTCCTCATCGTACCAAGCCTTCTCCTGTTTGAGCATGGTTTTGAAGAGTAAGCCACGCACAATGGTGGATAACTTTGTCCCAGAGATGTTGAAGCTCACAAACTAAGCAAACACATAAGGAATAAACACACCAAGGAGAAGTGTTTGTGTCATGCACTCGCACATTTCACTATCTTTTACCGATCAAGCCTCAACTTCACTCATGTCTTTAAATATAAAAACATGTCTTTCCCATTCCCATTCCTATACAACTAGCAAATAATTTCTGTGGGGGAATATTTCTGTGCATTTTCAATATCAAACTAAATTTGTGGGAAAAAATTCGTGGTTTTATAGTGAATTTTCTGATTATGCTTGTGTGTTTGATAACCATAAGTGATGACCTGGTTTTGTTGAAGGTCTGTACTGTCACAACAGTAAACATCCGAGGAAACCAACTGATTGCCTCTTCGTAGTGAAAACATACAGCTGATTGGTGACTCGGCGCAGCCAATATTGCACATACACAAGTTTGCAGGTAAATCCCATGGGGCAACATTTTCACATATTTCGCGGTTAAGAGAAAACCACAATTTTTTTTAAACCCATGGATTACTGTAAAGGTCATGAGACTCCAGAGTTCTCCATTGCCAGATTTTTTCCCAGTCCCGTATTGAAAAGAGGTGTGGTTATCAAACACAAGCATAATCAGAAAATTCACTATAAAACCACGAATTTTTTTTGATAACCATAAGTGATGACCTGGTTTTGTTGAAGTCTGTACTGTCACAACAGTAAACATCCGAGGAAACCAACTGATTGCCTCTTCGTAGTGAAAACATACAGCTGATTGGTGACTCGGCGCAGCCAATATTGCACATACACAGCCCTAGCCCTAGCCCTAGCCCTAGCCCTGTTCATGGTTCTCAATTATTCTGTAGTCTCATTACCTTTACAGTAATCCATGGGTTTTAAAAAAATTGTGGTTTTCTCTTAACCGCGAAATATGTGAAAATGTTGCCCCATGGAATTTACCTGCAAACTTGTGTATGTGCAATATTGGCTGCGCCGAGTCACCAATCAGCTGTATGTTTTCACTACGAAGAGGCAATCAGTTGGTTTCCTCGGATGTTTACTGTTGTGACAGTACAGACCTTCAACAAAACCAGGTCATCACTTATGATGTATGTACAGTTGTCCAACTTAATATCATACCAGTTAATAGAATATACCTTTTTACTATCATACACATGTTAAAAAAATAGTTATTATCAGACTTTGTATCGTCATATTCCTGCTTAACGTCATAAAAAATTGTGGTAAATTATGCAGGAAATAATAACTATATGAACAATTGTTTGCTGACCAAATTATAAAATATAGCATCCACTTTTCTATGTGTATACATGCAGCTGTTTAATAGCCTTGAATTGGATTTCTAGTTTTGACCTTCATGAGCACTAAACGCAAGCCTATAGATCTATACAAAAGCTGGGCATTATCAAGCTTTCTTCAGAGAAGATGTCTTGGGCTAAACTTTCTCAGCAGTTCAATTTCTCTCGGTACAATTGGCAAGACCCTGAAAAGGAAAGATGCAAGTGGGTAATCGAAAGCGAAGGCATGCAAGAAAAGCATAATTATGATGTAGAAAAAGATTTGTATGCTTAGTTTGCAGATGCCAGGGCTAGGGATGTTCCAGTCACCAAATACATTGGAAGAGAAAGCTAGCCAGCTAGCTGTGAAGCTGGATAAAGAAGTTTTAAAGTATATACCTAATGGTTGAATTTGCAGGTGGAAAGTTAAGAGATAATTGGTGGCGACATACTTAACTTGTACAATGTTGAGCAAGAAGTAGAAATACTGATTTCTTCTTCTTCTTGCATGACTCAACTTAGCATCACCGACTAGATTTTTGGTATTAAAAACTGGATGATACTGGTATTGTCATAGATTTAGCTAGTCCCAAGGGTATGATATTAAGACTGTATCTACATTTACACATAGGCATGTGTGTACACTTTAGTGATGAACAAGGCAAAGACTTAGGATTGTTATTATACCGAGTAATCTCTTGTTGATAGCTGCTTTATATGGGATTGATTGACTAATGAAGACTAGAACTTTAATTATTAATATAATGAAGACCAATATTTTAGTTCATTTTAAAGGGTCCTTGTTTGTGAAATTCTTGTTTCATTTTTATCAAACCCACTTGTCTACACACAAGACAAAAATGTTTTATACCATAATATGGTAATTTAATAGGGATAATAATACAAAAGTACTGAAATTCTGTTAAAATAATGGGCACAGCTGCTGAATTTCCATACATGAAAGCATACTGCCAATATCCAATTTAGTTTAGTAGCTGTAGTGATTCTAGTTAGTGAGAGCGCCTATATAGTGATTCTTCAACAAAGCATTAGCTGCATGCAGTATAAACTGCAACCCCAGGAATATCTTCAAGTTGAGGAAGAACATTTTCACTTCCTAAATGACTGAAGCACAGACAGGAACGAACTGCAAATATTGCCAAGCCATATTTAGCCATGAGAGTCATTATAATATTGCTTGCGGGTGAAAAATGTTCACAGTTGCATGAGCACTCGTGAAATTTTGTGGTTCTTTTTCCATAACAATATTGGATTGATTTGTCAAAAGAAACAAGAATTTACCAGTGTAGACCTATTGTGAACTTTTCACATTTTACCTCAATTCCATCACACTGCGAAAGACTTCTGAGAAGTCTTTATCAAATTTAGCTGCCATTACACTACCTGAAAAGCCAATCAACATTTAGTCCAGCAGGCAAATTCTGTAAAAAGATGGTTACTCTAAAACTATTCTCTTCCCACTTCACTTATATTGTTCATACTCATCCTGACTCTGCAAAACATACAAGGTCATGAAATGTGGCCTACAAGTTCTATGGATGAGTTCTAGTTATATATGAATTTTAAAAAAATGCTATAATATTTTTATACTTGTTTTTATTAGTCTACAGCTTAAATGATGTTATATCTTCGTTTCCAGCCTGAATATAGTAATGTTATAGCAAAACACTATGGGTTGATAAAAATGAGCTTAAACAATAGCAGAACAATAGCAGAAAGGTAATATTGGTGGAACTGAACCGCAATGTTGTGGTATTAGTGCTAGTATATTAGTGCTAGTATAACTACATCAATAATACTCATCCCCCCCCCCCCTCCTTTCTTACAGCTATAGCAGATAGACATGCAAATACCAATAGTGCATGATTTGGTAGCTATAATTTCAAGCCCAATAATACCCTAAAATGGAAAGGTGAGAGTTCTAAATTACTTAGTAAGTGGTTACCTTTACAAATATTGCTATAGCAGAGGCAGTGCCAATTGCAATGAATCCAGCAGCCCATGGATGAATCCCGCTCAGAATTTGATCAACAGGTCTTTGAAATACTTTCAAGACTTCCCCAAAGATGATAGAGAAGGCAGGGAAGATAACACCATTCACAGCTGCCCCCATACAGCCCAACAGGAGCACTGGAAGCATCTTGGAATTGAGATGAATAAGATGAAATACTGAGACAGAAGAATTCTTTTCCTCTTCTTCCATGCCCGCAACTAAATATTTCTCGTCAGATTGATGAGCCCAACTGTCATCATCTTTGTCATTCTGTATGATACCTTCACGGGAAATGCTATCTGACCTAGAAGATAATGCATGTCTCCTTGAACTTCTTGCAATGCTGGCACTGCTACTGCGAATCCTGTGGAGAGTGTTAGAGAGAGACTGTGATTGTGTTAAATCCCATGTTTTCCCAATGGTAGTGTGTCTCCTGGTCTTAGACAATCTCCTCTCTGTACTGGTGAATGTGCGCTTCAACGTATTCCTCCTTCCCTCATTAAAATCCATGCGAATAGGAGGCTCAACATATGTCTGTGCTTTGACAAGGTCAAAGTAGTGCCCCTTCCGCTCCATGAGCTCTGAGTGTGTACCAATCTCTACCACAATTCCTGCCTCCATGAATGCTATGAGGTCAGCATCACGGATGGTTGACAGGCGGTGGGCAATGACAATGGTTGTCCTGCCAAGGCAAGCCTTGTCCAAGGCCACCTGCACCAAATGCTCAGTCTCAGAGTCCAGAGCAGAGGTGGCTTCGTCTAGCAGCAGGATCTTGGGGTCTCTCACCAGAGCTCTGGCTATGGCTACACGCTGCTTCTGACCACCGCTCAGCTGGGCACCTCCTTCCCCCACATTAGTCTCATAGCCCTTGGGCAAGGAGGAGATGAAATCGTGTGCATTGGCCTTTCTGGCTGCCTCCTCAATTTCCTCTATGCTGGCCCCCTCCTTCCCATGGCGGATGTTCTCAGCAATGGTGGTGTCAAAGAGGACAGGCTCCTGGGATACCACTCCTATTTGTGCACGCAGCCACTGGAGGTTCAGGTCCTTCACATTCTGCCCTCCCAACATGACCTGAGAGAGAGAGTACAAACATGGTAACTCAACAGCTTTCACTACCTATTATATATTACAATGTAGCATCAGCCACAGTAAAAGAAATTGCAAAGCAGCATCTTCTGTAGAACAAATTAAAAGAAGCATTTCCTGTTTTAGTAAAATCCCAGTCTTACCTCACCAGAATCGACATCATATAGTCTCTGGATCATCTTGATGACTGATGTCTTTCCTGACCCACTTGATCCAACCAGAGCTAACTTCTGCCCGGGATTCACTGTCAGATTCAGACCGTTCAGCACCTGAGAAGAGTGACCATGTGCTGTCTAGAACTTGTAAATTTCACGAGAACATTATGGTTTCATGTCTCGATTATTATGGTGATGTCATGTAACATATTTAGCTATCAAGGTGTATTAGTTTTGTGTGTGTGTGTGTATGAGTGTGTGGGCATGCATGTGTGTGTGTGTGTATGAGTGTGTGGGCATACATGTGTGTGTGTGTGTGTGTATGAGTGTGTGGGCATGCATGTGTGTGTGTGTGTGTATGAGTGTGTGGGCATACATGTGTGTGTGTGTATTGAATGTGTGGGCATGCATGTGTGTGTGTATGTGTGCATATGTGTGTGTGCATGGCTATGGCCATCATTAAAAGTGTATGAACTAAAACTGATCTTCACGTTATAAGTTATTTATTTTGTTGGAAAAACAAGGGGTAGGAATGGCATTAGAATTCACCCATGTGCAACTCAATAAAGACAAGTTTTGTCTATGCCATATTTGGAGATGGCCTTAGATCTTTTACTAAATTCTCCATATTGCGATTCCCTTTTGAAAAACAAACAACAACAACAACACATATATGCCCAATGGATAGCAACTATCAGTGAGTATGGTAGTGTTCCCTATATTGGTTTGACCCCAATCCTAAAATGTCGGGGATTTTTTTAATTTTATCTCAGCTAAAACTCGCTTTGTCAGCTTCTTAATATCGTAAAGAGTGGTTTCAGCCAATTCTAGCTCCCATAACACTTCCAGAATGCTTTGAATCCTTTTGTTAAGGTAGTAACCAAGTAGACACACACCCCCAATGTTTATGAATCTTCAAGATGTTATATCTTATATCTACCATTCCTCCCATACGATAGGTCAATTTTACTATATTGCTGTTTCTCGATTCAGTTAAACAACTGGAAATTGGTATAAAAAAATCATCAATACCAATAATCATATTTGTGCATGCAGTATAGTCTAAGAGTATAGCAGCAGCTTCACATTTTTACTACACAGAAATGAATATTCAAGTGATTTTCAGCTGACTTCATTTATAATATCATCAGCTCTTGGTGTTGCTTTTGTTGTTGTTGTTTTGCCAATGCTTTAACTGAATACTTGGTTCTTCATCAGGGAGAAGGAAGAAAAAAATGCAAGGCATTTATACTCACTGGCAGCGCAATTCACACGAAATGGCATGGCATGGTTTCACGCATAGTCTTGAGGGAGACCCAGCAATCAGGTGGCTCCAGCTCTACATAATGTTGATCTTTGGGTGTAAGATGGATATGTAGCCCTTCCTTTACAAGTAATTCCCTATTTCCTGGCTCTATCAATCACTGAGGTTTCTTCCCATAAGATTGGTTGATGGCCCGAGGTTGCAAGCTTTCCAAAAGTTCTTCCTTATGCTCCTTGTCCGGGTCTCCAACCTCCTCCCTGTCCCTCCAATTTACATTTCTCCACAGCTGCAAGAAATTTTATGTGCTACTGAAGAGTGCATGGTAGGTAGGTGGTAGCTTACAATTATCTTTGAAGATGGTCTTAAAGTTTGTGCTAGATTTAAAAACAATTCTGACGTTACATTTTTCACAAACACATTTTGCATTCTCAGTTAGGCCAGCCACATAGAGACATCCAACCAACAGACCTAGCTAGGCCCAGGCGGTGACCTCAGTGTCTAGAACACAACAGACTCTGCCTAGGAAGAGGGGGATGATGATTGGCCTTTTTCTATTTCCTTTCATTTTCTCCACTTGGCTTTGAAGGAGTCATGAGGGAGGGAGGGGAGAGAAAAGAAAATGGAAGAAAATAGTTATCAGCTCCTATGTGCCTGGCCCAAGAGCATCAGATGTGTTCATGAAAAATTGAATGTCGGGATTGTTTTCAAATCAGGAAATTTTTTTTAAGATCTCAGCTTACCAGGGTCAAAGGTAAATTGTAAATTACCGTGAGCTCATCGTTTAGTTTGTACCCGCCGGCCATCAGCCAATTTCTGGCCAATGCACCAAAACAACTGCACAAGACAATGTTTGTAGGTGGGGCTAATCTCTATCAAACCACAGCATGTCAGACGCGCGTAATTTGTAAGTAGCGATATCTCGGCCCCAAAGCTTAAGAGGAGGAAAGTATTATATGTAGGACCTTGTCCGAAAGTGGTGTGTAGCATAGGATACTCTTATGCTTTGGGGCTGAGATATCGCTAATCTGAGTCACAGTAGTGCTAACAATTTGCACACTAGAACAACCTGTGCTTATGAAACAACGCACTAGATAAATTTGTTATTCACCCACTATCTCTTATTTGGTCCTATATACTCCAGGGAATGCTAACGGTGATGAAAATGCAGCAAGATGATGCTTGACTGCAGTTCTCTGAGAATTGGTGGAATAGTCCTCGACATTACAGCATCTTGGGATCGATTGGAGCAGCTGTAGACATCCAAACAGTTAATGGAAAAATCGATCAGACTAGCTCTCAGAATCGCTCTTGAACGGCACAGATGAACGAATGTCAGTTATCACTTCCACTGACTGAGGCCTCCTCCATTGAACCAGCTCCTGGAAATGCTACAGATGAACAGCCCAACAGGAGTGGCTTCGTTATTGCCTCACCTCACTGGCTGATCGACTGATGCTCAATACAGTAGCTCTCTACACCACCACAGCTCACATGGCTGCTTGACTGAATACTCTCGAAATACACATAGCTGACCTGCTTCTCGAATGCTTTGGCTCTGGACAGGACCAGCGATGAAGCCTCTCCCCTCAAAGGATTAAAAAATGAATTTCATGGAGGGTCCATGCATTCTGCACAGGAATCGGAAACTATTTTGGCCTCGACTAGGTAGCTAGCACTCGATTACACCAAAAAAGTGAGTCCTAGCAATCTGGAATAGAGGCCTATCAAAACTGCATTTGGTACCAATGTTCAACATATCTGTTATTTTGTGCACTGAAGTGGTTATTGGTAAGACAAGATCAGAGGAGGTTAGAGACTGACCCAGATCAAGGAGCATAAGGATGCAAGAAGGAAAGGAGAACTTGGACAGTCTGTTGTCACAGAGCGTGCGTTGAACCACCACAACCCAATCATGTGGGAACAGATCTCAGCAATCAGTAGAGCCAGCAAACAGTGGGAATTGCTTGTGAAGAAGGCACTACATATCTAAAGGATTACCACCTCAGCCATCGATGTTAGGGCTAGATGCCTGATTGCTGGTTTTAACTCTCAACACTGTGCAGGTAAAATCACGCCCGTCATTACATGCCTGATAGGTTACTGTGCTTATAACATAGTCATCAATGGCCTACCATGCATCGATTTTCAGTGGGTGACAATGTGTTAGATATTTTACAGGGATATCCATATGCCTGTTGAAATCTTGCAAGAAGTGCATTCTTTGGAATCCCATCTCTGATTTCCCTTAATTCTTCCAAACAGAGAGTAAGTTGTAGACAAAGTAATGAGTAGTGAGGCAGCTACTCCCATTTTCCAATGAATCGGAAATAGGATCATGAGTATCCCTGTACTAACTAGAAATATGCTTTCATTTTAGGAGCAATTCCCAATGAAAGGAAAGAGCATCAGCATTTCCCACTGAACTGTAGTTTATAATGAGCAGCTAGATAGCTATTCTGATAATCCAACAAATCAAAATGGGGATCATAAGTAGCCCTGAATTAACAAGGAATATGCTGAGTAATGCCCAGTAAAAAGACAACGCATCAGCTATTCTCACTGCTTCTAAGAGAAAGGCTACTCCCAGCATTTCATCAAAGTAAAAGAAAGCCAGAAATGGCATAGATGAAACAATTCATACTGACTTGTTTTGTCTACTTTGGCCGTTGACACAGACACTGGAAGGAATGAAGGAATGGCTGTGCTCTTGCTGTGGCGCAAGGAATGTATAGATGATTGTGATTGATAATACCACTAATAGAGTGTGTCCTCTATGCTGATTTACTGAAGGGTTAAGTTACATCTGCTGAATTCAGTGGCACTAGTTTTAAACCACAATTTAAAACCAGAAATTAGCTATGGTGCATAAGTGGCTGATATTTTATGGGTAGTAAAAGGTAAGCCTTGCGGCAATTTATACTTGTGACATATCACCATCACCCTCTGGGGGATCTGACGCATCACCATCATCCTCTGGGGGAACTGACACATCACCATCACCCTCTGGGGGATCTGACACATCACCACCACCCTCTGGGGGATCTGACACATCACCATCACCCTCTGGGGGATCTGGCACATCACCATCACCCCCTCTGGGGGATCTGACACATCACCATCACCCTCTGGGGGATCTGGCACATCACCATCACCCTCTGGTGGATCTGGCATATTACCATCACCCTCTGGGGGATCTGGCACATTACCATCACCCTCTGGGGGATCTGGCACATCACCATCACCCTCTGGGGGATCTGACACATCACCATCACCCTCTGGGGAATCTGGCACATCACCATCACCCTTTGGGGGATAGGCACATCACTGTCACCCTCTGGGGGATCTGGCACATCATTATCAGGGAGATGGGCTTCAGGATGACTTAGTTTGAGCCAACAGATGTACTTAGGGTCAAAGCCAAGATTGTGCCCTACCATATGCCACTGTAGGCCAAGTTGCAGTGCCAAAACCATGTAGGGCACAGCCTGGTCATAGGCTACAAGTCCCACTGCTGAACTAGGGCTTGGCTAAGACCTGAGATGCCAGGCAGACACTCCTGATGACAATGAGCACCTCAGGTAATTTGTCAGACAATTGGCATTCTGAGAAGGGCCACTACGGTGAAGATGGACATGAACTCTAGGGCCTTGAGTCGTCAATGTCAGAGCACGATAACCACACCCTGATGGTGGCATATTGAGTTTGAGTGGAGGGCCACAGTGCTACAGGATGGCGTCAGGCATCCATGAGTCTAGTCACCTGGGGGGTAAACTATTCTATCTTGCTACGAGTTACAGAGAATAACTATCATTACAATCCTGCACTAAGGTTAACCATCCTCGAATGAGTCTGCATTAATTCACTCAATCCATACCGGGATCAAGGGATTTCATCTTCCATCCAAGCATGGTTAAAGTTTAAGGCATCAAAAATGATCATAGGCAGAATTGCTTGGTCCAGTATTAACATGTGCCACCACTGTTATCTGCCCTTTCTTGCCAGACTGATGATAGCGAACTTTTCTTGAGCTAATCTTAGTGACTCTATTAGGTGTCCTGAAGTTAAAATTCGCACCTTTCTTATATATCTGAGCTGGATGAGAAAGGAGATCATGCTCATCAAGAACCTCTTTAAGTACAGCATTCATTCGAATGTCCACAGTGCTATCTCCTCTTCTCAAGGATAAGTCACCCTGACGTTCCAAGAATCAACTCCACCACCCATGTCTGATACAGTCTTGATTCTGCAATATGCATAACATCTTTTCTAGTTTTGCCATTTCCTATGCTTGCACATTTTTGTGGCAATCAATCTAGACAACGACTTAATTAACCAACAATGAAGAACAACTTTGTTGATTTCTCTTCCAATCAACCTTCTGTTCTTTGCCAACATTTCAACTGAAATACTTCTTTCTTTCGGCTGAAACAAACAAAAGGCTGATTGAAACAGAAATCAATGAAGTATTTGAAGTCAGTAATTGCACGACTTAGAACCAGCTAGATAGCTAAGTATCTAGCTAACGAAAATACTGACTATCTATCTCAATAATTTCTTTGTTTCCTTTGTAATCTTTCTGGTATACTTAGACTGTAAAACTGGTTGGTAATTGGTGCTGGTCAATATTCGGTTGTCTATGCTATCTATATAAATAATTGAAACTCTCTGGTGGGTGTCCCTTATGCACGGCTACAGTTTTGAAGCTAAGAAGCTCATTAGCAGGAAGATATATTTTACACTGGGACAGACATGTTGTGTTGGCTAATTTAAACTCCAGACCAACTGGAAGCCCTCCTTCCCAAAAACAGATCGCGAATGTTGGTCATTTTGTTTAGGTATATAACCTACACATGCGTTTATCACGTTCGCGACGCTAGCACACAAATAATTCTACAAGGCAACTTAATTATCAACAAAAAAGTATGCTAGCTTCGGTTTAGAGCTCAGTTTGCTAGCGAGCCTGCTTCTAGCCTTACTCTATTAGAAAAACAATCCTCTGATAGACTTTCCCCAGGCGACGCAGGAAATCTCTGCTAGTGACGATATAAAGGGGAAGTTCTGTGGGTTTGTCCTTGTGCCTGTTCACTTTGGTACTCAAGGTCCCAAATTCGATCCCAAATGGGTTCTCCCTTCTTCCCTTTACCCCCCTCCTGTTCGCTTGGTGTCCTAGGTTGCTAGTTCGGTCCTGGATGGAATGATTTCCCCCCTCCCCCCTAACAACATCGGGATATTCTGTGAGATGGCTTTGACCATTTAAAAAAAAAAATCAGTAGCCATAATGGATAGCTATGTTTGATTGCATAAGTATGTGTGTGTGTATAGAGGCCACTGGATGCCACACAAGCTTGAAACCACTCCCACAACAGAATGTGGCTATCTCAGCTAGTATATATCGTACCGGTCACATGATGCCATGTAATATTTCATATATTTCTTACGTACTTGAGTATCTGGTCTGGAGGGAAAAGAAAACTCCACATCACTGAGCCTCACTGTTGGCTCAAAAGCTTCGGGGATAAGGCCTTTCTTAGAGCCCGAGTCAATCACTACCTCCTGTAGCAATGAGAGATTCAGAAAATATGGATTACCAGGATAAAATTACTAATTTACCAAGTTAATTTTATTTGACACAACATCCTGGTGGCAGTGACATATGTTTCTAATAGTCGTAAGTGTTTCCTTTAAAAACTACATAATTAATGATTGCACCCCACAACATATTACATTTCTTAACATAGCTGTCAATCATGTAGCAAGGATTGCCTTGGCCTGCGCTGTGCAAAATAATCTAGTTGTCTGTCAGTATATAGAGCATATGTGTCTGTGTGTATATATATGTGTGTGCATTTATATATATACATGTGTGGGTGTGTGTGTGAGTGTGTTTATGTGAAGTATTTTGTGGTAATTTACTGCCATCACCAGTTAAAAGGTCATTGAGTCCTCCCAAGCAGACCTCTGTAAAACCAGTTGTAATATGGATCTGCCTACCACCAGATATGATACTAGCTGGTAGTGTCAACTTCATCAGTTACTTCGTTGTGAAGATAGAGGTGAGTGAATCCACAAGTATAGTGTGTATGTAATCTGTGCAAATGTTCTTAGAATTGTAACTTTCAAAATTCTGTTTGAGAGGAGAAGAACAGAATGAGTAAGGCTTCTGCTAATTTCAAGAGCACACTAAAGTGAAAATTTAATGTCTCAAGTTGGTGCAGAATGAACCTTAACCATAGCTTCCCAAAATGACCAATGGATGCACTTTCATCATGTATAAATGCTGGGAGATGTCCATTTGAAGAAGCTACTGAATATTGCACTAATAGCCAACTAATATTACACAATGTAACTCCAGAGTAGAAACAAACTTGTCAGGGTCTTACGACTGCCAAAAGTAATCAATACACACCACCAGAGGTACAACAGCTTCGGCCTTGTTGTACATGGCCAGATTCAGAACTATATTTGTTTTGTTACAAATACTCAGAGGGACGGAAGGAGGTGGGGTGGAAGGAAGAACGTACCTAGATTGTCTTCTTCTTGTAGGCCCCTCAAATCCTTGGTAAATTACGTAACAAATACCCTTGTATCATTATCTGGCGAGCCTTTCTCTCACCTTGTCTATAGTGTCATAGATAACTGAGGCTGCAGCCCGAGCCTCTCCCAGCCTCTGGATGTTGGGTCCTGACTGACCCACGTAGAATGCTCCAATAAGGATAGAGAAAAAGACAGTGACAATGTCGCCAACCTGAGCCATGTTTTGAGACACCAGATATGCACCAAACCTGTCCTCAACATAAGAAAATAAGAATATCATCAATAGCAACAAGGGACAAAGTGATCTTCACTCACCAGAAAGAGACACCATAGATAAGGAAGACGAGGAAATAGATGGAGCCAATGCTAGCTCCAAAGGCCACACCTTTGTAGATGCCAAACTTCTTAGAGTCTTCGAGACACTTATCGTACCTGATAAAGACATAGTTGAGTACTCAACAGTGGTTCACTTGAGATGCACACACTGAAATAAGCAAGGTTTAATTCACATATTATGCTGCTAGCTGTTACACAAAAAGACACAGTTTAGAAATCTCTTGGCTCTTTTGTTAATAACCAACCACTGTGGAGGATTGGTTGGTGGAACTCATCATTGGTGGAGGTTGGAGCATGTGACGAGGTGTCTTATTTGAACTCATATGTCATATATATCTAATGACTGTTTATTATAAATATTAAGGTAGTATAGGATATGTACCACATGGAGATAAATATGGAAGTAGTAACAGAAAGGTTGCACTTCTTATTTTATGTACTTATTTGGTGATTTTTCATTTCTGTATATCAAGCATAAAGAATGCAATTATTCTTAGGTTTAGTATATAAGAGTTTAGTTTCATGATTAACACCTATTTTCATGATCATTAATTTCACAGTTGCCAACGTTCAGTGACTTCTCTTCTAGCAGGTTGACCATCCACATTGGGGTCATGAATCCTTTGTATTGAAAGTACGAATCCTTCACAACCACTTCTTGCTAACATATGGCCATACATTGAGGGAAATCATGATCACTACTTACATAGCTATAACAAGCTCACCTCTCCCACTCCTTCCTTTCCCCTCCATATGCCTGCACTGTGCTGATGGATCCAAGGACCTCATGTGCCACACACCCTGCTGAGGCATAGTACTTCTGCTCCAGGCTGGAAAACAGTCCCCCCATCTGGAAATGGTGATTGAAACAATTACTAAAAATCTTAGAAATAATTGACCTGAAGCAAGAAAAGTCGTGAGGATGCTACCACATCTTTCATATTTCCAGCACTTTCTTACGAGTTTAGAACATCATGAGCACCAAAGGGGGTGAAGTTCGAGACAACAATTGACATTTTTCTATAATGACTTTCTTGAAAACTTTACTCACTGAAATTTATTACGAGAAAGGCATTGTCTACTATGTCAACTGAGAGTTGGTTGAGATATTTTTTCTTTAGTGTGAGTACCGAGGTGAACCTTCCTCATTATCCTTTAACTGATTAAATGCCATAAGGCACAAACTCGGACATCATCATGAATATTAAATTGAAGAATTCGTATTACGCTTCAGTACTCCATATGTACAAGCCCAGTACATGGCTCGATTGACTAAAAATAGTTTTATAAACTTTACTTCTGGTTGAACGGGGCGAGCGATCATTTTTTAAATGGCTGACAATAGAGGCCGCCTTAATGAACAATCTCTTTCTGGCTTTTCCTTCTGTTTCTGGAAGTTCTTGATATTCGGAAAGCTGCACAGGCACATATGCTTACCAGGAATTATTCTGTTCCTTCGTTCGTCAACAAGGAGGTGCTCCTGGATGGATTTCTTGCTGTATGTTTTGTTGTAAACTATAGCAACGTAGCACCATAGCTTTTGATTGCTAACTTCAACGGAGCTAATTCTTATACTTAGACTGCAGCTTATTGTATTCTAATATGAATTGTTTGAGAAGTTTAATTAATTTTTTTAGCTACGAATATAATTATTACAACAAACAAAGTCGGCATTCAATCAGTTATATGAAAATATAAAATGTTAAGGCGTAAGCAAAAATGGTTAACAAGAAAAAGTCATCAGTAGTTAAGCCTAATACAGCACCACTGAAAAAGTTAAGGCCTGTTCATAGTATGATGCTTGTTGAGCATATCATATTGTAAGGTCATATTGAGCATTGTTCAATATATATAAGAGCGTCTGTTTGTCTGTTATTAGGCACATCTATTTGTTAATTTTACAACCTTCATCAGGAATAAATACCATACATACTAGCATACTAGCTTAGCAATGCACTTGTAACATATTTAATCCTTGATGAAGGCTAGAGCATCTAGTCGAAATGTCGAGAGTTGAAGTTGATTATTGAGAAGGTTATTGTAATGTCAACTGAGAATTCATTGAGAGTATTTGTTAATTGTATAGCCCTGGTTTTCTTACCGATTTGGTTACAGTTGCATTGTTATTATTATTATTATTGTTGTTCTTGTTCTTGTTGTTGTTGTTGTTGTTGTTGTTATTATTATTATTATTATTATTATTATTATTATTATTATTATTATTATTATAAAATTGCAGCACTTTGTAATCAGTATATACTGCAGACACTCAGTTAATGACATCAAAGGCAGTGCAACATATGACTGATGAGATGGTATAATTATATACACTTCACAACTTCAGTGCCATGCACAGAGTGAAGTCGTAGTTGAAGTTAAAATATCACAAGAGAGGTTAAATCATTGAATCTCCCACACATGCACAAGTTAATTGACTAGCTAGGGCAAGTAAAAGTAAAAACTGGCACGGAATCTTTGGCACATTTCAATACACAACAAGAACAAAAAAATGTTTTATGAACCCCAAAAACTATATTGGACTGACCTGTTGGACTGACCTGTTTAAGGAAAGAAGAGTGTATCCATGTAGATCATGATCAGTTAAATCATGCTCACCAACATTGCATTTATAACCAGTTATTTACCGATATTGTACTGATTTTAAATTAAATGTTAATCTTACTGGTTGTGGTCTGCATGGATACAAACAGATCAATCAAATGTAGCTGCATTTTTGTTCTTATTTCAAGTGTTTTGTCTGTTATAGTTGAGCAGTGGAGGATGACACCAAGTCAGAGTTCTCCAAAGTCCAGCTCACAGCTTCTGGGTCTGCCAGGCTTTAAAAACCTTTTCCAACTTAATTGTTGTTGCATATATCACCACATAATATGCCTTTTTGCTACTGTTGACTGTACCCATGTAGGGTATTCTACAGTCTTCTTTAAGGACTTGTAACTCCACTAGCCAAACAGCAGATGTCTTAGAAAAGGATCAGCTTCAGCTTCTTTACTTGGGAACAGTTGCCCGAGAGCGAGAACTTCACAAACGAAACAGCAAAGCTGAGTGAAGTCAGTCATTCATTCTGCTTATAATACAGCATGTGTGTTGGCTTGATTGCATCATCGATGAAACTGGTCACCATATGCTCTTTCTTACCAACTGCTTTATTCCACAATTAAGAAACAAGTTGCTCGTGAACATGAATTGGAATATTTGGCTACTAAAGTATTTGTGAATGGACCCATTATGTGCAAGTTATGTGAGGGGGAAAGAAGAGACGATATAAGATGATCCTTGAAGATGGATTTTAAGGTGCTTTCTTGTACTTTCAACATTTTTTCTTGTCTGCCAGTTTGATACCTGATGTCAAGGCACACTGGGAGAACTAATAGCACAATCAAGACAGCTAAGAATCTGCCAAAATGAGTTTTAGTGTGTTTTCAGTGTCCACCATTTTGAAATAGGGGTCAAGCCAGTAGAGGGGATGCTAGTGCACTCCCTGTAGACCTTTTTGTATAGATATATTAAAAAAACATGAACATTTGCTTGGGTGCTCACCATTATACATGCAGAGATAAATGCATAGGCAGTCAGTATATCCTATTGCTCCATAGTTGATATTACGTACATTATTATACAGTGTGTGAGCTCACTTTAGAGAATAAGAAGCCTGCCACACCCATGAAGGGTACGATGGAGAGAAGGAGGAAGGCTAACTGGTATTGCCTCACCATACCCACCACAATGGCTGCCAGAAAGGTGGACATGTATTGAAGAAATATTCCAATGTTATCACCGATAGCTTCGCGGATGATCTCTATTCCACTGCAAGTCATAATATAGCAAGAAGGTATTGGTTGGTTAGCCCCTACACAAGCACATACCACAGTTCAACAATAATAGTTGATGGATAGAACGTAACACAGCAGGCGTGTATATAATCTGTAGATTGGAAAAATAAATTATGCACATGCTATATTTAACTCGATTTGTAGTAACACCAGTCCTTGCTTGTGTGTGTGTGAATGGAGAAGACGCGAAAGAAAACCAAAAAATTTATAAACACATTCCTCACAATTGTGACTTCACAGTTAATAGTGCTAGATAAAAGAATCCTCCCCAAATAGCAATCACTCTCAAATTCATTGCACAATTGCATTGTTAAGAGGGCTTTCCTTGATTTACTAAGTGCACCTTCAGAAGAAATGGTTTCATAATCACTTGCCCAACCACAATAGAGATAGAACATATTGCAATGTGAAGTAAAAAATATGATGCAGCCTTCAAAGTTAATTATGTGGTTTGCTGATGCTGATTGACTACCATAGATGCATGTATGCACAAACTCAGCAATATATATATAGTCATAGGAAGCAATGAGACTTTGGGGGGTGGAGAAGCTGACATTCAGTCTAGCTAGGTTTCCCAGTCTCTGTAATCATGCCGGATCATGCCATGCACAGGTTCTCAATTACTTTTCAGGACTTATCCACAAAACACATACCCACATACCCAAAAATGTTAAATGTCATGATGATAATTTTCCAAAATACTGTTTTCTTCTCCCATTTGCAGCAACAAAAAATAACCTGCACTTTGATGATGTTGATGCTGTCAGTTCTTGACTTGCGACAGTGTATATAGCAACAGGACATAACTAAATCTCTCCTGTGTCATATATAGAAAATCTAAGTCTTGTCATTGCCAAATATGTTCTTTTAGAACTTTAATCAAGGAATAACCAATCTCATTTAGTGCCAGACTCATTGCCAGACTCATTGCTGGCACACAAATTCTTTATTGCTATTCCAGTTGATGCACTATACATCCTGACAATATCTGGAAGAATCCATAGTTGAGTAGTAAGCCTGATCATGTTCAGATCATCTTTGTACATTTCTTCAGGTATGACAACTACTCCAGTGAGAGAATTGTCTGCTCAACATCTGCAACTAAATTTAACTTATTATGCTACACATGACCTCCACTTATGTCTAAAGTAGTCTTTTGGGATTTCACGATGACAACATTCTGCTTCCTCAACTCTTTGCCTAGTGACTTTCTGTTATCTTGGTAGAACTGATTCTGAGCTTCCTTCACTACCGACTCATTAAATCTATCATAAGCATCATCATTTCTCTGTCTTCTAAGTGAGATTCTGCACAAACTTTGCAGCTCCTTCTGCTTCCTGGATCGCAGTACCTTTGCCCTACGAAGGCATTTCCTCTTACTGCTGAACAGCATGAAGCATAGTTTGAAGCATAGTTTGATACCAAAAAGATAGTAAGTTTTCCATACATCTAAAAAAAATCAAACTTTATTGCATATTCATCACAATCTGCATCGTTCACTTCCTCCAGTATTGTGCAAAGTATATTAAAGTTTGAAAGAAAGTTCCAATAGCACCAGTTCAAACTGTCCACCTTGAGTGGCTATAGGACATTTGTGTTGGGTGACAGGTGACTTTAAAGCCTCTATGGAGAGAACTTGATCAGCTTGACTTGGGAATCACTCTCAACCCCTTTCGCCTTGAGAAAAGAGAAGCTGCAAGATGAATATCCTTGTTGTGAGTTATGTTACAGGCATACAGAGTCTTTGTAAAATCCAGATTTTGTTTACAATAACCAAGTATTCTATCGACTAGATGCTCTAGCCTTCATCAGGAATATAATTTCAAGTTGATTATTGAGAAGGCTATTGTAATGTTATTATGTCAACTGAGAGTTTTGAGAGTGTATTTGTTTTTTTATAATGTCAGTGGAGTTCTAAACTGCTGTTTATCATACTTGCATTCTAATAAATTATTCCTGATTATAGTTTGTATAAAAACTCACACACAAACTAGTAAGTAGAACAAAAATAACTGTAAATATATGTGCATGTGTGCAACAATAATCACTTGCCGAAATCATTCCTAATGTTGCTAAAGATTAGTAGTCTCAAAATCTGAAATCCTCAACCCCACCAATACAAGAAAGCACACAGATTGGCGAAGAGAGAAAAAGGGAAGACCATCTAAAGTTTGACAATATCCTCTTTACACTCCACCTAAAGTCATTGTGACTATGGACTAAGTGTACCAGAATTATTCCCAGTAGGTTCTCTGAAGTGACATTGGTTTCTGAAATGGCATGGAATGAGGCTTTCTGAAATAGTATTGTCCTGCAAGAGATGTGTGTATTTATCTGAAGTGGCATGAATTAGATTTTCTGAAGTGGCATGGAATAGAATTGTTTTCTAAAATAGCACAGAATATCTAAAATCCAATGAAATACTTTTCTGGAAGTAACATCAAATTCACTTTCTGAAGTATATAGTCTGAAGTGGCAATGACCTAAGCCTTGAAGTACATGTCAAAAATTAATACTCCTTGGCATTTGAAAAGCCATTTCACTACAGGTCAAGCAATTCTATAGCATTTCTTTTGGATGCTATGGCTATTTATCATCATTGTCATGCCATCATCACCACCACGACCATTATCACTTTCACTGGCATTATATAACCACTAAGTAACTCACGTAGAAAGATGACTAGCCACATTCCCAGTGTCGTTGAGGTCAAACCATGCCTGCTCCTGCCTCAGGATGCTGTTATAGTACCTGAGTCTTATATTGTATACCTGGCGCTCAGCTGGCAGCTTGAAGAACCAGGTCTGAACCATCCCCATCAGGAAGGCACACACGGCAATCCCAATGAAGATGTAGACAAGTCTGTTTATCTCGTCGATGAAGAGCTGGTCTGTGAGACAAGTGGTATCAGCTCCAACTACTAGGGTGAGCACATCTTGGTATGTGAAATCAGTGCATGACAGGTTTGTAATTGGATCGACAAAAGTGTAGCGTCTGCTGCAGTCAACTGTCATGTTGATGAAAGAGGTGAAGTTTAGAATGGTGAGGGTGCTGCTTCTATTGTTGTCAAGTGGGCAAGGAGCAACGGACAACTCTGTTCTTGTAATCGCTTGGTAGATGAAGGCATTGGTGATATCACCAAAGATAAACATGGCCACAGGAAAAGCAGCTCCATGGAGAATGGAGACCAGAGTACCGACCACCATCAGCACAACATCAAGACATGTGGAATAGCGGAACTGTATATGACATGATGGATATATGCAAGCATGACTTTGTAAGGCAGGAGGCAATGAATAATGAACATGAGAGAGAAAGAGTGAGGAAGGACTGGAGGGATAGGTATGATGGGGTGGAGGAATGAGAGAGATGGAGGAGGGAGAGAGATGGAGGATTGAGAGAGGTGGAGGAGTGAGAGAGATGGAGGATTGAGAGAGATGGAGGATTGAGAGAGATGGAGGATTGAGAGAGGTCGAGGAGTGAGAGAGGTTGAGTTGTGAGGGAATGGAAGTCTGAGGGAGGGGAGGTGTGAGGGTATAATGGATGGAGAGAGTGGATAATTGGTGAAAACAACTTCTTGAACAGCATTGAGTAGAAGCAAAGTACATCCTTTCATTAGGTTCTTTAAGGTATACTCTAGTAATGTAGTAATCTGTCGGAGAATGCAGGAACAGACTTAATCGGCATTTCAAAATGGTGGACCACCAACCCATAACAAAATCAAAAGCAGCTTCTTCATCTTCTCGATTTCATGCGTAAAAAATAGTCTGGCCAGCGAGACAATCTATATGGTGGTTTCAGCTGTTTAAATCAGAAAACGATTTTCAAGCTTACCTTAAAATCTTAAAAAGAACATAAAATTGGGCTTCAAGGTTCTTCCTATCTCTCAACAAACTCTCACGTTCAATATCACCGTCGTCTCCACCCCACTATACAATCCTACGCATGTCCTCACAAGTTTCTCCTCTATTCCATACTGCCCCAACTTGTGCCACAGTCCCTCCCTCCACACGCTGTCATATGCCTTACTTATGTCCAGGAAAGCCAGATATGAATTTTTCTTCTCGCTCTTCCTCACTTCACAAACTCCTCTTAATTAAGGGGTGACAGGGTAAATTTAAATTTTTTTAACCTGTGGTTACAACTTTAGAGCTCAGTAGATTCTGCAAACTTCATGGTATGGACTTGATATATAGCTCAAAAGATAGGTATCTCTGTGTGCTCTCTTTTGATACTAAAATATGTTTCATAGGTATAACTATAGGCAAGTTACTAGACCCTAAAGCTGAATCGCCGCAACCTCTGCCAAAACCACTCCGAAGTGCAAAAACATTTAAAATGGTAAGAGCACATGCAATCACTGGTTTGAATAGGCGTTAAAAATGTATTACCTGCGAGGGTGGAAAATTGAGGGCGTTGACAATCAACGCCTTCAATTTTGCACCCACGTGTCTGACCAGGTAATAAAATTTTAACGACGGTCATTGTATGCGCTAGCGTACCATTTTCATGCAATTCGCAACCCAGAGTGGTTTCTCTGAGGTTGCGGCGATTCAGGTTTTTGAGGTCCCTCCGCTTTAGGATCTAGTAACTTGCCTATAGTTATGCCTATGAAACATATTTTAGAGCTCTAAAGTTGTAACCACAGGTTTAAAAAAATTAAATTTACCCCCACCAACCACTGGTCCGAACATCTCCTCCACTCCTAAATCCTCCTTGTGCTTCTCTCAAAATTCTATCCTCAGCAAATCCTCCCAACCTCCTCGCCAACACTCTCGCAAACACCTTCACCACACTACAACATAATGTAATTCCCCTACTTCGTCCTCGTCGCCATCCTTGTGGAGAGGTACTAGTAAACTCCTCTTCCAGTCCACTGGGCAGCACTCAATCCTCAACACCACCTGCACCATCATCTCCACCAACCTTTTACCTCCATACATCAGCATCTCATTCAACATACCATCAAGGCCTGGTGCCTTTCATCTCTTCAAACATTTCATTACCTCTACTACTTCTTCCCAACTTACTTTTTCTTCACACATACCCACTCACATCTCCTATCTCTAATTCTGATTGCATCCTCTTTTTTCCTCCCCATCTCTTCCCAGTGTTTTGCCATATATATAATACATGTAGTATACACATAGGCTTACCAGCTTGAAGAATGATACAGGAGCATTTTTACTCTTAGTTTCTAGTCCAACCTCTTTCAGCGACATTGCTACACACAACTTATCACGAAGTCACAGAAATACTTTGTGTGGCTCCACGAGAGCACTGCTCGTGTATCGCGCGTCGCTCCCCAATGTAACGAGATTACAAATTAGGGTTGGCGGTCTGGACTGTCTAGGGATTTTGCGTAGGCAAGTATTGAAAGGATCATATGTTGCAGCTGATTTGCAAATCGTCAACCTGCAGACACTAAACTCCTCAGAACTCACAGTCCACTTCAAGTTCTGGCCCTTATTTATAATTATTTTAAGTTTTAGTATAATTATATTCTAGCTAGAAAGTCGTCCTTCTCCTCAACCCAATTTGCATCATTGCAACTCATTTTCTGAGATTTTGAGATAGATAACCTCTCATGTATGAAGTTCATGAAATGCTAACTCAAAAATTGGCTCTTCCATCCTTGGCATTTTAAACGATCACATTATACATTGAGGACATCCTGTGTTGAAGTAAATCATAATACAAGCACAATTTGTCAGCTTATATATAGCTATAATATATATATAATGCATGATGGAGTGGAGGTTGGTTTAATTAACTGATTTTAAGAAACTAGCAAAAAAACTCCAGAGAATTTTAGTCTTCGGTTCAGGGATGCACTGACAAGGTTGAATGTATGCAATCAGGGTTGGAGGAACATTTTTTAGTTCAGGAAGGAGGGATGAGGCTTTGTAGTTTGAGGTTTTCTATCTCAAACCGAGTGTACATATATAGCTGCTAAAAGTATGCCACTGGAAGTTTTAAGTGGGTCAATCTTCATATTACGTCGTGTCTGGATCTAGTAAACTTCCGCTTCCAAAAGCATTCTCGATCAATTGCATTCAATTTGCACACCAATCTTTGCTCTTCTGCAAACTCATTCCTCATCAATGTAAGTCAAAACTTTGACCAGTAGAGCTCCAATCATCAATGACATTGGTCAGAATTGACATTGGCTAGTCTCGGGTGTTTGTCAGGTAATGTATATACTATGTATGATGTATTATATTATACCTGAATTGTTTGAAATACTACGACATCTGAGATCACTTTGACTTAGTGAGTAACTGATGGACAAATTTGACTATGCAGTGTGTGAACAAACACTAATACCATATTTATCCAGTTTTTACAATACCTTGTATATACAAGTCACAAATCCCAGAGGATATGATATATAGTGGCCTTAAACAATGTTATGATAGAAGACAAACTTGTACTAATAATGGATCTAGCCTATATATCTGTTCACAGAGTTGAACCTTTTTATGATATATATTGCTAGAGTATCTGGCCGAAACATCGAGGAGTAAGATTATTATGAAAGTTACTAATCTATATATATGTCAACTAAGAGTTTGCTTAAAATTATTAAATAGCACCTATATATAAATCTTTCTATTGGATAGAAACTCCAGATAATAAAAGATAAAAACCCAGACCAAGTAACTCATATCTCATAGAGTTTGCTCAAATCATATAAAGTTTTGCTGGCGAGATACCCTGTTTGTTCTTCCCCTCTGAGCTTGTCAAACAGTTCTTTGACCTAGTACAACACAGACATGAGAATAAATATATGCCACATGGGAAAATCAAACAGCATTGAGATAGCGTAGCTATTTCAGTATGAGAGGAAGCAGTATGAATTGATAAGAGAACAGTATGTGGCATAATTGTAGCTATATAATATAGGCACATAATGTTTGTTTGTCTGTCTGTATGCTAGCTTATAATTCGGGACTCCATGGGCTGATCCAGCCCAAACTCTGGTGTCAGGGAACTACACAAGGATGGTTAGATTCGATTTTTGCTTGTTTGGGAGGGAGGAAGTAGCTCACTTTAGGGAATTTTCAATTGTTGGCCATTTTTATATACCTCCATTACAAAAAAAGCAAACTAAAAACTTTTTGGGGGACTTAAAAATTTTCTTTTGTGGTCCCAGAAAGCCACCAAAGTTTGGTTTGAATCACCCCCTGTAGTCCAGTGTTATAAGCACACATCAATGCTACAAAAGGGCTGGGGGAAAATAAACATTTCCCAAATGTGGCATCCCAAAGCCTGTTAACAACACATGTACACAAACATGCACACACACACACACACACACACACACAATCACTTGCTTGGAGGGTATAGGGAAGAAGATGTGGTTCCTGGACCCTATGTCCCCCAATGGCAATTTGATAGCTAAATTTCAGGTTTCATAATGTGGGTGACATAATTGGTCTTTGTCAGCCACACATTTTATGAAACCTGTAAGTTTAGGCCACTGGTATAGTTGGTCAGGTTCCAACCGGACCACTTTCTAGCTAACACATCCAAGCATGTGACGACCAGTACCAATCAACCACTCTTCGCGTGTCGTCAACAACTCCACTTCTCTGCTGAGTAGCTTTGATTGCATTTACTTCATGATTGTTGATCTTACCAGCAACAAATGCACCTTCTGAGCGATTGTTTAGTGCCCTTCATCACATCAAGTGATACCTGAGGACCACACAATGTCTCGGGCAAAGCTGAACCATCTTACAGTCCTACACGACCACCAGGACAAGTACGATAATCTTCACTTGAAAGCTCTAGGAAAAGAAGAAAAAATGAAACCAGCTGTGTTTGGGTTCTACACTAACTTTGAATATTATCTACATTCTCTTTAAAAAAAATTTTTTTAACTTTAAAAATCATATGTGTCTGTGGTATTTCATGCTCGAGAAAATCAACCCGACAACTTCAAATATGGTGGCTAAGGCCTTGTTAATACAACTATTTCTATATAAGAGGTGTGGCCCACCATGTGGATAGTGTTCATGTGAGTTAATGTCGTGGTTCCCCTACCTCAGGAAGAGCCAGTGGAGATCAGAGATGCAATGAATGATGTCAACCTTACACACATCCCTCTCTTCCCACCTCCAGGGAGCCGCCAGCTGCTGACACATCATTGTGTTCATGTCCAATTTTCGGGAGAGCCTAACTACTGTGGTCTTCATAATTTGAGGGGAGTGGGGCTGTAAGTAACCCTGTGGTTTAAGTGCCTTTTTAGGGTCTTAAAGTTAATTAGCACATCAGCTAACAATGAATTACAAGGTCAACCAAGTGACTCTTGACCTCAGCTATCAGCAGGAGATGAAACAACTCAACTGCTGGTCGGCTTACAATAGGATGGCTGATTGTAGGATGACGAGATAGATGAGGAAGGACAAGCAAGAAGTGTAGTCATCTTTCATTTACTGAAGGTGCTTGATCATTATAGAGTACTGAACAACTTCTCAGCACGCCACAACTGTGACAGCAACTTAACCAGAAGGGGCGACAGTTGCATTTTTACAAGTACTAGACCCTAAATTCGAGGGACCTCAAAAACCTGAATCCCAAAAACCTGCTATGTGCTAAAGATTTGAAATTGGTACCAGTGGCTAGAGGAAGCCCTAGGCTATTCAATGACCTTTTTCATTAGGCGTTAAAATGTAAGTACGTGGTCAAGCGATGGGTGGAAAATGATTTTTAACGATTTTTGCGTAATCAATTTTCCACTCGCGCGCTTGACCACGTACTCTAATGAAAAAGGCTTCCTCTAGCCACTGGTGGTACCAATTAGCACTTAGCAATCTAGAGTTATTTTGGCTGAAACATATTATATATTATTTATTTATTTTTACGTCCAGTATACACTTTTTATCATGACATAGATATAGATAGATAATTTATTCAAGGGTAAGATGAAAGTATCTTTAGTTGAATTTGGCCTCGGCTGTTACGAGATCAACCTGAGGGGAGATATACTTTTGGGTGCGACCGCTTGCTGATCGTGCACCTCGGATGCACTGTATTGATGCTCGGAGAAGAGTGAAGGAGAGTTTGCACCTCATCCATGCAAGAGTGTTGGAGTAGGACTGATCGACAGCATTGAGGCTAGTCGTTTGAGTGATGTGGATGCAGGCCACCTGTGAGAGCCATGACCAGTGGGGTGAACGATCCATGTTCAACTTCTCTCACTCGCTGTTCGTAAGACCCCCTCTCATGCTTTCTGTATGTGGAAACTAAACTTTGTAGGTGGTTGGAGGGGGCGTGTGGATTAAATACTCTGACATCAAAATATGTTCATTCATAACGACCGCCCCAGAAACCATTGGCGGCGATGTCCAGCCTGGCTCCATCCTCTCTTATTGCTGAGGCACCCTTCAGGTTTTCTCCCGTGATTGGCTGCAAGTTAGGCTATGCACACATCATACATATCTCAGACATCCAGCAACCTATTGTGTCTCGTACCTCATTATGCCTGATGGATGGGAATCCCCCCTTGGGGCATGAAAGAGCATGATCAGTGGAAAAGGGTGTGCCACAGGCACAGTTTGTGGGAGTGTTCTGTGGAGGCCATCCGTAACGGAGTGCAAGAGCATCTCTAAATGCTCCTTTGTGAAGGATGAGGTTGTGTTCCTCCAGAGGAAGTGCAGATAGCTAGCTCGAGGCACCCTTCTCTTGAGCCCCGTTGTAATGTGTTAGACAGGTTGGGTCTAAGGGTGTCTGCAGCTGCCTTTGATTGTATCTGTCTCTGCTTGCGGACCTCATTCTTTGCCACAATTTGGGCCTTCATTGTATCCCAGGAGTACTTTGGGTCCGCTTCTCAATAAGATGGCTCATTGGTGAAGCTATCTGGATGGAGGCATCAAATTCTAAGAAGGAACGGCTGGCAGATTAATGATTCCTAGGCCTCCCAGTCTTGTTGGAAGAGCGAATAGCTCACGTATGGAATCATTTGGTGGGGCCCTGCCCAGGTTGGGATCAGTTGTGATCTGATGACATCCTCCAGGGGCATTAAACATATTTTTAGCATCAAAAGAGAGCAAGAGAGACCTATCTTTTGAGCTAATATCAAGTCCATACCATGAAGTTTGCAGAATCTACGTAGCTCTAAAGTTGTAACCATAAGTTAAATAAAATTTTTTTTTTAAATGCAACTGTCTCCCCCAGAAACAAATGCTAAGGCAAACTTATCTAGTAAGTGCAATAAACTTAGCAAAAAAAGATAACATGAAGCCTTGTCCGATGTGCAGCAACAATAAACTGGTATGGTTCCTTCTCAATGTCAGGAAATGTTCAAATTATGAGTGACATATATAAGTATGTAATGATCGTCCATACACTAAACACACTTGGGTGCAGGAAATCTAACTGAGTTGAGTGAAACTGCACATTTTCACCCCAAAAAGTGATTAGCTGGTCTCCTTAGAAGCTCACTATTGTGATAATAGTTAACAGCCACATCTTCAATAAAATCAGGTATACTATTTGTGGTCCAGATGAGTAGGATTGCATATGCGTGACTTTGATAATAAAAAGAAGGATCATGTAGTAACTCCTTATGTAGCAGGGATGAGTGAGGACATTAGGAGTGTCTGCAGGAAGTTCACAACATCAGAGTCATTTTCAGATCAGGAAGAACTCACGTGAGTTTTAGCATCTCTGATGAAGGCTGGAGCACCTAGTCGGAGCGTCTGAGAGTTCAAGTTGATTCTTGAGGTCACTGTAATATTAAAAAGAGTTAAGAATAAAAGAATAAAACCTGCAATGATTGGTTAGTTCTAAGATGATCCTCGCAGTGGAGTGGGAAGATGGTTCACATTGGGAGGGACAGTCTGTGTTCTATATAATTATACATAATACAGACCAGGTTAATTTTATTGGGAGGGGGAGTGGGTGATTCCATTTGGATCAAACTGGGGACTTTGAATAACGACAAAAGGACAAACCCACAGAATTCTCCTATTACAGTAAGGTGACATTACCCCACTCCGTTGTTTTCAAGCTGGTGGCCTCTAGGTATACAGACTAGACAGACAGACCTTTGTGAATGGCGATTTTTCTTTTCTTTTCAAAGTCATCCCATAGAATTTTCTGAATTTTCTGATGTTGGTAAGGAGAAGAAGAAAAAAGATGGAAAAAGAGAATGTGGATGATTTCAACTGGAAACCTTGAAATAGGGGGTTAATGATTTCACCCATATTGAAATGGGGAGCTTGTTAATGGGGGGAAATCCTTGAAGAAGAATTTAAGTGTTTATTCACATTCTTCTATGTTTGTTGTTGTTTGTTGTTGTTGTTTGTTGTTGTTGTTTTTGGTCAGCGAGGTTTACTACCTTAGTGACAAGCAAATGCTGGGAGTTTTTCCCCCCTCTTTTGGGGAGGAGGGTGTTAGACATTATATACATAGATAAGCTAAATATAAATAAGCCAATTATTATGGGAGATTGCAGAGATATATGGCATTTGGATGGGGCTAAGTGTATAAGAATGCCAGGTTTTGCTCCTGAATCACCACCCCTGTTTGGAGATTCAGAAAAAGGACTCACTACAGTATATTGCATGTTGTAGCTACACAGCTCTAAGACAACTAAGGAAATTGTTCTATATACCTTCCATGGCAACAGGATGAGAGTGTAGTGAATCAGCAATTGGTGTACATATGAAGTAAGATACTAATATCATTTTGCGTCGACTAGATTCTCAAAAGCCTGCCTTAAGCAACTCAAGGAATCGTCAATATGCCCACTGTTTATTTCTGCCAGCTTCTGGTGGAGAATTAGTACCAAGGCAAGCTTTCTTACCTTGTGCTTACACATTAGTATATACCAAGTGAAGCACAAAAAAAATGCAACGACAATTAACTAAGCAAACCTTCTGCTTTCATGCCTCTAAATGTGAACTGCTTCTAACAGCTTACATCATAATTGTGCTAAAACCTCTTTGTAGCAGTATCCTTCCATATCACAGCAGATGGTTACCAAATTGGTCCATTCTTGAGTAGCAAGAGCAAGGAAGCATGGTGGAGGAAGGTAGAATTGGAATCCCCAATCAGTGACAACCTCTAGTGCAATCCAGCACAAACTTCCAAATTTTATTTCCCTCTGTATATAATTAACCATATGCTCTACAGCTGCTCTGTTCTGGAACATAACTGTTAGCTACTATATACCTGGGTAGTATAATTGGTTTTTGGAATTGTACACAAAAATGTTACAAAAATACTGGACAATATCATCGCCTTGTTGCGACAAAACATGATATCACACATTACATTATTTCTCTTAGATTTGTTTTATTGGCTACTACCCCATGTAGATCCACACCTGCTGTCAACTTACAGCGAGTGATTGCAGTGACTGACTTATAAAATTTCCAACTGCAAAACTGATGTCTCAAAAGTTAGCTTTATATACAATAATTTCACCAAATATGAATTTCAACAAATGTAAAAGGGAATTAACACATGTATATAGGTTAAAGGTTAATTATATTCATGAAAATAGACCTGCCCACCAAATAGGCACACCCATAGAAGGCATCCTCTAAATATGAGACAATTTGGACATTTCTCCTTGCTGATATATTTAAGAAAAAAGCTTGTAATTTGGCTATCAATGCTGATGTGCACTATAGCAAATGTAAGGCATAATATACGCCATGAATAATTTTACGACACCCACCCACACCCACCTTTCACACCTTCACTGTGGAAAAATGTTCTTCAGTTGCCTTAATCCATATGGAGTCCACCCTCAAAGGGTCTCGACCACCAGGGTATAAAAGCAGCCCCATTATTGCTTACCATCCACTAATGCTTATTACCCTTTTCTTCTTCTGCAGCAGCTGCAACTACTCCAGCACCAGTAGATGCCTGGTGATGAGACTTGGCTCAAGTGTGTTGGCCAGCACCAGTAGATGCCTGGTAATGAGACCTGGCTCAAGTGTGTTGACCACCGACATATTGAAATCCAGCACCAGTAGATGCCTGGTGATGAGACTTGGCTCAAGTGTGTTGACCAGCACCAGTAGATGCCTGGATGAGACTTGGCTCAAGTGAGTTGACCAGCACCAGTAGATACCTGGTTGATGAGACTTGGCTCAAGTGTGTTGACCACCGACATATTGAAACATACAAGATTTCTATTCTTGAAATCTGGATGAGAAATTTCTTTCTCTTGGCCTTTGGAGGGAATCTCCACTTACTTTTTGTTACCTCTCCGAGTTGGGTTTCTCCTGATGCAGATCATTGAACAGTACTGCCATCGGAGCATCATGTCAACATATCCCATAAGGACTACACCTACATCCTAGCAGATGGCCACCAAATTTGTTCAATGCTTGAGGAGCAAGAACAAGCAAGCAAGGGGGAGGAAACCAGTTTATGAAGCTGCAATACGAGTTTTAGCACGAAATATGAGCTTTGGCATTTGGGAGTTTCCTACTCGCTGATATATTTTTAGCACAAGAAGATAGTTTTTATTTCAGCTCCACATGATATGTTCAAGACTGTTATAATTAAGTGAATTGTATGACATTATTGTTCTATAGTCCGGACTCTAAATAAACGTTTTGAGTGTGTCATGTGTGATGCACAGATAGTGAGATCAAGATTTCTTCTTATAATGTCTGTTGTCTTTGGTTGTTAGTTTTCTTGTTGATTAAGGGGGTCCACTACCCCCCCAAAAATTGTTGTTGTTTTTGGTTTTTCCCCCCAAAATATGATGACAGTACATGCAAGATGCTGCCTTCCAAATTGGAGAAGATTAGGATGCTCCATTCTGGACTTATACTAACTTGAGTACTCCTGATTTGCGAAGAAGATGCTTCACGTAATAGTGAGTTTCAATGGCCGCGGAGACCGACAAGGGAAGCAAACCAGTGATTCTGGTCATCCCCCTAGGAATCGGCCTATATAGGACAGACCAAACTTCCCCTCCCTATTCTTGATTTTTCTAGTATGTATAATTATGTATATATAGCTACCACTTTTGGTTTTTTTAATTAATGGTCAGTTCAACCATTGAAATACTATACTAGTCCTTAAAATGCCTGTCCCGAAAAAGTTGGTTTTTGGGGGCCAAGGACGGCTTCATATTTGGAGTAATCAGAAAAAATTATATAGATTTTGTTTCCTCGCTACAAGATGACATTCTCTGTTTTTAATTTTAAGCAAGTATGATGTCAACAGGTACAAAAAAAACAATGAAAATGCTACCAAGAAATTGCAATCATTTTTAAAATCCATGATCACACTATTTAAAAAAAAAACTCAATGTTATATTGTGTTTCATACTTTGTAATTTCCCCTGTGGTAAGTTGTGAAATCCCGAAGTAAACTAGTCTCCAAATATGACGGTCCTCGTGAAATCTTAAATGTTCACGGATCAGTTGTAGCTGGATAGTTGGCACAGCACCAGAAGGTAGGTCTGTGTATAGGTACACATCATACAAGATTTCAAATAAAAATTCTGAAGCAGAGTGTTGTTTTTTTGTTTTTTGTTTTTTTGGGTAGTGGACCCCCGGACTTTAACGGTTATTGAAGAGTGAAACCTTAGGGTATTAAACGAGGTCATAACATTTGGCGACGAGGATTATAACGGATTGACATGGATTATTACGAAAAGAGTTTTCGAGATGGCAGTGCATGGTTACTGTCTGCCTTTACTTCAGCAAACGAGGACTGGAGAGCCTATGTAGAAAGGCTGGAAACAGTACTTCGTAGCAAACAGTGTGGACACAACTAGCCCAGACAATGGAGACCGCGGAGAGAAACGCGACAGTTGCAGGGAGCTCTGTCTTATTCACTCATAGCAAGGCATCTAAGAAGCCTTTTACTACTTCTCGTCTCCAGAAGTGTGTTTGTTTCAGGTGTGGTAGTGACAGTCATTTAGCCGTTTTAAGGAAGCAGAATGCCGAGCGCATGAAAAAAGAAAGGACACATCGCTCGGGTGTGTCGCTCGAAAATGAGGTCAAGAGGACAGGATAATTCAAAGTCGCAGTATAGTTCGACTAGTACCAATTACGTAGAGGAAGAGCAGTCTAGATTGGTGGAAGATGGTACTTATGGTATGTTCACAGTAACAGACACATCATCCAAGCCATTATTCGTGCATATGAACTTGTGCGTATCCGTTGTGAAAATGGAAATTGATACAGGAGCAGCATTCTCTATTGTGAGCGAAGAGACTTACAATGGTATCAAGAGATCGGGAGTGACCTTACCTGTACTGGGCAGGGTAGTGGTGGTTGCTAAGATTGACCACCAGGAGGAGGAGCTTCCATTGTTCGTTGTAAAAGGAAAAGGACCAAGCCTCATCGGGCGAGATTGGTTAGCTAAACTTAAATTGAATTGGAACTTAAATTGAATTGGCACGAGATTCATCAGTTTAGCATGAATAATAAGGTTGAAGAACTCCTAGCCAAGTTCTTCCCTGTGTTTGCCGATGGGTTAGGTACCTTATTGGGCACTAAAGTAAGGAGGATTCATGTCAAAGAGGGTGCTCAACCTAAATTCTGTAAAGCAAGGAACGTTCCAAAGAAAAGTTGGAGAAAGAATTGGAACGCCAGGAGAAACAGGGAACCATAACCCCGGTTCAATTTTCAGATTGGGCAGCTCCGATTGTGCCTGTGTTAAAACGCAATGGTGATCTTCGGGTGATCTTCGTGTGTGTGGTGATTATAAGCTGACTATTAATCAAGCATGTCATGTGGAGTCATCCCTTACCTCGTGTGGAGGATATTTTCTCAGCTTTGTCAGGTGGTGAAAGGTTCTCGAAATTAGACCTATCACAAGCCTATTTACAGTTAGGAGTGGTGGATGATTATAAAAAGTTCCTAACTATTAATACACACAAAGGGTTGTTTGTGTACAATAGGTTACCCTTTGGGGTATCATCAGCCCCTGCGATCTTTCAAAGGGCAGTTTGTTTCAGGGTTTTGCTGGTGTCTCAGTTTACCTGGATGATATCCTGGTAATTGGAAAAACCACTGAAGAGGACATTGCTAGCTTGGAGAAGGTGTTGGAAAAGCTTAAGGCAAGCCAGCCTGAGACTTAACAAATCGAAATGTATGTTCCTGGCTTCAAAGGTTGAGTATTGGATATATAATTGATAAGCAAGGCCTACATCCAACTCTGGAGAAGGTAAAAGCCATTCGAGAGGCCCGTGCTCCGACATCAGTGACTGAGCTTAGAGCATTTCTGGGTATGCTTAATTATTACTCCAAATTTCTTCCTAATCTCTCGACAAAGCTAGCCCCTTTGTACACCTTGTTATGCAATGACTCCAGATGGCAATGGACGGAAAAGCAAGAGAGTGCATTTTTACTAGCTAAGGTAATGCTACAGAGTGATTCACTTTTGGTCCATTATGATCCTCAGAAGGACCTGTTGTTGGCTTGTGACCTTATGGATTGGGAGTCATGTTATCACATGTTTTGGAAGACAAAACCTATGCTTCAAGGACTCTCACTGTGTCTGAGAAGGGCTATTCTCAGAGGGTAGCTATCCTATTTGGTGTCAAGAAATTTCATTCTTACCTGTGGGGTCGATCATTTGACATTAGATCTGATCACCAACCACTCTACCATTTGTTTAATGAAAAGAAAGCAATTCCTCCCCTTCCCTCAGCACGTCTACAAAGGTGGGCATTGTCATTGAGTGCATATCAATATCGTATTGAATACAAGCCTGGGAAGTTGCTTGCTAATGCGAATGCTAAGTCGGTTGCCAAGCCCAGTTGTCACATCCTCCGATTGTCTTCCTGCTGAGTTAAACCAATTGGTTCTTCACCTTGAGTCTACCCCGATTTCTTCCAAGGAAGTGAAACAATGGATTGAGAAAGATCCGCTTCTCTCAAAGGTGAAGAAGTTTGTAATGTGTGGATGGCCGTCAGTGAAGCTTGACCGAGAATTTCAACCGTATGAGTCTCGTAAGTTGGAACTCAGTCTTCTGGATGCTTGTTTACTGTGGGGTTCACGTTTGATTATACCCCAGCTTGGTCAGAAATGTTTGCTAGATCAGCTACATGAAACTCATTTAGGAATTAGTCGTATGAAGAATCTGGCAAGAAGTAATTTTTGGTGGCCAGACATGACTTCTGAAATCGGGTTATGTGTGCAGCAGTGCAATGTTTGCCAGGAATCACGACCACAACCTCCTGTGGCCTCCATGCACCCGTGGGAAGTAACAAAGCAGCCGTGGAACCGTATCCACCTAGCTGGCCCGTTCATGGGTAACATGTTTTTAGTCTTGGTCGATTCTCATTCTAAGTTGATGGATGTGGTGATTATGAGTTCAATCACGTCCACAATCACCATAGAGAAGTTGCAAGGTATTTTTGCCTTCCCAAGACCACAGTCACTGATAATGGCAGTTCATTTATATATGAGTGATGAATTTCAGAGATTTTGCCAAGTGAATGGTATTCAGCATACGACGTCTACACCTTACCACCCTTCCACGAATGGGTTGGCTGAGAGGGCGGTGCAATCTTTCAAGCAAGGGTTGAAGAGGACGGAAGGTGGATCACTGCAGTCCAAGCTATCAAGATACTTGTTCCGCTACAGGATAACGCCATACAGTATGACAGGGTTATCCCCAGCCGAGGTTCTGATGGGTCGTCGACCGAGATCCAAGTTAGACTTGGTTCATCCCGAATTGTCAGAGAGTGGAATCGTGCCAACGAGAGGACACATGGCAGCACCGGACGGGATCGTATTTTCCGAGTGGGTGACAAGGTTTTTGTTAGAGATTTCAGGTGCAAGAATGTAACCTGAATGCCTGGTATTGTTGAGCATGTCACTGGACCTCTATCTTACCGTTACATTGGGAGTCGTACGTCGTCATGTGGATAACATACGTCAGAGACCGAGCGAGTTAGGATCCAGCACTGTAAATGGTCAAGTGTCTGGACCTGCAATTGTGTTCCATGATATTCCTGTTCAAGTGCCAGTGACACTGAACCTGTCCCCTGAAGGGGGTGTTCCACATTCCGACTCAGTTGCGTCAGCCGTGGTCAGCTCTCCTCGCTTACCCCGTGTTAATGTGGATGATAACACTTCAGTACATATCCCTGATTGTGAGTCAACAACAGTACTGCGCAGGTCCGTCCGAAACAGACCTCCTCCTGATCATTTTAAGGGATCAGTGTTTTAATTATCGTGAATTTGTTATCTTTACTCTCTTATAAACTAAGAAGGGAGGAATGTTATAATTAAGTGAATTGTATGACATTATTGTTCAATAGTCCGGACTCTAAATAAACGTTTTGAGTGTGTCATGTGTGATGCACAGATAGTGAGATCAAGATGTCTTCTTATAATGTCTGTTGTCTTCGGTTGTTAGTTTACTTGTTGATTAAGGACTTTCACGGTTGTTGAAAGTAAAAGAACTATAACCTTAGGGCATTAAACGAGGTCATAACAAAGGCAAAGCACGAGAAAATTGAATTAATATTATACGCTAGATGTCCTTATACACTCACTATAAACTACAGGCTGTATTTACAGAATTGGAGATTTGAGGTGGGTCATCATAGAATCATCCTTCCATGCCTTGTTCTGATTATAAACCATCTTGTAATACACACCACCTTCTTGTTTGAGTAACTCCGAAGGAGCCCCAACCTCCACCACCTTCCCTCCTTTCATCACAGCAATAATGTCAGCATTGTGGATGGTGGAGAGGCGGTGAGCGATGATAATGGTGGTACGTCCCTTCCTGGCCTTGTCCAGGGCCTCCTGCACCACCTTCTCACTCTCTGTGTCCAGCGCAGAGGTGGCTTCATCCAGCAGTAGGATCTTGGGGTCTCTCACCAGAGCTCTGGCTATGGCTATACGCTGCTTCTGCCCACCGCTCAGCTGAGTTCCCTTGGCCCCCACATTGGTGTTGTAGCCCTGTGAGAGGAAGAGTTTTCCTGAATACTGTACATAAAGATTGACTCACACAAAGCTAAATTTCCTCACACCCCCTATAAATGATTCCACATTATATCTTGCACACTGCACATGTAGCTATTAGCCTATTGCTATTCACCATAGGCAGTGTGTCTATGAAGTCGTGGATGTTGGCTGCCTTGGCTGCACTAATCACTTCGTTGTCGGAGACTTCCTTGAAGAGGGCCCCATAACGGATATTCTCTGCAATGCTGGCATCAAAGAGGACAGGCTCCTGTGACACGATCCCAATCTGAGATCTCAACCATCCCACATTAAGATCAGCAATTTTATTCCCATCCAGGGTGAGGAGTCCAGACGACGGGTCATACATACGCTGCACTAGAGCCAATATAGTGCTCTTCCCTGTTCCACTTGGTCCAACCAAACCCACTGTATGCTTAGTCACATTGAGAGAAAATTTGGTCAAGATTTCACTATCAGGCCGAGATAGATAAGAGAATCCCACATTCTGAAATTGTATTCTTCCCTTGCAAGTATCTTGTTTGGTTCCTTCTTCAGAGGTCCCGTCGATGAGCGAATGTCTGTTGATGACCCTGAAGACTTCAGTACTGGCAGCTTTAGCTTTCTTGCCATCAGGAGCAAATGCACCCACAGCACCAATTCCAATGGAGGTAAAGACAACGGCTGCAAACACTCTGAAGATATTATCGAAGGTGGTGTAGGTATAGTGATCAACTGGCTGAGTTACTTGGTAAGCACCAAAACGGAATGTGATGATGTAGCCAAAGAAGACAATGGCTTGTGAGAAGGCGTAAGTCACACCAAATAGCCAGGACAACCACAATGCTCTCCTGCAAAGTGAGATACACACAATTGATATGGCACTGCACTCTCCATTTTGAATCTGGTCTGGTACCTATAGGGTGGGATGGTGAATTTCTTAAAGATTCCATAGTAGTATCGCTCCAGCCCAAAGGCTTGCACTGTCTGGATGTCGTTCAAACTCTCTATGGCAATCTAAAAAGGAAGAGGAAGAACTTTTAGAATGACTGATGATTTTTCTTGCTGTCTGTGGTTGTTATTCGTGATAATGGAGTTCTCAAACTCACTTCAGTGGACTTCCTGAGTGTATCATGTGAGTGTCCCTCATTGCCTGTGGAAGCAGCGATGTGGATGATGGTGCTAATGACAATAACAGGCATGAAGCTAACAATGACCAGTGCAGTCAGCCATGAGTAGGCAAAGGCCACGCACAGAGAGAGCACCAGAGATATGGCTACCTCCAACAAAGACCCAATTTGTATACCAACTGCCTGTATATACACACAGACAAACATGTAGTAAATTGGTACTCTGCTTGACCAACAGGTGGAGTGGATGAAGGTCATGAAGCTCATTACAGTCAATCATGCTATCATGACTTATCAGTGGTATGGGTATGGGGATGTGTGCAAATATGAGGTGAGGTTGTAACTTCTTGCACTCACTCACCCCCTGCACCAGTCCTGCTTCCACTGACAGCAAAGTTGAGAGTGCACCAGTGGAGTTCTCTTCCTCATCGTACCAAGCCTTCTCCTGTTTGAGCATGGTTTTGAAGAGTAAGCCACGCACAATGGTGGATAACTTCGTCCCAGAGATGTTGAAGCTCACAAACTAAGCAAACACATAAGGAATAAACACACCAAGGAGAAGTGTTTGTGTCATGCACTCGCACATTTCACTATCTTTTACCGATCAAGCCTCAACTTCACTCATGTCTTTAAATATAAAAACATGTCTTTCCCATTCCCATTCCTATACAACTAGCAAATAATTTCTGTGGGGGAATATTTCTGTGCATTTTCAATATCAAACTAAATTTGTGGAAAAAAATTCGTGGTTTTATAGTGAATTTTCTGATTATGCTTGTGTGTTTGATAACCATACCTCTTTTCAATACGGGGCTGGAAAAAAATCTGTCCATGGAGAACTCTTTCAACGTAGAGGCTGTGGTTTGGTGTATCACACCTATAACGAAATTTGGGATGTGCCTTAAAGGTGAGTAACTGCAGTGTTCAAGTGAAACTGATAATAAATATGATCTTTTTGCTATGGCAGTGCTGAAATCTTGACATATAGTTAATCATATAGTTAATTACATTCTCAGAAAAAGGTCTTCTATTGTTACAGTGAAGTGGAGTGATGCATTGCAAAGTTACAGGTGTTAGATGGCAGGTATCCTTATTAAAGTAGCGAAACAGCCATGGCTAGCTATATAACAGTCCAGCAGAATTCAAGGAGTAATCTCCTTAGAGCTATATATATTCGTTGAAAGTGTGTTCATGGTTCTCAATTATTCTGTAGTCTCATGACCTTTACAGCAATCCATGGGTTAAAAAAATTGTGGTTTTCTTTTACCCGCGAAATATGTGAAAATGTTGCCCCATGGAATTTACCCGCAAACTTGTGTATGTGCAATATTGGCTGCGCTGAGTCACCAATCAGCTGTATGTTTTCACTACGAAGAGGCGATCAGTTGGTTTCCTCGGGAGTTTACTGTTGTGACAGTACAGACCTTCAACAAAACTAGGTCATCACTTATGATGCATGTACAGTTGTCCCACTTAATTTCATACCGTTAATTTCATACCAGTTAATAGAATATAATATATACCTTTTTACTATCATACACATGTTTAAAAAAACTAGTTATTATCAGACTTTGTATCGTCGTAAAAAATTGTGGTAAATTATGCAGGAAATAATAACTATATGAACAATTGTTTGCTGACCAAATTATAAAATATAGCAGCTGCAGAATTCCAAATCAAGCACTTTTCTATGTGTATACATGCAGCTGTTTAATAGTCTTGAATCAGATTTCTAGTTTTGACCTTCATGAGCACTAAACGCAAGCCTATATATAGATCTATACAAAAGCTGGGCATTATCAAGCTTTCTTCAGAGAAGATGTCTTGGGCTAAACTTTCTCAGCAGTTCAATTTCTCTCGGTACAATTGGCAAGACCCTGAAAAGGAAAGATGAAATTCTTGCATAAACTGCACTAAACCAAGTGGGTAATCGAAAGCGAAGGCATGCAAGAAAAGCATATGATGTAGAAAAAGATTTGTATGCTTAGTTTGCAGATGCCAGGGCTAGGGATGTTCCAGTCACCAAATACATTGGAAGAGAAAGCTAGCCATCTAGCTGTGAAGCTGGATAAAGAAATTTTAAAGGTGGGGATAATTGGTGGTGACATACTTAACTTGTACACTGTTGAGCAAGAAGTAGAAATACTGATCTCTTCTTCTTTTACAGACTAGTTACATATGATTTTTGGTATTAAAACTGTACTCCTGATGATACTGGTACATCATAGATTTAGCTGGTCCCAAGGGTATGATATTAACAGGGAATGACTGCATCTTCATTTACACATAGGAATGTGTGTATACTTTAGTGACGAACAAGGCAAAGACTAGGATTGTTATTATAACGAGTAATCTCTTGTTGATGGCTGCTTTATATGGGATTGATTGTTTAATGAAGACCACAAACATTTATAGAACTTTACTTATTAATAATTATAATGAAGATGAAGACCAATATTTTAAGTTCAGTAATAGGTAAAGGGTCATTCTTGTTTCATTTTTACCAAACACACTTGTCTACACACAAGACAAAAATGTTTTATACCATATGGGGAAATAATTTAATAGGGATAATAAGATAATAATACAAAAGTACTGAAATTCTGTTAAAATAATGGACAGCTGCTGAATTTCCAAACATGAAGCCCATGTCCAATTTAGTTTAGTAGCTGTAGTGATTCTAGTTAGTGAGAGTGCCTATATAGCAATTCTTCAACAAAGCATTAGCTGCATGCAGTATAAACTGCAACCCCAGGAACATCTTCAAGTTGAGGAAGAACATTTTCGCTTTCTAAATGACTGAAAGCACAGACAGCAAATATTGCCAAGTCATTATAATATTGCTTGCGGGTGAAAATTGTTCACAATTGCATGACCACTCGTGAAATTTTGTGGCTCTTTTTCTTTTTCCATGAATTATTTCCCCACATTATATGGATTGATATGTCAAAAGAAACAAGAATTTACCAGTGTAGACCTATTGTGAACTTTTCACATTTTACCTCAATTCTATCTCACTGCAAAAGACCTCTGGGAAGTCTTTATCAAATTTAGCTGCCATTACACTACCTGAAAAGCCAATTAACATTTAGTCCAGCAGGCAAACTCTGTAAAAAAAAGGTTACTCTAACTATAGGCAATTGTAGCTCTTCCCACTTCACTTATATTGTTCGTACTCATCCAGACTCTGCAAAACATATATACAAGGTCATGAAATGTGGCCTACAAGTTCTATGGATAAGTTCTGGTTATATATGAATTTTAAAAAATGCTATAATATTTTTATACTAGTTCTAAAAATAAGAGGCTTAAATGATGTTATATCTTCGTTTCCAGCCTGAATATTTTAGTAATGTTATAGCAAAACAGGAATATTACTTAAACAGTAGGAGAAAGGTAATATTCGTGGAACTGAACCGCAGAAAAGTAATACTCGTCGAACTGAACCGCAATGATGTGGTATTAGTGCTAGTATGACTACTTGTGTTTTTCCCCCCTTTTCTTACAGCTATATATATATAGCAGATAGACATGCAAATATCAATAGTGCATGATTTGGCAGCTATAATTTCAAGCCCAATAAATACCCTAAAATGGAGGTGAGAGTTCTAAATTACTTAGCGGATACCTTTACAAATATTGCTATAGCAGAGGCAGTGCCAATTGCAATGAATCCAGCAGCCCATGGATGAATCCCGCTCAGAATTTGATCAACAGGTCTTTGAAATACTTTCAAGACTTCCCCAAAGATGATAGAGAAGGCAGGGAAGATAACACCATTCACAGCTGCCCCCATACAGCCCAACAGGAGCACTGGAAGCATCTTGGAATTGAGATGAATAAGATGAAATACTGAGACAGAAGAATTCTTTTCCTCTTCTTCCATGTCCGCAACTATTTTCAAACATTTCTCGTCAGATTGATTAGCCCAACTGTCATTATCTTTTTCATTCTGTATGATACCTTCACGGGAAATGCTATCTGACCCAGAAGATAATGCATGTCTCCTCGAACTTCTTGCAATGCTGGCACTGCCACTGCGAACCCTGCGGAGAGTGTTAGAGAGAGACTGTGATTGTGTTAAATCCCATGTTTTCACAATGGTAGTGTGTCTCCTGGTCTTACTTCTCTTAGACAATCTCCTCTCTGTACTGGTGAATGTGCGCTTCAATGTATTCCTCCTTCCCTCATTAAAAGCCATGCGAATAGGAGGCTCAACATATGTCTGTGCTTTGACAAGGTCAAAGTAGTGCCCCTTCCGCTCCATGAGCTCTGAGTGTGTACCAATCTCTACCACAATTCCTGCCTCCATGGATGCTATGAGGTCAGCATCACGGATGGTTGACAGGCGGTGGGCAATGACAATGGTTGTCCTGCCAAGGCAAGCCTTGTCCAAGGCCACCTGCACCAAATGCTCACTCTCAGAGTCCAGAGCAGAGGTGGCTTCGTCTAGTAGCAGGATCTTGGGGTCTCTCACCAGAGCTCTGGCTATGGCTACACGCTGCTTCTGACCACCGCTCAGCTGAGCACCTCCTTCCCCTACATTAGTCTCATAGCCCTTGGGCAAGGAGGAGATGAAATCGTGTGCATTGGCCTTTCTGGCTGCCTCCTTAATTTCCTCTATGCTGGCCCCCTCCTTCCCATGGCGGATGTTCTCAGCAATGGAGGTGTCAAAGAGGACAGGCTCCTGGGATACCACTCCTATTTGTGCCCGCAGCCACTGGAGGTTCAGGTCCTTCACATTCTGCCCTCCCAACATGACCTGAGAGAGAGAGTACAAACATGGTAACTCAACAGCTTTCACTACCTATTATGTATTACAATGTAGCATCAGCCACAGTAAAAGAAATTGCAAAGCAGCATCTTCTGTAGAACAAATTAAAAGAAGCATTTCCTGTTTTAGTAAAATCCCAGTCTTACCTCACCAGAATCTACGTCATATAGTCTCTGGATCATCTTGATGACTGATGTCTTTCCTGACCCACTTGATCCAACCAGAGCTAACTTCTGCCCGGGATTCACTGTCAGATTCAGACCGTTCAGCACCTGAGAAGAGTGACCATGTGCTGTCTAGAACTTGTAAATTTCACGAGAACATTATGGTTTCATGTCTCGATTGTTATGGTGATGTCATGTAACATATTTAGCTATCAAGGTGTATTAGTTTTGTGTGTGTGTGTATGAGTGTGTGGGCATGCATGTGTGTGTGTGTGTGTATGAGTATGTGGGCATGCATGTGTGTGTGTGTACGAGTGTGTGAGCATACATGTGTGTGTGTGTATGAGTGTGTGGGCATGCATGTGTGTGTGTGTGTGTATGAGTGTGTGGGCATGCATGTGTGTGTGTGTGTGCATATGTATGTGTGTGTGCTATATTAGCATGGCTATGGCCTCATTAAAAGTGTATGAACTAAAACTGATCTTCATGTTATAAGTTATTAATTTTGTTGGAAAAACAAGGGGTAGGGATGGCATTAGAATTCATCCATGTGCAACTCAATAAAGACAAGTTTTGTCTATGCCATATTTGGAGATGGCTTTAGATCTTTTACTAAATTCTCCATATTGGGATTCCCTTTTGAAAAACAAACAACAACAACAACAACAACACATATATGCCCAATGGATAGCAACTATCAGTGAGTATGGTAGTGTTCCCTATATTGGTTTGACCCCAATCTTAAAATGTCGGGGATTTTTTATTTTTTTATCTCAGCTAAAACTCACTTTGGCAGCTTATTAATATCGTAAAGAGTGGTTTCAGCCAATTCTATCTCCCAAAACACTTCCAGAATGCTTTGAATCCTTTTGTTAAGGTAGTAACCAAGTAGACACACACACGGGTAACCCCACCACCAATGTTTATGAATCTTCAAGATGTTATATCTTATATCTACCATTCCTCCCATTCCTCCCATACGATAGGTCAATTTTACTATATTGCTGTTTCTCGATTCAGTTAAACAACTGGAAATTGGTTAAAAAAATCATCAATACCAATAATCATATTTTGTGCATGCAGTATGGTCTAAGAGTATAGCAGCAGCTTCACATTTTCACTACACAGAAATGAATATTCAAGTGATTTTCAGCTGACTTCATTTATAATATCATCAGCTCTTGGTGTTGCTTTTGTTGTTGTTGTTTTTGCCAATGCTGTAACCGAATACTTTGTTCTTCATCAGGGAGAATAAAATTAAAAAACATGCAAGGCATTTATACTCACTGGCAGCGCAATTCACACAAAATGGCATGGCATGATTTCACGCATAGTCTTGAGGGAGACCCAGCAATCAGGCTCTACATAATGCCGATCTTTGGGTGTAAGATGGATATGCAGCCCCTCCTTTACAAGTAATTCCCTATTTTCTGGCTCTATCAATCACTGAGGTTTCTTCCTTGGTTGATGGTAGTCACGTAGTTGCAAGCTTTCCAAAAGTTCTCCTTTCCTTATGCTCCTTGATCCGGGTCTCCAACCTCCTCCCTGTCCCTCCAATTTACATTTCCCCACAGCTGCAAGAAATTTTACGTGCTACTGAAGAGTGCATGGTAGGTAGGTGGTAGCTTACAATTATCTTTGAAGATGGTCTTAAAGTTTGTGCTAGGTTTAGAAACAATTCTGACGTTAAATTTTTCACAAACACATTTTACATTCTCAGCTAGGCCAGCCACATAGAGACATCCAACCAACAGACCTAGCTAGGCCCAGGGGGTGACCTCAGTGTCTAGAACACAACAGACTCTTCCTAGGAAGAGGGGGATGATGATTGGCCTTTTTCTATTTTCTCCACTTGGCTTTGAAGGAGGGAAGAGAAAAGAAAATGGAAGAAAATAGACTTTCTTATTAATTTATCAGCTCCTATGTGACTGGCCCAAGAGAGGACATCAGATGTATTCATGAAAAATTTAATGTCGGGATTGTTTTCAAATCAGGAATTTTTTCCCCAAGATCTCAGCTTACCAGGGTCAAAGGTAAATTGTAAATTACCGTGAGCTCATCGTTTAGTTTGTACGGAACTCCCTAAAATTTCCGCCGGCCATCAGCCAATTTCTGGCCAATGCATGAGATATCAATAATCTGAGTCACAGTAGTGCTAACAATTTGCAAAGAAAAACTAGAACAACCTGTGCTTTATAGCTATGAAACAACACACTAGATAAGTTTGTTATTCACCCACTATCTCTTATTTTGTCCTACTCCAGGGAACGTTAACGGTGATGATAATGCAATGATGCTTGACTGCAGTTCTCTGAGAATTGGTGGAGTAGCTCTCGACATTACAGCATCTTGGGATCGATTGGAGCATCTAAACAGTTAATGGAAAGATCGATCGGCTCTCAGAATCGCTCTTGAACGGCACAGATGAACGAATGTCAGTTATCACTTCCACTGACTGAGGCCTCCTCCATTGAACCAGCTCCTGGAAATGCTACAGATGAACAGCCCAACAGGAGTGGTTTCGTTATTGCCTCAGCTGACTGGCTGATCGACTGATGCTCAATACAGTAGCTCTCTACACCACCACAGCTCACAGGCTGCTTGACTGAATACTCTCGAAATACACATAGCTGACCTGCTTCTCGAATGCTGTGGCTCTGGACAGGATCAGTGATGAAGCCTCCCCCCACAAAGGATTAAAAAATGAATTTCATGGAGGGTCCATGCATTCTGCACAGGAATCAGAAACTAGTTTTGGCCTCTACTAGGTAGCTAGCATTCGATTACACCAAAAAAGTGTCCTAGCAATCTGGAATAGAGGCCTATCAAAACTGCAATTGGTATGACAATGTTCAACATACCATCTTTTTTCTGTTATTTTGTGCACTGAAGTGTTTATTGGTAAAACAAGATCAGAGGAGGTTGGAGACTAACCCAGATCAAGGAGCATAAGGATGCAAGCAGGAAAGGAGAACTTGGACAGTCTGTTGTCACAGAGCGTGTGTTGAACCACTACAACCCAATCATGTGGGAACAGATCTCAGCAATCAGTAGAGCCAGCAAGCAGTGGGAACTCCTTGTGAAGAAGGCACTACATATCTAAAGGATTGCCACCTCAGCCATCGATGTTAGGGCTGGAGCTGCCTGATTGCTGGTTTTAACTCTCAACACTGTGCAGGTAAAATCACGCCCGTCATTACATGCCTGATAGGTTACTGTGCTTATAACATAGTCATCAATGGCCTATCATGCATCGATTTTCAGTGGGTAGTTTATGGACAATGTGCTAGATATTTTACAGGGATATCCATATGCTTGTTGGAATCTTGCAAGAAGTGCATTCTTTGGAATCCCATCTCTGATTTACCTTGACAAAGTAATGACTACCGAAGTAGCTATTCCCATTTTCCAATGAATCGGAAATAGGATCATGAGTAGCCATGTACTAACTAGACATATGCTTTCATTTTAGGAGCAATTCCCAATGAAAGGAAAGAGCATCAGCATTTCTCACTGAACTGTAGTTTATAATGAGCAGCTAGATAGCTATTCTGATAATCCAACGGATCAAAATGGGGATCATAAGTAGCCCTGAATTAACAAGAAATATGCTGAGTAATGCCCAGTGAAAAGACAACGCATCAGCTATTCTCACTGCTTCTAAGAGAAAGGCTACTCCCAGCATTTCATCAAAGCAAAAGAAAGCTAGAAATGGCATTCATACTGACTTGTTGTGTCTACTTTGGCTGTTGATACAGACACTGGAAGGAATGGCTGTGCTCTTGCTGTGGCGCAACGAATGTATAGATTGATAATACCACTAATAGAGTGTGTCCTCTATGCGCAAGGGTTAGTTACACTCTGCTGAATTCAGTGGCACTAGTACATTTTAAAACCAGAAATTAGCTATGGCATGATTTGCATAAGTGGCTGATATTTTATGGGTAGTAAAAGGTAAGCCTTGCGGCAATTTATACTTCTGACGATAAATGCTAAACTACCGCAATACTTTATGGATCTCTTTCCCTCCTATATAACAAAAAGGTTCAGTGTTAGAAATAAAATACCTTGAAAGAGGCTATGGCCTTTAGTTAGAACCTTGAACAAAGTTCTGAAAGTGATCCAAAGCTAAGTTATGAGCCAAGGTGCAAACCTCAGCTGATTAATGATGACTTATGCTATACTCTATATAGCATTGAATTATGTGCATTTCATGTGAAGCATTGAAAAGTTCGCACACAAAAACAACAAAACCTGAAAATCTCATAGATTATAAGAGGTTTACTAAGAAGCATATTCTTACATTAACCTTCAAAAACTAAGAACTACTTACAGTACATGTTTTTATATGTACATATGTGTGTATATAATATAGGCATGTGTGTACACTTTAAGTAAACATTGTAAATAGCATCAATGATTAGCTAGCTCTGGAATTATTCCGGATAGGGAGTCAAAAAAAATTACCAATGTATTTAATACCAATATTTTTTTAAATTGGTGTTCATTTTATAAATACATTTTATAAATAGGTAAGGAATGCTATAAATATTTGTGGTATACTTGGTAAATTCTTGCATTATTTTTATAACCATAAAATATTTTAAATCGATTCCCCAGGATCCCCACTATATACGTATAGAATGCACTTGTTCTGTTCATTTATGAGCTGTCTAGCTGTGCATACTATTTGAGGGCATGCTCTATTATTTCAACATGACTAACAGACAAGTGCACAATTGTTGACAAGATCACCTGATCTAAAAAAGTGGCGATTATTGATAATAGCAGTATTCAAGCTCCAGCCATCACCTCTATTCTAGTTTCCTAGTCAACTTCGTCACTTGTGAAGGCATCATCTCTCTCACCTTTTCTGTGGAGTTTGGCCATCTCGCTGGCGATGTTTGCTGTAGCACTTTCTGCTATATAGCATAGACAACCGAATATTGACCAGCACCAATTACCAACCAGTTTTACAATCTAAGTATATATATATACCAGAAAGATTACAAAGGAAACAAAGAAATTATTGAAATGGATAGTCAGTATTTTCGTTAGCTAGACACTTAGCTATCTAGCTGGTTCTAAGTCGTGCAATTAATATTTTCAACTGACTTCAAATACTTCATTGATTTCTGTTTCAATCAGCCTTTCTTTGTTTCAGCCGAAAGAAAGAAGTATTTCAGTTGAAATGTTGGCAAAAATCAGAAGGTTGATTGGAAGAGAAATCAACAAAGTTGTTCTTCATTGTTGATTAATTAAGTCGTTGTCTAGATTGATTGCCACAAAAAAGTGCAAGCATAGGAAATGGCAAAACTAGAAAAGATGTTATGCATATTGCGGAATCAAGACTGTGGGTGGTGGAGTTGATTCTTGGAACGTCAGGGTGACTTATCCTTGAGAAGAGGAGATTCGAATGAATGCTGTACTTAAAGAGGTTCTTGATGAGCATGATCTCCTTGCTCATCCAGCTCAGATATATATAAGAGGAGTGCGCCTTTTAACTTCAGGACACCTAATAGAGTCATTAAGATTGGCTCAAGAAAAGTTCGCTATCGTCAGTCTGGCAAGAAAGGGCAGATAACAGTGGTTGCACATGTTAATACTGGACCAAGCAATTCTGCCTATGATCATTTTTGATGCCTAAAACTTTAACCATGCTTGGACGGAAGATGAAATCCCTTGATCCCGGTATGGATTGAGTGAATTAATGAAGACTCATTCGAGGATGGTTGACCTTAGTGCAGGATTGTAATGATAGTTATTCTCTGTAACTCGTAGCAAGATAGAATAATTTACAAGGGCCACCCCCCAGGTGACTAGACTCATGGATGCCTGACCCCATCCTGCAGCACTGTGGCCCTCCACTCAAACTCAATATGCCACCATCAGGATGTGGTTATCGTGCTCTGACATTAACGACTCATGGCCCTAGAGTTCATGTCCATAGGGTTGTCTGACACTCACTTCACTGTAGTGGTCCTTCTCAGCATGCCAATTGTCTGACAAATTACCTGAGGTGCTCATTGTCATCAGGAGTGTCTGCCTGGCATCTCAGGTCTTAGCCAAGCCCCAGTTCAGCAGTGGGACTTGTAGCCTATGACCAGGCTGTGCCCTACATGGTTTTGGCACTGCAACTTGGCCATATGGTAGGGTACAATCTTGGCTTTGACCCTAAGTACATCTGTTGGCTCAAACTAAGTCTCCTGAAGCCCATCTCCCTGATAGTGATGTGCCAGATCCCCCAGAGGGTGACAGTGATGTGCCAGATGCCCCAGAGGGTGACAGTAATGTGCCTATCCCCCAGAGGGTGATGTTGATGTGCCAGATCCCCCAGAGGGTGATGGTGATGTGCCAGATCCCCCAGAGGGTGACAGTGATGTGCCAGATCCCCCAGAGGGTGACAGTGATGTGCCTATCCCCCAGAGGGTGATATTGATGTGCCAGATCCCCCAGAGGGTGATATTGATGTGCCAGATCCCTCAGAGGGTGATAGTGATGTGCTAGATCCCCTAGAGGGTGATGGTGATGTGCCAGATCCCCCAGAGGGTGATGGTGATGTGTCAGGTGGCACTAAGCGGAAGAGCACTCAACCATCCAGGTGAATCACCACTGAAGCATTGGTCGAATGTTCGAAGAAGAGGGAAGTCGCTGACAGGCAGACAGCAGACAATACCGACACCAACTGCATGTGTTTTGGAAGGCAAATATGAGGTGTGATTGCTGACTCTCGCGCACATTGGCTGTCATCATGTTGATGGGTGCCGCAAAGATTGTGTGGAGGAATGTGAGACTGATAGTGAAGGAAAAAACCACATGTGCCCATTTTATTTGGATATTTTTGCCATTTTATCATATTTGGTGTTTAAAATGTGTTAGATACCGGCATACATGCAATTTGTGCACAAAATAATTGATTTTCTCCCCTTCATAGTAATGCTGTACATGCAATAGTATTTGCAAGATAAAAGTATTGTCAAGGTGAAAATAACAGGTGTTTGTGCATCCATGTGTGTGATAATTGAAGATATTGGTTAGTTCGAATTGATGCTGGTGGTCGATACTAGTTCTTTCGTGGAGTGCAGTACTAGAGTTCTCACGTGAGTTTGGAATTTGAGATTGGAATGGAACTTCTCGAGTTTGATGAAAACTGAAGGAATGACAACCTGAATAACAACGTTCTGGAATGAAGTTTACTACCAGTACAAAACTGATAATTGATTGTTGTGCTATAATATATTCCTCAAATAGAATGTGCACCTTGCACCTTTACTATCCCAAAAGAAATAGAATGCATCCTTGATTAGACAGGACACCAGCCGAGTTCAAGAGCTGCAGTGGAGGAGAAAGCTTGGCAATCTTTTACCACTGAAGTGATAATCAAAACCTCTGAGTTTCAGTTGAGACAGATGGGTAACATGATGCCAGCATTCACTGTTTAAAGCCCGGGCAAGTATATATATCTATATAAATAATAAATCTCTGGGGTGGGGGGGGGGGGGGGGGGGGGGGTGTCCCTTATGCACGGCTACAGTTTTGAAGCTAAGAAGCTCAAATTTAGCAGGAAGATGTATTTTACACTGGGACAGACACGGGCTATGTTGTGTTGGCTCTCCAGACCAACTGGAAGCCATCCTTCCCAAAAGCAGATCGCGAATGTTGGTCATTTTGTTTAGGTATATAACCTACACATGCGTTTATCATGTTCGCGACGCTAGCACACAAATAATTCTACAAGGCAACTTAATTATCAACAAAAAAGTACGCTAGCTTCGGTTTAGAGCTCAGTTTGCTAGCGAGCCTGCTTCTAGCCTTACTCTATTAGAAAAACACCAAATTTTCTGAAATTGCGATATTTATAGAGGGCAGCATCGAGTTCGACTGGTTCTGACATTTTATTTATTTTTGTAGATAGCTAGGCAGCTAACAGGAGGTTGGAAGGGTAAGGTGGAGGAACACTTGGTGGAGGGAGAGAAATAGGGCATTCTGATTTTGTGCTCCTCTGATAGACTTTCCCCAGGCAACGCGGGGAAACCTCTGCTAGTGACGATATAAAGGGTAAGTTCTGTGGGTTTGTCCTTGTGCCTGTTCAGTTTGGTACTCAAGGTCCCCAATTCGATCCCAAATGGGTTCCCCCTTCTTCCCTTTACTCCCCTCCTGTTCACTTGGTATCCCAGGTTGCTAGTTCGGTCCTGGATGGAATCATTTCCCCCCTCCCCCCTAACAACATCGGGATATTCTGTGAGATGGCTTTGACCATTTAAAAAAAATCAGTTGCCATAATGGATAGCTATGCTTGATTGCATATGTATGTGTGTGTGTATAGAGGCCACTGGATGCCACACAAGCTTGAAAGCACTCCCACAACAGAATCTCAGCTAGTATATATCATACCAGTCATGTGATGCCATGTAATATTTCTTACGTACTTGAGTATCTGGTCTGGAGGGAAAAGAAAACTTCACATCACTGAGCCTCACTGTTGGCTCAAAAGCTTCGGGGATAAGGCCTTTCTTAGAGCCAGAGTCAATCACTACCTCCTGTAGCAATGCGAGATTCACAAAATATGGGTTACCAGGATAAAATTACTAATTTACCAAGTTAATTTTTATTTGATACAACATCCTGGTGGCAGTGACATAAGTGTCTAATAGTCATAAGTGTTTCCTTTAAAAACTACATAATTAATGATTGCACCCCACAACATACTACATTTCTTAACATAGCTGTCAATCATGTAGCAAGGATTGCCTTGGCCTGCACTGTGCAAAATAATCTAGTTGTCTGTCAGTATATAGAGGTCTGTGTGTATATATATATATGTGTGGGTGTGGGTATGAGTGTGTTTATGTGAAGTATTTTGTGGTAATTTACTGCCATCACCAGTTAAAAAGTCATTGAGTCCTCCCAAGCAGACCTCTGTAAAACCAGTTGTAATACGGATCTGCCTACCACCAGATATGATACTAGCTGGTAGTGTCAACTTCATCAGTTACTTCGTTGTGAAGATAGAGGTGAGTGAATCCACAAGTATAGTGTGTATGTAATCTGTGCAAATGTTCTTAGAATTGTAACTTTCAAAATTCTGTTTGAGAGGAGAAGAACAGAATGAGTAAGGCTTCTGCTAATTTCAAGAGCACACTAAAGTGAAATGTCTCAAGTTGGTGCAGAATGACTTTAACCATAGCTTCCCCAAATGACCAATGGATGCACTTTCATCATGTATAAATGCTGGGAGATGTCCATTTGAAGAAGCTACTGAATATTGCACTAATAGCCAACTAATATTACACAATGTAACTCCAGAATAGAAAAAAACTTGTCAGGGTCTTACGAACTGCCAAAAGTAATCAATACACCACCAGAGGTACAACAGCTTCTGCCTTATACATGGCCAGATTCAGAACTATATTTGTATTGTTACAAATACTCAGAGGGACGGAAGGAGGTGGGGTGGAAGGAAGAACGTACCTAGATTGTCTTCTTCTTGTAGGCCCCTCAAATCCTTGGTAAATTACGTAACAAATACCCTTGTATCATTATCTGGCAAGCCTTTCTCTCACCTTGTCTATAGTGTCATAGATAACTGAGGCTGCAGCCCGAGCCTCTCCCAGCCTCTGGACGTTGGGTCCTGCCTGACCCACGTAGAATGCTCCAATAAGGATAGAGAAAAAGACAGTGACGATGTCGCCAACCTGAGCCATGTTTTGAGACACCAGATATGCACCAAACCTGTCCTCAAGATAAGAAAATAAGAATATCATCAATAGCAACAAGGGACAAAGTGATCTTCACTCACCAGAAAGAGACACTATAGATAAGGAAGATGAGGAAATAGATGGAGCCAATGCTAGCTCCAAAGGCCACACCTTTGTAGATGCCAAACTTCTTAGAGTCTTCGAGACACTTATCGTACCTGATAAAGACATAGTTGAGTATACTCAACAGTGGTTCACTTGAGATGCACACACTGAAATAAGCAAGGTTTAATTCACATATGTTGCTAGCTGTTACACAAAAAGATACAGTTTAGAAATCTCTTGGCTCTTTTGTTAATAACCAACCACTGTGGAGGATTGGTTGGTGGAACTCATCATTGGTGGAGGTTGGAGCATGTGACGAGGTGTCTTATTTGAACTCATATGTCATATATTTTATTATAAATATTAACACCTATTTTCATGATCATTAATTTCACAGTTGCCAACGTTCAGTGACTTCTCTTCTAGCATCCACATTGGGGTCATGAATCCTTTGTATTGAAGGTACGAATCCTTCACAACCACTTCTTGCTAACATATGGCCATACATTGAGGGAAATCATGATCTCACTACTTACATAGCTATAACAAGCTCACCTCTCCCACTCCTTTCTTTCCCCTCCATATGCCTGCACTGTGCTGATGGATCCAAGAACCTCATGTGCCACACACCCTGCTGAGGCATAGTACTTCTGCTCCAGGCTGGAAAACAACCCCCCCAGCTGGAAATGGTGATTGAAACAATTACTAAATAAAGAGAAATAATTGACCTGAAGCAAGAAAAGTTGTGAGGATGCTACCACATCTTTCATATTTCCAGCACTTTCTTACGAGTTTAGAACATCATGAGCACCAAAGGGGGTGAAGTTCGAGACAACAATTGACAAACATCTTTTTTTCTATAATGACTTTCTTGAAAATTTTACTCACTGAAATTTATTACGAGAAAGGCATTGTCTACTATGTCAACTGAGAGTTGGTCGAGATATTTTTTCTTTAGTGTGAGTACCGAGGTGAACCTTCCTCATCATTCTTAACTGATTAAATGCCATAAGTGCCATACGGCACAAACTCGGACATCATCGCGAAATTTTTTAATATTAATTGAAGAATTCGTATTATGCTCCAGTACTCCATATATACAAGCCCAATACATGGCTCGATTGACTAAAAATAGTTTTATAAACTTTACTTCTGGTTGAACGGGGCGAGCGATCAAAATCATTATTTTTTAATGGCTGACAATAGAGGCCGCCTTCATGAACAATCTCTTTCTGGCTTTTCCTTCTGTTTCTGGAAGTTCTTGATATTCGGAATGCACAGGCACATATATATGCTTACCAGGAATTATTCTGAATTCCTTCGTTCATCAACAAGGAGGTGCTCCTGGATGGATTTCTTGCGGTATGTTTTGTTGTAGACTATAGCAACGTAGCACTACATTCTTATACTAGACTGCAGCTTATTGTGTATTCTAATATGAATTGTTTGAGTTAATTTTTTTAAAGTTATAGCTAAGAATAGTTATAGCTAAGAATATAATTATTACAACAAACAAAGTCGGCATCCAATCAGTTATATGAAAATATAAAATTTTAAAGCGTAAGCAAAAAGGTTTATAAGAAAAAGTCATCAGTAGTTTAAGTTGTCAGTAGTTAATTAAAGTTGCCTATTACAGCACCACTGTAAAAAGTTAAGGCCAGTTCACAGTACAATGCTTGTTGAGCATATCGTATTGTAAGGTCATATTGAGCATTGTTCAATATATATGAGAGCATCTGTTTGTCTGTTATTAGGCACATTTAATTTTACAACCTTCATCAGGAATAAATACCATACATACTAGCTTAGCAATGCACTTGTAACATATTTATTCCTTGATGAAGGCTAGAGCATCTAGTCGAAACATCGAGAGAATACAATTTGAAGTTGATTATTGAGAAGGTTATTGTAATGTCAACTGAGAGTTCATTGATAATTGTTTGGCCCTGGTTTTCTTACCGATTTGTGTTACAGTTGCATTGAAGAAAGTATGTATGGTATTGATATTACTGTTACTATTATTATTATATATTATTATTATTATTGTTGTTGTTGTTGTTATTATTATTATTATTATTATTATTATTATTATTATTATTATTATTAATTATTATTATTATTATATATTATATATTATTATTATTATTATTATTATTATTATATTTAATTTTAATTTTATTATTATTATTATTATTATTATTAAAAAAATTGCAGCACTTTGTAATCAGTATATACTGCAGACACTCAGTTAATAAAATCACAGGCAGTGCAACATATGACTGATGAGATGGTATAATTATATACACTTCACAACTTCAGTGCCATCATGCGCACAGAGTGAAGTCGTAGTTGAAGTTAACATATTACAAGAGAGGTTAAATCATTGAATCTCCCACACATGCACAAGTTAATTGACTAGCTAGGGCAAGTAAAAGTAAAAACTGGCACGGAATCTTCAATACCCAACAAGAACAAAAAAACATCTTATGAACCCCCCAAAACTATATTGGACTGACCTGTTGGACTGACTTGTTTAAAAGGAAAGAAGAGTGTATCCATGTAGATCATGATCAGTTAAATCATGCTCACCAACATTGCATTTATAACCAGTTATTTACCAATATTGTACTGATTTTAAATTAAATGTTAATCTTACTGGTTGTGGTCTGCATGGATACAAACAGATCAATCAAATGTAGCTGCATTTTTGTTCTTATATTTCAAGTGTTTTGTCTGTTATAGTTGAGCAGTGGAGGATGACACCAAGTCAGAGTTCTCCAAAGTCCAGCTCAGAGCTTCTGCCAGGCTTTAAAAACCTTTTCCAACTTAATTGTTGTTGCATATATCACCACATAATATGCCTTTTTGCTACTCTTGACTGTACCCATGCACACTATATTGACAACTGTACAAAAATCAATCTGCTGTTGTTGACTGTGTCAATGTATGGTATTCTATAGCCCTCTTTAAGCACTTGTAACTAAACTAGCCAAACAGCAGATGTCTTAGAAAAGGATCAGCTTCAGCTTCTTTGGACTTGGGAACAGTTGCCCAAGAGTGAGAACTTCACAAACGAAACAGCAAAGCTGAGTGAAGTCATTCATTCTGCTTATAATACAGCATGTGTGTTGGCTTGATCGCATCATCGATGGAACTGGTCACCATATGCTCTTTCTTACCAACTGCTTTATTCCACAATTAAGAAACAAGTTGCTCGTGAACATGAATTGGAATATTTCAAGTCTTCTGCTACTAAAGTATTTGTGAATGGACCCATTATGTGCAAGTTATGTGAGGGGGAAAGAAGAGATCGATATAAGATGATCCTTGAAGATGGATTTTAAGGTGCTTTCTTGTACTTTCAACATTCTGCCATACCTGGTGTCAAGGCACACTGGGAGACTTTTTAGAACTAATATATAGCACAATCAAGACAGCTAAGAATCTGCCAAAATGAGTTTTAGTGTGTTTTCAGTGTCCACCATTTTGAAATAGGGGTCAAGCCAGTAGAGGGAATGCTAGTGCACTCCCTGTAGACCTTTTTATATAGATATAAAACACAAAATAAACATTTGCTTGGGTGCTCACCATTATACATGCAGAGATAAATGCATGGGCAGTCAGTATATCCTATTGCTCCAAAGTTGATATTAAGTACATTATTTATTATACAGTGTGTGAGCTCACTTTAGAGAATAAGAAGCCTGCCACACCCATGAAGGGTACGATGGAGAGAAGGAGGAAGGCTAACTGGTATTGCCTCACCATACCCACCACAATGGCTGCCAGAAAGGTGGACATGTATTGAAGAAATATTCCAATGTTATCACCGATAGCTTCGCGGATGATCTCTATTCCACTGCAAGTCATAATATAGCAAGAAGGTATTGGTTGGTTAGCCCCAACACAAGCACACACCACAGTTCAACAATAATAGCTGATGGATAGAACGTAACACAGCAGGCGTGTATATAATCTGTAGATTGGAAAACTATGTATTATAAATTATGCACATGTTATATCTAACTCGTGCATCTCCATTTGTAGTAACACCAGTCCTTGCTTGTGTGTGTGTGTGAATGGAGAAGACACAAAAGAAACCAAATTTTTTTATAAACACATTACTCACAATTGTGACTTCACAGATAAAGTGCTAGATAAAAGAATCCTCCCCAAATAGCAATCACTCTCAAATTCATTGCACAATTGGTAAGAGGGCTTCCCTTGATTTACTAAGTGCACCTTCAGAAGAAATAGTTTCATAATCACCTGATAGAGATAGAACTTATTGCAACGTGAAGTAAAAAGATGATACAGCCTTCAAACTTAATTATGTGGTTTGCCGATGCTCATTGACTACCATAGATGCATGTATGCACAAACTCAGCAATATATATATAGTCATAGGAAGCAATGAGACTTTGGGGGGGTGGAGAAGCTGACATTCAGTCTAGCTAGGTTTCCCAGTCTCTGTAATCATGCCGGGTCATGCCATGCACAGGTTCTCAATTACTTTTCAGGACTTATCCACAAAACACATACCCACACATACCCAAAAATGTTAAATGTCATGATTATAATTTTCCAAAATACTGTTTTCTTCTCCCATTTGCAGCAACAAAAAAATGCACTTTGATGATGTTGATGCTGTCAGTTCTTGATTTGTGACAGTGTAGCAGCAACAGGACATAACTAAATCTTTCCTGTGTCATAGAAAATCTAAGATAATTTTTTAGTCTTGTCATTGCCAAAAATTTTCTTTTAGAACTTTAATCAGGGAATAACCAATCTCATTTAGCGCCAGACTCATTGCCTGGCACACGAATTCTTTATTGCTATTCCAGTTGATGCACTATACATCCTGACAATATCTGGAAGAATCCATAGTTGAGTAGCAAGCCTGATCATGTTCAGATCATCTTTGTACATTTCTTCAGGTATGACAACTACTTGCCCATTTCAAGTGAGAGTATTGTTTGCTCAACATCTGCAACTAAATTTAAGTCCATTGCCTTATTATGCCCTCCACTTATGTCTAAAGTAGTCTTTTGGGATTTCACGATGACAACATTCTGCTTCCTCAACTCTTTGCCTAGTAACTTTCTGTTATCTTGGTAGAACTGATTTTAAGTTAAATGCTGAGCTTCCTTCACTACTGACTCATTAAATCTATCATAAGCATCATCATTTCTCTGTCTTCTAAATGAGATTCTGCACAAACTTTGCAGCTCCTTCTGCTTCCTGGATCGCAGTACCTTTGCCCTATAAAGGCAATTCCTCTTACTGCTGAACAGCATGAAGCATAGTTTGAAGCATATAAGTTTTCCATACGTCTAAAAAAAAACTCCAACTTTATTGCATATTCATCACAATCTGCATTGTTCACTTCCTCCAGTATTGTGCAAAGTATATTAAAGTTAGAAAGAAAGTTCCAATAGCACCAGTTCACTGTCCACCTTGAGGGGCTATAGGTCATTTGTGTTGGGTGACATGTGACTTTAAAGCCTCTATGGAGATAACTTGATCAGCTTGACTTGGGAATCACTCTCAACCCCTTTCGCCTTGAGAAAAGAGAAGCTGCAAGATGAATATCCTTGTTGTGAGTTATGTTACAGACATACAGAGTCTTTGTAAAATCCAGATTTTGTTTACAATAATAAACCTTCTCAATAATCAATTGAAATTGTATTCTCTCGACATTTCGACTAGATGCTCTAGCCTTCGTCAGGAATATAATTTCAAGTTAATTATTGAGAAGGCTATTGTAATGTTATTATGTCAACTGAGAGTTTTGAGAGTATATTTAGTTGATCCAAACTGCTGTTTACATTCTAATAAATTATTCCTGATTATAGTCATAAATATTTTGTATAAAAACTCGCACACAAACTAGTGAGTATATAGAACAAAAATAACTGTAAATATATATGCATGTGTGCAACAATAATCACTTGCCGGAATCATTCCTAATGTTGTAGTAGTTTCAAAATCTGAAATCCTCAACCCCAACAATACAAGAAAGCACACAGATTGGCGATACAAAGGAAAGAGGAAAAAAAGGGAAGACCATCTAAAGTTTGACAATATCCTCTTTACACTCCACCTAAATACACTCCACCTAAAGTCATTATGACTATGGACTAAGTACCGGAATTATTCTCTGAAGTGACATTGATTTCTGAAATGGCATGGAATGAGGCTTTCTGAAATAGTATTGTCCTGCAAGAGATGTGTGTATTTATCTGAAGTGGCATGAATTAGATTTTCTGAAGTGGCAAGGAATAGAATTGTTTTCTAAAATAGCACAGAATATCTAAAATCCAATGAAATACTTTTCTGGAAGTAACATCAAATTCACTTCTGAAGTATATATTCTGAAGTGGTTATGCCCTAAGCCTTGAAGTACATGTCAAAAATTAATACTCCTTGGCATTTGAAAAGCCATTTCACTGCAATTCTATAGCATTCCTATGGCTATTTATCATCATTGTCATGCCATCATCACCACCACCACCATTATCACTACTTTCACTGGCAATATATAACCACTAAGTAACTCACGTAGAAAGATGACTAGCCACATTCCCAGTGTTGTTGAGGTCAAACCACGCCTGCTCCTGCCTCAGGATGCTGTTATAGTACTTGAGTCTTATATTGTATACCTGGCGCTCAGCTGGCAGCTTGAAGAACCAGGTCTGAACCATCCCCATCAGGAAAGCACACACGGCAATCCCAATGAAGATGTAGACAAGTCTGTTTATCTCGTCAATGAAGAGCTGGTCTGTGAGACAAGTGGTATCAGCTCCAACTACTAGGGTGAGCACATCTTGGTATGTGAAATCAGTGCATGACAGGCTTGTAATTGGATCAATGAAAGTGTAGCGTCTGCTGCAGTCAACCGTCATGTTGATGAAAGAGGTGAAGTTTAGAATGGTGAGGGTGTTGCTACCACTGTTGTCAAGTGGGCAAAGAGCGACGGACAACTCTGTACTTGTAATCGCTTGGTAGATGAAGGCGTTGGTGATATCACCAAAGATAAACATGGCCACAGGAAAAGCAGCTCCATGGAGAAAGGAGGCCAGAGTACCGATCACCATCAGCACAACATCAAGACATGTGGAATAGCGGAACTGTATATGACATGACCAAGCATGACTTTGTAAGGCAGGAGGCAATGAATAATGAACATGAGAGAGAAAGAGTGAGAACTGGAGGGAGAATACAAGGGGGAGATGTGAGATTGAAGAAGAGAGGAAGAGGAGGAGAATATAAGTGAAGGGAGTTGAGAGGAAGGGTATGGAGTAGAAGGATGGCATGAACAGGGAAGCTACTGGAGGTAAGTATGGGAGTGGAGCATGAGAAGGAGAGCATCGTTTGAGGAAGGATGACACACGAGGGAGGGAGAGATAAGTGAGACACTAGGGAGGGAGGGGAGGATAGGCGAGAGAGAGAGAGAGAGAGAGAGAGGGAGGGAGTGGAGACAAGGATGCATAGCATTTAGAGTGAGCTTGGGAAAAGGAGACAAGTGAAGGAGAAAAGGCGAGATATGAGAGGGAGAGGAAGAAGGGCATGAAGGTTTAGTCAACATTATCTGTTACTATTTATTGCTCTTGGGATTTCAAAGGATACCATGAAGATTCCAACAAGCATGCTTAAAAAGGCATGGTGTGATGATCTAATAAGGCACTTTGCCACTTAGTTTCACACCAAGTGGCAAATCAACAGCTATAATGACATACCCCACTATATTATGGTAAACACAATATTGACAGTCTGCATCATAGGTCTTCAGTCTGCCAACATCATCACACAAAAAGTTAATTCCTACTAGATCAATCTGTATCAAGCGCTTCTTTAACTTGCCTAAATTGGGACTGTTAGACATAATGCATTCATTGTTCGCTGCCTCTGTCATCATGGTCAGACATTACACACAGAAGCATAAAGCTAGCTATGAACGATGGTATCTCAGCCTCAAGGACTAAAATTCAATGGGATGTTGCTATCTGTTTGTGTACTCAACTGCAGATTCGTCTAGACAGTGTAGTAAGAGGAGTCAATGTCCAGTTGGAAGCAACAGTATGCAGTAGCTGATTTCTAGAGAATCCCTTGTGAAACTATTGTGACCTTAGATTGTATATGAGCCCATGTTTGAATTTACTCCATTTAATTTGAATTTTGCTGCAATGGGTAGCACATAATTGTTATTATCTATCTTGTACAGCTTGTTCTGTTATGTTGCTGCTACCTTGGAAGACTTTATGGAAGTCTTAATATTTCACTGTCATCTGCAAAGTTAAAATTTAGTCAGCCAGATCTGTATAGTTAATTCTTTCTTGCTATATATATAAAATCTGGTGTGAAGATTTGTGGTCAAGTGCGTGGTTGGAAAATAAATTTTAAGGATTTTTCATTTTCCAACCGCATGCTTGACCACATACTCAAGTTTGCCTAATGGAAAAAAGTCGTTGCATGCAGTAGTAGGGCTTCCTCTAGCCACTGGTGATAATCTCAGCTCTCTAGCACTTGGCACTCGGGTTTTAAGGCCCACTTTAGCTTATGTGAGCAAGCATTCATGGAAAAGGCTTATATTTAAAGGCGGGATCAGAACAGAACAACAACAAAGAAGACAACTTGTGGTTACAAATTTGTAGCTCCTAGATTCTATGCACTTCACTGTGTGGATTTAATATATAGCTCAAAAGGTAAATCTCTGCGTGCTCAAAAGGTAGATCTCTGCGTGCTCAAAAGGTAGATCTCTGCGTGCTCAAAAGGTAGATCTCTGCGTGCTCTCTTCTTAGTTTGAGAATACCTCAAAATCTGAGCGCCTGAATTTGATGAAGGCTTATTGGAAAGTGCTAAGCAGCTATATAGTGTGATAAGAGGAAGCCTACTTTTTGCAATGAATGTTTTCATGAGTGGCTAGGTAATAAAGCATGGCTACTGAAAGTGTCAATGGTTGCCAAGGAAGATAATTGAAGTCCAGAAGCCACTGCAGTGGCTAAGTGCTGCTCTGGAACTACACCTGTAATCACAGCCATCCATTCAGGCACTCAGATTTTGACTTCCTCAGTTTAGCTGCATGCAAGAGAGCACATGGGGAGAGATCTATCTTTTGAGCTATATAGCTCATAATTATAGTGATGTGTGTACAATCCAGAATCAATGGAGCTCCAAACAAAATTCTATTTCAGCCCCTCTACCCACCTTCTAAATTGCATAGAGCTCCATTACTTAAAATGGTCTAGTTTTCCCTTAGGTTGGGTAAAGTCCATTTACAGAGGGTGTGAGAGCCAGGCAATTTTAAAGTTGTTATTATTTAATCCTTGATACAATCCTTGATACACAAACACTGCCAATTTGAGTAGTGTATTTGCTATTTGCCATTACTCCAAGCTACTTCTGTCAGGCTCTGAAACCCTTTATTCACTTGAAATGGTGTAGAACAAGCCACTACATTCACTTTACAAGCCCGTAGCCAGGGGGGGTTCTCACGGTTCTCTAGAACCCCCCCACTGGCTGTGAGGTCCACCCTTCCAGTTGGGTCCACCCTTTTAATTGGGTCCACATTTCCAATTGGGTCCACACTTTCAAATATTGCTTTCACAAAGCTACTTAAGAATTACACATAACTACAATGGTGTTAACCACATCATGGAGTACATCTACAATGAATTTGTGTTGGTTAATTTGCGGTTTGTTAAAATTTCATTGTAGTTTTTTTAATGGTTTATTCAACTACAGAGCAGAACACTAGATATCATTGAAGCTTATCACATGATTGATGGTATTAAGCAAGTGTACAAAGAAGAGCGTGCCAAAGTGGAAGAAAACTTTCAGAAAATATACGACCAGGCTGTCGTATGGCTGATAAGGTGGGCACCACCCCGAGTAAGCCAAGGATAGCAAGCAGACAGCAGCACCGTGGTAATGCACCAGCAGAATCAGTATTTGATTACTTCAAGAGTAATCTTGCTATTCCATTCCTTGACCATATCTGCACTAGCTTAAATGAAAGGTTCTCATCATTGTCAGCAACTGCTTCGTCTCTTCTGGTACTTGTACCATCTCTGATTACCACAAGATCATTTGATATCAGCACAGTTGTTGAAACTTATCACCAGGATTTGCCATCACCAGAACTAATAGAAACTGAACTCACTCGCTGGAAATCAAGATATGCAAATGTACCCTTTCACAAAAGAGAATCCACACCATCTAGTGCCTTGAAGGATTGTAATGCAGCATTTTTTCCAAACATTCATGTTCTCTTGCAAATCGCATGCACTCTGCCAGTAACATCTTGTGAATGTGAAAGAAGTGGCAGTACACTTAAACGTCTCAACAATTAACTAAGAGCATCTATGAACCAAGAACGCCTGACATCTCTGGCACTCTTACATGTACATTATGACACAACAATTAATCTGGATGAAGTTGTTGAAATATTTGGACACTTACACCCAAGGAGAATTGAACTTGAAACTCTTATTAGATAGTTTAATCTCTAGTTTAATCTCTAGTTTAATCTCGTCATTTATTATTATGTTTAGAATGCTTTTTTGTTTCCGATATTTGCACAGGAGAGAGCACATTCCCCTACCACACCTTCCCCCTTGGGTCTCTTCGAGACCCAAAAGGTCCCAATATTTACCAACAGAACCCCCCCACTCATTTTTCTGGCTACGGGCCTGCTTTAGAACTATATCTCGCTTCAACTCTGCTACGGTTACCTAGTAGTCTGACACCATTTCCATATCAGCACGAACACCAACTAAATATAACAGCATATGCGGCAAGGTTGGACACGGGGGAGGAATAAGACGCGGAAGGGAGGAATAGGACACGTAGCTCTATGTATAATCATGCATTGCCTTACCAGTTTGAAGAATGATACAGGGGCATCCTTTCCCTTATCTTCTAGTGACATCGCGAGCACTAACACTTTTTCACACTTGACGTGATTTGTCTACATAACGGCGCTCGAGGGAAGCCTTGAAAATGCTATTATCATTAGCTGAGGCGGGAATGGGGCTAGAGTCTTGTTATCTTCAGCTCCAAGGTTCTGAAGTAGAATGCAGACATATACTGGTAATGCTAACCTGCCTACTGTATCATACTTTCTGTCTTGGTACAATTTATGAGTTTGTTTGCCTGTTCACTTGGTATATATATAGCTACTCAGGTCCCTGTCGATCCAGGGAATCTTTCTTCACTTACTCGTTGTTCTCATTCTCTTAGCCCTCAAGGGTTCGATCCTGGCAGAAATATTTCTCCTCGCAGAATTCTTCTTCTGCTGCTGCTACTTCTTCTTCCTCCTCCTCCTCCTCCTCCCCTCCTCCTCCTTCTTCTTTTTCTTCTTCCCATGCCTTTTTACTGCAATTGAGTAAGTTGTGGATGTGGATTATAATGTGTGGAGTCTTCAGTGGGTACACCATTTTTTACCAAGTGATATAGCTAAAAACTTTGTGGTTCCAACTTTGGAGCTTCATAGATTCTGCCCGCTTCACTCTGAATGCTTTGTCATGCACATTGTCATTTTCCTGCAAATAATTTAATTGTTCTGTTGAACCTTGAGATAGGCCATCACTAAGAATAAATGACAGTGACTATATACTAAAAAAGAAAAAAAGGAAAAACACATGAATTAATTATTATTACAACAAAATAATGAATTACAAAGAGTATTGTGAATTACAAGGAGTTTATTTGGGGATAACGAGGGGGTGGAGGTGCCAAAGATAGGATAGGACTAAGTGCCAAACATTTCCTCTTCTCCCACCGTTTGACCATTACAATTCAGTCTACCCTATCCAACCGCTCTTCCTTCACCCCTGCTACTGATCTACCCAACATTAGGACTCTCCCTTCTTCATCTTCATTTCTCCATTCTACCACCCACTCTTCAGACCCTTCAATGCCCTCAACCATATCCAATAGTCTTCCTCGATCACCAGCAAACTCCCTATAGTACAACAAGAAATGCACAACATCTTCCACAACACCTTCATCACGTAGCTGACATCTACCATCCAGGCACATACCATACCTCACCTTGTCACCCAAGAGTCCCGCTGATGCCATCCTTAACCTAAATCTCAGCCTCACTTCCCCAGTGTTACTGAATCCTCTTACATATCTTTCTTGTCCAAACTCTTCTTATACCTGGATTTCCCTCCTACTTCTTCCCACCACTCTTCATTATGAACATCCCTCACACAATTCCTCCATGTTGCACTTGAGCCTACTATCTCAAACGCTCCTTCCCCCCCAAACTTCCTTTTCAGCTCACAAAACTCTGCCCACCAACCGGACAATCATTACTAAACAGTGCCACAACAAGAAGGGAAGAAAAGAAAGTGTTATTTGGATAGAGGTTGCAGAGTGAGTGAAAATAGGATAGTGAAAAAAGTTGTGGCAACTCTCATATTACTTTACCTCCATTTCATCCTGCTCATATAACCAATTCTTGCCCTCAATTTCTCTGCCTTTTCCCCAAATGAACATTTCCTCTCATCCCCCTGTCAAACTACACACCAAGGTATTTGAAGGCTTCCACATTCTCCATTCCCTCATTAATCTTCCACTCTCCTCCACTACATTTTCTGCCAACTGTCACTGACTTACTCTTCTCACTATTAAACCTAAATCTCCATTTCATTGCGTACTCCCCTACCACATCCAACGTCACTTGTAACTCCACCTGATCTCTCACTAACAATATCATCTGCATACAGCAATCCACCACACCATGTCCTTTCCACTTCAATCCTAGCCTTTTTCCCTTCTATAATTAATTTTCCACCCGCGTGACCACGTACTCATGTTTTAGCACCTAATGAAAACACTCACTTGCATAGATAGGGCCTAGTCACAGGTACTAATTTTAAATGGCTATATAGCACTTTCCAATTAGCAGAAACTTTTGGCAGCTGGTTTTGAGGTCTCCAGCTCTGACTGCCTGAAACTTGGACATGGTTATACATATGCAACATGTCTTAGTAGCAACAGAGGGCAGACAGAGAGAGAGAGCTAATCTTTCGAGCTATCATCTAGTTTATAGAGTGAAGTGTTTCATAATCTATGGAGCTCTAAAGTTGGAACCTCAAGTTTTTGTACCACTTTTTTAAAAATGGTATCGCCCCCCCCCCCCCCCCCCCCCACTTTCAGGTGATAAACAGTGTGATATTTAGAGATAGAAACATGAATTCTTGAAAATTAATTTTAATGTGTTTTTTTAATTTACTATTTCTATATTTTTTGTACTGCCAATTTCCTTCTTTAGCTGAAGGATTCAAGCACAGCTTGAGCCCTCCCAAATAATGTGTTATAAAAACTTGTGGTTATGATTTTGGAGCTCCATAAATTCTGCACACATCATTCTATGAACTTGATATATAGTTCAAAAGGTAGCTCTCTCTCTGTGCGTGCGCTCTTTTGAATGTTGCATAGGTATATATAACCATGCCCAAGTTACAGGCAGTCAAAGTTGGGAAAACCTGCATGCCAAAATCCCCAACAGGTCTAAGCTCTTAATTGGAAAGTGCTAGACAGTTGAAATTAGTAGAGGATGTCCTACTCCTACAAAATGTGTGTTTTCAATAAGTGAGTGCATGATCAAGCATGCTAGTTGATTAGAAAATTGATTTTCAACCCCAATACGCATGTGAAAGCACTCATTTAGTAGAGTAGGGTTTCCTCTAGCCACTGGTATTAATTTCAACTGTCTAACTCTTTCCAATTATAAGCTAGAACTGTTGGGGATTTGAGCATGATGGTTTTGAGGTCCCCAAATTTGACTGCCTGAAACTTGGGCATAGTTCAACAGTTTTTATATAAAAAGAGAGCACAGAGAGAGAGCTGTCGAATGAATTTATGGATGGTATCGGCCTCCCATGAAGTCTACTTGGACCTAATTTGGCTATAACTTAAAGGCAGCTAAGAAGCTGTAAGTTTCAGCTGAGATATGACAGTGTCCAACTATCCCACTTTTGGCGGGATTGTCTCACTCACAGCTGCTCACAACAGTTATATCCCACTCACCAGCAGTTATCACATTGTCTTCTATTATGGGCCAGTTTAAGTTTTTGTTCAAACTTTCTTGAAACTTCAAGTTCCAGCTGCTAGCTAATAACAACTGACTCAGCAATAAAAGTAATGATGTGGACAGCACATGACTAGTAAATGTTGTCATGTGATGCCCGCCATGCAATTGATCATGGCTGCTTCCAAACGTGGAAGGGGGAAGTCTGAGTCGGAGTGTGAATAATTAACACATTGCTTGTTAGTTACGTCCGTCATAGGTAGTAATTGGTTTCAGGCACATGCTGCTTACAACTAGACAGACTTTTTATACCCATGTCCACAGCAAAGAAACAGCAGTCCCTCCTGTTACTTCAGAGGAAGAATAATTCAGGAGCCAGTGAAGATCAAGTCACTGTGCAAGATCAAGTCACTGTGCCACTGAAAGTAGAGGAGAAAAAGCAAAGATTCTATTCATCTTGAGTTTCCATGAAGATCTCAGTTTGTCTGATGAAGATCTTTGTTTCGCTGAGGAAGATCTCATTTTGACTAAGGAAGAAGATTGTCAAAGAGCATCACATCAGCTACTGTGTCCCCTAACCCTGCTGAGGCCTCCCATTCTGCATGTTGTCAAGGTAAGGAAGTAGATTCTGAACAACAGCAGCAGCTAGGTTATTCTGGAATAGAGCTTTGGGGTCATAAATAAACCTTGTCAACCACATTCTCAGAATACCTTCCCCCAAAAAACTGTTTGGGAAAAAGAAACCTGAGTACCGGTCCTTCAAGGCTATTTGGTTTGATAATGTGATATGGTCATCTTGGCTTCACTGGGAAAAAAGTAATGAAAGGGCTTACTGTTTCATTTGCCGAAATATTTATGCCTTCAACCAGCTCACTTTCTCAAAAAACTGCAACCGGGTATACCAATTGGAAAGATGCTACTCGATCCTTTCAGCAACACCACCAAAGTGCATGTCTCAGAGAATCCAAGCTTCCAGATATTGCCTCAAAATTATTTTTACTTCAGTTGAGTATCTTGCTCGGCAAGGATTGGCATTGCGTGGACACTGTGAGGAGAGAGGAAACTTTCTTCAGCTACTGAAGCCATTTTAAATCCTGGTTACAGAAAACAAAATCTTACACTTCCCATGATATACAAAATGAGATGGTGAGGATTATGTCCCACATGATCAACGGTCAATTCTTAAGGATATTTGTGCTAGTCATTTGTATTCTATCAGTGCAGATGAGACGGTTGATGTGTTGCTGACAGAAAAAGTAAGTCCTTGTAAATATAATAGAAAATTGATGTGCTGGACTATAATAATATATATTATTTGTTGCAGATGGTTGTATGCATAAGATATGTTTCACCCCTCACATTTGAAGTACATGAAGATTGTATCGGCATGTATGCAACTGAACGTACTAATTCTGACCAGTTGACATGCTTAATCAAAGATGTGTTACTTCATGCCAGTCTTTCACTACATCAATGCAGAGGTCAGTGTTATGATGGGGCTGCCAACATGTCTGGTAGAAGATCAGGAGTGTCAACACAAATCCAAAGAATTGAGTCCAGAGCAGTATACATTCATTGTATGGGACACTCACTAAATCTTGCTGTTCAAGATACCTGTCTAAAAAAATCAAAACCAAGAGAGACACATTTGATACAGTCCTTGAGTTGTCCAAAATGTTCAAATATAGTGCCAAAAAGAAATCGATGCTCCAAAAATTGAAAATTGAAATCAGAACTTTCTCACTTTCTCCAAAAACTCCTGGTCTCAAACCTCTTTGCCCAACTCGGTGGACAGTTAGAGCTGAATCACTTCGATCTATTCTGCCCAACTATTCTGTGATTCTATCTGTACTAGATGATATCACAACAGAATATAGTGCAAATGTTGAGGCTGCTGTTACCATAGCACGTGGTATTCTAGCTACTATGAAGAAGTTTTCCTTTCTTTTTGGCGTATATATTTGTAGCTGAAATGTTTCTCAATTACTGATCTCCTGAGTAAAGTTCTTCAAAAGGAAGACCATTAGTGCAACAGAAGCAAGAAAATTTGCATCAGTAACTCTTTCTAGCTTAAAAGAGTGATCTGACAGTGACTTTGACCTTACCTGGTATAAGATGCAAGCCAAGGCTTCTGATTAAATGTTGATGAACCAATTTTACCTCGTCGAAGGAGAACCCCTGCCTGCATAGATGAGTATGGCAACAATACTCATCATGATGACTGACACAGTGGAAACTATGTATAGTAGGCTTTACTTTGAAATTTTCGACAAATTGATTGGTGAAATTGAACGTAGGTTTGACTCCTCTGCTTTTATTTTATATTCTAAAATGGAAGAAATGTTGAAAAAAGCTTCTTTGGGAGACACAATTCTTAACTCACTCTCAGATATTATTGAGCATTTTAGAGGTGAACTCATCAAAGAACACTTGCAAGTTGAATTGTCTATGCTCAAAAATATAATGGAGGGAGAAGATTATTCAGTTTGTACTTTAAGGGAAAAACTTACTCAGTATAGCACACACTTTTCCCTCAAGTCAGCAAGCTTTTTCACTTACTCTTTCTTGGTAATTCCAGCTACTTCTGCTAATCATTTTCATCATTACGTTGCATCAAAACATATCTACGTTCCACAATGAAGCACGAAAGATTAAACAGTCTAATGATGCTATACATTCATAAAGATAGAACGATCACCATGAGGGAATTTGTCCTGACCAAGATCGAATGAGTGTTTTTTGGAAAGTTTTGTAACAATGAAAATAACTATGACCTATATAATTCTAATTGTATGTAATGAAAATGAAAGCTTTGCACTCAGCAAGGGAGGGAATACACCCTGCATGACTTCATACTACTCAACACTATACATTATGAGCAAAGTCCGCCGGACCACTTTGAAAAAGGTGGAGCCACCCCTGTTAAATGTAAGGGGGCTGAAAAACCTAAATAGGGGGACCAGCCATCCCAATCATTGCATATTCTTGTTCAGGGTGTTGGACAGTTTGTCAATGTGAATTGTGAATTAAGGGTAGTAGTAGAACAGGCAAGTGAGTGGACTAGCCAGCAGAATAAAGTTAGTCCCTCACACAGTCCAGTCACAGGCACAGTAGTTTCTCCCTTGTGCTGGATGACAAAGCTGTCAGCTACCTCCACTGAGATCATGATCTGAATAAAATCAATCAAATCAGTGTGTCTGCCTAGACTGAAGCATCAAAGATGTTCACACATTATCTGTTATGATGTGCCAACACCCACCAACCTGTCCAGTTATCTGCTCACCTGATATCAAAACTCGGTAGACTCCAGCACTCTCTATCCTGATTAGGGAGACTGTGGATTTTCCCTCTCTGCACAGGCACATTGCCCCAGGTGGTTGTTCCCATGTACAAGGTGCCATGCTGCAAGTAAACCAGAGGCAGCCGATAGAGAAGTGTCAAGTTTGACTTCTGGTAGGTGCATTCATTTGGATGGATGGTTAGCCCCAAACAGTGACGACAGTATTCATAAAGTACTTCTCACTGTTTTGCTGGAGTACAGCATAGTGGAAGAGATACTGTGTCATGTCAATTTTAGTTTTCATGGCAGAGAGAAAGTGTACAATTACAACCAAAAATATGACATCATGGCAGTTGGTCATCAAGGGTACTCAATGTAATCCAGTTTACATCGATGCGATCATCATTCGTGGATTATTTCAGCATATCCCAAGAGTGGCCCAACTGCTGGTAGAATATATGAGGTTGCCAATGCAAATAAATGGAACTGCAGACTTTCAATATAAACCATTCTCCTGCATTTTTCCTAACCAAATACCTAGAATTTTCACCTTATCACTCTCAAGATTTTACCGCTTGAAAAGTTGTTTAAGATATGATCAGTCCAGGCAGTTTTGGGAAAGGTTCCAATATGATATATGATGAGTAATGAAGCCATTAGTCTGATTTCTAAGGAGCAATGGGACCAACTGAACCCTCAGGACTTCAGTGGCCTGCACAGTGCACCATAACAACCTATATAGGAGTCCTGAATGCCTTCGTGACCGATCATGTTTTGGGAAACTACCCGATGGCAAAATTCTGGTGAATGGAATCCAAATGCAGAAACTAGTGTGATATGCTGCAGGTGGCTTGGTTGGAGTAGTTTGTTGTGTTTTCCAGTTGGTCTGTCTGTCTGTGGGAGAACATGGTCCTCCTGGACCTGTTGGTCCACAAGCCACTATATTTGGAACCAACCAAATAGTCTGAGGTCCTGAGGGTCCAGTTGGTCCCATTGCTCCTAGATCTCAGGGAAACCCTGCAGCCCAGGAGGTTTATACTCCCCCAACACTGTCCCCACAAACCCCAAAGAGTAATTCAGACATCTGTATACACATAAACTATGAAAAATGCAGCAGATACATTTGCTGATTATTTTGTGTACCTTTCCTGTGACCAGCTGTATTCTTTTAGTGGAGTGAAAGAAATAAAAACTTCTCTTCGTACACAACAATGGATATACTCGGCTCAATGGGTTGATATTACTCCACAAAACATACCTATTGACATTTCATCAAGTCATTGACAAATTTGCTCAGTGCCATCCCAAATGACTTCAAATGATGAACAAGCCGACTGCTCTACTCATCTCATCATCAAACATTGTCATGTTCCACATGTCATGCCCAAAAAGTGGCATGGTAAGATGTCACTTCAGCATCCCCCTACTCAAAATCCTTGCTACTCCCCTGTAACTTTGTGGTGTGCATTAGTCCTTTATCTTGCTCATAGTGGACCAATATACAAAGTTCCCATTGATAGTATTGCAGGCAGCATTTGTTGGTGAGGCCAAAACAGACAGCCAGACAAGAAGAAAGTACTTAAAGGAGAGATTCAACTCTCCTGAAAGTGTGATATCTAATTCTCTGTGAAGACATCAACTAGTGGCTTTGGTTGTAGATGAAGTACTGTGTGAGAACATGAGGTGATGAGTTAAAGACAGCATTTAGAGAGATTGGTAGTCTGCAGCCTGATTCTTACATCAGTCAAAGTCATGGCTCTAACAGCCGCCTCAACTGTTGAAACTTTGTCTGTTGTAACAAATCATTTATGAATATTGCCTCCACATGTATGCAAAAAGACAAATAAATGTGGGTGAGCTGATATCACAGTTGTGCAAAAGAATTTCCCATTTAGCGGTCTTTGCTAAAACTATTCTCTATGTCAGAATATACGAAGATATACTCATCAAGAAAAAGATGGGACTACTGATTACAGAACCACCAGGCTATCCCAATCTCACTCACTTCAGTTGGTTTATATGTTTACCAAAGTGCTGACAACAGACAAAAAGGATTGAAATATTTTACGGAAATTACATCTAGTGATTGCCACAATGGAATTTGGAATGAGCAGTGATTGCCCAGACGTCCGGAGGGTCTTGTACTGGGGAGCACCAAGCACCTTGGAGGAGTATATCTGCCAGGATGAAATGCACAGGCCTCTGTGGCAGTGGTTTATGATGGCAAAGGAGGAAGACATGTTAATTTTTAATGTTAAGAACTATTTCGTAGATTTCTTTTTACCTTTTGATGTATTCTGAAAGTGACAATACTGTGTGTGGTTGTTCATATTGTGATGTATGCAAAGCTTCCTGTTGCCTGTTCTAAATAAGATTTTATCCTTACATATAGTTTTGGAGATAATTAATGATTGAAATGTAGGTAGTGTGAAAATATCACTGATGTTATATGCTGGTGGAAAGGGGGCTGTTTTGTATGTCATTGTTCATTATACAGCAACTAGAGTGTTCGAGGGAGTAGGAAGTAAAACAGAAAGTTACATATCATCATAGTTAAGTTAGAAAGCAACATCGGTGTTGGCATATTTTTGGACTGTTCAAGCATGACATGTGGAACAGCTCAGTAGTCTCTTAAAATCAAGTCATGCTGATTAGAACAAATTTGCCCGGATTGAGGCTGCAACCGGAGAAATAATGGTCTTTGACATCCCCAATGACTGGAGCATTGTTGTTACCATCTTCTTGTAACTTCTGCGAGTTATTCTTTGGATGCTCCTCTTCCTTGATGGTGTTCTAAACTTGAAAAGCTTCTCATCACTCCTATAATGTATCTTATTCTAGGACATATTTACTCCTTACGGAAGTTTATTTTTTATTTAGCGAGTCTGTGGAGATAATTCCTCCAACTGGTGATCCCAACTCGATTGAGTGAAACATTGAGGTGCTTCTGGCTGATACCACTATAACAACATGCACCTGACCATTTTACCGCATATTAATTTGTAAACAATTCCTGTACTAAATTGCCCTTCCTGTGTCATGAAACTACTACAACTCTCCTCCTCCTCTTCCTGGTTCATCTCAACTTCTACTCTACTAACACTGCACGCACCTGACAGTCAGAAATAAAATAAAAATCACATAAGACATGCAATATGCAAATTTTATCCAACCAGTGTCAAAGACTTCCATGTTAATTATATTTTCCTCTTCCTCCTCATTCACTTGAACTGTAAGTAAATACCTCCTTGGTAGGGACCTGGCTGAAGTAGGCCACAGATAGGGACCTGGCTGAAGTAGGCCACAACAATAAACAGATATAACAACAACTCTCAAATTATCAGAGCAAGCACATTCGGTAAGCTGTGCGAGTTTTCTCTTCTGTTATGATAACATAATTTCAGCCATCCTAAGATGATTTGTCAGGGCTTTGTTGGCACAGAACACTCTCCATGTCTTTGGTCTCTACTAAATATGCCAAAGATAAACTCAGCATTGTCAATGCTACAATGACTTTCTCGATAATTAACTTAAATTTACTCAATCTGAGGGAGTAAATTTAATGTTTTATTATCAACAGAACTTATTCATATAATTTATAGAACCCCCTTCCCCTCAAGTTCAAATGTTCAAGTGATGACTAGGGAAATGGCTCGTTCCCAACCCTGATGGCAAAGATTCCATTACTGAGGCACGCTGCACAGCCACAGAAATCCGAATTTAATGATTATGGAGAAAGTCGTTCATCTACTATGTCAACTGAGAGATCGCTGAGAGAGTATACAGTTAGTGCTAAAGTACAATGTGAGGAAATAACTGTGTCACAGAGGCTATGTGCTCACCAATCTCTGGAATATGGTATTGTTACAGTCACTCTGGTCACAAAACTATCATTTAGCTCAGCACCACCTAATTCCCCAAGTGGCTGATGGGTTACCTTTTATAGGTTCTCCCACCAGCCCCTATAAGATAACACTTAATGAGAGTCTCTGCCTATATCACGACCACATGTTCAATCCTTCGCACACCCTTCCCCTTCTCCTGCAGTGGCATATCCTCTGTCATCCATTCCTTCCTGGAGAGGCCATCGGCATTGCCATGCTTTGTTCCGGGCGTATACAGTTAGTGCTAAAGTACAATGTGAGGAAATAACTGTGTCACAGAGGCTATGTGCTCACCAATCTCTGGAATATGGTATTGTTACAGTCACTCTGGTCACAAAACTATCATTTAGCTCAGCACCACCTAATTCCCCAAGTGGCTGATGGGTTACCTTTTATAGGTTCTCCCACCAGCCCTTATAAGATAACACTTAATGAGAGTCTCTGCCTATATCACGACCACATGTTCAATCCTTCGCACACCCTTCCCCTTCTCCTGTAGTGGCATATCCTCTGTCATCCATTCCTTCCTGGAGAGGCCATCGGCATTGCCATGCTTTGTTCCGGGCCAGTGGTGTATGAACAGTTGTAGTGCCAATGACCCAATGGGTGAGGTGGCTGTTGGTGTCCCGCATGTGGTCCAGATAGATGAGACATCTGAATGGTGAAGAGCACCCCGGCGATATATGCACTAAATTGTCTTACTCGATCCACCACCACCAGGCATTCCGTTTGCATGGTGGCATACCATGTCTCTCTTGGCAACAGCTTCCGGGTAGAAGGCGACTGGGTGTTCCTCTCCGGCTTCATCAACCTGGCTCAGCACGGCCCCAATCCGACATCTGAAGTGTCCGTTTGCACGATAAATTCCCTACTGAAATTGGATCCTCTCAATACTTGGTGAGAGGAGACCTGGTATTTGAGTTCTTCGAATGCCCTCTGGTGTAAACCTGTCCATGGCACTTTGTTGGGACTGTCCTTCTTCATCAAATCTGTCAGTGGTACTGCAATGGTGGAGAAGGCCAGGATAAACTGGCGGTATCCTGCAAGCCCTAAGAATGAACAAACATCTTGCTTGTGGCGTGAGGTATGGAAGTGCTGGATTGCACTGACCTTGGCTTCTTTGGGTCTGACCCTGCCCTATCCCACTATGTGGCTGTGGTATGCACATTGACATTGACCGAGCTGACATTTGGCCAATATATCCATCAGCCCGGCTTCCCATAGAGTCATTAAGACAGCTCAAATGTGATGCAGGTGAAGACTTCATGTATCACTAAACACGACCAGGTTGTCTATGTAGCTCTACTAGCAGGCCGTTTATCATTCTTTGGAAGACTGTGGGTGCCCCCACTAGGCCAAATGGCATTATGTACTTGCCCAGCGGGATCACGAATGCATCTTCTCCCGAGATGCCTTCTCTACTGGCACTTGCCAATAGCCTTTGGTCAAGTGTAATGTGGAGATAAACTGTGCTTTACTGAGGCCATCCAGGAGGTCATCCATCCTTGGCATGGGATAGGGGTCTGCACTGTCACTTTGTTCAATTGTCGATAATCGAAGGAGTCATCCGTCTTAGGGATGAGAATGATGGGAAAAGCCCATGCACTGGTGGATGGTTCAACGAGGCCTTCCTCCAAATGCCCTTGATCTCGGCCTGGACTGCTTCGTCTGTGGGGGACAGCCTGTATGGATGGGGTAGGCATCCCGGTCTCGATCTTGATACTTGCTTGGTCTGTCCTACCTGGTCTTATGCTGAAAGTTTGTCAAAATTCGGCTAGCAGGTGTTCCAGGTCCCTCCTCGGTTCTTCCTACAGATGTGCTCTTTGGCTACAAGCTCCTTCCATGTGGGGTTGTCCACTTCATTTCATTTGTCGTCTTCCATCCCCTGTATGACAAATAAACACACTGCTGATGAGGCCCTCCACTCAGCCAACATATTGATGTGGAACATCCAGATTTGCTTCCTCTTGTCGGCCATCCAGAGTTGGTGCATCATTGTGGACATCTTCTTAGTTACCGGGTATGGTCCCTTCCATCATCAACTTGTTGGACTTGGCTGGAATCAATTCTCTCTCCCTGACTGTCCAGTCATACCAAGTCTTTTGCTCTTTCTTAGCCTTCGAGTCATTGATGGTCACGATCTATCGTGTGTCTGCCAGCTGGTTCCACACCCATTAGAGGAAGGATACCACATTCTCTAGAGTGTTCTGTTTCTCCTCCCAGTACTCCCTCAGAACGTCAAGTGGGCCTGTGGGTTGCGGAGTCCAGGCATGTGGCACCTCTATGTAAGATATGGTAAAGCCTTTGTCCCACTGGTTTTGAAATTTAGCCATGGTCTTTCACAGCATCTGCTTCATTGTTGCATTGAACCATTCCACCAAACCATCCGTCTGGGGGTGGTATGGTGGTGTGCAGATCCCCTTCACTCCAATCTGCTGGTAGAGCTCTTGCATCAGGGTACTGGTAAAGTTTGCCCCACAGTCTGTTAGGATCTCTTTCAGGAATCCCACCAGGGAGAACAAGGATATCAAGGCATCAGCAATGGTGGCACTGTTGGTAGTCTTCAGGGGTAATTTCATGAACTGGGTAGCACAGTCACAGAACAAATGGCTGAAGGAACATGAGACAAGGCAGAAAGTGCTGGACCAGTGGATAACAGAGGATGTCCTAACTGAGATATCTGACTAGGTGCGAACCTGGGTCAGGGACAGAAAGCCAACATCAGGAAGGAGACGATGCACTTGGTGGACAATTACATCTCTAACAGGAACTGGGAGACAGAACCTGGGAGTCGGCCAACTCTCCCATCCAGCCAATGGCAGCCACAACAGATCCCTCTGACAGACGGACGGTGGTGGCAGGCAACTAATTCGAGACTGACAAAGAGGCAGGGTCGACCCGAGATGGACCATAACAAATCCTCTGACTGTCAGGATGTATCTATGCCAGCCTTGGACTTGGGCAGCAGACCCACCATATCCATGGCTACTTGGTGGAACGGCTGATCGATCACCAGCATGGTGACCACGGGGGCTCGATTGTGTTGGTGTCTTGCCATCATCTGGTGTTCCTGGCATCTCACTGGTCCAGCACTTTCTGCCTTGTCTCATGTTCCTTCAGCCATTTGTTTTTCAAGAGGACCTTCTCCTTGATCCAGGTCTCCTCCATCTTCTTCACTGCACCCTATCTCCCGGTATGTATCGGAATTGATGTCAAAGTAGGCCAGGAAGGCTTCCTTGACATGGCCATACTATATTCTGATCTCCTCCGTCAGATGACATCCCTGAGGTGGTCAGTTAGGAGTGGCACCAGGTTGGCTAGACAAAATCATTTTGGCCCACTCCAAACGTCTCCATGTGTTTTTGGAATGTAGATAGGAATTTGTCCAGGTCATCCCCGTCTTTGAAAGGAGCATGTACAGGTATTCCCTTGCTGGTCTTCCTCTCCTCTCTCACTCTTCTCGGCGTCGCTCATTGTCTTCGATCTGTAGCCACACCTGGAACTGGTCTCCTCTCTGCATCTGTTGTTGTCCTCCTTTTGTCGAGGTTCCTCCCTCTCGTATCACCAGTCATCTTCTTTCTGCTTGAGCTCCCGAGCTCTTCCTGTTCCCTCTTGTAATGTCTGTCGTCTTCTTGGCAGCGTTGTTCGTCCTCTCACCTTTATTCCCTCTCTAGCTTTCTATGGCTAGTTCTCGTTCCCTCAGTTTCATCTCTGTCTCTCTGGCTTGCCTCATTTCCTCCCAGTCCCTCCGGTATCTGTTGTCTACTGCCCGGATGATGTGGTCCTGTATGGAGAGGACAGAGGTTTCGCTGTCTATACCACTGAGGTCCAGCTCTTGAGGTGTCGACTTGAAGCATTGTTTGTGACCCCCCTCCCCCTTCTCTTCTGTTTCTGTTTCAGAGCCAGTGGGGTGCTCTGATTCAAACTCTCTGGACATCCATCTGTTCCTCAATTCATGTGACATCTTGTTGTCTGTTGAGGATTACTGTGAGGATAAAGCGTTTCTGACACGGTTCGGGTCTATAATAACTGTTTGGTTCGGAGGATAGCTGGTCGGATGGTGTAGGTACAGATCAACCACCAAAAGTGAAGAAATACAGAGGCTATGTGCTCACTGGTCTCTGGAATATGGCACTGTTACAGTCCCTCTGGTCCTCAACAAAACTATTATTTAGCTCAGCCCCTCTCCCCCCAAGTGGCTGGTGGATTACCTTTTATAGGTTCTCCCACCAGCCTTTATAGGGTAACACTGTAATGAGTCTCTACCTAGACCATGACCAATGGGCCAGTATATACGTGTGTGCATCTACAAGTCTCTAGGTATGAATATCTGTTACACTCTAGTTTGCTAGCCCTATGTTAATGAGTCTCTCTCTGGTTGTCAGGGATCGGCTTCCCTGGCAACAGGCTCAATCCCTGACATACAATCAGAACCACGTAATATTTTGTACCTGTGGTTGGTAGGTGCTGCATCTCGGCATAAACATGAGTTCACCATGGCATATGCTACTAGTCATTGATGCGATCTAATTTTGTGATGAAACCCTGAACAGACACTCTATGGTACTTGACCAGACTAGACTATCTTCAAACATGTGCATGCTTGTGTGTTTAAGAGTTTGGCTAGCAAGACTATATACACCTCCAGAGGCCTAGAACAAAACTTAAGAGCAAAGAAATGCAGCCAGGAGTGCTTCCTTTCTCAAAGACGAAAGGGTTCAGTTTCCTAGTAGGTGCCTGTGCAGCTTTTTTCAGCAAGAAAAGCATCCAGAAATACACATCATGTATATATAACCATCTCCAAAACCAGCCACTTTTTCACAGCGCTAGCACAGAAAAGAGAAGAAAGAGGAAGATGAGGAGGAGGAAGAGGAAAAGAAATATTGCTTATCGATGACTTGTGTGTGTGTGTGCATGTGTGCGTGCGTGTGTGAACACTCCCTATATTGGTTTAATTAACACATTTTAAAATAACAGAGAAGAAGTTTATATCTTCTAAGCGGTTGATTTGAACTTAAAAACAACAATACTCCCTTGGAGAGGCATCAATTATACTTTACTAACGAGAATAAAAATATAAATTTTTTTTATTCTACAAGTACATCATTATATCAGTCCGTAGACGAAACACTGGCAGAAGTATCGGAAATAATGTCACTAGGCAGTACAGACTTGGATCATTCAAAAAATCTATAAACTGGAATCCCCCTCCACCTCTCCCCCAATAAAAACTGAAATTTGTCTCAAGATCATCATCTATCCATGTATCTATCTATCTATCCATCCGTTTCTTGATTTAAGCATTTCTCAACAGCAAAACACCTGAAAACTGGTAAAAGTTTACAAAAACCATAAACAACTCGTATAATTATGAATATATGCAAATCAAGTCTAGCTGAGTTGTTTTGTTGTTGTTATTGTTCTTTTTGAGGGGGGTGGGTGGGGTGAACTCACTAATCACTAGCATAACATACTATATACATAATTGATGAAAGGTTGTAAGAGGGAGAGGATCTAATGGAGGTTGGGAGTGACTTCCAATGTGTGATGGCAGAGGGAACAAAAGGAGACAACGTAGTTGAGGTGCAGGAGAAAGGAATTAAGATGTTAGATGGATGGCGAGAGATTATGTCAGGAGTTGGAGCTGATTGGCTGAAGTCTGGAGGAAGGTGGATATGGTTGTGTTAAGAGTAAAAGGGAGCTTGGCCTGAGCATGTCTATTTGGAGAGAAGAGTGGAGAGGAGGGAGGCATGAAAACAGAAGTCCGTTGGTAAGTGCTAGTGCAGAGTGCTGGATATGTTGAAGCATAGGAAAATGGGTGGGGCTGCCCACACAGAAGAGCAGTAAATCAGATGAGGAAGTACTAGAGTAGTGAGAAATGCACGAGTAGATAAGATAGAAGTTGCGATAAATTATAAGCTATTATTTTCCTGGTTTGGTACAAACTGTTCTGGCATAAAAATTCCAGGAGAGGTTATATAGCGGTGGGAGAAACTCCTATTGTTAACAATAGCAACAGGACATGGCATATACCAATAGTGTCCAACAATAATAAATCTCTGAAGTAGACCTCGTAGAACTTTGTAAAGTCCTCCACTCCTCAACTATAATATACAGAAGCAGCACAGAAAACAACAACAATTCGACTTGTTAAAAAAGAAAGAAAACAAATCATGTAGACCACAACCCCTTGGATGACCCTTTACCATTTAAAACGAACCACCCTGATCCCCTAACAACTGGGCAAAACCTTCGGGTAACATGAGAACTAGACTCTTTGAAGTAATCACGCCTAATCAATGACATGCACACTTCAAGCACACACTCACCACACATGTACCATTGGTCCACCTTGATTAACCACACTCGTGTTGATACCTAATGCCATCCATTGGAGGAAGGCCAGGCCCAGCCTCCCTCTGGATAACCACTTCTGTCTTAGCTGAATCTTGTGTTGTCAATAAACTATTGTCTAGTCTCGTTAGTTGTGGATATAAGTGGAGCTTAGTTAGAGTGTCAGCCACAGCCTGTCGTACCCTAACATCTGGTGGCAGCATAGTCGATTCGAACCTAAGCCATTGCGAATAGCTAAACTTGTTAGGCATGATCGTAGATAGAAGTTCGTACCCTTTTTAGCTGTCGAGTGGTTCGTTTGATGGTGTAAAGAAGGTGAGTGTGGAATTTTTGACTAGTGCATCAGTGCAAAGTGTAGTTGTCGATCACCAGCTACTTGAGCAGAACAATTGATCGGCTGGACTTCGGGCCGACAACCTAGACACATTGAAAGCAACAACTCCAACTCTCCTCCTACCACCGATCGCTGTCTTGGAAAATGACAGACAAGCCTTACCAGGAGGACACAATCACCACCGATATGGTGATGCGGTTGCTGATGCAACAATCCACCCTACAAGCCCAACTGGCTGAGCTGCAGAAGCAACATTGGGAACGAGAGGACCTTGCAAGAATTACACAGCAAAAGAGGGAACGAGTCAAGGCAGAGAGGAGAGAACAACTACGACTTGAAAGACTAGCTGCTGATGAGTTACTACTGGCAGACCGGGAGCTGGAGATACAGCGCTTGCAGCTGATGGCTGAAGTCAACCAACACCAGGAACACAATAGAAGACTTGAGTTAGATAAACTCACCGAGCGAAGGGCAAGTATGTCAGCGGCAGCCTCAAAACCACAACTCCCGACACCAAAATTGGCACCCATGACTGGGGGCATCTACATGGACACGGAGTTGACACATTTGAAACACAGATGGCTACCTTCCACATCCCGAAAGTGGACTGGTTGGGTCACCTCCGGCCATTACTGAAACCCGATGCACAGGAGGCAATTGTAGCACTCGGGCCTGACAACTTGTCATATGTCAATGCCAAAGCAGCCATACTCCAGCGAATGGGAATATCGAAGGAAATACAGATTGCCAAATGGTGGGGGATGACAATGAAACCTGGCGACACAGTCATACAAGTATCCTGCAGACTGCAGGACCTAGCTGAGAAGTGCTTGCAGGGATATACCACCATGTGACAAGCAGCAGGCCACATTCTCCAAGGAGAAACTCTTATAGTTTCTGGACAACATCGCTTGCTGGGTCAGGATGCAAAACCCCGACATGACCAGAGATGCAGGTGTGCTGGCCGACCAGTACATCCGGGACTATTATCTCGACTCTGACTTGCTGTTCAAGCCAAAACTAAGCCGATCCTTCCGGAGCAAGTGGACAGAGCCAACAAGAGATGACAAACATCCAACCCAAAGCATCCCCACAGCATCTACCCCAGGCCCGTTCAGCCAAACATAGAAGGCTGATCTGTCAAAATACTTTGATGACAAAAAGGGCCCCATGTGTTTTGAGTGCCACATCGCAGCAGCATGCCCCAGGAGAATCCACAATGCGACAGCTGCTGACACCGACCCACCTGTCAAGTGGCAGGCTCAATCCCTATTCCTGCCTGGAACTATCAATGGCAAGACATTAGACAGACTTAGAATAGATACAGGTGTGTCCATCACCCTTGTGGATGCCAAGTTTGTGCAGCCTGTGATGGGAAAACCCTTCGCTAGTTGATTTCCTACAGATCCGCTCTCCACACCCGCCACCAACTTAGATTCTAGTCTCACACCAAAACCCACAGTTAGTCGAAATCAATCCACTTCTCGGATTGTATTACCCCTTACGAAAAGGACTGGTATATTTGGACAATAGTAAACTTCAACAAGACCATATATACAAATAAGACGCTCAGACGTAAAACGCAATAATACTCTGGCGATACAACTTTCTCAATAAATCACAGTCTCTCTATCACTACAGCAGTTCCGTCTCTAGGACACCGTCCTTGGCAACCAATCAGGATCCTTGGCAGTCTTGTACGTCACCCGTTTCCAGGTACGCCCTTTCAGGGTTTCCACTACCGGATTCTGCGGTCGTGTCAGCTTGCGCCTTCCCAAACCTCCGGCGCTCCCCCAAGGTCGCGTCCAGCAGCACCTCACCAACCACCCGTTCCATGTTCTCCCCCCCCCACTTCACGCAGTGGCTCTGTCTCTGTCTTCAGGCCCAGCCTCGGGGAGGAAGCAGTCACGGACAAAGGAGAGAGATTCCCTGACACTCCCTCCACCTTAGCTCGAGAGTCCTGGTCTCGACTTAACCCGTCGGCGTTCGCATTCGCCGTTCCAGCTCGATGGGTCACACTAAAATCGTATGGCTGTAGAGCCAAAGCCCATCTGGCCAGCCTCCCATGACTATCCTTCATGGTTGCCAGGTGAGTTAATGGATCATGGTCGGTCTCCACCTTGAACTTATATCCGTCAATATATGTTCGAAATGTTTGATGCCAGTTACGATGGCTAACGCCTCTCTTTCAATAGCAGAGTATTTTTGTTCTCATGGCAACAACTTGCGGGATCCATAGGCTACTGGATGTTCGGTTCCATCTTCCTCTCGCTAGCTCAACACATAACCAAGTCCCGTGGCTGAAGAGTCGGTTTGGATGATGAACATCCTCTCCCAGTTTGGGGATATCAGTACTGGTTTACTGGTAAGGGCACCTTTCAATAACTGAAATGCCTTCACGCATGCTTCCGTCCATGTCACTTTATTTTCTTTGTTCTTCCTGGTCAATTCTGTGAGGGGGTTGGCAATCGTGGGTATGAATCGGCAGTAGTATCCGCACAGGCCAAGAAACGCTCTCACTTGTTTCTTGGTCTGCGGCTGCTGATAATTCTTCACTGCTCCAATCTTGCATTCCATCGGCTTGATGACTCCTCCTCCCACCACGTGACCCAGGTATACACAACTGTTTACTCCCATACTGCACTTGCTCTCTTTGAGGTGTAGGCCAGCCGTTCGTAGCTTGCCAAACACAATGTTGAGGTGCCGAAGATGCTCCTCCCATGTTTCTGTGGATCAAGATGTCATCCAAGTAAGCAGTCGTAAACTCATGGAGGCCGTGCAAAACCTGGTCCATCAGGCGCTGGAATGTCGACGGTGCCATGACCTACCCGAAGGGCATGGTCAGGAACTGATATTTGCCATGGGGTGTGACAAACGCCGTCTTTTCCCTGCTTTCCTTTGCCAGGGGCACCTGATAGTACCCCTTTGATAAATCCAGCGTCGTGATGAGCCTTGCCTCCAATCTCGTTGATAAGTGTTTCTATGTTTGGTAATGGGTAAGGATCTCCTCGGGTTATGTTGTTTATTTTGCGATAATCTACGCACATTCTTATCTTGCCATCTTTCTTTTTTACCAGGATGATGGGTGCTGCCCAGGGGCTCTTGGATGGTTCGATAATCTGTTGTTGTTAACAATGTCTTGATCTCTTCCCGCAAGGCTTCTTCAGACTTGTGGGCCAACTTGTAAGGGGGCAACCGAATCTGAAATGCGTCTCCCGTTGGTATCTTGTGCTCTACCAATGATGTCCTGCCAGGCTCATCCTGGATGACGTCCTGAAATGTTTCCTTTAATGCAGTGAGTTGGTCCCGTTGGAGGAGGGTTAGAGAGTCCTCCTTTATTCGGTCATTCGCGTCGAATGCATCGTCTTCCTCTTCTAGGGCCAAGAAGACTGCAGGGGTAGGGGAAGCCCACTCCTTCATGGCATTGACATGGAAGGTCTTAATCTTCCTCCCGGTGTCCACCCTGTAGGTCACTTCCGTCACTTTCTCTGTGCTGATGAAGGGACCCTGCCACTCGTTCAACAGTTTGTTCATTTGCCGAGGTCGAAATACCAGCACATAGTCGCCCACGAGGAACTCTCTCAATACTGCTTTCCGATCGTGGTACCGTTTCTGTGTCTGTTTTTCCTTTTCTTCTTTCTCTCTCGCTATATCCCGAACCATTTCGGTGTTGGCTCGCATATAGCGTGTCAAGTTCATCTCACTGACTTTTTCTTTCCCCTTCCAATAGCTAGCTAGGTCATCTAACGGTTACCTCATCTCCCTCCCGAACAGAAGGTGGAATGGAGAGAATCCTGTCGTCTTATGGACAGTGCCCCGATACGACCAGAGGACAAATGGCAGACACTTATCCCACTCGACTTGGGGATCTTGTGTGAGTTTCCGTAGAAGATACTTGAGTGTGTGGTTGAATCTCTCCACCATTCCGTCCGTTTCCAGGTGATAGGGGGAGGTTCGCATCTGCCGGATGCCAGTTGCTTGACAATACTGTCGGACAACTTCTGATCTGAAGTTAGACCCATTGTCCGTGAGTAACTCTCTGGGTGCTCCCAGTCTCGCAGTGACATCTATGAGACAGTTAACCACAGTCTCCGCTGTTGCATCCTGGAGTGGGAATGCCTCCGGCCACCTTGTGCTGTAGTCCATGAGGACCAGGATGTATTTGTTTCCCGACCGTGTTCGCTTAAGGGGACCGAATATGTCCATGGCCACTCGCTGGAAAGGCTCTTGCATGATGGGTAAGGAGTGTAGGGGTGCTTTCGTCACCACCGCAGGACCAGCCTTCTGACAGATTGGACACGATCTGCACAATTCTCTGACATCTCTGGCGATGCCTGGCCAGTCAAAACGTCACCACCGCAGGACCAGCCTTCTGACAGATTGGACACGATCTGCACAATTCTCTGACATCTCTGGCGATGCCTGGCCAGTCAAAACGCCTCCGTATGGTCTCGAGTGTCCTCTCTCGACCGAAATGTCCCGCAATCGGAGCGTCTGCAATACTCTTGTTCTGCCTACTCGTGGTACCATCACCAGGTCCTTCCCATTGGAATGGTATGGTTTCCTCATCAGTACTTTGTCCTTCCAAAAGTAAGAGCTACTTCTCTTCTTTGTTTTATTTCTTATGTTCTCCAATGTAGGATCCTCGCACTGTAACTTTTGGAGTTGGTTCGGAGTGATGGTCTCGAATACTTTATCCTCCACTTCAGCTCCGACAGTTTCTTCCTCATTGTTGTGCAGGTCCTCCAGGTCGGGTTGGATATTAATTTCAAATTCCTCCTCGACCTCTTTCTCGTTTTCCTCCGCTTCATCTCCAGTGTCACTGGACTCGAGAGGTTGGATCACTGGTCCATCCCGGTCTTGTTGGATGGCAGCATCCTCTTCGACTTGAGTTTGTGCCCGTCGTTGGGCTCGGGTCGTCACCAATACAGACTCAGTCATTGGTTGTTTGGTAAGGGTCGTCACCAATTCAGACTCAGTCCTTGATGGTTGGGTACGGGTCGTCACCAGGCTTTGGATGTGGGTGGGGTTGACTCCATTTCCTCTCGGATGTCGGTTTCCAACGCTTCCTCCACATACTTCCTAAACCTCGGAATGTCTTGTCCCAACAGCATACCTGAGGTCAGGTGTTTTGAAACTCCCACCGCCAATTCACACTTCTTGCCATCTAGTTCAACAATTACTCGAGCTGCTGGGAAAAGGGTCTTCCCAGAACTGGCTGTGGCGAAGGGAATCTTCCATCTCAAATAGTCTCTGCTGTTAACGTATCGGGGATGTACCATTGACTTGGTGCACCCGGTATCGATGAGAGCGGTCACAGGTTGTCCATTCACCAGGACAAACTTCGTCCATTTCTGGCTTTGTCGTTCCCGTATTAGACTAACCGAGTGTGCACCTTCACTCTTGATTACGTCCAATTGTACCCTGCAATCCTTCTGCATGTGGCCTTTCTTTCCACACCTGTAGCAGCTTCATATCTCGGTAAGGGGTTGTCTGACCATCTTTTTCCGTGCTCAGTTGCAGCTGCTTGGTTTGTGGGATCGTAGTGCGAGTCGGGGTATCTTTCTTCGGTGGGTGGAACCGGTCTCGCTGTACGGATCGCTTTGCATCGACTTCCTTTCGTTGGTTTCCGATGAACCTGACTACAGTCTTAGTCAGTTCAGCCTTGAGGATTCAAATTCCTCATCTGAGTTTGAAGCCATCTTGGGAGTTTTTGTAATGCCAATTCTTATAGCACCACCTTGGCAACATCCTCATCTGTCGAAGTCACCCATTAAAAAAGACTGCTTGAATGATCTCATCCAAGCATCGGGGTTGTTCATATCGAAGGTGGTCTCAAAAACTCTTCGTCTGTATGTTTCCTCTGAGATGTGGTAAGTTTCCAAAAGGATATGTTTGACTTCTTCGTAATCCGCCTGGTCTCCGGCAGGTAAGGCATTCACCGTGTTAGTCCCTGTCCTGACAAGGAACTCCTTAAGTATACACTCCATAGGTTCTCGGGCCAGGCTGCTGCTCGGGCTGTCACTTCGAAGGATCCTAGATAGGCACCCATATCATCCACCTTCGAGGAATTTCTGTACTGTCAGCCTTGGTGGTTTGGGAGGTAGAGCCGGAACAACCACTGCTGGAGCAGATTGTCTGGCATCCACCAATAACTGTGCCCAATGTTGTTGCTGTTGGGCTTGTAGCCTTCTGTCCTCTGCCCGATCCAGCAACAACTGTTTGCGATCTTCCTCTCGTCTCTGGTCCTCCCTTCTTACTCTGTTTGCCTCTGTTTCCAGCCAGGTAGTCATGAAGCGAGCAAGAGGTGGTTCTTCCTCTTCGCCTCTCAGCAGGATGGGTGGATCAGCTGGAGTTTGTCGTCCTTCGAGTTGACTAGCTTGACTCCTCAGAATTCGATCCTCCCCTGCCCGCTGTCTATGTTGTTGATGTTCTTCTGACATGATGTTCGAGCCGAGTAGATAACAAACAGAAAACTAACTTGTTGACAACAAAAAATGCCAACTAATACAAAAAGAACTTAAATATACATGCACCCGAAGGCAAAAAAAACCCTACTTCAGGGTCTGGTTTCACAGGTCCCAAGGTATGAATAACCTGGACCGTTTCCCTGTCTAACACTACGCTATCAACTCTGGTAGCTATATAGCAGTGTAGACAATTCCTGTCAACAGCAACACAATTGCTCAACAGTGTTCCCCACCAGAACCTCTCACCTTAGGTCTGGTACAATTGGTAAGTGCTGACATCTCACCTTAGGTCACAATCACAACTAAGAATTCTCTTAGTTAACCCAAAACACCTCTCTCTCAGGCTATCTAGTCACTGGACACTACCTCTCACTTAGATAGCTGCCAACAACTACTCAGACAGATCTCAAGCAATGCACTGTACAGGCCTCTCACTTGAAAATCCCACCGCTGCCACCACTGTGATGGGAAAACCCTTCTGCTAGGAAAGCTAGTTGATTTCCTACAGATCCGCTCTCCACACCCGCCACCAACTTAGATTCTAGTCTCACACCAAAACCCACAGTTAGTCGAAATCAATCCACTTCTCGGATTGTATTACCCCTTACGAAAAGGACTGGTATATTTGGACAATAGTAAACTTCAACAAGACCATATATACAAATAAGACGCTCAGACGTAAAACGCAATAATACTCTGGCGATACAACTTTCTCAATAAATCACAGTCTCTCTATCACTACAGCAGTTCCGTCTCTAGGACACCGTCCTTGGCAACCAATCAGGATCCTTGGCAGTCTTGTACGTCACCCGTTTCCAGGTACGCCCTTTCAGGGTTTCCACTACCGGATTCTGCGGTCGTGTCAGCTTGCGCCTTCCCAGACCTCCGGCGCTCCCCCAAGGTCGCGTCCAACAGCACCTCACCAACCACCCGTTCCATGTTCTCCCCCCCCCCCCACTTCACGCAGTGGCTCTGTCTCTGTCTTCAGGCCCAGCCTCGGGGAGGAAGCAGTCACGGACAAAGGAGAGAGATTCCCTGACACGGCCACAGGACTGGATCGGCACCACAGCCAACGTCATCATAGCATTGAGTGTGGTAGCTCTACATCGAGCACACATCAGTCTGGAGTTAGAGAGAAGGACCTTCACTTCCAATTCAGCCATGACGCTCTGCTCGGGCTAGACATACCTGAGTTACAGAGCCTTTACAAAGCTGTCTTTGACCGAAGGAGAGTTCCGACCGACCAGGTCAATGCAGTCAACACACGACAAACAGCAGTGAAATGATTGCCCAGCTGACAAGTGACTGGCAGGCATCGGACACTTCTGGAGCTAAGCCCACAGACTTATCTCTATCCGACATGAATGAGTTGGACACAGACGACGGATATGACTCAGACACCCTGGGCGACTCAGAGGAGTTAACACCAGAAGGCAACAACAGGGTTGAGCAAGTGGCACCACTCACACGACCAGATCACACATCTGCACAAGGACATGATGTCGCCAAAGAACAAGAATTGGATGAGTCTCTCCGACAAGGCTGACAGACGACAGGACTGGATGACTCGGCCTACTACTATCAAGGCAAGTGGCTGTACCACTGCAGTTATGACCAACTTGAATTGGTAACGAAATCCAGCAATTAGTGCTCCCTCAGGCAAGAAGAACACCAGCCAGCGCCATGACACACTCTACCCCACTGGCGGGCCATCTGGGACGATGCAGAATGGCAGAAAGACTACTCCGTTGATTTTTCTGGCCCAGAATTCACAAAGATATGGCCAAGGCTTGCAGGAGCTGTCCAGCTTGCCAGAGGGCAGCCCAAAAATCATCGACCAAGGCACACCTACAACCTCTACCGGTGGTGGCAGAACCATTTGAACGAGTGGCTATTGACATTGTTGGGCCTCTGCCAAGGACCAAGACAGGCCACAAGTACCTGCTCACCTTGGTGGATTATGGCACCAGGTAGGTACCCCGAAGCAGTGCAACTCAGGACGACTGATCAGCAACAGTTGCAACAGCACTAATGGGCATCTTCACCTGAGTAGGAGTACCCAAAGAGATCCTTACAGACCAAGGTTCAAATTTCGTCTCAGGACTCATGGAAGAGATGCATAAGATGCTGGGCATCTGCCACCTGAAGACATCACCCTACCACCACCAAACCAATGGGGCAGTAGAGTGGTTTCACAGGACCCTCAAGCACATGTTGAGGAAGACAATGACGGACAAACGAGACTGGGACATCATGATTCCATGTGCTCTTTGACTTTCGTGAGGTTCCCTGTGCAAGCACAGGGTTTTCCCCATTTGACCTACTATTTGGTTGACACATATGGGGACCTCTAGACATACTGAAAGCAGCCTGGTCATCGGACCAAATCCAGCTCACCACAGCTGCTACCTGGGTCGAGGATATGAGACAACACCTGGACCAAATGAAGGACATTGCCTGGCTGAATCAGAGTAAGGCACAGGCTGACATGCAGGACCAATATAACAGAAAAGCTATATACCCACAGGACCCTGTCCATCGGAGAAGAGGTCCTGGCCTTATTACCAACTGGCTCTGGGAAATTGACTGCGGAATGGCACGGCCCATACACAGTGATCGCCACCAGGTGTCACTGGTCACATATCGGATCGACATGTCGGAGAAGAGAAAGCACCACAGGACAGTCCATGTCAACATGCTGAAACCGTGGAACTCACCAGTATCAGCGGTCCTGGCAGTTGGCATGGACGAGACAACTGTATATGATGGCCTCATCATCATGATGGGGGACAACTGCGAAGGTAAGCCCGACACTGGGGCAACTCAGTGAACAACAGACGGCTCAGCTACAAGAGCTGATCCATATCAGACCCAAAGTGTTCTCTGACAATCCCGGAAGATCCAAAGCAGCTGAACACTACATTGAGACGGCAGATGCAGAGCCAATACGCACACCACCATACCGGATTCCCAAAGCCTGTGAAGAGGACGTCACAAGAGAACTGAAGTTGATGCTCGACATGGGGATTATAGAGCCATGCAAAAGCCTGGGCTTCTCCCATATAGTGCTGTGGGGAAGAAGGATGGATCACTTCAGCTATGTGTCGACTATCGAAGGGTAAATGCGATCACCAAGGGACGACCCCTGTCCCATGCCACGTATCGACGACTTGATCGATAAGCTTGAGAAAGCAACCTACCTGACAACCCTCGACCTTTCCAAGAGGTATTACCAGGTACTGATGCAGGAAGCTGACAAAGATAAAACTGCATTCCTCTCCCCACATGGAAAGTACCGATTCACCACAATGCCATTTGGGCTAAAGGGTGCACCAACCACCTTAACGCTTGATGGATCACATGTTGGAAGGATTCAAGCAGTTCGCAGCTGCATACTTGGATGATATCGTCATCTTCAGTTCAGAATGGCCAGACCATTTGGAACACCTAGGCTCAGTACTCCACCGCCCTCACTCTAAAGGCACGGAAATGCCAACTGGCCATGCAGTCGTGTGGGTTCCTGGGACATGTGGTCGGCCAGGGCTGTGTGCGACTAGAACAGGCTGAGGTCGATGCAGTGCAACAATTCTGTCGCCCCAAACAAAGAAAGACGTACGGGCGCTCCTGAGACTCGCTGGCTACTATCGCCGGTTTATATACCAGCGTTCAGCTCCATCACGGCCTGCCCTCAGACCTCACCAAGTCGATAGCACCTACCACAGTGAATGGACTCCAGAGTGTGAACGAGCATTTGACCAACTCAAGGCTGCACTGGCCAACAAGCCAGTACTCGTCAGTCCCAACTACAACTAGCCCTTCATCCTACAAACAGATGCCTCGGAGAGGGCCATTGGAGCCGGAAGAAGGACAACGAAAGGGACAACCCCATCGCATATTCCCCCCGCAAACTTCTACCCAGGGAAACACGATATTCCTTGGTGGAGAAGGAATGCCTGGCCATTGTGGCAGCACTGCAACACTTCCAACCCTATCTTTTGGGCACCATCCAGACAGACCATCAGGCACTCGCCTACATAGAGAGGATGAGAAATACCAACGGGCGCCTCATGAGGTGGGCCCTAGCTTTGCAGCCCTTCAGCTATATATGAAGTTATATATGAAGTAATTTATCGACCAGGATCGGAGAACGGCAATGCCGATGAGCTATCCGACAGTCATGGACACCTGACATCCACACTCCCGAAGGGGGGGCGGGAATATACATGCTCAGTTCTGCTGCTTGCTTTGTGGAGATTTCACTCCAAGAGTAACCGGTACCAAGTCCAAAGAAGGCTTGGGGGAGATTCTGTCTTGATCTATATAGTAAATTTCCGCTTCCAAAAGCATCTCGATCAGTTGCATTCAATCTGCACACCAATCTTTGCTCTTCTGCCAACTCATTCCTCATCAATGTAAGTCAAAACTTTGACCAGTAGAGCTCCAATCATCAATGACATTGGTGTCAGGCTTGACATCGGCTATATAGTCTCGGGTGTTTGTAAGATAACTGTACTATATATGTATGATGTATTAAATTATACCGGGGAGTTGTTTGAAATACTATGAACATCTGAGATCACTTTGACTTATTGAGTAACTGATGGACAAATTTGACTGTGCAGTGTGTGAGCAAACGCTAACATATATATACAGTTTATTTAAAATACCTTGTGCAAGTCACAAATGACAGAGGATATACATATAGTTTCCTTAGCAATAATGTCATGATAGAAGACACACATGTACTAATAATGGATCTTGCCCATCTGTTCACAAGTTGACCTATTTATGATAAATATTGCTTGAGCATCTAGCCAAAACATCGAGGAACAAGATTATTAGGAAAGGTCTACTATATGTCAACTGAGAGTTTGTTTAAAATTATTAACTAGCACCTATAAATATAGCTATATATATGGATAGCAACTCCAGATAATAAAAGATAAAACCCCAGACCAAGTAACTCGTATCTCATAGAGCTTGCTCAAATCATATAAAGTTTTGCTGGTGAGATATCCTGTTTGTTCTCTCCCTCTGAGCTTGTCAAACAGTTCCCTGACCTAATACAACACAGACATGAAAATAAATATACATAGCCACATGGGAAAATCAAACGGCATTGAGATAGCGTAGCATTTCAGTATGAGAGGAAGCAGTATGAATTGATAAGAGAGCAGTATGTGGCATAATTGTAGCTAATAACACACCATCTAGGCACATAATGGTTGTTAGTCTCTCTGTATGCTAGCTTATAATTTGGGACTCCATGGGCTGATCCAGCCCAAACTCTGTGTGGTGTCAGGGAACTACCCAAGGATGGTTAAAGCTTAGATTTTTTGCTTGTTTGGAAGGGAGGGAGTATATAGCTCACTTTAGGGAATTTTCAATTGTTGGCCACTTTTATATATCTCCATTCCAAAAAGCAAACTAAAAACTTTTCAGGGGACTTAAAAAAACTTTCTTTGGTGGTCCCAGAAAGCTACCAAAGTGGAATCACCCCCTGTAGTCCAGTGTTATAAGCTAATAATACACACATCCATGCTGCAAAAGGGTTGGAAATTAAACAAAATACACACATCAATGCTGCGTCAAGTCTGTGGATTATCTTGATAACTCACTTGTAATAGAAATGACAGATAGTGGAGGACAGCCCCAGTTGAATCACCCCCTGTAGTCCAGTGTTATAAGCTAATAATACACACATCCATGCTGCAAAAGGGTTGGAAATTAAACAAAAATAATAATAATACACACATCAATGCTGCGTCAAGTCTGTGGATTATTTTGATGACTCACTTGTAATAGAAATGACAGATAGTGGAGGACAGCCCCAGTTGAATCACCCCCTGTAGTCCAGTGTTATAAGCTATAATACACACATCCATGCTGCAAAAGGGTTGGAAATTAATAATAATACACACATCAATGCTGGGCAACACATGCAGAGAATGGGAGGCAACACATGCAGAGAATGGGAGGCAACACATGCAGAGAATGGGAGGCAACACATGCAGAGAATGGGAGGCAACACATGCAGAGAATGGGAGGCAACACATGCAGAGAATGGGAGGCAACACATGCAGAGAATGGGAGGCAACACATGCAGAGAATGGGATGACTCACTTGTAATAGAAATGACAGATAGTGGAGGACAGCCCCAGTTTCTTGAGCTACAGAAGGGGGCTAGCCTTCACTGGCCTGGTCATTAGCCTGGTCATTGACCTCAGCAAGTCTCTGGATGAATATCCAATGAGTCACTTCATCGAGGATGGGAAGTCTGTTGGGAGAGGAGTGCATTCCAAACTGACTAATTTTGAGTTTTTGCACCATACTCTTTGTATGGTGGCGACGCATTCTCCAGATGGTGCAGCAGGTTGGATTCCAGGAGATGCGACGCATTCTCCGGATGGTGCAGCGGGTTGGAGATGTACAATATTGTGAAGGGGTTGAAAAGTGGCAAGGCTCCTGGTCCTGATGGCATAATTAACAAGATGTTGAAGTATGGTGGGAATAGGATGGTGGATGTGTTATGTTCTCTAGTTCATTTGGTGATGGGGTTGAAGTTTCCGCCAGATGATTGGAGACAGAGTTATATTGTGCCACTCTTTAAAGCTGGAGATGAGAAGGTGGCTAGTAATTACAGAGGGATAGCTCTGGGGAGTTGTGCGGCAAAAGTGATGGCAAGAATGTTGGCAGGTAGGCTCAGTATGTTTGCAGAGAAGTGTATACTAACAGAGGGTCAGGGTGGATTTAGGCCAGGGAGAGGATGTGCTGACCAGTTCCTAGTGTTGAGGTGTGTGTGTGACATAATGAGGTCACAGGGGCGACAGACATTTCTGGCATTTCTGGATGTAAGCAAGGCATATGATACTGTGTGGAGACAAGGATTGTGGATGAAGATGAGAGCATACGGAGTTCACGAAGAATTTGTCAATGTCAGACTTACCAACTGTCCCGCATTTCCCGGGATTCTCCCAGAATTCTGGAACTTGTCCCGGAGTCCCGGTGCGACTGCTTCATATCCTGCAATCTGAATCCTGCAGTCCTGTGTTAATCTGTACTGACTGCACAATTCCTAAGCAACCGCTGCTACGCTTAAACCACAAGTAAGAAAGGGTTAGCTGCGCGAGACTAACAAAATCAATTTCATTTAATAAATTTTCAAAAATAATTTTGAAAAAACCCCACTACAAATCACAAACAGCTGAGCTCAGTTTTAACTATTAGCAATGAGTCGGAGCATCGAGTCCGAGGTGGAGTCAGACAATGAAGCAGCTTTACTTGCATTACCAGTACTTCTAGTTGGAGTCATTCTCAGAGTGAAGCTTGCAGTGACCTCTCCACTGCTAAGAGGAAAAAGAGAGCAAGTAAATGGCAGGACGACTGGAAGCGCTACAATATGAAGGAGAGTAAGAGGGGTGCATCATTTGATATATGTTGCACTGATTTTTCTGTTGCCTCTGGTGGTCTATATGAAGTAAAACGACACATGGAGACAAAGAGGCACTGTGCGTTGGCAAAACAGAGTGTAGTCAGTCAAAAATTACTGCTGCTACCTTTAGAAAGGACAGACAAGAAGCCGATCAGGTTATAGCTGCAGATATTTATTTTTCTACATTTATTGCTGAACATAATGTACCTTTTTTTAGCTGCTGATCACTTTAACAAACTCTGTAAAGTTATGTTTCCAGACAGCAAAATCGCTCAGCAACTTGCATCTGGTAGGACAAAAATTACAGCCACAGTGAAATTTGCACTAGCTCCAACCCTTAATGACGAAGTCATTCAATCTTGTTGTTCTTCTCCTTTCACCCTTTTGTGTGATGGTGGTAATGATCAAACAGATGGGAAGTATTTCGGAATGATGGTACGGTATTGGGATAAGGTGGTAGAAAAGCCAGTTGATGCCAGTGTGTAATATTGCCACAGCAGAGTCACTCTTTACTGCAATGGAGGAGTTTGAGTTTTATGGTATCCCTTGGAGCAGTTATGCATCAGATACTGCAAGTGTTATGGTGGGTAAGCGTAACTCTGTTTTGAGTCGACTTCTTGGGAAACAACACTTTTGTTTAGCCTTGGCTGTCTTTAAGAGAAGCAGCAGCACTTTTCTCTTAAAAAGCTTCCAGTCGTCTCCCTTGATGATATTCTGATTGATATATTTTATCATTTTAAACATTCTTCCAAGAGGTGTCATGAGTTCAATGAAATTCAAACTGAGTTTAGCAATGTCACACCACTTCACATCCTAAAACATTGTTCAACCCGCTGGCTTAGTTTAGAACGCTGCCTCAAGAGATTGATTGAGCAGTGGCCAGCTCTTTATTGTTATTTTGACAGGATAGCTGAATCTGAGCCTTCCAATGGGCGTGTACAGAGAGTGGCCACGCATCTTAAAGACCTAGTGAAGCTGTTTTGCAATTTTGTTTGTTATGCCCTTAAGCCCTTGAGTATTTTCTCAACTGCCTTTCAAACTCATGCTGTCATATTGGTGCTTTACAGGCTGATGTTCGTCGACTCTTGCACTCTTTCTGTAGTAATTTTATAGATCCAGATGTCCTCAATTCCACTGATGATATCACTTCTACTGATAGAAATATCCAGCTTAGTAATGATGAGCTAGGTATTGGCACATCTACCCGTTTATTGTGGTGTGGTGATCTTGAAGAGTTGGTGGCAACTGCTTTTGAGAAACTATTTTTTGAATCTGTGCGACTTTCTATGAAACCATTGTTTCAAAAATGTTAGCTAAATTTCCATTTAACGACGACTGTCTGCTTCAGTTGCTTTTCTTGATCCTGAGATAAGACCTCTTTAAATGGCATTATTGAATTGGCAAAGCGCTTTACATCCTTCTCTTCCGATGAATTGGACACTTTGAGTATGGAATTTCGTGATTTTCGTGCTTCACCCTTGGACCAACTTCCCACATTTGAGAGAAGCTGGAGCAATAGATAACTTCTGGTCTGTGATGGCAAAAGTTCATTCAATCTTGGATTTGGAACTATTTCGTTTTGGGGTCTTGTCCAGTTTTGCACAGATTTTGCTCGTACTTCCTCATTCCAATGCAGATCCAGAACGCCTTTTTAGCATGGCGAGAAAGATTGAGACGGAAGAACGACGGCAGTTGGATCCATCCACAGTGTGTGACCTGCTGAGTGTTAAAATAAATAATGATAAGCCAAGCTATTCAAATGCACATCTATTTAATGACAGCATGCTATCATTAGCTAAATCAGCCACCATGAAAAGCCTACAGACAACCTCATAACTACAAGTATATAGCATAATAATCATATCATCATCTCTGTCAACCTCACAATCATGTATCTGAGACTCTGATTCATTGATTTCAATATCCATTATAATAATATTATTGAAGAACTACACTGTTAGATATAGTGGGCACGGGGGAGGGGGGTGGGGTTGCAGAGGCGCATTAAGTAGCTCCTCTCTCCACAAGATTGATGTGGAAGGAGCTGAGTGTGTAGAGGGAACAACAAAACCTTAAATTTTCTAGACCCATGGCCACTTTTACCTGGCCATGTTATGGTCCGGCAAAAATTAGCAAGATCCTGCAAAATGCTAGATTTTGTCCTGCCAATGAGTATTCACAGGTTGGTAAGTCTGCAATGTGTGCAAATGCTTGTATGAAGGAATTTAGTCAAGTGTGTTGTTAGGTGGAGAGGGGTCTAGGTGGTTTAAAGTGGAGACAGGACTGAGACAGAGTTGTCCTTTGTCACCAGTTCTCTATAGTGTGTATATCATGGGATTGTTGAAGGATTTGGAGGGGAAAAGGTTAGGGATTGGAGTGGAAGGAACATGGTGTGGTGGGTTGAGTATGCAGATGATATTGTACTGTTAGCGAGAGATCAGGTGGAGTTACAGGTGATGTTGGATGTGGTGGAGGAGTATGCAAAGAAATGGAGATTTAGGTTTAATAGTGAGAAGAGCAAGTCAATGACAGTTGGCGGAAAGTGTAGTGGAGGAGAGTGGAAGATTAATGAGGAGAATGTGGAAGCCTTCAAATATCTTGGTGTGTGGTTTGACAGGGGGGTGAGAGGAAATGTTCATTTGGAGAAGACGAAGGAAAAGGCAGAGAAATGGAGGGCAAGAATTGGTTATAATTATGAGCAGGTTAAATGGAGAAATGGAGACGGACAGAGGTAAACTAATATGGGAGTTGCTAGCTAGGCCATGTCTAGAACATGCATCTAAAGTATGGTGGACAGGAGGGAAGACAGCCTGCAAGAATTTGGAAAGAATTCAAGAGAGCGTTGGGAGGAAACTGGTTGAACGGAGTAATAAAGTTGCAGGGGTGGCAGTAAGAGGCCACCTGGGCTGGGGGAGGCTGGAGCAGAGAAGGGAAGAGTTATTTGGATGGAGGTTGCAGAGAATGAGTGAAGATAGGCTACTGAAAAAAAGTTGTGGCACTGTTAAGTGATTGTCCAGGCTGGTGGGCAGAGTTTGTGAGCTGAAAAGGAAGTTTGAGCGGGAAGGAGCATTGGAGATAGTTGGCTCAAGTGCAACATGGAGGAATTGTGTAAGGTATGGTATGTTCATAAGGAAGAGTGGTGGGAAGAAGTAGGAGGGAAATCAAGTCTCAAGTGGTATAAGCTAGCTAAAGAAGAGTTTGGACAAGAAAGATATGTAAGAGTATTCAGTAACACTGGGGAAGTGAGGCCAAGATTTAGGTTAAGGATGACATCAGCAGGACTCTTGGGTGACAAGGTGAGGTGTGGTGTGTGCCGGGATGGTAGATGTCAGCTATGTGATGAAGGTGTTGCGGAAGATGTTGTGCATTTCTTGTTGTACTGTGGGGAGTTTACTGGTGATCGATGTTTGGCACCTAGGGTCCTGTAATAATCATTAAAATAGTTCATTCATGTTGTTTTCTAGTAGTCATTGTCATTTATTGTTTGTAGGTACTTAATGATGGCCTATCTCAAGGCTCAACAATTTTTCACAGCCTTCCAAATGTGGCATCCCAAGCCCGTTAACAACACATGCACGCACACCCACACCCACACAACACACACACACACAAAATCACTTACTTGGAGGGTATAGGGAAGAAGGTTTCATAAGGTGGGCGACATATTGGTCTTGGTCAGCCACAAGGCCGTAGACGCTGGCTGGTATGGTTGGTCAGGTTCCAACCTGGCCACTTTCTAGCTACCATATTCTTGGTGTGATGACCAGTATAGTAAGCGCAGGAGTTTTCAGCCGGGAGCAGTTTTCAGCCACGCTTACTGAATTTGTACTCTGTACTGCAGTTGAACTCTCTAAAATTTAATAACAATTGAAATGATGTCATTAGGCAATTATTGAAACGTTTCTTGAGCGCTGGTGTAGCGGCGAAGTTGGGTCACGTACAGCACAGCTGAAAAACACGTATTTTAAGGTAGCTAAGAGTGTGGTTCATAAACTTGCCTATAGAGGCTTTGTAAAACGCTTTGTCTAGCTACAATTACTCACAGATGCCCAAGGGCAAGGAGAATGACCCCCACAAGAGGAAAGGAGTCAAGGGAACCTATAGAAACTGGCCTCAAGATGTCATGAAATGGCTCTGGCTGATTGCAATTCGGGCATGGCAGTGCGTCAGTCAGCTAAACTTAATGGTGTTCCAAGGGGTAAATTGACTCACTAATTCAATTCCTTTTGTGTTTTGTTTTGTTATTAGTATTTATAGAAACTTCACAAAGCAAGTTGAAGTTGTGTATTCCAGCTGACTCTCGATCTGGGCCGTCTCCGATTTTATCCATTGACGAGGAACAGGCTCTTGTTGAATGGGTATCTCATATGAACAAAATAGGTTATGGTCGTAGAGAGATCAACTTACAATTGTAGTGAAGGCTATCCTAGATCCAATCCCTTTACGGACAATCGCTCTGGAAGATTCTGGCAACTAGGTTTTATGAACCGGCACCCTAAGTTAACTGTAAGAAAAACACAACATTTAGGCATTAGTCGTGCAATTTCATGTACCCCTTTAGTTCTCAAGTGGTTTGGAGAATTTAAAGCATTCCTAGAGGAACATAAGATTCTAGATTGTTCCTAGAGGAACATAAGATTCTAGATTGTCCATCTGATCTGCTTTATACAACTGTGATGAGAGTGGATTTCCCCTTACGGCACGAACAGGGAAAGTACTTGCTCCTGTTGGTTGTAAGTCCATAACACTACCCTTGCTTGTTATCAGAGGCGGAGGAAGCTATTGAAAGTAGGGGGGGCACAGTATTAAATCATATTAAATCACCCCCCCCCCCCCCCCTCCTCCTCCTCAGGAGCATAGGGGCCAACAAAGCAAGTGCAAGACCAAGTTTGAGAGGGGAGCCCCAAGATGCATATTTCTCAGCAAATTACTATTGTAATAATCAAGTTTTGGGGAGGGGGGGCTCCTGGCTACACCCCTGCTCCTCCCCAGTGTTATGGTTACGTTTGTCACATGAAAAAATTACTGCTATTTGTTATATTCAGGTTAACTGTGAAACCTACAAACCTACTCCGTACTGGACCATGGATTGGACTATAATATTGTATGGACTGAAGATGGACGTTAATTTTGTATTCATATAGCTATATATAGCTATATATTTTGTTATATGCTGCAAGTTCATTTTACATAATGAGATGATTATATTAATAACAAAATGCTGAAGTAAACAAATAAAACAAATCTTTAAACATGTGAAAACATCAGTGAGGCTATTGTTGCCTACCAAAGCCAAGTTTCCCACATGCACTGCCACTTGTAAAATATTAAACTCAGTCCAGAGTATATTATAGTTACCCTTATTAGGCTACAAAAAAGACATACAAATCTATCGAGCAGCAAGTTTTATTCCAAGATTCAATATAGTCAATATTATTATTGTATATAATTATTACACAAATGTTTCATCCGCCTTGTGTTAGCAGACGTAAACAAACGAGCAATTTCTGTTAGATCCAGGACATCCGTTTCTGGGTTTAGTTGCTGTCTTAGTTGTGCTGAGAAGTTGTTCAGTACTCTATAATGATCAAGCACTACGGTAAATGAAAAATGGCTATACTTCTTGCTTCTCCTTCCTCATCTATCTCGTCATCTACGGTCAGCCATCCTATTGTAAGCCGATCAGCAGTTGTTTCATCTCCTGCTGAGAGCTGAGGTCAGGAGTCACTTGTGATGTGTCAGCAGCTGCGGCTCCCTAGGGGTGGAAGAGATGGATGTGTGAGGATGTGTATAAGGTTGACATCATTCATTGCATCTGTGATCTCCACTGGCTCTTCCCGAGGTAGGGGAACCACGACATTAACTCATGTGAACACTATCCACATGGTGGGCCACACCTCTTATACTTGTACACAATGCCTTAGCCACCAGATTTGAAGTGGTCAGGTTGATTTGCTAGAGCATGAAATACCACAGACACACCTCTAAGATTTTTAAAGATAATTTTTTTTTAAAGAGAATGTAGATAGTAATCAAAGTTGTGTAGAAGCAAATGAATTTCCTCTGGTTTCATTTTTTCTTCTTCTTTCAAGTGATCGTACTTGTCCTGGAGGTAGTGTAGGGACCATGTTAGAGTCTCCAACCACAAGAGACCTAACAGATACCAACCTTGGTATTTCACTGCCACCAGAGTCTCTCCCTAACTTCTTCTAGCTAGACCCCAAGCTTGACAAAAGAGTTTAAGTAGCTTATTCAAAACAGCAGTTGAGTAGCAGAATAATATGAAGATAGGATGAGACTCCCCAAGCCTGGACTGCAGACCTGATGTTCTGGGAAATTACTGTATATGAGTGACATAAGTATGTCGATAATTGAGCAATGCTGATAATTTTCAGCATACACTATCTTGGTCATTCATGGAAGACATGGGATGATGACAACAATACAAGACATGTATGATTTTTCCCTGCACACAACTTGTGTATCACAGGTCTTTACATTTATAAGAAACTCCAATGAAATGCAGTGACTCCATTCACAAACAGTTGGTAATGATTGTCCATACAGTAAACACACTTGGGAGCAGGGAATCTGAGTTAGCAAGCAACTGCACATTTTCACCCCCAAAAGTGATTAACTGGTCTCCTTAGAAGCTCACTATTGTGATAATAGTTAACAGCCACATCTTCAATAAAATCAGGTATACTATTTGTGGTCCAGATGAGTGACTTTGGTAATAAAATGATGGATCCTGAAGTCATTCCTTATGTAGCAGGGATGAGGTAGCAGGGATGAGTGAAGACATTAGGAGTGTCTACAGGAAGTTCACAACATCAGAGTCATTTTCAGATCAGGAAGAACTCACGTAAGTTTTAGCATCTCTGATGACGGCTGGAGCACCTAGTCGGAGCGTCTGAGAGAGTAAAATTCAAGTTGATTCTTGAGGTCATTGTAATATTAAAAAGAGGTAAAGAATAAAAGAATAAAACCTGCAATGATTGGTTAGTTCTAAGATGATCCTCACAGTGGAGTGGGAAGATGGTTCACATTGGGAGGAACAGTCTGTGTTCTATATATACATAATACAGACCAGGTTAATTTTATTGGGAGGGGGGGCACTGGCACCCCCCTGGTCCCCCTATTCCCCACTCTTGAGAAACTATTACAAAACTCTTGAAGGAGACTGCTTGACCATATAATATTTATGGGAAAGGGGAAAAAATAATAACAAGACAAAATGAAAAATGGATGTAGAACCTGCTGATGGACTTTTGACCTTTCAACAAAAAAGTCATGTACATGCTCAATCTGCCTATCAGGTTTGGTAAATATCCTTCAACCAATGACTGACCTTTGACCTTCCAATGGTCAGGCTTGAATACCGAATTAATATCATTGAACTTTGACCCATCAAAAGTGTTGTTAATTTTTTTAACTGAGATAGCCACACTCTGTTGTGGGAATGCTTTCAAGTAGGTGTGGCATTCAGTCACCTCTGTTTAAAAAATTTCCCTCTCGTGTTGGAAAGAAAAACAATTAAGTGATGCTATCCAGGATTGAACTGGCAACCTTGAGTACCAAACGAATCAGAGTAGGAGAAAAAGAGGGTGGCTAAGGGGAGGGTGGGGGTGATGATTCCATTTGGATCAAACTGGGGACTTTGAATAATGACAAAAGGACAAACCCACAGAATTCTCCTATTATAGTAAGGTGATATACCCACTCCGTTGTTTTAAAGCTGGTGGCCTCTACACACAACAGGGTATACAGACTGGACAGACAGACCTATATATCTTTTGTGAATGGCGATTTTTCAAAGTCATAGAATTTTTTTATGTTGGTAAGGAGAAGAAGAAAAAATATGAAAAAGATAATGTGGATGATTTCAACTGGAAACCTTGAAATAGGGGGTTAATGATTTCACCCAATATTGAAATAGGGAGCTTGAGTATCAAGTGAATGGGGGGAAATCCTTGAAGAAGAATTTGAGTGTTTATTCGCATTCTTCTATGTTTGTTGTTGTTTGTTGTTGTTGTTTGTTGTTGTTGTTTGTTGTTGTTTTTGGTCAGAAAGGTTTACTACCTTAGCAACAAGCAAATGCTGGCAGTCTTTTTCTCCCTCTTTTGGGAGGAGGATAATAAGTAGAACACATTTTAGACACATAGATAATTTCCCTCTGTAATTAACCATATGCTCTACAGCTGCTCTGTTCTGGTACGTAACTGTTAGCTACTGGGTAGTATAATTGGTTTTTGGAATTGTACACAAAAATGTTACAAAAATACTGGACAATATCATTGCCTTGTTGCGACAAAACATGATATCACACATTACATTATTTCTCTTAGATTTGTTTTATTGGCTACTACCCTATGTAGATCCACACCTGCTGTCAACTTACAGCGAGTGATTGCAGTGATCTGACTTATAAAATTTCCAACTGCAAAACTGATGTCTCAAAAGTTAGCTTTATATACAATAATTTCACCAAATATGAATTTCAACAAATGTAAAAGGGAATTAACACATGTAGTTAATTATATTCATGAAAATAGACCAAATAGGCACACCCATACTGAAGGTATCCTCTAAATATGAGACAATTTGGACATTCCTAGCTTATTTGGCTATCAATGCTGATGTGCACTATAGGCATAATATATGCAATGAATAATTTTACAACACCCACCCTTCACACACACACAAACACCTTCACTGTGGAAAAATGTTCTTCAGTTGCCTTAATCCATATGGAGTCCACCCTCAAAGGGTCTCGACCACCAGGGAATAAAAGCAGCCCCATTATTGATTACCATCCACTTATGCTTGTTTAATTACCCTTTTCTTCTTCTGCAGCAGCTGCAACTACTCCAGCATCAGTAGATGCCCGGTTATGAGACTTGGCTCAAGTGTGTTGACCACCGACATATTGAAACATACAAGATTTCTATCCTTGAAATCTGGATGAAAAATTTCTTTCTCTTGGCCTTTGGAGGGAATCTCCACTTACTTTTTGTTACCTCTCCGAGTTGGGTTTCTCCTGATGCAGATCATTGAACAGTACTGCCATCGGAGCATCATGTCAACATATCCCATAAGGACTACACCTACATCCTAGCAGATGGCCACCAAATTTGTTCACTGCTTGAGGAGCAAGAACAAGTAAGCAAGGGGGGGGGGGGACCAGTTTATGAAGCTGCGATACGAGTTTTAGCTCGAAATATGAGCTTTGGCATTTGGGAGTTTCCTACTCGCTGATATATTTTTAGCACAAGAAGGTAGCTTTTATTTCAGCTCCACATATGTTCAAGACAAAGCATGAGAAAATTGAATTAATATTATACGCTAGATGTCCTTATACACTCTCACTATAAACTACAGGCTGTATTTACATAATTGGAGATTTGAGGTGGGTCATCATAGAATCATCCTTCCATGCCTTGTTCTGGTTATAAACCATCTTGTAATACACACCACCTTCTTGTTTGAGTAACTCCGAAGGAGCCCCAACCTCCACCACCTTCCCTCCTTTCATCACAGCAATGATGTCAGCATTATGGATGGTGGAGAGGCGGTGAGCGATGATGATGGTGGTACGTCCCTTCCTGGCCTTGTCCAGGGCCTCCTGTACCACCTTCTCACTCTCTGTGTCCAGCGCAGAGGTGGCTTCATCCAGCAGTAGGATCTTGGGGTCTCTCACCAGAGCTCTGGCTATGGCTATACGCTGCTTCTGCCCACCGCTCAGCTGAGTTCCCTTGGCCCCCACATTGGTGTTGTAGCCCTGTGAGAGGAGAAATTTCCTGAATACTGTACATAAAGATTGACTCGCACAAAGCTAAATTTCCTCACACTCCCTATAAATGATATCCACCTTATATCTTGCACACATATAGATGCTTGCCTACTGCACATGCAGCTATTAGCCTATTGCTATTCACCATAGGCAGTGTGTCTATGAAGTCGTGGATGTTGGCTGCCTTGGCTGCACTAATCACTTCGTTGTCGGAGACTTCCTTGAAGAGGGCCCCATAACGGATATTCTCTGCAATGCTGGCATCAAAGAGGACAGGCTCCTGCGACACGATCCCAATCTGAGATCTCAACCATCCCACGTTAAGATCAGCAATTTTATTCCCATCCAGGGTGAGGAGTCCAGACGACGGGTCATACATACGCTGCACTAGAGCCAATATAGTGCTCTTCCCTGTTCCACTTGGTCCAACCAAACCCACCGTATGCTTAGTCACATTGAGAGAAAATTTGGTCAAGATTTCACTATCAGGCCGAGATCGATAAGAGAATCCCACATTCTGAAATTGTATTCTTCCCTTGCAAGTATCTTGTTTGGTTCCTTCTTCAGAGGTCCCGTCGATGAGCGAATGTCTGTTGATGACCCTGAAGACTTCAGTACTGGCGGCTTTAGCTTTCTTGCCATCAGGAGCAAATGCACCCACAGCACCAATTCCAACGGATGTAAAGATAACGGCTGCAAACACTCTGAAGATATTATCGAAGGTGGTGTAGGTATAGTGATCAACTGGCTGAGTTACTTGGTAAGCACCAAAACGGAATGTGATGATGTAGCCAAAGAAGAGAATGGCTTGTGAGAAGGCGTAAGTCACACCAAATAGCCAAGACAACCACAATGCTCTCCTGCAAAGTGAGATACACACAATTGATATGGCACTGCACTCTCCATTTTTAATCTGGTCTAGTACCTATAGGGTGGGATGGTGAATTTCTTAAAGATTCCATAGTAGTATCGCTCCAGCCCAAAGGCTTGCACTGTCTGGATGTCGTTCAAACTCTCTATGGCAATCTAAAAAGGAAGAGGAAGAACTTTTAGAATGACTGATGATTTTTCTTCTGTCTATGGTTGTTATTCGTGATAGAGTTCTCAAACTCACTTCAGTGGACTTCCTGAGTGTATCATGTGAGTGTCCCTCATTGCCTGTGGAAGCAGCGATGTGGATGATGGTGCTAATGACAATAACAGGCATGAAGCCAACAATGACCAGTGCAGTCAGCCATGAGTAGGTAAAGGCCACACACAGAGAGAGCACCAGAGATATGGCCACCTCCAACAAAGACCCAATTTGTATACCAACTGCCTGTATATACACACAGACAAACATGTAGTAAATTGGTACTCTGCTTGACCAACAGGTGGAGTGGATGAAGGTCATGAAGCTCATTACAGTCAATCATGCTATCATGACTTATCAGTGGTATGGGTATGGGGATGTGTGCAAATATGAGGTGAGGTTGTAACTTCTTGCACTCACTCACCCCCTGCACCAGTCCTGCTTCCACTGACAGCAAAGTTGAGAGTGCACCAGTGGAGTTCTCTTCCTCATCGTACCAAGCCTTCTCCTGTTTGAGCATGGTTTTGAAGAGTAAGCCACGCACAATGGTGGATAACTTTGTCCCAGAGATGTTGAAGCTCACAAACTAAGCAAACACATAAGGAATAAACACACCAAGGAGAAGTGTTTGTGTCATGCACTCGCACATTTCACTATCTTTTACCGATCAAGCCTCAACTTCACTCATGTCTTTAAATATAAAAACATGTCTTTCCCATTCCCATTCCTATACAACTAGCAAATAATTTCTGTGGGGGAATATTTCTGTGCATTTTCAATATCAAACTAAATTTGTGGAAAAAAATTCGTGGTTTTATAGTGAATTTTCTGATTATGCTTGTGTTTGATAACCATAAGTGATGACCTGGTTTTGTTGAAGGTCTGTACTGTCACAACAGTAAACATCCGAGGAAACCAACTGATTGCCTCTTCGTAGTGAAAACATACAGCTGATTGGTGACTCGGCGCAGCCAATATTGCACATACACAAGTTTGCAGGTAAATTCCATGGGGCAACATTTTCACATATTTCGCGGTTAAGAGAAAACCACAATTTTTTTAAAACCCATGGATTACTGTAAAGGTCATGAGACTCCAGAGTTCTCCATTGCCAGATTTTTTTCCAGTCCCGTATTGAAAAGAGGTGTGGTTATCAAACACAAGCATAATCAGAAAATTCACTATAAAACCACGAATTTTTTTTGATAACCATAAGTGATGACCTGGTTTTGTTGAAGTCTGTACTGTCACAACAGTAAACATCCGAGGAAACCAACTGATTGCCTCTTCGTAGTGAAAACATACAGCTGATTGGTGACTCGGCGCAGCCAATATTGCACATACACAGCCCTAGCCCTAGCCCTAGCCCTAGCCCTGTTCATGGTTCTCAATTATTCTGTAGTCTCATTACCTTTACAGTAATCCATGGGTTTTAAAAAAATTGTGGTTTTCTCTTAACCGCGAAATATGTGAAAATGTTGCCCCATGGAATTTACCTGCAAACTTGTGTATGTGCAATATTGGCTGCGCCGAGTCACCAATCAGCTGTATGTTTTCACTACGAAGAGGCAATCAGTTGGTTTCCTCGGATGTTTACTGTTGTGACAGTACAGACCTTCAACAAAACCAGGTCATCACTTATGATGTATGTACAGTTGTCCAACTTAATATCATACCAGTTAATAGAATATACCTTTTTACTATCATACACATGTTAAAAAAATAGTTATTATCAGACTTTGTATCGTCATATTCCTGCTTAACGTCATAAAAAATTGTGGTAAATTATGCAGGAAATAATAACTATATGAACAATTGTTTGCTGACCAAATTATAAAATATAGCATCCACTTTTCTATGTGTATACATGCAGCTGTTTAATAGCCTTGAATTGGATTTCTAGTTTTGACCTTCATGAGCACTAAACGCAAGCCTATAGATCTATACAAAAGCTGGGCATTATCAAGCTTTCTTCAGAGAAGATGTCTTGGGCTAAACTTTCTCAGCAGTTCAATTTCTCTCGGTACAATTGGCAAGACCCTGAAAAGGAAAGATGCAAGTGGGTAATCGAAAGCGAAGGCATGCAAGAAAAGCATAATTATGATGTAGAAAAAGATTTGTATGCTTAGTTTGCAGATGCCAGGGCTAGGGATGTTCCAGTCACCAAATACATTGGAAGAGAAAGCTAGCCAGCTAGCTGTGAAGCTGGATAAAGAAGTTTTAAAGTATATACCTAATGGCTGAATTTGCAGGTGGAAAGTTAAGAGATAATTGGTGGCGACATACTTAACTTGTACAATGTTGAGCAAGAAGTAGAAATACTGATTTCTTCTTCTTCTTGCATGACTCAACTTAGCATCACCGACTAGATTTTTGGTATTAAAAACTGGATGATACTGGTATTGTCATAGATTTAGCTAGTCCCAAGGGTATGATATTAAGACTGTATCTACATTTACACATAGGCATGTGTGTACACTTTAGTGATGAACAAGGCAAAGACTTAGGATTGTTATTATACCGAGTAATCTCTTGTTGATAGCTGCTTTATATGGGATTGATTGACTAATGAAGACTAGAACTTTAATTATTAATATAATGAAGACCAATATTTTAGTTCATTTTAAAGGGTCCTTGTTTGTGAAATTCTTGTTTCATTTTTATCAAACCCACTTGTCTACACACAAGACAAAAATGTTTTATACCATAATATGGTAATTTAATAGGGATAATAATACAAAAGTACTGAAATTCTGTTAAAATAATGGGCACAGCTGCTGAATTTCCATACATGAAAGCATACTGCCAATATCCAATTTAGTTTAGTAGCTGTAGTGATTCTAGTTAGTGAGAGCGCCTATATAGCGATTCTTCAACAAAGCATTAGCTGCATGCAGTATAAACTGCAACCCCAGGAATATCTTCAAGTTGAGGAAGAACATTTTCACTTCCTAAATGACTGAAGCACAGACAGGAACGAACTGCAAATATTGCCAAGCCATATTTAGCCATGAGAGTCATTATAATATTGCTTGCGGGTGAAAAATGTTCACAGTTGCATGAGCACTCGTGAAATTTTGTGGTTCTTTTTCCATAACAATATTGGATTGATTTGTCAAAAGAAACAAGAATTTACCAGTGTAGACCTATTGTGAACTTTTCACATTTTACCTCAATTCCATCGCACTGCGAAAGACTTCTGAGAAGTCTTTATCAAATTTAGCTGCCATTTACACTACCTGAAAAGCCAATCAACATTTAGTCCAGCAGGCAAATTCTGTAAAAAGATGGTTACTCTAAAACTATAGGCAATTCTCTTCCCACTTCACTTATATTGTTCATACTCATCCTGACTCTGCAAAACATACAAGGTCATGAAATGTGGCCTACAAGTTCTATGGATGACTTCTAGTTATATATGAATTTAAAAAAAATGCTATAATATTTTTATACTTGTTTTTATTAGTCTACAGCTTAAATGATGTTATATCTTCGTTTCCAGCCTGAATATAGTAATGTTATAGCAAAACACTATGGGTTGATAAAAATGAGCTTAAACAATAGCAGAACAATAGCAGAAAGGTAATATTGGTGGAACTGAACCGCAATGTTGTGGTATTAGTGCTAGTATATTAGTGCTAGTATAACTACATCAATAATACTCATTCCCCCCCCCCCCCCCCCTCCTTTCTTACAGCTATAGCAGATAGACATGCAAATACCAATAGTGCATGATTTGGTAGCTATAATTTCAAGCCCAATAATACCCTAAAATGGAAAGGTGAGAGTTCTAAATTACTTAGTAAGTGGTTACCTTTACAAATATTGCTATAGCAGAGGCAGTGCCAATTGCAATGAATCCAGCAGCCCATGGATGAATCCCGCTCAGAATTTGATCAACAGGTCTTTGAAATACTTTCAAGACTTCCCCAAAGATGATAGAGAAGGCAGGGAAGATAACACCATTCACAGCTGCCCCCATACAGCCCAACAGGAGCACTGGAAGCATCTTGGAATTGAGATGAATAAGATGAAATACTGAGACAGAAGAATTCTTTTCCTCTTCTTCCATGCCCGCAACTAAATATTTCTCGTCAGATTGATGAGCCCAACTGTCATCATCTTTGTCATTCTGTATGATACCTTCACGGGAAATGCTATCTGACCTAGAAGATAATGCATGTCTCCTTGAACTTCTTGCAATGCTGGCACTGCTACTGCGAATCCTGTGGAGAGTGTTAGAGAGAGACTGTGATTGTGTTAAATCCCATGTTTTCCCAATGGTAGTGTGTCTCCTGGTCTTAGACAATCTCCTCTCTGTACTGGTGAATGTGCGCTTCAACGTATTCCTCCTTCCCTCATTAAAATCCATGCGAATAGGAGGCTCAACATATGTCTGTGCTTTGACAAGGTCAAAGTAGTGCCCCTTCCGCTCCATGAGCTCTGAGTGTGTACCAATCTCTACCACAATTCCTGCCTCCATGAATGCTATGAGGTCAGCATCACGGATGGTTGACAGGCGGTGGGCAATGACAATGGTTGTCCTGCCAAGGCAAGCCTTGTCCAAGGCCACCTGCACCAAATGCTCAGTCTCAGAGTCCAGAGCAGAGGTGGCTTCGTCTAGCAGCAGGATCTTGGGGTCTCTCACCAGAGCTCTGGCTATGGCTACACGCTGCTTCTGACCACCGCTCAGCTGGGCACCTCCTTCCCCCACATTAGTCTCATAGCCCTTGGGCAAGGAGGAGATGAAATCGTGTGCATTGGCCTTTCTGGCTGCCTCCTCAATTTCCTCTATGCTGGCCCCCTCCTTCCCATGGCGGATGTTCTCAGCAATGGTGGTGTCAAAGAGGACAGGCTCCTGGGATACCACTCCTATTTGTGCACGCAGCCACTGGAGGTTCAGGTCCTTCACATTCTGCCCTCCCAACATGACCTGAGAGAGAGAGTACAAACATGGTAACTCAACAGCTTTCACTACCTATTATATATTACAATGTAGCATCAGCCACAGTAAAAGAAATTGCAAAGCAGCATCTTCTGTAGAACAAATTAAAAGAAGCATTTCCTGTTTTAGTAAAATCCCAGTCTTACCTCACCAGAATCGACATCATATAGTCTCTGGATCATCTTGATGACTGATGTCTTTCCTGACCCACTTGATCCAACCAGAGCTAACTTCTGCCCGGGATTCACTGTCAGATTCAGACCGTTCAGCACCTGAGAAGAGTGACCATGTGCTGTCTAGAACTTGTAAATTTCACGAGAACATTATGGTTTCATGTCTCGATTATTATGGTGATGTCATGTAACATATTTAGCTATCAAGGTGTATTAGTTTTGTGTGTGTGTGTGTATGAGTGTGTGGGCATGCATGTGTGTGTGTGTGTATGAGTGTGTGGGCATACATGTGTGTGTGTGTGTGTGTATGAGTGTGTGGGCATGCATGTGTGTGTGTGTGTATGAGTGTGTGGGCATACATGTGTGTGTGTGTATTGAATTTGTGGGCATGCATGTGTGTGTGTATGTGTGCATATGTGTGTGTGCATGGCTATGGCCATCATTAAAAGTGTATGAACTAAAACTGATCTTCACGTTATAAGTTATTTATTTTGTTGGAAAAACAAGGGGTAGGAATGGCATTAGAATTCACCCATGTGCAACTCAATAAAGACAAGTTTTGTCTATGCCATATTTGGAGATGGCTTTAGATCTTTTACTAAATTCTCCATATTGCGATTCCCTTTTGAAAAACAAACAACAACAACAACAACACATATATGCCCAATGGATAGCAACTATCAGTGAGTATGGTAGTGTTCCCTATATTGGTTTGACCCCAATCCTAAAATGTCGGGGATTTTTTTATTTTTTATCTCAGCTAAAACTCGCTTTGTCAGCTTCTTAATATCGTAAAGAGTGGTTTCAGCCAATTCTAGCTCCCATAACACTTCCAGAATGCTTTGAATCCTTTTGTTAAGGTAGTAACCAAGTAGACACACACCCCCAATGTTTATGAATCTTCAAGATGTTATATCTTATATCTACCATTCTTCCCATACGATAGGTCAATTTTACTATATTGCTGTTTCTCGATTCAGTTAAACAACTGGAAATTGGTATAAAAAAATCATCAATACCAATAATCATATTTGTGCATGCAGTATAGTCTAAGAGTATAGCAGCAGCTTCACATTTTTACTATATACACAGAAATGAATATTCAAGTGATTTTCAGCTGACTTCATTTATAATATCATCAGCTCTTGGTGTTGCTTTTGTTGTTGTTGTTTTGCCAATGCTTTAACTGAATACTTGGTTCTTCATCAGGGAGAAGGAAAAAAAAAATGCAAGGCATTTATACTCACTGGCAGCGCAATTCACACGAAATGGCATGGCATGGTTTCACGCATAGTCTTGAGGGAGACCCAGCAATCAGGTGGCTCCAGCTCTACATAATGTTGATCTTTGGGTGTAAGATGGATATGTAGCCCTTCCTTTACAAGTAATTCCCTATTTCCTGGCTCTATCAATCACTGAGGTTTCTTCCCATAAGATTGGTTGATGGCCCGAGGTTGCAAGCTTTCCAAAAGTTCTCCTTTCCTTATGCTCCTTGTCCGGGTCTCCAACCTCCTCCCTGTCCCTCCAATTTACATTTCTCCACAGCTGCAAGAAATTTTATGTGCTACTGAAGAGTGCATGGTAGGTAGGTGGTAGCTTACAATTATCTTTGAAGATGGTCTTACAGTTTGTGCTAGATTTAAAAACAATTCTGACGTTACATTTTTCACAAACACATTTTGCATTCTCAGTTAGGCCAGCCACATAGAGACATCCAACCAACAGACCTAGCTAGGCCCAGGCGGTGACCTCAGTGTCTAGAACACAACAGACTCTGCCTAGGAAGAGGGGGATGATGATTGGCCTTTTTCTATTTCCTTTCATTTTCTCTACTTGGCTTTGAAGGAGTCATGAGGGAGGGAGGGGAGAGAAAAGAAAATGGAAGAAAATAGTTATCAGCTCCTATGTGCCCAAGAGCATCAGATGTGTTCATGAAAAATTGAATGTCGGGATTGTTTTCAAATCAGGAAATTTTTTTTAAGATCTCAGCTTACCAGGGTCAAAGGTAAATTGTAAATTACCGTGAGCTCATCGTTTAGTTTGTACCCGCCGGCCATCAGCCAATTTCTGGCCAATGCACCAAAACAACTGCACAAGACAATGTTTGTAGGTGGGGCTAATCTCTATCAAACCACAGCATGTCAGACGCGCGTAATTTGTAAGTAGCGATATCTCGGCCCCAAAGCTTAAGAGGAGGAAAGTATTATATGTATATAGGACCTTGTCCGAAAGTGGTGTGTAGCATAGGATACTCTTATGCTTTGGGGCTGAGATATCGCTAATCTGAGTCACAGTAGTGCTAACAATTTGCACACTAGAACAACCTGTGCTTATGAAACAACGCACTAGATAAATTTGTTATTCACCCACTATCTCTTATTTGGTCCTATATACTCCAGGGAACGCTAACGGTGATGAAAATGCAGCAAGATGATGCTTGACTGCAGTTCTCTGAGAATTGGTGGAATAGTCCTCGACATTACAGCATCTTGGGATCGATTGGAGCAGCTGTAGACATCCAAACAGTTAATGGAAAAATCGATCAGACTAGCTCTCAGAATCGCTCTTGAACGGCACAGATGAACGAATGTCAGTTATCACTTCCACTGACTGAGCCTCCTCGATTCAACCAGCTCCTGGAAATGCTACAGATGAACAGCCCAACAGGAGTGGCTTCGTTATTGCCTCACCTCACTGGCTGATCGACTGATGCTCAATACAGTAGCTCTCTACACCACCACAGCTCACATTGCTGCTTGACTGAATACTCTCGAAATACACATAGCTGACCTGCTTCTCGAATGCTTTGGCTCTGGACAGGACCAGCGATGAAGCCTCTCCCCTCAAAGGATTAAAAAATGAATTTCATGGAGGGTCCATGCATTCTGCACAGGAATCGGAAACTATTTTGGCCTCGACTAGGTAGCTAGCACTCGATTACACCAAAAAAGTGAGTCCTAGCAATCTGGAATAGAGGCCTATCAAAACTGCATTTGGTACCAATGTTCAACATATCTGTTATTTTGTGCACTGAAGTGGTTATTGGTAAGACAAGATCAGAGGAGGTTAGAGACTGACCCAGATCAAGGAGCATAAGGATGCAAGAAGGAAAGGAGAACCTGGACAGTCTGTTGTCACAGAGCGTGCGTTGAACCACCACAACCCAATCATGTGGGAACAGATCTCAGCAATCAGTAGAGCCAGCAAACAGTGGGAATTGCTTGTGAAGAAGGCACTACATATCTAAAGGATTACCACCTCAGCCATCGATGTTAGGGCTAGATGCCTGATTGCTGGTTTTAACTCTCAACACTGTGCAGGTAAAATCACGCCCGTCATTACATGCCTGATAGGTTACTGTGCTTATAACATAGTCATCAATGGCCTACCATGCATCGATTTTCAGTGGGTGACAATGTGTTAGATATTTTACAGGGATATCCATATGCCTGTTGAAATCTTGCAAGAAGTGCATTCTTTGGAATCCCATCTCTGATTTCCCTTAATTCTTCCAAACAGAGAGTAAGTTGTAGACAAAGTAATGAGTAGTGAGGCAGCTACTCCCATTTTCCAATGAATCGGAAATAGGATCATGAGTATCCCTGTACTAACTAGAAATATGCTTTCATTTTAGGAGCAATTCCCAATGAAAGGAAAGAGCATCAGCATTTCCCACTGAACTGTAGTTTATAATGAGCAGCTAGATAGCTATTCTGATAATCCAACAAATCAAAATGGGGATCATAAGTAGCCCTGAATTAACAAGGAATATGCTGAGTAATGCCCAGTAAAAAGACAACGCATCAGCTTCTCACTGCTTCTAAGAGAAAGGCTACTCCCAGCATTTCATCAAAGTAAAAGAAAGCCAGAAATGGCATAGATGAAACAATTCATACTGACTTGTTTTGTCTACTTTGGCCGTTGACACAGACACTGGAAGGAATGAAGGAATGGCTGTGCTCTTGCTGTGGCACAAGGAATGTATAGATGATTGTGATTGATAATACCACTAATAGAGTGTGTCCTCTATGCTGATTTACTGAAGGGTTAAGTTACATCTGCTGAATTCAGTGGCACTAGTTTTAAACCACAATTTAAAACCAGAAATTAGCTATGGTGCATAAGTGGCTGATATTTTATGGGTAGTAAAAGGTAAGCCTTGCGGCAATTTATACTTGTGACATATCACCATCACCCTCTGGGGGATCTGACGCATCACCATCATCCTCTGGGGGAACTGACACATCACCATCACCCTCTGGGGGATCTGACACATCACCACCACCCTCTGGGGGATCTGACACATCACCATCACCCTCTGGGGGATCTGGCAGGGTGACAGTGATGTGCCTATCCCCCAAGGGGTGATGGTGATGTGCCAGATCCCCCAGAGGGTGATGGTGATGTGATATAAAGGGGAAGTTCTGTGGGTTTGTCCTTGTGCCTGTTCACTTTGGTACTCAAGGTCCCAAATTCGATCCCAAATGGGTTCCCCCTTCTTCCCTTTACCCCCCTCCTGTTCGCTTGGTATCCTAGGTTGCTAGTTCGGTCCTGGATGGAATGATTTTCCCCCTCCCCCCTAACAACATCGGGATATTCTGTGAGATGGCTTTGACCATTAAAAAAAAAATCAGTAGCCATAATGGATAGCTATGTTTGATTGCATAAGTATGTGTGTGTGTATAGAGGCCACTGGATGCCACACAAGCTTGAAACCACTCCCACAACAGAATGTGGCTATCTCAGCTAGTATATATCGTACCGGTCACATGATGCCATGTAATATTTCATATATTTCTTACGTACTTGAGTATCTGGTCTGGAGGGAAAAGAAAACTCCACATCACTGAGCCTCACTGTTGGCTCAAAAGCTTCGGGGATAAGGCCTTTCTTAGAGCCAGAGTCAATCACTACCTCCTGTAGCAATGCGAGATTCAGAAAATATGGGTTACCAGGATAAAATTACTAATTTACCAAGTTAATTTTATTTGACACAACATCCTGGTGGCAGTGACATAAGTTTCTAATAGTCGTAAGTGTTTCCTTTAAAAACTACATAATTAATGATTGCACCCCACAACATATTACATTTCTTAACATAGCTGTCAATCATGTAGCAAGGATTGCCTTGGCCTGTACTGTGCAAAATAATCTAGTTGTCTGTCAGTATATAGAGCATATGTGTCTGTGTGTATATATATGTGTGTGCATTTATATATATATATGTGTGTGGGTGTGTGTGTGAGTGTGTTTATGTGAAGTATTTTGTGGTAATTTACTGCCATCACCAGTTAAAAAGTCATTGAGTCCTCCCAAGCAGACCTCTGTAAAACCAGTTGTAATATGGATCTGCCTACCACCAGATATGATACTAGCTGGTAGTGTCAACTTCATCAGTTACTTCGTTGTGAAGATAGAGGTGAGTGAATCCACAAGTATAGTGTGTATGTAATCTGTGCAAATGTTCTTAGAATTGTAACTTTCAAAATTCTGTTTGAGAGGAGAAGAACAGAATGAGTAAGGCTTCTGCTAATTTCAAGAGCACACTAAAGTGAAATGTCTCAAGTTGGTGCAGAATGAACCTTAACCATAGCTTCCCAAAATGACCAATGGATGCACTTTCATCATGTATAAATGCTGGGAGATGTCCATTTGAAGAAGCTACTGAATATTGCACTAATAGCCAACTAATATTACACAATGTAACTCCAGAGTAGAAACAAACTTGTCAGGGTCTTACGACTGCCAAAAGTAATCAATACACACCACCAGAGGTACAACAGCTTCGGCCTTGTTGTACATGGCCAGATTCAGAACTATATTTGTTTTGTTACAAATACTCAGAGGGACGGAAGGAGGTGGGGTGGAAGGAAGAACGTACCTAGATTGTCTTCTTCTTGTAGGCCCCTAAAATCCTTGGTAAATTACGTAACAAATACCCTTGTATCATTATCTGGCGAGCCTTTCTCTCACCTTGTCTATAGTGTCATAGATAACTGAGGCTGCAGCCCGAGCCTCTCCCAGCCTCTGGATGTTGGGTCCTGACTGACCCACGTAGAATGCTCCAATAAGGATAGAGAAAAAGACAGTGACAATGTCGCCAACCTGAGCCATGTTTTGAGACACCAGATATGCACCAAACCTGTCCTCAACATAAGAAAATAAGAATATCATCAATAGCAACAAGGGACAAAGTGATCTTCACTCACCAGAAAGAGACACCATAGATAAGGAAGACGAGGAAATAGATGGAGCCAATGCTAGCTCCAAAGGCCACACCTTTGTAGATGCCAAACTTCTTAGAGTCTTCGAGACACTTATCGTACCTGATAAAGACATAGTTGAGTACTCAACAGTGGTTCACTTGAGATGCACACTGCACACACTGAAATAAACTGAATAAGCAAGGTTTAATTCACATATTATGCTGCTAGCTGTTACACAAAAAGACACAGTTTAGAAATCTCTTGGCTCTTTTGTTAATAACCAACCACTGTGGAGGATTGGTTGGTGGAACTCATCATTGGTGGAGATTGGAGCATGTGACGATGTGTCTTATTTGAACTCATATGTCATATATATCTAATGACTGTTTATTATAAATATTAAGGTAGTATAGGATATGTACCACATGGAGATAAATATGGAAGTAGTAACAGAAAGGTTGCACTTCTTATTTTATGTACTTATTTGGTGATTTTTCATTTCTGTATATCAAGCATAAAGAATGCAATTATTCTTAAGTTTAGTATATAAGAGTTTAGTTTCATGATTAACACCTATTTTCATGATCATTAATTTCACAGTTGCCAACGTTCAGTGACTTCTCTTCTAGCAGGTTGACCATCCACATTGGGGTCATGAATCCTTTGTATTGAAAGTACGAATCCTTCACAACCACTTCTTGCTAACATATGGCCATACATTGAGGGAAATCATGATCACTACTTACATAGCTATAACAAGCTCACCTCTCCCACTCCTTCCTTTCCCCTCCATATGCCTGCACTGTGCTGATGGATCCAAGGACCTCATGTGCCACACACCCTGCTGAGGCATAGTACTTCTGCTCCAGGCTGGAAAACAGTCCCCCCATCTGGAAATGGTGATTGAAACAATTACTAAAAATCTTAGAAATAATTGACCTGAAGCAAGAAAAGTTGTGAGGATGCTACCACATCTTTCATATTTCCAGCACTTTCTTACGAGTTTAGAACATCATGAGCACCAAAGGGGGTGAAGTTCGAGACAACAATTGACATTTTTCTATAATGACTTTCTTGAAAACTTTACTCACTGAAATTTATTACGAGAAAGGCATTGTCTACTATGTCAACTGAGAGTTGGTTGAGATATTTTTTCTTTAGTGTGAGTACCGAGGTGAACCTTCCTCATTATCCTTTAACTGATTAAATGCCATAAGGCACAAACTCGGACATCATCACGAATATTAAATTGAAGAATTCGTATTACGCTTCAGTACTCCATATGTACAAGCCCAATACATGGCTCGATTGACTAAAAATAGTTTTATAAACTTTACTTCTGGTTGAACGGGGCGAGCGATCATTTTTTAAATGGCTGACAATAGAGGCCGCCTTCATGAACAATCTCTTTCTGGCTTTTCCTTCTGTTTCTGGAAGTTCTTGATATTCGGAAAGCTGCACAGGCACATATGCTTACCAGGAATTATTCTGTTCCTTCGTTCGTCAACAAGGAGGTGCTCCTGGATGGATTTCTTGCTGTATGTTTTGTTGTAAACTATAGCAACGTAGCACCATAGCTTTTGATTGCTAACTTCAACGGAGCTAATTCTTATACTTAGACTGCAGCTTATTGTATTCTAATATGAATTGTTTGAGAAGTTTAATTAATTTTTTTAGCTACGAATATAATTATTACAACAAACAAAGTCGGCATTCAATCAGTTATATGAAAATATAAAATGTTAAGGCGTAAGCAAAAATGGTTAACAAGAAAAAGTCATCAGTAGTTAAGCCTAATACAGCACCACTGAAAAAGTTAAGGCCTGTTCATAGTATGATGCTTGTTGAGCATATCATATTGTAAGGTCATATTGAGCATTGTTCAATATATATAAGAGCGTCTGTTTGTCTGTTATTAGGCACATCTATTTGTTAATTTTACAACCTTCATCATGAATAAATACCATACATACTAGCATACTAGCTTAGCAATGCACTTGTAACATATTTAATCCTTGATGAAGGCTAGAGCATCTAGTCGAAATGTCGAGAGTTGAAGTTGATTATTGAGAAGGTTATTGTAATGTCAACTGAGAATTCATTGAGAGTATTTGTTAATTGTATAGCCCTGGTTTTCTTACCGATTTGGTTACAGTTGCATTGTTATTATTATTATTATTGTTGTTCTTGTTCTTGTTGTTGTTGTTGTTGTTATTATTATTATTATTATTATTATTATTATTATTATTATTATTATAAAATTGCAGCACTTTGTAATCAGTATATACTGCAGACACTCAGTTAATGACATCAAAGGCAGTGCAACATATGACTGATGAGATGGTATAATTATATACACCTCACAACTTCAGTGCCATGCACAGAGTGAAGTCGTAGTTGAAGTTAAAATATCACAAGAGAGGTTAAATCATTGAATCTCCCACACATGCACAAGTTAATTGACTAGCTAGGGCAAGTAAAAGTAAAAACTGGCACGGAATCTTTGGCACATTTCAATACACAACAAGAACAAAAAAATGTTTTATGAACCCCAAAAACTATATTGGACTGACCTGTTGGACTGACCTGTTTAAGGAAAGAAGAGTGTATCCATGTAGATCATGATCAGTTAAATCATGCTCACCAACATTGCATTTATAACCAGTTATTTACCGATATTGTACTGATTTTAAATTAAATGTTAATCTTACTGGTTGTGGTCTGCATGGATACAAACAGATCAATCAAATGTAGCTGCATTTTTGTTCTTATTTGAAGTGTTTTGTCTGTTATAGTTGAGCAGTGGAGGATGACACCAAGTCAGAGTTCTCCAAAGTCCAGCTCACAGCTTCTGGGTCTGCCAGGCTTTAAAAACCTTTTCCAACTTAATTGTTGTTGCATATATCACATAATAATGCCTTTTTGCTACTGTTGACTGTACCCATGTAGGGTATTCTACAGCCTTCTTTAAGGACTTGTAACTCCACTAGCCAAACAGCAGATGTCTTAGAAAAGGATCAGCTTCAGCTTCTTTACTTGGGAACAGTTGCCCGAGAGCGAGAACTTCACAAACGAAACAGCAAAGCTGAGTGAAGTCATTCATTCTGCTTATAATACAGCATGTGTGTTGGCTTGATTGCATCATCGATGAAACTGGTCACCATATGCTCTTTCTTACCAACTGCTTTATTCCACAATTAAGAAACAAGTTGCTCGTGAACATGAATTGGAATATTTGGCTACTAAAGTATTTGTGAATGGACCCATTATGTGCAAGTTATGTGAGGGGGAAAGAAGAGACGATATAAGATGATCCTTGAAGATGGATTTTAAGGTGCTTTCTTGTACTTTCAACATTTTTTCTTGTCTGCCAGTTTGATACCTGATGTCAAGGCACACTGGGAGAACTAATAGCACAATCAAGACAGCTAAGAATCTGCCAAAATGAGTTTTAGTGTGTTTTCAGTGTCCACCATTTTGAAATAGGGGTCAAGCCAGTAGAGGGGATGCTAGTGCACTCCCTGTAGACCTTTTTGTATAGATATATTAAAAAAACATGAACATTTGCTTGGGTGCTCACCATTATACATGCAGAGATAAATGCATGGGCAGTCAGTATATCCTATTGCTCCATAGTTGATATTACGTACATTATTATACAGTGTGTGAGCTCACTTTAGAGAATAAGAAGCCTGCCACACCCATGAAGGGTACGATGGAGAGAAGGAGGAAGGCTAACTGGTATTGCCTCACCATACCCACCACAATGGCTGCCAGAAAGGTGGACATGTATTGAAGAAATATTCCAATGTTATCACCGATAGCTTCGCGGATGATCTCTATTCCACTGCAAGTCATAATATAGCAAGAAGGTATTGGTTGGTTAGCCCCTACACAAGCACATACCACAGTTCAACAATAATAGTTGATGGATAGAACGTAACACAGCAGGCGTGTATATAATCTGTAGATTGGAAAAATAAATTATGCACATGCTATATTTAACTCGATTTGTAGTAGTAACACCAGTCCTTGCTTGTGTGTGTGTGAATGGAGAAGACGTGAAAGAAAACCAAAAAATTTATAAACACATTCCTCACAATTGTGACTTCACAGTTAATAGTGCTAGATAAAAGAATCCTCCCCAAATAGCAATCACTCTCAAATTCATTGCACAATTGCATTGTTAAGAGGGCTTTCCTTGATTTACTAAGTGCACCTTCAGAAGAAATGGTTTCATAATCACTTGCCCAACCACAATAGAGATAGAACATATTGCAATGTGAAGTAAAAAATATGATGCAGCCTTCAAAGTTAATTATGTGGTTTGCCGATGCTGATTGACTACCATAGATGCATGTATGCACAAACTCAGCAATATATATATAGTCATAGGAAGCAATGAGACTTTGGGGGGTGGAGAAGCTGACATTCAGTCTAGCTAGGTTTCCCAGTCTCTGTAATCATGCCGGGTCATGCCATGCACAGGTTCTCAATTACTTTTCAGGACTTATCCACAAAACACATACCCACACATACCCAAAAATGTTAAATGTCATGATGATAATTTTCCAAAATACTGTTTTCTTCTCCCATTTGCAGCAACAAAAAATAACCTGCACTTTGATGATGTTGATGCTGTCAGTTCTTGACTTGTGACAGTGTATATAGCAACAGGACATAACTAAATCTTTCCTGTGTCATAGAAAATCTAAGTCTTGTCATTGCCAAATATGTTCTTTTAGAACTTTAATCAAGGAATAACCAATCTCATTTAGTGCCAGACTCATTGCCAGACTCATTGCTGGCCACACAAATTCTTTATTGCTATTCCAGTTGATGCACTATACATCCTGACAATATCTGGAAGAATCCATAGTTGAGTAGTAAGCCTGATCATGTTCAGATCATCTTTGTACATTTCTTCAGGTATGACAACTACTCCAGTGAGAGAATTGTCTGCTCAACATCTGCAACTAAATTTAACTTATTATGCTACACATGACCTCCACTTATGTCTAAAGTAGTCTTTTGGGATTTCACGATGACAACATTCTGCTTCCTCAACTCTTTGCCTAGTGACTTTCTGTTATCTTGGTAGAACTGATTCTGAGCTTCCTTCACTACCGACTCATTAAATCTATCATAAGCATCATCATTTCTCTGTCTTCTAAATGAGATTCTGCACAAACTTTGCAGCTCCTTCTGCTTCCTGGATCGCAGTACCTTTGCCCTATGAAGGCATTTCCTCTTACTGCTGAACAGCATGAAGCATAGTTTGAAGCATAGTTTGATACCAAAAAGATAGTAAGTTTTCCATACATCTAAAAAAAATCAAACTTTATTGCATATTCATCACAATCTGCATCGTTCACTTCCTCCAGTATTGTGCAAAGTATATTAAAGTTTGAAAGAAAGTTCCAATAGCACCAGTTCAAACTGTCCACCTTGAGTGGCTATAGGACATTTGTGTTGGGTGACATGTGACTTTAAAGCCTCTATGGAGAGAACTTGATCAGCTTGACTTGGGAATCACTCTCAACCCCTTTCGCCTTGAGAAAAGAGAAGCTGCAAGATGAATATCCTTGTTGTGAGTTATGTTACAGGCATACAGAGTCTTTGTAAAATCCAGATTTTGTTTACAATAACCAAGTATTCTATCGACTAGATGCTCTAGCCTTCATCAGGAATATAATTTCAAGTTGATTATTGAGAAGGCTATTGTAATGTTATTATGTCAACTGAGAGTTTTGAGAGTGTATTTGTTTTTTTTAATGTCAGTGGAGTTCTAAACTGCTGTTTATCATACTTGCATTCTAATAAATTATTCCTGATTATAGTTTGTATAAAAACTCACACACAAACTAGTAAGTAGAACAAAAATAACTGTAAATATATGTGCATGTGTGCAACAATAATCACTTGCCGAAATCATTCCTAATGTTGCTAAAGATTAGTAGTCTCAAAATCTGAAATCCTCAACCCCACCAATACAAGAAAGCACACAGATTGGCGAAGAGAGAAAAAGGGAAGACCATCTAAAGTTTGACAATATCCTCTTTACACTCCACCTAAAGTCATTGTGACTATGGACTAAGTGTACCAGAATTATTCCCAGTAGGTTCTCTGAAGTGACATTGGTTTCTGAAATGGCATGGAATGAGGCTTTCTGAAATAGTATTGTCCTGCAAGAGATGTGTGTATTTATCTGAAGTGGCATGAATTAGATTTTCTGAAGTGGCATGGAATAGAATTGTTTTCTAAAATAGCACAGAATATCTAAAATCCAATGAAATACTTTTCTGGAAGTAACATCAAATTCACTTTCTGAAGTATATAGTCTGAAGTGGCAATGACCTAAGCCTTGAAGTACATGTCAAAAATTAATACTCCTTGGCATTTGAAAAGCCATTTCACTACAGGTCAAGCAAGTCAAGCAATTCTATAGCATTTCTTTTGGATGCTATGGCTATTTATCATCATTGTCATGCCATCATCACCACCACGACCATTATCACTTTCACTGGCATTATATAACCACTAAGTAACTCACGTAGAAAGATGACTAGCCACATTCCCAGTGTCGTTGAGGTCAAACCATGCCTGCTCCTGCCTCAGGATGCTGTTATAGTACCTGAGTCTTATATTGTATACCTGGCGCTCAGCTGGCAGCTTGAAGAACCAGGTCTGAACCATCCCCATCAGGAAGGCACACACGGCAATCCCAATGAAGATGTAGACAAGTCTGTTTATCTCGTCGATGAAGAGCTGGTCTGTGAGACAAGTGGTATCAGCTCCAACTACTAGGGTGAGCACATCTTGGTATGTGAAATCAGTGCATGACAGGTTTGTAATTGGATCGACAAAAGTGTAGCGTCTGCTGCAGTCAACTGTCATGTTGATGAAAGAGGTGAAGTTTAGAATGGTGAGGGTGCTGCTTCTATTGTTGTCAAGTGGGCAAGGAGCAACGGACAACTCTGTTCTTGTAATCGCTTGGTAGATGAAGGCATTGGTAATATCACCAAAGATAAACATGGCCACAGGAAAAGCAGCTCCATGGAGAATGGAGACCAGAGTACCGACCACCATCAGCACAACATCAAGACATGTGGAATAGCGGAACTGTATATGACATGACGGATATATGCAAGCATGACTTTGTAAGGCAGGAGGCAATGAATAATGAACATGAGAGAGAAAGAGTGAGGAAGGACTGGAGGGATAGGTATGATGGGGTGGAGGAATGAGAGAGATGGAGGAGGGAGAGAGATGGAGGATTGAGAGAGGTGGAGGAGTGAGAGAGATGGAGGATTGAGAGAGATGGAGGATTGAGAGAGATGGAGGATTGAGAGAGGTGGAGGAGTGAGAGAGGTTGAGTTGTGAGGGAATGGAAGTCTGAGGGAGGGGAGGTGTGAGGGTATAATGGATGGAGAGAGTGGATAATTGGTGAAAACAACTTCTTGAACAGCATTGAGTAGAAGCAAAGTACATCCTTTCATTAGGTTCTTTAAGGTATACTCTAGTAATGTAGTAATCTGTCGGAGAATGCAGGAACAGACTTAATCGGCATTTCAAAATGGTGGACCACCAACCCATAACAAAATCAAAAGCAGCTTCTTCATCTTCTCGATTTCATGCGTAAAAAATAGTCTGGCCAGCGAGACAATCTATATGGTGGTTTCAGCTGTTTAAATCAGAAAACGATTTTCAAGCTTACCTTAAAATCTTAAAAAGAACATAAAATTGGGCTTCAAGGTTCTTCCTATCTCTCAACAAACTCTCACGTTCAATATCACCGTCGTCTCCACCCCACTATACAATCCTACACATGTCCTCACAAGTTTCTCCTCTATTCCATACTGCCCCAACTTGTGCCACAGTCCCTCCCTCCACACGCTGTCATATGCCTTACTTATGTCCAGGAAAGCCAGATATGAATTTTTCTTCTCGCTCTTCCTCACTTCACAAACTCCTCTTAATTAAGGGGTGACAGGGTAAATTTAAATTTTTTTAACCTGTGGTTACAACTTTAGAGCTCAGTAGATTCTGCAAACTTCATGGTATGGACTTGATATATAGCTCAAAAGATAGGTATCTCTGTGTGCTCTCTTTTGATACTAAAATATGTTTCATAAGTATAACTATAGGCAAGTTACTAGACCCTAAAGCTGAATCGCCGCAACCTCTGCCAAAACCACTCCGAAGTGCAAAAACATTTAAAATGGTAGAGCACATGCAATCACTGGTTTGAATAGGCGTTAAAAATGTATTACCTGCGAGGGTGGAAAATTGAGGGCGTTGACAATCAACGCCTTCAATTTTGCACCCACGTGTCTGACCAGGTAATAAAATTTTAACGACGGTCATTGTATGCGCTAGCGTACCATTTTCATGCAATTCGCAACCCAGAGTGGTTTCTCTGAGGTTGCGGCGATTCAGGTTTTTGAGGTCCCTCCGCTTTAGAATCTAGTAACTTGCCTATAGTTATGCCTATGAAACATATTTTAGAGCTCTAAAGTTGTAACCACAGGTTAAAAAAAATTAAATTTACCCCCACCAACCACTGGTCCGAACATCTCCTCCACTCCTAAATCCTCCTTGTGCTTCTCTCAAAATTCTATCCTCAGCAAATCCTCCCAACCTCCTCGCCAACACTCTCGCAAACACCTTCACCACACTACAACATAATGTAATTCCCCTACTTCGTCCTCGTCGCCATCCTTGTGGAGAGGTACTAGTAAACTCCTCTTCCAGTCCACTGGGCAGCACTCAATCCTCAACACCACCTGCACCATCATCTCCACCAACCTTTTACCTCCATACATCAGCATCTCATTCAACATACCATCAAGGCCTGGTGCCTTTCATCTCTTCAAACATTTCATTACCTCTACTACTTCTTCCCAACTTACTTTTTCTTCACACATATCCACTCACATCTCCTATCTCTAATTCTGATTGCATCCTCTTTTTTCCTCCCCATCTCTTCCCAGTGTTTTGCCATATATATAATACATGTAGTATACACATAGGCTTACCAGCTTGAAGAATGATACAGGAGCATTTTCACTCTTAGTTTCTAGTCCAACCTCTTTCAGCGACATTGCTACACACAACTTATCACGAAGTCACAGAAATACTTTGTGTGGCTCCACGAGAGCACTGCTCGTGTATCGCGCGTCGCTCCCCAATGTAACGAGATTACAAATTAGGGTTGGCGGTCTGGACTGTCTAGGGATTTTGCGTAGGCAAGTATTGAAAGGATCATATGTTGCAGCTGATTTGCAAATCGTCAACCTGCAGACACTAAACTCCTCAGAACTCACAGTCCACTTCAAGTTCTGGCCCTTATTTATAATTATTTTAAGTTTTAGTATAATTATATTCTAGCTAGAAAGTCGTCCTTCTCCTCAACCCAATTTGCATCATTGCAACTCATTTTCTGAGATTTTGAGATAGATAACCTCTCATGTATGAAGTTCATGAAATGCTAACTCAAAAATTGGCTCTTCCATCCTTGGCATTTTAACCGATCACATTATACATTGAGGACATCCTGTGTTGAAGTAAATCATAATACAAGCACAATTTTGTTCTCATATATATATATAATGCATGATAGAGTGGAGGTTGGTTTTATTAACTGATTTTAAGAAACTAGCAAAAAAAATCCAGAGAATTTTAGTCTTCGGTTCAGGGATGCACTGACAAGGTTGAATGTATGCTGGAGGAACATTTTTTAGTTCAGGAAGGAGGGATGAGGCTTTGTAGTTTGAGGTTTTCTATCTCAAACCGAGTGTACATATATAGCTGCTAAAAGTATGCCACTGGAAGTTTTAAGTGGGTCAATCTTCATATTACGCCGTGTCTGGATCTAGTAAACTTTGGCTTCCAAAAGCATTCTCGATCAATTGCATTCAATTTGCACACCAATCTTTGCTCTTCTGCAAACTCATTCCTCATCAATGTAAGTCAAAACTTTGACCAGTAGAGCTCCAATCATCAATGACATTGGTCAGAATTGACATTGGCTAGTCTCGGGTGTTTGTCAGGTAATGTATATACTATGTATGATGTATTAAATTATACCTGAATTGTTTGAAATACTACGACATCTGAGATCACTTTGACTTAGTGAGTAACTGATGGACAAATTTGACTATGCAGTGTGTGAACAAACACTAATACCATATTTATCCAGTTTTTACAATACCTTGTACAAGTCACAAATCCCAGAGGATATGATATATAGTGGCCTTAAACAATGTTATGATAGAAGACAAACATGTACTAATAATGGATCTAGCCTATATATCTGTTCACAGAGTTGAACCTTTTTATGATATATATTGCTAGAGTATCTGGCCGAAACATCGAGGAGTAAGATTATTATGAAAGTTACTAATCTATATATATGTCAACTAAGAGTTTGCTTAAAATTATTAAATAGCACCTATATATAAATCTTTCTATTGGATAGAAACTCCAGATAATAAAAGATAAAACCCCAGACCAAGTAACTCATATCTCATAGAGTTTGCTCAAATCATATAAAGTTTTGCTGGCGAGATACCCTGTTTGTTCTTCCCCTCTGAGCTTGTCAAACAGTTCTTTGACCTAGTACAACACAGACATGAGAATAAATATATGCCACATGGGAAAATCAAACAGCATTGAGATAGCGTAGCTATTTGGAAGCAGTATGAATTGATAAGAGAACAGTATGTGGCATAATTGTAGCTATATAATAACACACCATCTAGGCACATAATGTTTGTTTGTCTGTCTGTATGCTAGCTTATAATTCGGGACTCCATGGGCTGATCCAGCCCAAACTCTGGTGTCAGGGAACTACACAAGGATGGTTAGATTCGATTTTTGCTTGTTTGGGAGGGAGGAAGTAGCTCACTTTAGGGAATTTTCAATTGTTGGCCATTTTTATATACCTCCATTACAAAAAAGCAAACTAAAAACTTTTTGGGGGACTTAAAAATTTTCTTTTGTGGTCCCAGAAAGCCACCAACGTTTGGTTTGAATCACCCCCTGTAGTCCAGTGTTATAAGCACACATCAATGCTACAAAAGGGCTGGGGGAAAATAAACATTTCCCAAATGTGTCATCCCAAAGCCTGTTAACAACACATGTACACAAACATGCACACACACACACACACACACACAATCACTTGCTTGGAGGGTATAGGGAAGAAGATGTGGTTCCTGGACCCTATGTCCCCCAATGGCAATTTGATAGCTAAATTTCAGGTTTCATAATGTGGGTGACATAATTGGTCTTTGTCAGCCACACATTTTATGAAACCTGTAAGTTTAGGCCACTGGTATAGTTGGTCAGGTTCCAACCGGACCACTTTCTAGCTAACACATCCAAGCATGTGACGACCAGTACCAATCAACCACTCTTCGCGTGTCGTCAACAACTCCACTTCTCTGTTGAGTAGCTTTGATTGCATTTACTTCATGATTGTTGATCTTACCAGCAACAAATGCACCTTCTGAGCGATTGTTTAGTGCCCTTCATCACATCAAGTGATACCTGAGGACCACACAATGTCTCGGGCAAAGCTGAACCATCTTACAGTCCTACACGACCACCAGGACAAGTACGATAATCTTCACTTGAAAGCTCTAGGAAAAGAAGAAAAAATGAAACCAGCTGTGTTTGGGTTCTACACTAACTTTGAATATTATCTACATTCTCTTGAAAAAAAATTTTTTTTACTTTAAAAATCATATGTGTCTGTGGTATTTCATGCTCGAGAAAATCAACCCGACAACTTCAAATATGGTGGCTAAGGCCTTGTTAATACAACTATTTCTATATAAGAGGTGTGGCCCACCATGTGGATAGTGTTCATGTGTAATGTCGTGGTTCCCCTACCTCAGGAAGAGCCAGTGGAGATCAGAGATGCAATGAATGATGTCAACCTTACACACATCCCTCTCTTCCCACCTCCAGGGAGCCGCCAGCTGCTGACACATCATTGTGTTCATGTCCAATTTTCGGGAGAGCCTAACTACTGTGGTCTTCATAATTTGAGGGGAGTGGGGCTGTAAGTAACCCTGTGGTTTAAGTGCCTTTTTAGGGTCTTAAAGATAATTAGCACATCAGCTAACAATGAATTACAAGGTCAACCAAGTGACTCTTGACCTCAGCTATCAGCAGGAGATGAAACAACTCAACTGCTGGTCGGCTTACAATAGGATGGCTGATTGTAGGATGACGAGATAGATGAGGAAGGACAAGCAAGAAGTGTAGTCATCTTTCATTTACTGAAGGTGCTTGATCATTATAGAGTACTGAACAACTTCTCAGCACGCCACAACTGTGACAGCAACTTAACCAGAAGGGACGACAGTTGCATTTTTACAAGTTACTAGACCCTAAATTCGAGGGACCTCAAAAACCTGAATCCCAAAAACCTGCTATGTGCTAAAGATTTGAAATTGGTACCAGTGGCTAGAGGAAGCCCTAGGCTATTCAATGACCTTTTTCATTAGGCGTTAAATGTAAGTACGTGGTCAAGCGACGGGTGGAAAATGATTTTTAACGATTTTTGCGTAATCAATTTTTCCACTCGCGCGCTTGACCACGTACTCTAATGAAAAAGGCTTCCTCTAGCCACTGGTGGTACAATTAGCACTTAGCAATCTAGAGTTATTTTGGCTGAAACATATTATATATTATTTATTTATTTTTACGTCCAGTATACACTTTTTATCATGACATAGATATAGATAGATAATTTATTCAAGGGTAAGATGAAAGTATCTTTAGTTGAATTTGGCCTCGGCTGTTACGAGATCAACCTGAGGGGAGATATACTTTTGGGTGCGACCGCTTGCTGATCGTGCACCTCGGATGCACTGTATTGATGCTCGGAGAAGAGTGAAGGAGAGTTTGCACCTCATCCATGCAAGAGTGTTGGAGTAGGACTGATCGACAGCATTGAGGCTAGTCGTTTGAGTGATGTGGATGCAGGCCACCTGTGAGAGCCATGACCAGTGGGGTGAACGATCCATGTTCAACTTCTCTCACTCGCTGTTCGTAAGACCCCCTCTCATGCTTTCTGTATGTGGAAACTAAACTTTGTAGGTGGTTGGAGGGGGCGTGTGGATTAAATACTCTGACATCAAAATATGTTCATTCATAACGACCGCCCCAGAAACCATTGGCGGCGATGTCCAGCCTGGCTCCATCCTCTCTTATTGCTGAGGCACCCTTCAGGTTTTCTCCCGTGATTGGCTGCAAGTTAGGCTATGCACACATCATACATATCTCAGACATCCAGCAACCTATTGTGTCTCGTACCTTATTATGCCTGATGGATGGGAATCCCCCCTTGGGGCATGAAAGAGCATGATCAGTGGAAAAGGGTGTGCCACAGGCACAGTTTGTGGGAGTGTTCTGTGGAGGCCATCCTTAACGGAGTGCAAGAGCATCTCTAAATGCTCCTTTGTGAAGGATGAGGTTGTGTTCCTCCAGAGGAACTGCAGATAGCCAGCTCGAGGCACCCTTCTCTTGAGCCCCGTTGTAATGTGTTAGACAGGTTGGGTCTAAGGGTGTCTGCAGCTGCCTTTGATTGTATCTGTCTCTGCTTGCGGACCTCATTCTTTGCCACAATTTGGGCCTTCATTGTATCCCAGGAGTACTTTGGGTCCGCTTCTCAATAAGATGGCTCATTGGTGAAGCTATCTGGATGGAGGCATCAAATTCTAAGAAGGAACGGCTGGCAGATTAATGATTCCTAGGCCTCCCAGTCTTGTTGGAAGAGCGAATAGCTCACGTATGGAATCATTTGGTGGGGCCCTGCCCAGGTTGGGATCAGTTGTGATCTGATGACATCCTCCAGGGGCATTAAACATATTTTTAGCATCAAAAGAGAGCAAGAGAGACCTATCTTTTGAGCTAATATCAAGTCCATACCATGAAGTTTGCAGAATCTACGTAGCTCTAAAGTTGTAACCATAAGTTTTAAAAAAAATTTTTTTTAAATGCAACTGTCTCCCCCAGAAACAAATGCTAAGGCAAACTTATCTAGTAAGTGCAATAAACTTAGCAAAAAAAGATAACGTGAAGCCTTGTCCGATGTGCAGCAACAATAAACTGGTATGGTTCCTTCTCAATGTCAGGAAATGTTCAAATTATGAGTGACATATATAAGTATGCAGATAATTGAGCCAATGCTGATAATTTTCAGTGTACACTATCTTGATCATCCATGGACGACATGGGATGATGACAGCAATACAAGACATGTATGATTTTTCCTACACACAACTTGTGTATCACAGGTCTTTACATTTATAAGAAAACTCCAATGAAAGTGCAGTGGCTCCATTCACAAACAGTTGGTAATGATCGTCCATACACTAAACACACTTGGGTGCAGGGAATCTAACTGAGTTGAGTGAAACTGCACATTTTCACCCCCAAAAGTGATTAGCTGGTCTCCTTAGAAGCTCACTATTGTGATAATAGTTAACAGCCACATCTTCAATAAAATCAGGTATACTATTTGTGGTCCAGATGAGTAGGATTGCATATGCGTGACTTTGATAATAAAAAGAAGGATCATGTAGTAACTCCTTATGTAGCAGGGATGAGTGAGGACATTAGGAGTGTCTGCAGGAAGTTCACAACATCAGAGTCATTTTCAGATCAGGAAGAACTCACGTGAGTTTTAGCATCTCTGATGAAGGCTGGAGCACCTAGTCGGAGCGTCTGAGAGTTCAAGTTGATTCTTGAGGTCACTGTAATATTAAAAAGAGTTAAGAATAAAAGAATAAAACCTGCAATGATTGGTTAGTTCTAAGATGATCCTCGCAGTGGAGTGGGAAGATGGTTCACATTGGGAGGGACAGTCTGTGTTCTATATAATTATACATAATACAGACCAGGTTAATTTTATTGGGAGGGGGAGTGGATGATTCCATTTGGATCAAACTGGGGACTTTGAATAACGACAAAAGGACAAACCCACAGAATTCTCCTATTACAGTAAGGTGACATTACCCCACTCCGTTGTTTTCAAGCTGGTGGCCTCTAGGTATACAGACTAGACAGACAGACCTATATATCCTTTGTGAATGGCGATTTTTCTTTTCTTTTCAAAGTCATCCCATAGAATTTTCTGATGTTGGTAAGGAGAAGAAGAAAAAAGATGGAAAAATAGAATGTGGATGATTTCAACTGGAAACCTTGAAATAGGGGGTTAATGATTTCACCCATATTGAAATGGGGAGCTTGTTAATGGGGGGAAATCCTTGAAGAAGAATTTAAGTGTTTATTCACATTCTTCTATGTTTGTTGTTGTTTGTTGTTGTTTGTTGTTGTTGTTTGTTGTTGTTGTTTTTGGTCAGCGAGGTTTACTACCTTAGTGACAAGCAAATGCTGGGAGTTTTTCCCCCCTCTTTTGGGGAGGAGGGTGTTAGACATTATATACAATCATAGATAAGCTAAATATAAATAAGCCAATTATTATGGGAGATTGCAGAGAGAGTTAGCAGATAGTGAGAACAGGTGATGAGGAATTAGTTTGGCATTATAATGCTATAGCTTCACAGACTATTTTGTTTAATCAAACTTTGGCATGTGCCTGACTTTCAGGCCACTATTCATGGTGCAAGGGCAGATTAGGATCTGCTCTCTCTTCAGCATGGCGATGCATCACCATCTTTTCCTAATGCTTTTGTATATGGCATTTGGATGGGGCTAAGTATAAGAATGCTAGGTTTTGCTCCTGAATCACCACCCCTGTTTGGAGAGTCAGAAAAAGGACTCACTACAGTATATTGGATGTTGTAGCTACACAGCTCTAAGACAACTAAGGAAATTGTTCTATATACCTTCCATGGCAACAGGATGAGAGTGTAGTGAATCAGCAATTGGTGTACATATGAAGTAAGATACTAATATCATTTTGCGTCGACTAGATTCTCAAAAGCCTGCCTTAAGCAACTCAAGGAATCGTCAATATGCCCACTGTTTATTTCTGCCAGCTTCTGGTGGAGAATTAGTACCAAGGCAAGCTTTCTTACCTTGTGCTTACACATTAGTATATACCAAGTGAAGCACAAAAAAATGCAAAGAATTGGAATCCCCAATCAGTGACAACCTCTAGTGCAATCCAGCACAAACTTCCAAATTTTATTTCCCTCTGTATATAATTAACCATATGCTCTACAGCTGCTCTGTTCTGGAACATAACTGTTAGCTACTATATACCTGGGTAGTATAATTGGTTTTTGGAATTGTACACAAAAATGTTACAAAAATACTGGACAATATCATTGCCTTGTTGCGACAAAACATGATATCACACATTACATTATTTCTCTTAGATTTGTTTTATTGGCTACTACCCCATGTAGATCCACACCTGCTGTCAACTTACAGTGAGTGATTGCAGTGATCTGACTTATAAAATTTCCAACTGCAAAACTGATTTCATTGTTTTTTTTCAAAAAAAAAAAACAATGAAAATGCTACCAAGAAATTGCAATCATTTTTAAAATCCATGATCACACTATTTATAAAAAAAACTCAATGTTATATTGTGTTTCATACTTTGTAATTTCCCCTGTGGTAAGTTGTGAAATCCCGAAGTAAACTAGTCTCCAAATATGACGGTCCTCGTGAAATCTTAAATGTTCACGGATCAGTTGTAGCTGGATAGTTGGCACAGCACCAGAAGGTAGGTCTGTGTATAGGTACACATCATACAAGATTTCAAATAAAAATTCTGAAGCAGAGTGTTTTTTTTGTGTTTTTTGTTTTTTTGGGTAGTGGACCCCCGGGACTTTAACGGTTATTGAAGAGTGAAAGAACTATAACCTTAGGGTATTAAACGAGGTCATAACATTTGGCGACGAGGATTATAACGGATTGACATGGATTATTACGAAAAGAGTTTTCGAGATGGCAGTGCATGGTTACTGTCTGCCTTTACTTCAGCAAACGAGGACTGGAGAGCCTATGTAGAAAGGCTGGAAACAGTACTTCGTAGCAAACAGTGTGGACACAACTAGCCCAGACAATGGAGACCGCGGAGAGAAACGCGACAGTTGCAGGGAGCTCTGTCTTATTCACTCATAGCAAGGCATCTAAGAAGCCTTTTACTACTTCTCGTCTCCAGAAGTGTGTTTGTTTCAGGTGTGTTAGTGACAGTCATTTAGCCGTTTTAAGGAAGCAGAATGCCGAGCGCATGAAAAAAGAAAGGACACATCGCTCGGGTGTGTCGCTCGAAAATGAGGTCAAGAGGACAGGATAATTCAAAGTCGCAGTATAGTTCGACTAGTACCAATTACGTAGAGGAAGAGCAGTCTAGATTGGTGGAAGATGGTACTTATGGTATGTTCACAGTAACAGACACATCATCCAAGCCATTATTCGTGCATATGAACTTGTGCGGATCCGTTGTGAAAATGGAAATTGATACAGGAGCAGCATTCTCTATTGTGAGCGAAGAGACTTACAATGGTATCAAGAGATCGGAAGTGACCTTACCTGTACTGTGGTGGTTGCTAAGATTGACCACCAGGAGGAGGAGCTTCCATTGTTCGTTGTAAAAGGAAAAGGACCAAGCCTCATCGGGCGAGATTGGTTAGCTAAACTTAAATTGAATTGGCACGAGATTCATCAGTTTAGCATGAATAATAAGGTTGAAGAACTCCTAGCCTAGTTCTTCCCTGTGTTTGCCAATGGGTTAGGTACCTTATTGGGCACTAAAGTAAGGAGGATTCATGTCAAAGAGGGTGCTCAACCTAAATTCAAAGGTGGGCATTGTCATTGAGTGCATATCAATATCGTATTGAATACAAGCCTGGGAAGTTACTTGCTAATGCGAATGCTAAGTCGGTTGCCAAGCCCAGTTGTCACATCCTCTGATTGTCTTCCTGCTGAGTTAAACCAATTGGTTCTTCACCTTGAGTCTACCCCGATTTCTTCCAAGGAAGTGAAACAATGGATTGAGAAAGATCCGCTTCTCTCAAAGGTGAAGAAGTTTGTAATGTGTGGATGGCCGTCAGTGAAGCTTGACCGAGAATTTCAACCGTATGAGTCTCGTAAGTTGGAACTCAGTCTTCTGGATGCTTGTTTACTGTGGGGTTCACGTTTGATTATACCCCAGCTTGGTCAGAAATGTTTGCTAGATCAGCTACATGAAACTCATTTAGGAATTAGTCGTATGAAGAATCTGGCAAGAAGTAATTTTTGGTGGCCAGACATGACTTCTGAAATCGGGTTATGTGTGCAGCAGTGCAATGTTTGCCAGGAATCACGACCACAACCTCCTGTGGCCTCCATGCACCCGTGGGAAGTAACAAAGCATCCACCTAGCTGGCCCGTTCATGGGTAACATGTTTTTAGTCTTGGTCGATTCTCATTCTAAGTTGATGGATGTGGTGATTATGAGTTCAATCACGTCCACAATCACCATAGAGAAGTTGCAAGGTATTTTTGCCTTCCCAAGACCACCACAGTCACTGATAATGGCAGTTCATTTATATATGAGTGATGAATTTCAGAGATTTTGCCAAGTGAATGGTATTCAGCATACGACGTCTGCACCTTACCACCCTTCCACGAATGGGTTGGCTGAGAGGGCGGTGCAATCTTTCAAGCAAGGGTTGAAGAGGACGGAAGGTGGATCACTGCAGTCCAAGCTATCAAGATACTTGTTCCGCTACAGGATAACGCCATACAGTATGACAGGGTTATCCCCAGCCGAGGTTCTGATGGGTCGTCGACCGAGATCCAAGTTAGACTTGGTTCATCCCGACTTGTCAGAGAGTGGAATCGTGCCAACGAGAGGACACATGGCAGCACCGGACGGGATCGTATTTTCCGAGTGGGTGACAAGGTTTTTGTTAGAGATTTCAGGTGCAAGAATGTAACCTGAATGCCTGGTATTGTTGAGCATGTCACTGGACCTCTATCTTACCGTTACATTGGGAGTCGTACGTCGTCATGTGGATAACATACGTCAGAGACAGAGCGAGTTAGGATCCAGCACTGTAAATGGTCAAGTGTCTGGACCTGCAATTGTGTTCCATGATATTCCTGTTCAAGTGCCAGTGACACTGAACCTGTCCCCTGAAGGGGGTGTTCCACATTCCGACTCAGTTGCGTCAGCCGTGGTCAGCTCTCCTCGCTTACCCCGTGTTAATGTGGATGATAACACTTCAGTACACATCCCTGATTGTGAGTCAACAACAGTACTGCGCAGGTCCGTCCGAAACAGACCTCCTCCTGATCATTTTAAGGGATCAGTGTTTTAATTATCGTGAATTTGTTATCTTTACTCTCTTATAAGCTAAGAAGGGAGGAATGTTATAATTAAGTGAATTGTATGACATTATTGTTCAATAGTCCGGACTCTAAATAAACGTTTTGAGTGTGTCATGTGTGATGCACAGATAGTGAGATCAAGATGTCTTCTTATAATGTCTGTTGTCTTCGGTTGTTAGTTTACTTGTTGATTAAGGACTTTCACGGTTGTTGAAAGTAAAAGAACTATAACCTTAGGGCATTAAACGAGGTCATAACAAAGACAAAGCACGAGAAAATTGAATTAATATTATACGCTAGATGTCCTTATACACTCTCACTATAAACTACAGGCTGTATTTACAGAATTGGAGATTTGAGGTGGGTCATCATAGAATCATCCTTCCATGCCTTGTTCTGATTATAAACCATCTTGTAATACACACCACCTTCTTGTTTGAGTAACTCCGAAGGAGCCCCAACCTCCACCACCTTCCCTCCTTTCATCACAGCAATAATGTCAGCATTGTGGATGGTGGAGAGGCGGTGAGCGATGATAATGGTGGTACGTCCCTTCCTGGCCTTGTCCAGGGCCTCCTGCACCACCTTCTCACTCTCTGTGTCCAGCGCAGAGGTGGCTTCATCCAGCAGTAGGATCTTGGGGTCTCTCACCAGAGCTCTGGCTATGGCTATACGCTGCTTCTGCCCACCGCTCAGCTGAGTTCCCTTGGCCCCCACATTGGTGTTGTAGCCCTGTGAGAGGAAGAGTTTTCCTGAATACTGTACATAAAGATTGACTCACACAAAGCTAAATTTCCTCACACCCCCTATAAATGATTCCACATTATATCTTGCACACTGCACATGTAGCTATTAGCCTATTGCTATTCACCATAGGCAGTGTGTCTATGAAGTCGTGGATGTTGGCTGCCTTGGCTGCACTAATCACTTCGTTGTCGGAGACTTCCTTGAAGAGGGCCCCATAACGGATATTCTCTGCAATGCTGGCATCAAAGAGGACAGGCTCCTGTGACACGATCCCAATCTGAGATCTCAACCATCCCACGTTAAGATCAGCAATTTTATTCCCATCCAGGGTGAGGAGTCCAGACGACGGGTCATACATACGCTGCACTAGAGCCAATATAGTGCTCTTCCCTGTTCCACTTGGTCCAACCAAACCCACTGTATGCTTAGTCACATTGAGAGAAAATTTGGTCAAGATTTCACTATCAGGCCGAGATCGATAAGAGAATCCCACATTCTGAAATTGTATTCTTCCCTTGCAAGTATCTTGTTTGGTTCCTTCTTCAGAGGTCCCGTCGATGAGCGAATGTCTGTTGATGACCCTGAAGACTTCAGTACTGGCAGCTTTAGCTTTCTTGCCATCAGGAGCAAATGCACCCACAGCACCAATTCCAATGGAGGTAAAGACAACGGCTGCAAACACTCTGAAGATATTATCGAAGGTGGTGTAGGTATAGTGATCAACTGGCTGAGTTACTTGGTAAGCACCAAAACGGAATGTGATGATGTAGCCAAAGAAGACAATGGCTTGTGAGAAGGCGTAAGTCACACCAAATAGCCAGGACAACCACAATGCTCTCCTGCAAAGTGAGATACACACAATTGATATGGCACTGCACTCCCCATTTTGAATCTGGTCTGGTACCTATAGGGTGGGATGGTGAATTTCTTAAAGATTCCATAGTAGTATCGCTCCAGCCCAAAGGCTTGCACTGTCTGGATGTCGTTCAAACTCTCTATGGCAATCTAAAAAGGAAGAGGAAGAACTTTTAGAATGACTGATGATTTTTCTTGCTGTCTGTGGTTGTTATTCGTGATAATGGAGTTCTCAAACTCACTTCAGTGGACTTCCTGAGTGTATCATGTGAGTGTCCCTCATTGCCTGTGGAAGCAGCGATGTGGATGATGGTGCTAATGACAATAACAGGCATGAAGCTAACAATGACCAGTGCAGTCAGCCATGAGTAGGCAAAGGCCACGCACAGAGAGAGCACCAGAGATATGGCTACCTCCAACAAAGACCCAATTTGTATACCAACTGCCTGTATATACACACAGACAAACATGTAGTAAATTGGTACTCTGCTTGACCAACAGGTGGAGTGGATGAAGGTCATGAAGCTCATTACAGTCAATCATGCTATCATGACTTATCAGTGGTATGGGTATGGGGATGTGTGCAAATATGAGGTGAGGTTGTAACTTCTTGCACTCACTCACCCCCTGCACCAGTCCTGCTTCCACTGACAGCAAAGTTGAGAGTGCACCAGTGGAGTTCTCTTCCTCATCGTACCAAGCCTTCTCCTGTTTGAGCATGGTTTTGAAGAGTAAGCTACGCACAATGGTGGATAACTTCGTCCCAGAGATGTTGAAGCTCACAAACTAAGCAAACACATAAGGAATAAACACACCAAGGAGAAGTGTTCATGTCATGCACTCACACATTTCACTATCTTTTACTAATCAAGCCTCAACTTCACTCATGTCTTTAAATATAAAACATGTCTTTCCCATTCCTATACAACTAGCAAATAATTTCTGTGGGGCTATGCATTTAACTAATTTGTGAAATATTTCGTGGTTTTATAGAGAATTTTCTGATTATGCTTGTGTGTTTGATAACCATACCTCTTTTCAATACGGGGCTGGAAAAAAATCTGTCCATGGAGAACTCTTTCAACGTAGAGGCTGTGGTTTGGTGTATCACACCTATAACGAAATTTGGGATGCGCCTTAAAGGTGAGTAACTGCAGTGTTCAAGTGAAACTGATAATAAATATGATCTTTTTGCTATGGCAGTGCTGAAATCTGGACATATAGTTAATCACATTCTCAGAAAAAGGTCTTCTATTGTTACAGTGAAGTGGAGTGATGCATTGCAAAGTTACAGGTGTTAGATGGCAGGTATCGAAACAGCCATGGCTAGCTATATAACAGTCCAGCAGAATTCAAGGAGTAATCTCCTTAGAGCTATATATATTCGTTGAAAGTGTGTTCATGGTTCTCAATTATTCTGTAGTCTCATGACCTTTACAGCAATCCATGGGTTAAAAAAAATTGTGGTTTTCTTTTACCCACGAAATATGTGAAAATGTTGCCCCATGGAATTTACCCGCAAACTTGTGTATGTGCAATATTGGCTGCGCTGAGTCACCAATCAGCTGTATGTTTTCAATACGAAGAGGCGATCAGTTGGTTTCCTCGGGAGTTTACTGTTGTGACAGTACAGACCTTCAACAAAACTAGGTCATCACTTATGATGCATGTACAGTTGTCCCACTTAATTTCATACCAGTTAATTTCATACCAGTTAATAGAATATATATACCTTTTTACTATCATACACATGTTTAAAAAAACTAGTTATTATCAGACTTTGTATCGTCGTAAAAAATTGTGGTAAATTATGCAGGAAATAATAACTATATGAACAATTGTTTGCTGACCAAATTATAAAATATAGCAGCTGCAGAATTCCAAATCAAGCACTTTTCTATGTGTATACATGCAGCTGTTTAATAGTCTTGAATCAGATTTCTAGTTTTGACCTTCATGAGCACTAAACGCAAGCCTATATATAGATCTATACAAAAGCTGGGCATTATCAAGCTTTCTTCAGAGATGTCTTGGGCTAAACTTTCTCAGCAGTTCAATTTCTCTCGGTACAATTGGCAAGACCCTGAAAAGGAAAGATGAAATTCTTGCATAAACTGCACTAAACCAAGTGGGTAATCGAAAGCGAAGGCATGCAAGAAAAGCATATGATGTAGAAAAAGATTTGTATGCTTAGTTTGCAGATGCCAGGGCTAGGGATGTTCCAGTCACCAAATACATTGGAAGAGAAAGCTAGCCATCTAGCTGTGAAGCTGGATAAAGAAATTTTAAAGGTGGAAAGTTAAGGGATAATTGGTGGTGACATACTTAACTTGTACACTGTTGAGCAAGAAGTAGAAATACTGATCTCTTCTTCTTTTACCGACTAGTTACATATGATTTTTGGTATTAAAACTGTACTCCTGATGATACTGGTACATCATAGATTTAGCTGGTCCCAAGGGTATGATATTAACAGGGAATGACTGCATCTTCATTTACACATAGGCATGTGTGTATACTTTAGTGACGAACAAGGCAAAGACTAGGATTGTTATTATAACGAGTAATCTCTTGTTGATGGCTGCTTTATATGGGATTGATTGACTAATCAACTTTAATGAAGACCACAAACATTTATAGAACTTTACTTATTAATAATTATAATGAAGATGAAGACCAATATTTTAAGTTCATTAATAGGTAAAGGGTCATTCTTGTGGGGAAATAATTTAATAGGGATAATAATACAAAAGTACTGAAATTCTGTTAAAATAATGGGCACAGCTGCTGAATTTCCAAACATGAAGCCCATGTCCAATTTAGTTTAGTAGCTGTAGTGATTCTAGTTAGTGAGAGTGCCTATATAGCAATTCTTCAACAAAGCATTAGCTGCATGCAGTATAAACTGCAACCCCAGGAACATCTTCAAGTTGAGTAAGAACATTTTCGCTTTCTAAATGACTGAAGCACAGACAGCAAATATTGCCAAGTCATTATAATATTGCTTGCGGGTGAAAATTGTTCACAATTGCATGACCACTCGTGAAATTTTGTGGCTCTTTTTCTTTTTCCATGAATTATTTCACCACATATATGGATTGATATGTCAAAAGAAACAAGAATTTACCAGTGTAGACCTATTGTGAACTTTTCACATTTTACCTCAATTCCATCTCACTGCAAAAGACCTCTGGGAAGTCTTTATCAAATTTAGCTGCCATTACACTACCTGAAAAGCCAATTAACATTTAGTCCAGCAGGCAAACTCTGTAAAAAAAAGGTTACTCTAACTATAGGCAATTGTAGCTCTTCCCACTTCACTTATATTGTTCGTACTCATCCAGACTCTGCAAAACATATATACAAGGTCATGAAATGTGGCCTACAAGTTCTATGGATAAGTTCTGATTATATATGAATTTTAAAAAATGCTATAATATTTTTATACTAGTTCTAAAAATAAGAGAGGCTTAAATGATGTTATATCTTCGTTTCCAGCCTGATATTTTAGTAATGTTATAGCAAAACAGGAATATTACTTAAACAGTAGGAGAAAGGTAATATTCGTGGAACTGAACCGCAGAAAAGTAATACTCGTCGAACTGAACTGCAATGATGTGGTATTAGTGCTAGTATGACTACTTGTGTTTTTCCCCCCTTTTCTTACAGCTATATATATATAGCAGATAGACATGCAAATATCAATAGTGCATGATTTGGCAGCTATAATTTCAAGCCCAATAAATACCCTAAAATGGAGGTGAGAGTTCTAAATTACTTAGCGGATACCTTTACAAATATTGCTATAGCAGAGGCAGTGCCAATTGCAATGAATCCAGCAGCCCATGGATGAATCCCGCTCAGAATTTGATCAACAGGTCTTTGAAATACTTTCAAGACTTCCCCAAAGATGATAGAGAAGGCAGGGAAGATAACACCATTCACAGCTGCCCCCATACAGCCCAACAGGAGCACTGGAAGCATCTTGGAATTGAGATGAATAAGATGAAATACTGAGACAGAAGAATTCTTTTCCTCTTCTTCCATGTCCACAACTATTTTCAAACATTTCTCGTCAGATTGATTAGCCCAACTGTCATTATCTTTTTCATTCTGTATGATACCTTCACGGGAAATGCTATCTGACCCAGAAGATAATGCATGTCTCCTTGAACTTCTTGCAATGCTGGCACTGCCACTGCGAACCCTGCGGAGAGTGTTAGAGAGAGACTGTGATTGTGTTAAATCCCATGTTTTCACAATGGTAGTGTGTCTCCTGGTCTTACTTCTCTTAGACAATCTCCTCTCTGTACTGGTGAATGTGCGCTTCAACGTATTCCTCCTTCCCTCATTAAAAGCCATGCGAATAGGAGGCTCAACATATGTCTGTGCTTTGACAAGGTCAAAGTAGTGCCCCTTCCGCTCTATGAGCTCTGAGTGTGTACCAATCTCTACCACAATTCCTGCCTCCATGGATGCTATGAGGTCAGCATCACGGATGGTTGACAGGCGGTGGGCAATGACAATGGTTGTCCTGCCAAGGCAAGCCTTGTCCAAGGCCACCTGCACCAAATGCTCACTCTCAGAGTCCAGAGCAGAGGTGGCTTCGTCTAGTAGCAGGATCTTGGGGTCTCTCACCAGAGCTCTGGCTATGGCTACACGCTGCTTCTGACCACCGCTCAGCTGAGCACCTCCTTCCCCTACATTAGTCTCATAGCCCTTGGGCAAGGAGGAGATGAAATCGTGTGCATTGGCCTTTCTGGCTGCCTCCTTAATTTCCTCTATGCTGGCCCCCTCCTTCCCATGGCGGATGTTCTCAGCAATGGTGGTGTCAAAGAGGACAGGCTCCTGGGATACCACTCCTATTTGTGCCCGCAGCCACTGGAGGTTCAGGTCCTTCACATTCTGCCCTCCCAACATGACCTGAGAGAGAGAGTACAAACATGGTAACTCAACAGCTTTCACTACCTATTATATATTACAATGTAGCATCAGCCACAGTAAAAGAAATTGCAAAGCAGCATCTTCTGTAGAACAAATTAAAAGAAGCATTTCCTGTTTTAGTAAAATCCCAGTCTTACCTCACCAGAATCTACGTCATATAGTCTCTGGATCATCTTGATGACTGATGTCTTTCCTGATCCACTTGATCCAACCAGAGCTAACTTCTGCCCGGGATTCACTGTCAGATTCAGACCGTTCAGCACCTGAGAAGAGTGACCATGTGCTGTCTAGAACTTGTAAATTTCACGAGAACATTATGGTTTCATGTCTCGATTGTTATGGTGATGTCATGTAACATATTTAGCTATCAAGGTGTATTAGTTTTGTGTGTGTGTGTGTGTGTATGAGTGTGTGGGCATGCATGTGTGTGTGTGTGTGTATGAGTATGTGGGCATGCATGTGTGTGTGTGTACGAGTGTGTGGGCAAGCATGTGTGTGTGTGTGTGCATATGTATGTGTGTGTGCTATATTAGCATGGCTATGGCCATCATTAAAAGTGTATGAACTAAAACTGATCTTCACGTTATAAGTTATTTATTTTGTTGGGGGTAGGGATGGCATTAGAATTCATCCATGTGCAACTCAATAAAGACAAGTTTTGTCTATGCCATATTTGGAGATGGCTTTAGATCTTTTACTAAATTCTCCATATTGGGATTCCCTTTTGAAAAACAAACAACAACAACAACAACAACACATATATGCCCAATGGATAGCAACTATCAGTGAGTATGGTAGTGTTCCCTATATTGGTTTGACCCCAATCTTAAAATGTCGGGGATTTTTTATTTTTTATCTCGGCTAAAACTCACTTTGGCAGCTTATTAATATAGTAGTAAAGAGTGGTTTCAGCCAATTCTAGCTCCCAAAACACTTCCAGAATGCTTTGAATCCTTTTGTTAAGGTAGTAACCAAGTAGACACACACACGGGTAACCCCACCACCAATGTTTATGAATCTTCAAGATGTTATATCTTATATCTACCATTCCTCCCATACGATAGGTCAATTTTACTATATTGCTGTTTCTCGATTCAGTTAAACAACTGGAAATTGGTTAAAAAAATCATCAATACCAATAATCATATTTGTGCATGCAGTATAGTCTAAGAGTATAGCAGCAGCTTCACATTTTCACTACACAGAAATGAATATTCAAGTGATTTTCAGCTGACTTCATTTATAATATCATCAGCTCTTGGTGTTGCTTTTGTTGTTGTTGTTTTTGCCAATGCTGTAACCGAATACTTTGTTCTTCATCAGGGAGAATTAAAAAAAAAAACATGCAAGGCATTTATACTCACTGGCAGCGCAATTCACACAAAATGGCATGGCATGATTTCACGCATAGTCTTGAGGGAGACCCAGCAATCAGGCTCTACATAATGCTGATCTTTGGGTGTAAGATGGATATGCAGCCCCTCCTTTACAAGTAATTCCCTATTTTCTGGCTCTATCAATCACTGAGGTTTCTTCCTTGGTTGATGGTAGTCACGTAGTTGCAAGCTTTCCAAAAGTTCTCCTTTCCTTATGCTCCTTGATCCGGGTCTCCAACCTCCTCCCTGTCCCTCCAATTTACATTTCCCCACAGCTGCAAGAAATTTTACGTGCTACTGAAGAGTGCATGGTAGGTAGGTGGTAGCTTACAATTATCTTTGAAGATGGTCTTAAAGTTTGTGCTAGGTTTAGAAACAATTCTGACGTTAAATTTTTCACAAACACATTTTACATTCTCAGCTAGGCCAGCCACATAGAGACATCCAACCAACAGACCTAGCTAGGCCCAGGGGGTGACCTCAGTGTCTAGAACACAACAGACTCTGCCTAGGAAGAGGGGGATGATGATTGGCCTTTTTCTATTTTCTCCACTTGGCTTTGAAGGAGGGAAGAGAAAAGAAAATGGAAGAAAATAGACTTTCTTATTAAGTTATCAGCTCCTATGTGACTGGCCCAAGAGAAGACATCAGATATATTCATGAAAAATTTAATGTCGGGATTGTTTTCAAATCAGGAATTTTTTCCCCAAGATCTCAGCTTACCAGGGTCAAAGGTAAATTGTAAATTACCGTGAGCTCATCGTTTAGTTTGTACGGAACTCCCTAAAATTTCCGCCGGCCATCAGCCAATTTCTGGCCAATGCATGAGATATCAATAATCTGAGTCACAGTAGTGCTAACAATTTGCAAAGAAAAACTAGAACAACCTGTGCTTTATAGCTATGAAACAACACACTAGATAAGTTTGTTATTCACCCACTATCTCTTATTTTGTCCTACTCCAGGGAACGCTAACGGTGATGATAATGCAAGATGATGCTTGACTGCAGTTCTCTGAGAATTGGTGGAGTAGCTCTCGACATTACAGCATCTTGGGATCGATTGGAGCATCTAAACAGTTAATGGAAAGATCGATCGGCTCTCAGAATCGCTCTTGAACGGCACAGATGAACGAATGTCAGTTATCACTTCCACTGACTGAGGCCTCCTCCATTGAACCAGCTCCTGGAAATGCTACAGATGAACAGCCCAACAGGAGTGGTTTCGTTATTGCCTCAGCTGACTGGCTGATCGACTGATGCTCAATACAGTAGCTCTCTACACCACCACAGCTCACAGGCTGCTTGACTGAATACTCTCGAAATACACATAGCTGACCTGCTTCTCGAATGCTGTGGCTCTGGACAGGATCAGTGATGAAGCCTCCCCCCACAAAGGATTAAAAAATGAATTTCATGGAGGGTCCATGCATTCTGCACAGGAATCAGAAACTAGTTTTGGCCTCTACTAGGTAGCTAGCATTCGATTACACCAAAAAAGTGTCCTAGCAATCTGGAATAGAGGCCTATCAAAACTGCAATTGGTATGACAATGTGCAACATACCATCTTTTTTCTGTTATTTTGTGCACTGAAGTGTTTATTGGTAAAACAAGATCAGAGGAGGTTGGAGACTAACCCAGATCAAGGAGCATAAGGATGCAAGCAGGAAAGGAGAACTTGGACAGTCTGTTGTCACAGAGCATGTGTTGAACCACTACAACCCAAGCATGTGGGAACAGATCTCAGCAATCAGTAGAGCCAGCAAGCAGTGGGAATTCCTTGTGAAGAAGGCACTACATATCTAAAGGATTGCCACCTCAGCCATCGATGTTAGGGCTGGAGCTGCCTGATTGCTGGTTTTAACTCTCAACACTGTGCAGGTAAAATCACGCCCGTCATTACATGCCTGATAGGTTACTGTGCTTATAACATAGTCATCAATGGCCTATCATGCATCGATTTTCAGTGGGTAGTTTATGGACAATGTGCTAGATATTTTACAGGGATATCCATATGCTTGTTGGAATCTTGAAAGAAGTGCATTCTTTGGAATCCCATCTCTGATTTACCTTGACAAAGTAATGACTACCGAAGTAGCTATTCCCATTTTCCAATGAATCGGAAATAGGATCATGAGTAGCCATGTACCAACTAGACATATGCTTTCATTTTAGGAGCAATTCCAAATGAAAGGAAAGAGCATCAGCATTTCCCACTGAACTGTAGTTTATAATGAGCAGCTAGATAGCTATTCTGATAATCCAACGGATCAAAATGGGGATCATAAGTAGCCCTGAATTAACAAGGAATATGCTGAGTAATGCCCAGTGAAAAGACAACGCATCAGCTATTCTCACTGCTTCTAAGAGAAAGGCTACTCCCAGCATTTCATCAAAGCAAAAGAAAGCCAGAAATGGCATTCATACTGACTTGTTGTGTCTACTTTGGCTGTTGATACAGACACTGGAAGGAATGGCTGTGCTCTTGCTGTGGCGCAACGAATGTATAGATTGATAATACCACTAATAGAGTGTGTCCTCTATGCGCAAGGGTTAGTTACACTCTGCTGAATTCAGTGGCACTAGTACATTTTAAAACCAGAAATTAGCTATGGCATGATTTGCATAAGTGGCTGATATTTTATGGGTAGTAAAAGGTAAGCCTTGCGGCAATTTATACTTCTGACGATAAATGCTAAACTACCGCAATACTTTATGGATCTCTTTCCCTCCTATATAACAAAAAGGTTAATAAAAGACCTTGAAAGAGGCTATGGCCTTTAGTTAGAACCTTGAACAAAGTTCTGAAAGTGATCCAAAGCTAAGTTATGAGCCGAGCTGCAAACCTCAGCTGATTAATGATGACTTATGCTATACTCTATATAGCATTGAATTATGTGCATTTCATGTGAAGCATTGAAAAGTTCGCACACAAAAACGACAAAACCTGAAAATCTATGAGATTATAAGAGGTTTACTAAGAAGCATATTCTTACATTAACCTTCAAAAACTAAGAACTACTTACAGTACATGTTTTTATATGTACATATGTGTGTATATAATATAGGCATGTGTGTACACTTTAAGTAAACATTGTAAATAGCATCAATGATTAGCTAGCTCTGGAATTATTCCGGATAGGGAGTCAAAAAAAATTACCAATGTATTTAATACCAATATTTTTTTAAATTGGTGTTCATTTTATAAATAGGTAAAGAATGCTATAAATATTTGTGGTATACTTGGTAAATTCTTGCATTATTTTTATAACCATAAAATATTTTAAAATCGATTCCCCAGGATCCCCACTATATACGTATAGAATGCACTTGTTCTGTTCATTTATGAGCTGTCTAGCTGTGCATACTATTTGAGGGCATGCTCTATTATTTCAACATGACTAACAGACAAGTGCACAATTGTTGACAAGATCACCTGATCTAAAAAAGTGGCGATTATTGATAATAGCAGTATTCAAGCTCCAGCCATCACCTCTATTCTAGTTTCCTAGTCAACTTCGTCACTTGTGAAGGCATCATCTCTCTCACCTTTTCTGTGGAGTTTGGCCATCTCGCTGGCGATGTTTGCTGTAGCACTTTCTGCTATATAGCATAGACAACCGAATATTGACCAGCACCAATTACCAACCAGTTTTACAATCTAAGTATATATACCAGAAAGATTACAAAGGAAACAAAGAAATTATTGAAATGGATAGTCAGTATTTTCGTTAGCTAGACACTTAGCTATCTAGCTGGTTCTAAGTCGTGCAATTAATATTTTCAACTGACTTCAAATACTTCATTGATTTCTGTTTCAATCAGCCTTTCTTTATTTCAGCCGAAAGAAAGAAGTATTTCAGTTGAAATGTTGGCAAAAATCAGAAGGTTGATCGGAAGAGAAATCAACAAAGTTGTTCTGCATTGTTGATTAATTAAGTCGTTGTCTAGATTGATTGCCACAAAAATGTGCAAGCATAGGAAATGGCAAAACTAGAAAAGATGTTATGCATATTGCGGAATCAAGACTGTGGGTGGTGGAGTTGATTCTTGGAACGTCAGGGTGACTTATCCTTGAGAAGAGGAGATTCGAATGAATGCTGTACTTAAAGAGGTTCTTGATGAGCATGATCTCCTTGCTCATCCAGCTCAGATATATATAAGAGGGGTGCGCCTTTTAACTTCAGGACACCTAATAGAGTCAGTAAGATTGGCTCAAGAAAAGTTCGCTATCGTCAGTCTGGCAAGAAAGGGCAGATAACAGTGGTGGCACATGTTAATACTGGACCAAGCAATTCTGCCTTTGATCATTTTTGATGCCTAAAACTTTAACCATGCTTGGACGGAAGATGAAATCCCTTGATCCCAGTATGGATTGAGTGAATTAATGCAGACTCATTCGAGGATGGTTGACCTTAGTGCAGGATTGTAAATATTCTCTGTAACTCGTAGCAAGATAGAATAATTTACAAGGGCCACCCCCCAGGTGACTAGACTCATGGATGCCTGACCCCATCCTGCAGCACTGTGGCCCTCCACTCAAACTCAATATGCCACCATCAGGATGTGGTTATCGTGCTCTGACATTAACGACTCATGGCCCTAGAGTTCATGTCCATAGGGTTGTCTGACACTCACTTCACTGTAGTGGTCCTTCTCAGCATGCCAATTGTCTGACAAATTACCTGAGGTGCTCATTGTCATCAGGAGTGGCATCTCAGGTCTTAGCCAAGCCCCAGTTCAGCAGTGGGACTTGTAGCCTATGACCAGGCTGTGCACTACATGCTTTTGGCACTGCAACTTGGCCTACAGTGGCATATGGTAGGGTACAATCTTGGCTTTGACCCTAAGTACATCTGTTGGCTCAAACTAAGTCATCCTGAAGCCCATCTCCCTGATAGTGATGTGCCAGATCCCCCAGAGGATGATGGTGATGTGCCTATCCCCCAAAGGGTGATGGTGATGTGCCAGATCCCCCAGAGGGTGATAGTGATGTGCCAGATCCCCCAGAGGGTGACAGTGATGTGCCAGATCCCCCAGAGGGTGACAGTAATGTGCCTATTGATATTGATGTGCCAGATCCCTCAGAGGGTGATAGTGATGTGCTAGATCCCCTAGAGGGTGATGGTGATGTGCCAGATCCCCCAGAGGGTGATAGTGATGTGCCAGATCCCCCAGAGGGTGACATTGATGTGCCAGATCCCCCAGAGGGTGACAGTAATGTGCCATATCCCCCAGAGGGTGATATTGATGTGCCAGATCCCTCAGAGGGTGATAGTGATGTGCTCCCCTAGAGGGTGATGGTGATGTGCCAGATCCCCCAGAGGGTGATGGTGATGTGCCATATCCCCCAGAGGGTGATGGTGATGTGCCATATCTCGGTGATGTGCCAGATCCCCTAGAGGATGATGGTGATGTGTCAGATCCCGCAGAGGGTGATGGTGATGTGTCAGATCCCCCACAGGGTGATGATGATGTGTCAGGTGGCAGTAAGCGGAAGAGCACTCAACCATACAGGTGAAGCACCACTGAAGCATTGGCCGAATGTTCGAAGAAGAGGGAAGTCGCTGACAGGCAGACAGCAGACAATACCAACACCAACTGCATGTGTTTTGGAAGGCAAATATGAGGAGGTGTGATTGCTGACTCTCGCGCACATTGGTTGTCATCATGTGTATGTGGTTGATGGGTGCCGCAAAGATTGTGTGGAGGAATGTGAGACTGATAGTGAAGGAAAAGACCACATGTGCCCATTTTATTTGGATATTTTTTGCCATTTGATCATATGCCATGCAGATTATTTTGGTGTTGAAAATGTGTTAGATACCGGCATGCATGCAATTTGTGCACAAAATAATTGATTTTCTCCCCTGCTATGTACAGCAATAGTATTTGCAAGATAAAAGTATTGTCAAGGTGAAAATAACAGGTGTTTGTGCGTCCATGTGTGTGATAATTGAAGATATTGGTTAGTTCGAATTGATGCTGGAGGTCGATACTAGTTCTTTCGTGGAGTGCAGTACTAGAGTTCTCACGTGAGTTTGGAATTTGAGATTGGAATTGGACTTCTCGAGTTTGATGAAAACTGAAGGAATGACAACCTGAATAACAACGTTCTGGAATGAAGTTTACTACCAGTACAAAACTGATAATTGATTGTTGTGCTATAATATAACGGTATTTCCTCAAATAGAATGTGCACCTTGCACCTTTACTATCCCAAAAGAAATAGAATGCATCCTTGATTAGACAGGACACCAGCCGAGTTCAAGAGCTGCAGTGGAGGAGAAAGCTTGGCAATCTTTTACCACTGAAGTGATAATCAAAACCTCTGAGTTTCAGTTGAGACAGATGGGTAACATGATGCCAGCATTCACTGTTTAAAGCCCGGGCAAGTATATATATCTATATAAATAATAACTCTCTGGGGTGGGGGGGGGGGGGGGGTGTCCCTTATGCACGGCTACAGTTTTGAAGCTAAGAAGCTCAAATTTAGCAGGAAGATGTATTTTACACTTGGACAGACACGGGCTATGTTGTGTTGGCTCTCCAGACCAACTGGAAGCCATCCTTCCCAAAAGCAGATCGCGAATGTTGGTCATTTTGTTTAGGTATATAACCTACACATGCGTTTATCATGTTCGCGACGCTAGCACACAAATAATTCTACAAGGCAACTTAATTATCAACAAAAAAGTACGCTAGCTTCGGTTTAGAGCTCAGTTTGCTAGCGAGCCTGCTTCTAGCCTTACTCTATTAGAAAAACACCAAATTTTCTGAAATTGCGGTATTTATAGAGGGCAGCATCGAGTTCGACTGGTTCTGACATTTTATTTATTTTTGTAGATAGCTAGGCAGCTAACAGGAGGTTGGAAGGGTAAGGTGGAGGAACACTTGGTGGAGGGAGAGAAATAGGGCATTCTGATTTTGTGCTCCTCTGATAGACTTTCCCCAGGCAACGCGGGGAAACCTCTGCTAGTGACGATATAAAGGGTAAGTTCTGTGGGTTTGTCCTTGTGGTTTACTTTGGTACTCAAGGTCCCCAATTCGATCCCAAATGGGTTCCCACTTCTTCCCTTTACTCCCCTCCTGTTCACTTGGTATCCCAGGTTGCTAGTTCGGTCCTGGATGGAATCATTTCCCCCCTCCCCCCTAACAACATCGGGATATTCTGTGAGATGGCTTTGACCATTTAAAAAAAATCAGTAGCCATAATGGATAGCTATGTTTGATTGCATATGTATGTGTGTGTGTATAGAGGCCACTGGATGCCACACAAGCTTGAAAGCACTCCCATAACAGAATCTCAGCTAGTATATATCATACCAGTCATGTGATGCCATGTAATATTTCTTACGTACTTGAGTATCTGGTCTGGAGGGAAAAGAAAACTTCACATCACTGAGCCTCACTGTTGGCTCAAAAGCTTCGGGGATAAGGCCTTTCTTAGAGCCAGAGTCAATCACTACCTCCTGTAGCAATGCGAGATTCACAAAATATGGGTTACCAGGATAAAATTACTAATTTACCAAGTTAATTTTTATTTGACACAACATCCTGGTGGCAGTGACATAAGTTTCTAATAGTCATAAGTGTTTCCTTTAAAAACTACATAATCAATGATTGCACCCCACAACATATTACATTTCTTAACATAGCTGTCAATCATGTAGCAAGGATTGCCTTGGCCTGCACTGTGCAAAATAATCTAGTTGTCTGTCAGTATATAGAGGTCTGTGTGTATATATATATGTGTGCATGTATGTATGTGTGTGGGTGTGTTTATGTGAAGTATTTTGTGGTAATTTACTGCCATCACCAGTTAAAAAGTCATTGAGTCCTCCCAAGCAGACCTCTGTAAAACCAGTTGTAATAATTATATGGATCTGCCTACCACCAGATATGATACTAGCTGGTAGTGTCAACTTCATCAGTTACTTCGTTGTGAAGATAGAGGTGAGTGAATCCACACAGTATAGTGTGTATGTAATCTGTGCAAATGTTCTTAGAATTGTAACTTTCAAAATTCTGTTTGAGAGGAGAAGAACAGAATGAGTAAGGCTTCTGCTAATTTCAAGAGCACACTAAAGTGAAATGTCTCAAGTTGGTGCAGAATGACTTTAACCATAGCTTCCCCAAATGACCAATGGATGCACTTTCATCATGTATAAATGCTGGGAGATGTCCATTTGAAGAAGCTACTGAATATTGCACTAATAGCCAACTAATATTACACAATGTAACTCCAGAGTAGAAACAAACTTGTCAGGGTCTTACGAACTGCCAAAAGTAATCAATACACCACCAGAGGTACAACAGCTTCGGCCTTGTACATGGCCAGATTCAGAACTATATTTGTTTTGTTACAAATACTCAGAGGGACGGAAGGAGGTGGGGTGGAAGGAAGAACGTACCTAGATTGTCTTCTTCTTGTAGGCCCCTCAAATCCTTGGCAAATTACGTAACAAATACCCTTGTATCATTATCTGGCAAGCCTTTCTCTCACCTTGTCTATAGTGTCATAGATAACTGAGGCTGCAGCCCGAGCCTCTCCCAGCCTCTGGACGTTGGGTCCTGCCTGACCCACGTAGAATGCTCCAATAAGGATAGAGAAAAAGACAGTGACGATGTCGCCAACCTGAGCCATGTTTTGAGACACCAGATATGCACCAAACCTGTCCTCAAGATAAGAAAATAAGAATATCATCAATAGCAACAAGGGACAAAGTGATCTTCACTCACCAGAAAGAGACACTATAGATAAGGAAGATGAGGAAATAGATGGAGCCAATGCTAGCTCCAAAGGCCACACCTTTGTAGATGCCAAACTTCTTAGAGTCTTCGAGACACTTATCGTACCTGATAAAGACATAGTTGAGTACTCAACAGTGGTTCACTTGAGATGCACACACTGAAATAAACTGAAATAAGCAAGGTTTAATTCACATATGTTGCTAGCTGTTACACAAAAAGACACAGTTTAGAAATCTCTTGGCTATTTTGTTAATAACCAACCACTGTGGAGGATTGGTTGGTGGAACTCATCATTGGTGGAGGTTGGAGCATGTGACGAGGTGTCTTATTTGAACTCATATGTCATATATTTTATTATAAATATTAAGGTAATATAGGATTTGTACCACATGGAGATAAATATGGAAGTAGTAACAGAAAGGTTGCACTTCTTATTTTATGTACTTATTTGGTGATTTTTCATTTCTGTATATCGAATGCAATTATTCTTAGGTTTAGTATATAAGAGTTTAGTTTTATAAAGTATATTTGTCATGATCAACACCTATTTTCATGATCATTAATTTCACAGTTGCCAACGTTCAGTGACTTCTCTTCTAGCAGGTTGACCATCCACATTGGGGTCATGAATCCTTTGTATTGAAGGTACGAATCCTTCACAACCACTTCTTGCTAACATATGGCCATACATTGAGGGAAATCATGATCTCACTACTTACATAGATATAACAAGCTCACCTCTCCCACTCCTTTCTTTCCCCTCCATATGCCTGCACTGTGCTGATGGATCCAAGGACCTCATTTGCCACACACCCTGCTGAGGCATAGTACTTCTGCTCCAGGCTGGAAAACAACCCCCCCAGCTGGAAATGGTGATTGAAACAATTACTAAATAAAGAGAAATAATTGACCTGAAGCAAGAAAAGTTGTGAGGATGCTACCACATCTTTCATATTTCCAGCACTTTCTTACGAGTTTAGAACATCATGAGCACCAAAGGGGGTGAAGTTCGAGACAACAATTGACAAACATCTTTTTTTTTATAATGACTTTCTTGAAAATTTTACTCACTGAAATTTATTACGAGAAAGGCATTGTCTACTATGTCAACTGAGAGTTGGTTGAGATATTTTTTCTTTAGTGTGAGTACCGAGGTAAACCTTCCTCATCATTCTTAACTGATTAAATGCCATAAGTGCCATACGGCACAAACTCGGACATCATCGCGCATTTTTTTAATATTAAATTGAAGAATTCGTATTACGCTCTACTATGTCAACTGAGAGTTGGTTGAGATATTTTTTCTTTAGTGTGAGTACCGAGGTAAACCTTCCTCATCATTCTTAACTGATTAAATGCCATAAGTGCCATACGGCACAAACTCGGACATCATCGCGCATTTTTTTAATATTAAATTGAAGAATTCGTATTACGCTCCAGTATCCATATATACAAGCCCAATACATGGCTCGATTGACTAAAAATAGTTTTATAAACTTTATTTCTGGTTGAACGGGGCGAGCGATCAAAATCATTATTTTTTAAATGGCTGACAATAGAGGCCGCCTTCATGAACAATCTCTTTCTGACTTTTCCTTCTGTTTCTGGAAGTTCTTGATATTCGGAAAGCTGCACAGGCACATATATATGCTTACCAGGAATTATTCTGAATTCCTTCGTTCATCAACAAGGTGCTCCTGGATGGATTTCTTGCTGTATGTTTTGTTGTAGACTATAGCAACGTAGCACTACATTCTTATACTAGACTGCAGCTTATTGTATTCTAATATGAATTGTTTTGAGTTATTTTTTTAAAAGTTATAGCTAAGAATAGTTATAGCTAAGAATATAATTATTACAACAAACAAAGTCGGCATCCAATCAGTTATATGAAAATATAAAATTTTAAGGCATAAGCTAAAAGGTTTATAAGAAAAAGTCATCAGTAGTTAAGTTGTCAGTTAATTAAAGTTGCCACCACTGTAAAAAGTTAAGGCCAGTTCACAGTACGATGCTTGTTGAGCATATCGTATTGTAAGGTCATATTGAGCATTGTTCAATATATATGAGAGCATCTGTTTGTCTGTTTTTATTTGTTAATTTTACAACCTTCATCAGGAATAAATACCATACATACTAGCTTAGCAATGCACTTGTAACATATTTATTCCTTGATGAAGGCTAGAGCATCTAGTCAAAACGTCGAGAGAATACAATTTGAAGTTGATTATTGAGAAGGTTATTGTAATGTCAACTGAGAGTTCATTGATAATTGTTTGGCCCTGGTTTTCTTACCGATTTGTGTTACAGTTGCATTGAAGAAAGTATGTATGGTATTGATATTACTGTTACTATTATTATTATTATATATTATTATTATTATTATTATTATTATTATTATTATTATTATTGATGACTATTTCTTACTTAAATTAGCTAGCTAGTTCTTTATTGGTAATTATTCGGCATATTATTGTTTGTTTATAATAATAAAATTATAATAATAAAATTATTATTATTATTATTATTATTATTATTATTATTATTATTATTTATTTTTTTTCTTCTTTCTTTTATTTTTATTATTATTAAAAAAATTGCAGCACTTTGTAATCAGTATATACTGCAGACACTCAGTTAATAAAATCACAGGCAGTGCAACATACTGATGAGATGGTATAATTATATACACTTCACTACTTCAGTGCCATGCACAGAGTGAAGTCGTAGTTGAAGTTAACATATTACAAGAGAGGTTAAATCATTGAATCTCCCACACATGCACAGGTTAATTGACTAGCTAGGGCAAGTAAAAGTAAAAACTGGCACGGAATCTTCAATACACAACAAGAACAAAAAAACGTCTTATGAACCCCCCAAAACTATATTGGACTGACCTGTTGGACTGACCTGTTTAAGGAAAGAAGAGTGTATCCATGTAGATCATGATCAGTCAAATCATGACTAACATTACAAGTTATTTACCGATATTGTACTGATTTTAAATTAAATGTTAATCTTACTGGTTGTGGTCTGCATGGATACAAACAGATCAATCAAATGTAGCTGCATTTTTGTTCTTATTTCAAGTGTTTTGTCTGTTATAGTTGAGCAGTGGAGGATGACACCAAGTCAGAGTTCTCCAAAGTCCAGCCAGCTCAGAGCTTCTGGGTCTGCCAGGCTTTAAAAACCTTTTCCAACTTAATTGTTGTTGCATATATCACCACATAATATGCCTTTTTGCTACTGTTGACTGTACCCATGTAGGGTATTCTACAGCCTTCTTTAAGGACTTGTAACTCCACTAGCCAAACAGCAGATGTCTTAGAAAAGGATCAGCTTCAGCTTCTTTGGTTGGGAACAGTTGCCCGAGAGCGAGAACTTCACAAACGAAACAGCAAAGCTGATTCATTCTGGTTATAATACAGCATGTGTGTTGGCTTGATCGCATCATTGATGGAACTGGTCACCATATGCTCTTTCTTACCAACTGCTTTATTCCACAATTAAGAAACAAGTTGCTCGTGAACATGAATTGGAATATTTGAAGTCTTCTGCTACTAAAGTATTTGTGAATGGACCCATTATGTGCAAGTTATGTGAGGGGGAAAGAAGAGATCGATATAAGATGATCCTTGAAGATGTGCTTTCTTGTACTTTCAACATTTTTTCTTGTCTGCCATACCTGGTGTCAGGGCACACTGGGAGACTTTTTAGAACTAATAGCAGAATCTGCCAAAAAGTGTTTTAGTGTGTTTTCAGTGTCCACCATTTTGAAATAGGGGTCAAGCCAGTAGAGGGAATGCTAGTGCACTCCCTGTAGACCTTTTTATATAGATTTTTTTTTAACATGAACATTTGCTTGGGTGCTCACCATTATACATGCAGAGATAAATACATGGGCAGTCAGTATATCTTATTGCTCCATAGTTGATTACGTACATTATTTATTATACAGTGTGTGAGCTCACTTTAGAGAATAAGAAGCCTGCCACACCCATGAAGGGTACGATGGAGAGAAGGAGGAAGGCTAACTGGTATTGCCTCACCATACCCACCACAATGGCTGCCAGAAAGGTGGACATGTATTGAAGAAATATTCCAATGTTATCACCGATAGCTTCGCGGATGATCTCTATTCCACTGCAAGTCATAATATAGCAAGAAGGTATTGGTTGTTAGCCCCAACACAAGCAGATACCACAGTTCAACAATAATAGTTGATGGATAGAACGTAACACAGCAGGCGTGTATATAATCTGTAGATTGGAAAACTATGTATTATAAATTATGCACATGTTATATTTAACTCGTGCATCTCCATTTGTAGTAACACCAGTCCTTGTTTGTGTGTGTGTGTGAATGGAGAAGACACAAAAGAAAACCAAAAAATATATAAACACAATCCTCACAATTGAGACTTCACAGTTAATAGTGCCAGATAAAAGAATCCTCCAATCACTCTCAAATTCATTGCACAATTGCATTGTTAAGAGGGCTTTCCTTGATTTACTAAGTGCACCTTCAGAAGAAATGGTTTCAAAATCACTTGCCCAACCCCGATAGAGATGGAACATATTGCAACGTGAAGTAAAAATATGATGCAGCCTTCAAACTTAATTATGTGGTTTGCCGATGCTGATTGACTACCATAGATGCATGTATGCACAAACTCAGCAATATATATATAGTCATAGGAAGCAATGAGACTTTGGGGGGTGGAGAAGCTGACATTCAGTCTAGCTAGGTTTCCCAGTCTCTGTGATCATGCCGGGTCATGCCATGCACAGGTTCTCAATTACTTTTCAGGACTTATCCACAAAACACATATCCACACATACCCAAAAATGTTAAATGTCATGATGATAATTTTCCAAAATACTGTTTTCTTCTCCCATTTGCAGCAACAAAAAATAACCTGCACTTTGATGATGTTGATGCTGTCAGTTCTTGACTTGTGACAGTGTATATAGCAACAGGACATAACTAAAACTTTCCTGTGTCATAGAAAATCTAAGTCTTGTCATTGCCAAAAATGTTATTTTAGAACTTTAATCAAGAAATAACCAATCTCATTTAGCGCCAGACTCATTGCCTGGCTCATTGCCTGGCACACGAATTCTTTATTGCTATTCCAGTTGATGCACTATACATCCTGACAATATCTGGAAGAATCCATAGTTGAATAGTAAGCCTGATCATGTTCAGATCATCTTTGTACATTTCTTCAGGTATGACAACTACTTGCCCATTTCCAGTGAGAGTATTGTCTGCTCAACATCTGCAACTAAATTTAAGTCCATTGCCTTATTATGCTACACATGACCTCCACTTATGTCTAAAGTAGTCTTTTGGGATTTCACGATGACAACATTCTGCTTCCTCAACTCTTTGCCTAGTAACTTTCTGTTATCTTGGTAGAACTGATTTTAAGTTAAATGCTGAGCTTCCTTCACTACTGACTCATTAAATCTATCATAAGCATCATCATTTCTCTGTCTTCTAAATGAGATTCTGCACAAACTTTGCAGCTCCTTCTGCTTCCTGGATCGCAGTACCTTTGCCCTACAAAGGCAATTCCTCTTACTGCTGAACAGCATGAAGCATAGTTTGAAGCATATAAGTTTTCCATACGTCTAAAAAAAACTCCAACTTTATTGCATATTCATCACAATCTGCATTGTTCACTTCCTCCAGTATTGTGCAAAGTATATTAAAGTTAGAAAGAAAGTTCCAATAGCACCAGTTCAAACTGTCCACCTTGAGGGGCTATAGAACATTTGTGTTGGGTGACATGTGACTTTAAAGCCTCTATGGAGATAACTTGATCAGCTTGACTTGGGAATCATCTCAACCCCTTTCGCCTTGAGAAAAGAGAAGCTGCAAGATGAATATCCTTGTTGTGAGTTATGTTACAGACATAGAGCGTATTTGTAAAATCCAGATTTTGTTTATAATAATAACCTTCTCAATAATCAATTGAAATTGTATTCTATCGACATTTCGATTAGATGCTCTAGCCTTCGTCAGGAATATAATTTCAAGTTAATTATTGAGAAGGCTATTGTAATGTTATTATGTCAACTGAGAGTTTTGAGAGTATATTTAGTTGATCCAAACTGCTGTTTACATTCTAATAAATTATTCCTGATTATAGTCATAAATATTTTGTATAAAAACTCACACACAAACTAGTGAGTATATAGAACAAAAATAACTGTAAATATATATGCATGTGTGCAACAATAATCACTTGCCGGAATCATTCCTAATGTTGTAGTAGTTTCAAAATCTGAAATCCTCAACCCCACCAATACAAGAAAGCACACAGATTGGCGATACAAAGGAAAGAGGGAAAAAAGGGAAGACCATCTAAAGTTTGACAATATCCTCTTTACACTCCACCTAAATACACTCCACCTAAAGTCATTGTGACTATGGACTAAGTACCGGAATTATTCCCTGAAGTAACATTGATTTCTGAAATGGCATGGAATGAGGCTTTCTGAAATAGTATTGTCCTGCAAGAGATGTGTGTATTTATCTCAAGTGGCATGAATTAGATTTTCTGAAGTGGCAAGGAATAGAATTGTTTTCTAAAATAGCACAGAATATCTAAAATCCAATGAAATACTTTTCTGGAAGTAACATCAAATTCACTTTCTGAATTATATATTCTGAAGTGGTTATGCCCTAAGCCTTGAAGTACATGTCAAAAATTAATACTCCTTGGCATTTGAAAAGCCATTTCACTGCAATTCTATAGCATTCCTATGGCTATTTATCATCATTGTCATGCCATCATCACCACCACCACCATTATCACTACTTTCACTGGCAATATATAACCACTAAGTAACTCACGTAGAAAGATGACTAGCCACATTCCCAGTGTTGTTGAGGTCAAACCACGCCTGCTCCTGCCTCAGGATGCTGTTATAGTACTTGAGTCTTATATTGTATACCTGGCGCTCAGCTGGCAGCTTGAAGAACCAGGTCTGAACCATCCCCATCAGGAAAGCACACACGGCAATCCCAATGAAGATGTAGACAAGTCTGTTTATCTCGTCAATGAAGAGCTGGTCTGTGAGACAAGTGGTATCAGCTCCAACTACTAGGGTGAGCACATCTTGGTATGTGAAATCAGTGCATGACAGGCTTGTAATTGGATCAATGAAAGTGTAGCGTCTGCTGCAGTCAACCGTCATGTTGATGAAAGAGGTGAAGTTTAGAATGGTGAGGGTGCTGCTTCTATTGTTGTCAAGTGGGCAAGGAGCAACGGACAACTCTGTACTTGTAATCGCTTGGTAGATGAAGGCATTGGTGATATCACCAAAGATAAACATGGCCACAGGAAAAGCAGCTCCATGGAGAATGGAGGCCAGAGTACCGATCACCATCAGCACAACGTCAAGACATGTGGAATAGCGGAACTGTATATGACATGACGGATATATGCAAGCATGACTTTGTAAGGCAGGAGGCAATGAATAATGAACATGAGAGAGAAAGAGTGAGGAAGGACTGGAGGGATAGGTATGATGGGGTGGAGGAATGAGAGAGATGAAGGAGTGAGAGAGATGGAGGATTGAGAGAGGTGGAGGAGTGAGAGAGGTTGAGTTGTGAGGGAATGGAAGTCTGAGGGAGGGGGAGGTGTGAGGGTATAATGGATGGAGAGAGTGGATAATTGGTGAAAACAACTTCTTGAACAGCATTGAGTAGAAGCAACATGTAGAAGCCGATCATTAAGTACATCCTTTCATTAGGTTCATTTTTAAGGTATACTGTAGTAATGTAGTAATCTGTCGGAGAATGCAGCAACAGACTTAATCGGCATTTCAAAATGGTGGACCACCAAACCATAACCAAATCAAAACTTATTTTGGCAGCCTCTTCATCTTCTCAATTTCATGCGTAAAAATAGTCTGGCCAGCGAGACAATCTATATGGTGGTTTCAGCTTGTTTAAATAAGAAAACAATTTTCAAGCTTACCTTAAAATCTTAAAAAGAACATAAAATTGGGCTTCAAGGTTCTTCCTATCTCTCGACAAACTCTCAGTAAACATGGTACAGATACAATGACTTCCTCAATATAATCTGGCTCACTCACTTGTAGTAATACATTATTACAGTATACTTTAAAATGACCTAAATGAAAGGATGTACTTAATTAATGACCTGACGTTACTTATAAGACTTCTGCCCATATGCTTGCATCTCAGTTAGATGCTCTAGCCTTCATCGGGAATGTAGAGCATCTAGCTGAAACGTCGAGTGAGCAAATATAAGTTGATTATCGACAAAGTCATTACAATAACCATCTCAATAATCAACTTCAAATTGTATTCTCACGACGTTTCAACTAGATGCTCTTCTTGCAAGCATTATGTCCTCCTGTCCACCACACTTTGGCCGCATGCTCCATACTAGGTCTCACTAGAAGCTCCCCCACCACTCTTCCTTGTCTACTTCCACCTGCCCATTCACTCTACTCACCCATGTCACCTTTCCAAACCCACTCTTCTGCCTTCTTTGCCATCTTCTCTAACTGAACATTACCCCTTAGCTTCCTATCAAACCACACTCCCAGGTACTTGAATTCATTGACCTCTTCCAATATCTCCTCACCAATCCTCCAATTCACTCCTGCTTCCTTCTTCCCTACTACCATGACCTTGCTCTTCTTGCTATTAAACTTCATCTTCCACCTTAACACATAAGCCTGTATATACCACATCCAACATAGCTTGTAGTTCCACCCCTGAGTCTGCCAGAAGAACATCATCTGCATACATAAAGTGCCCCATACCAAGAGCCTTCCTTGACTCCTAGCTCAGCTCTCTCTAACTCCTTTACCATTCCCATCAAATAAATATTGAAATGAAGTAGAGACAAAGGACATCCCTGCCTAAGTCCATTCTCCACAGCGAACACCTTGACCTCCTTACGTTCAATATCACTGTCGTCTCCACCCCACTATACAATACACATGTCCTCACAAGTTTCTCCTCTACTCCATACTGCCCCACAGTCCCTCCCTCCACACACTGTCATATGCCTTACTGAAAGCCAGATATGAATTTTTCTTCTCGCTCTTCCTCACTTCACAAACTCCTCTTAACATCAACCACTGGTCCGAACATCTCCTCCGACTCCTAAATCCTCCTTGTGCTTCTCTCAAAATTCTATCCTCAGCAAATCCTCCCAACCTCCTTGCCAACACTCTCGCAAACACCTTCACCAACTACAACATAATGTAATTCCCCTATAAATCCCTACTTCGTCCTCGTCGCCATCCTTGTGGAGAGGTACTAGTAAACTCCTCTTCCAGTCCACTGGGAAGCACTCAATCCTCAACACCACCTGCACCATCACCTCCACCAACCTTTTACCTCCATACATCAGCATCTCATTCAACATACCATCAAGGCCTGGTGCCTTTCATCTCTTCAAACATTTCATTACCTCTACTACTTCTTCCCAACTTACTTCTTCACACATACCCACTCATATCTCCTATCTCTAATTCTGATTGCATCCTCTTTTTTCCTCCCCATCTCTTCCCAGTGTTTTGCCATAAATTATATAGTATACACATAGGCTTACCAGCTTGAAGAACGATACAGGAGCATTTTCACTCTTAGTTTCTAGTCCCTCTTTCAGCGACATTGCCTACACACAACTTATCACGAAGTCACAGAAATACTTTGTGTGCTCCACGAGCTCACTGCGCGTGTATATATCGCGCGTCGCTCCAGCTGCTGAGATTACAAATTAGGCGCTGGTACATGCCGACGGTCTGGACTGTCTAGGGATTTATTTTTGCTATAGGCAAGTATTGAAAGGATCATATGCCGCAGCTGATTTGCAAACCGTCAACCTGCAGACACTAAACTCCTCAGAACTCACAGTCCACTTCAAGTTCTGGCCTTATTTATAATTATTTTAAGTTTTAGTATATATTCCAGCTAGTCCTTCTCCTCAACCCAATTTGCATCATTGCAACTCATTTTCTGAGATTTTGAGATAGATAACCTCTCATGTATGAAGTTCATGAAATGCTAACTCAAAAATTGACTCTTCCATCCTTGGCATTTTAAACTATATCACATTATACATTGATATATATCAGGACATTTGTGTTTGAGGAACATGGAAGTAAATCATAATACAAGCACAATTTGGTCCTCAGCTTATAGCTATATATAATGCATGATGGAGTGGAGGTTGGTTTAACTGATCAAGAAACTAGAAAAAAAACTGCAGAGAATTTTAGTCTACGGTTCAGGGATGCACTGAATGTATGCAATCAGGGTTGGAGGAACATTTTTTAGTTCAGGAAGGAGGGATGAGGCTTTGTAGTTTGAGGTTTTCTATTTCAAACCGAGTGTACATATATAGCTGCTAAAAGTATGCCACTGGAAGTTTTAAGTGGGTCAATCTTCATATTAAGGCTTCACAGTATATATTAGATTCTGTCTGGATCTAGTAAACTTCCGCTTCCAAAAGCATTCTCGATCAATTGCATTCAATTTGCACACCAATCTTTGCTCTTCTGCCAACTCATTCTGCCAACTCATTCCTCATCAATATAAGTCAAAACTTTGACCAGTAGAGCTCCAATCATCAATGACATTGGTCAGAATTGACATTGGCTAGTCTCGGGTGTTTGTCAGGTAATGTATATATATACTATGTATGATGTATTAAATTATACCTGAATTGTTTGAAATACTATGACATCTGAGATCACTTTGACTTAGTGAGTAACTGATGGACTAATTTGACTATGCAGTGTGTGAACAAACACTAATACCATATTTATCCAGTTTTTAAAAATACCTTGTGCAAGTCACAAATCCCAGAGGATATGACATATAGTGGCCTTAAACAATGTCATGATAGAAGACACACAAGTACTAATAATGGATCTAGCCTATCTGTTCACAGAGTTGAACCTTTTTATGATATATACTGCTAGAGTATCTGGCCGAAACATCGAGGAGTAAGAGTATTAGGAAAGTTACTATATCTACTATATATGTCAACTAAGAGTTTGTTTAAAATTATTAAATAGCACCTATAAATCTTTAAATATAGCTATATATATGGATAGAAACTCCAGATAATAAAAGATAAAACCCCAGACCAAGTAACTCATATCTCATAGAGTTTGCTCAAATCATATAACGTTTTGCTGGCGAGATATCCTGTTTGTTCTTGTTCTTCCCCTCTGAGCTTGTCAAACAGTTCCTTGACCTAGTACAACACAGACATGAGAATAAATATATATAGCCACATGGGAAAATTAAACAGCATTTGAGATCTCGTAGCTATTTCAGTATGAGAGGAAGCAGTATGAATTGATAAGAGAGCAGTATATATGTGGCATAATTGTAGCTAATAACACACCATCTAGGCACATAATGTTTGTTTGTCTGTCTGTATGCTAGCTTATAATTCGGGACTCCATGGGCTGATCCAGCCCAAGCTCTGGTGTCAGGGAACTACACAAGGATGGTTAGATTCAATTTTTGCTTGTTTGGGAGGGAGGAAATAGCTCACTTTTAGGCAATTTTCAATTGTTGGCCATTTTTATATACCTCCATTACAAAAAAGCAAACTAAAAACTTTGGGGGGGGACTTAAAAAATTTATTTTATGGTCCCAGAAAGCCACCAAAGTTTGGTTTGTATCACCCCCTGTAGTCCAGTGTTATAAGTAATAATACACCCATCCATGCTGCAAAAGGGCTGGGGAAAAAATAAAAATTTCCCCACCTTACAAATGTGGCATCCCAAAGCCTGTTAACAACACACACACACACAATCACTTGCTTGATAGGGAAGAAGATGTGGTTCCTGGACCCTATGTCCCCTGATGGCAATTTGATAGCTAAATTTCAGGTTTCATAAGGTGGGTGACATAATTGGTCTTTGTCAGCCACACGTTTTATGAAACCTGTAAGTTTAGGCCACTGGTATGGTTGGTCAGGTTCCAACCTGACCACTTTCTAGCTAACACATCCAAGCATGTGACGACCAGCACCAGTCAACCACTCTTCGCGTGTCGTCAGACAACTCCACTTCTCTGTTGAGTTAACTTCTAGCTTTGATCGCATTTACTTCATTAAAAATAGTCTTACCAGCAACAAATGCACCTTCTGAGCGATTGTTTAGTGCCCTTCATCACATCAAGTGATACCTGAGGACCACACAATGTCTCAGGCAAAGCTGAACCATCTTACAGTCCTACACGACCACCAGGACAAGTACGATAATCTTCACTTGAAAGCTCTAGGAAAAGAAGAAGAAATGAAACCAGAGGAAATTCATTTGCTGTGTTTGGGTTCTACACTAACTTTGAAAATTATCTACATTCTCTTAAAAAAATATTTTTTTTACTTTAAAAATCATATGCGTCTATGGTATTTCATGCTCGAGCAAATCAACCCGACAACCAAATATGGTGGCTAAGGCCTTGTTAATACAACTATTTCTATATAAGAGATGTTGCCCACCATGTGGATAGCGTTCACATGAGTTAATGTCATGGTTCCCCTACCTCAGGAAGAGCCAGTGGAGATCACAGATGCAATGAATGATGTCAACCTTACACACATCCCTCTCTTCCACCTCCAGGGAGCCTCCAGCTGCTGACACACTGTGTTCATGTCCAATTTTAGTCAATCATCAGGGAGAGCTTCCTAACTACTGTGGTCATCATAATTTGGGGGAGTGAACCCTGTGGTCTAAGTGCCTTTTTAGGGTCTTAAAGGTAATTAGCATATCAGCTAACAAATGAATTACAAGGTCAACCACAGTGACTCCTGACCTCAGCTCTCAGTAGATGAAATAACTGCTGATCGGCTTACAATAGGATGGCTGATCATAGGATGACACTAGACGAGGAAGGAGAAGCAAGAAGTATAGCCATCTTTCATTTACTGAAGGTGCTTAATCAGTACTGAACAACTTCTCAGCACAGAAACAAATGCTAAGGCAAACTTATCTTGCAAGTGCAATAAACTTGGCGAACAATCAATCGAAAAGAGAACGTGAAGCCTTATCCGATGTGCAGCAACAATAAACTATGGTTCCTTTTCAATGTCAGGAAATGTTATGCTATATATGAGTGACATAAGCAGTGGCGGATCTAGAAAAACTAAAAGATGGGGGGGGCTTGAGATTTAATAGCTGAGAATGCTTGTGTATTGTGTCGGATGCTACATAGCTACGTATATCGCTATCTTTAATTATGGCCAGGATCCATTGCACAAAGGGGAGGGGGGGACAAAAGTTGCAGCTTCCCCCCCCCGTGTTCTTTATGCTACAATTTGGGATGTAATGTACACTAAAATGAGTGTGCTTTTATTTTATTTTACAGTGACAGCATATAGCTTCAGTATATGTGTGTTATTAAAATATATATATATATATTTTACAGAATTGAAAAGTGTATTAACAGCACAATATTATGTCAATGTCATGTGTTCTAATGATTCACAAGGGATTGAGAAGTTTCATTCTCCTCGGATATCGAGAAGTATACAGGTCAATCACTTTGACCTGTACGCAAGCAGGGAATTCAAACGTTCTTGGCCCATAATAGATCTCCTGTCACTTTTAATTGATTTTAAAGCGGAATTTGCTCGTTCAGTACTAGCTGTTACAGGAGTCACTGTCTTCCTCTTCGGATGCATCCGTCCTAATTTTTTGGGGGACAAAACGAAGCAGAGAAGACTGCCCATCTCTTGACTGCTTCATTGTAATCTTTGTTGTAAGGTAAAGGGTATCTCTCCAGACGGCTTCATTGAAATCTTTGTTGTAAGGTAAAGGTTATTCAAATCGGAGACAAATAACTTTACTGGGCGTTATATAGGATTTTTGCGCAAGTTTTGAAGCAATGGCTGGAATCCAGGAGCTGGCTGTTCAAGTTGACGGAGTACTAAGGTAAGTTAGTGAAAGGGGGGGTGCCCCTTGCGCCCCATTGCTGGATCCGCCATTGATAAGTATGTCGATAATTGAGCAATGCTGATTATTTTCAGCGTACACTATCTTGGTCATCCATGAACGACATGGGATGATGACAACAATACAAGACATGTATGTTTTTCCCCACACACAACTTGTGTATCACAGATCTTTACATTTATAAGAAACTCCAATGAAGTGCAGTGACTCCATTCACAAACAGTTGGTAATGATCGACCATACAGTAAACACACTTTGGTGCACGGAATCTAACTGAGTTGAGTGAAACTGCACATTTTCACCCAAAAAAGTGATTAGCTGGTCTCCTTAGAAGCTCACTATTGTGATAATAGTTAACAGCCACATCTTCAATAAAATCAGGTATACTATTTGTGGTCCAGATGTGGTCCAGATGAGTAGGATTGCATATGCGTGACTTTGGTAATAAAATGAAGGATCATGTAGTAATTCCTTATGTAGCAGGGATGAGTGAGGACATTAGGAGTGTCTGCAGGAAGTTCACAACATCAGAGTCATTTTCAGATCAGGAAGAATTCTTAAGGGCACAAGTGAGCAGAGTGAAAGATGAATTACTAGCTAGTATGCACTCGTGCATTATGTACTGCAGCCCTTGAAGCTGTGGGAAGTATATACTACTTAAAGGGGAGACCAATAAAAGACTAGAAATCAGAATAAAAGAACATCAAGATGCCTGTAAAAATTGTGCCAAAGAGAAACTTGCATGGGACCAATGGACATCCTATTTTGTGGGAGAAAGCCAGACCAGGCAGAAGGGACTGCTAGTGAAAGAGGCATTGTACATCAAGTCTTGCAAAATGTGAGCGGTTCAATTGAGATTGTGGATGGACTCCTGGCTGCTGGGTGGCCACTCTCAAGAGCCTGAACTTGAAACCATGACCACCATATCCCCCCCCCCCCCCTGTATTCAGTCATTTATCATTTTGTTAATGTTTTTTTTGTTAATGTTTTAATATCAAGTATTGTTTGTTTTTTCATTTTAATTATTTTATATATATATATATATTTTTTTTTTAAATAGTCATTTATCATTTATTATTTATCATTTATTATCATTTATTATTATTTTTATTATATTTATATTATATTATATATTTTTTCTTCGTTTCCCCCCCACCCCCCACCCCACCCCAATTTTATTGTTTTAATTATATTTCCCCCTTTTTATTATTTCCCCCTTTTTATTTATTATTATTATTATTATTATTAATAATGATGATGATGATGATGATGATGATGATGATGATGATGTGGTGATGGTGACGACGACGACGACGACGATGACGATGACGATGATGATGATGATGATGATGATGATGATGATGATGATAATAATAATAATAATAATAATAATAATAATAATAATAATAATAATAATTATTATTATTATTATTATTATTATTATTATTATTATTATTATTATTATTATTATTATTAGTAGTAGTAGTAGTAGTAGTATTATCGTACTGGACATGTGTGCCAGGGTGTGGTATGCATAACATGGTGGATAGCTAGCTACTGGGTCATAACAAACTCACGTGAGTTTTACATCTCATTATTCCTGATAAAGGCTAGAGCATCTACATCTGAGAGAGTAAAATTCAAGTTGATTCTTGAGGTCATTGCAATATTAAAAGGAGATCAAGAAAAACCTGCAAGGATTGGTTAGTTCTAAGATGATCCTCGCAGTGGAGTGGTGGGAAGATGTTTGGGAAGATGTTTCAATTGGGAGGGACAGTCTGTGTTCTATATAATTATACTATAGATTGAATAATATAGACTAGGTTAATTTTATTGAGAGGGGGGGGGGGGTCACTGGTGCCCCCTGGTCCCCTATTCCTAATCAATTACAAACCCTAAGGAGACTGCTTGACCATAATATTTATGGAAAGAAAATAAACTAAAAACAAGACAAAATGAAAAACGGATGTAGATCCTGCTGATTGACTTTCAAAAAATTATTCCTTTGTACATATAATTATACTCAATCTGCCTACCAAGTTTAGTCAACCCATGACTGATTTTTGACCTTTCAATGGTCAGGCTTGAATACCCAATTAAATCATTGAACTTTGACCCATCAAATGGTTGTTTCTTTCCCTGCCTGCACTGTTGCACGAGTGCTTTCAAGCTGGTGTGTCATCCAGTGACCTCCTATATACACAGTCCTGAGTGCTTTCAAGCTGGTGTGTCATCCAGTGACCTCCTATATACACAGGAGTGCTTTCAAGCTGGTGTGTCATCCAGTGACCTCCTGTATACACAGGAGTGCTTTCAAGCTGATGTGTCATCCAGTGACCTCCTATATACACAGGAGTGCTTTCATGCTGGTGTGTCATCCAGTGACCTCCTAATACAAACATAGCTGGCTATTGATTAAAGTTTTTTTGGGGGGTTGAAGGTATCTCATAGTTGGAAAGAAAAAAAAATTAAGTTATTCCGTCCAGAATTGAGCTGGTGACCTTGAGTACCAACGCGAACCAGAGAAAGAGAAAAAGAGGGGGGGGGGGGGGGGGGGATTCCATTTGGGATCAAACTAGGGACTTTGAGTACCGACAAAAGGACAAACCCACAGAATTCTCCTTTTATAGTAAGGTGACATACCCCACTATTGAGGGCATGCTTTCAAGATGGTGGCCTCTATACACAACAGCGTATACTATCCTTTGTGATGGTGATTTTTTTCTTTTCGAAGTCATCCCATAGCATTTTCTGATATTGGTAAGGAGAAGAAGAAAAAAGATAAAAAAGAGAATGTGGATTATTTCAACTGAAATAGAGGGTTAATGGTTTCACCCAATATTGAAATGGAGACCTTAAGTATCAAGTGAATGGGGAAATGAAATGAAAAGAAATAGAAGTGGGGATAAAAATTGAAGAGTGAATCCACGAGATAGAACTCATGAATACAAAGCCTGAGATATAACCCTTGAGTACAAAGCCCGAGATATAACCCTTGAGTATAAAGCCCGAGATAGAACTCTTGAGTACAAAGCCTGAGATATAACCCTTGAGTACAAAGCCTGAGATAGAACCCTTGAGTACAAAGCCCGAGATAGAACCCTTGAGTACAAAGCCTGAGATAGAACCCTTGAGTACAAAGCCTGAGATAGAACCCTTGAGTACAAAGCCCGAGATAGAACCCTTGAGTACAAAGCCTGAGATATAACCCTTGAGTACAAAGCCTGAGATATAACCCTTGAGTACAAAGCCTGAGATATAACCCTTGAGTACAAATCCCGAGATAGAACCCTCGAGTACAAAGCCTGAGATAGAACCCTTGAGTAAGCCCGAGATAGAACCCTTGGGTGCAAAGCCTGAGATAGAACCCTTGAGTACAAAGCCTGAGATATAACCCTTGAGTACAAAGCCTGAGATATAACCCTTGAGTACAAAGCCTGAGATATAACCCTTGAGTACACAGCCTGAGATAGAACTCTTGAGTACAAAGCCTGAGATATAACCCTTGAGTATAAAGCCCGAGATAGAACTCTTGAGTACAAAGCCTGAGATATAACCCTTGAGTACAAAGCCCGAGATATTAGAACTCCTGAGTACAAAGCCTGAGATAGAACCCTTGAGTGCAAAGCCTGAGATAGAACTCTTGAGTACAAAGCCCGAGATATAACCCTTGAGTACAAAGCCCGAGATAGAACTCTTGAGTACGAAGCCCAAGATAGAATCCTTGAGTACAAAGCCCGAGATAGAACCCTTGGGTGCAGAGCCTGAGATAGGACGAGTGCAAAGCCTGAGATAGAACTCTTGAGTACGAAGCCCGAGATAGAACTCTTGAGTACAAACCCTGAGATAGAACCCTTGAGTGCAAAGCCTGAGATAGAACCCTTGAGTGCAAAGCCTGAGATAGAACCCTTGAGTACAAAGAATCCTTGAGTACAAAGCCTGAGATAGAACCCTTGAGTACAAAGCCTGCCCTTGAGTACAAAGATTACAAAGCCAGAGATAGAACCCTTGAGTACAAAGAACCCTTGAGTACAAACCCCTGAGTACAAAGAACCCCCGAGTACAAAGAACCCCCGAGTACAAAGAACCCTTGAGTACAAAGCGAATGGAAAGAAAGAAAAAGTGGGGGAAGTGAAGAAAGAATCTGATCGAACTGGCGACCTTGAGTACCAAAGTGAACGGACAAACCCTTAGAATTTCCCCTTTATATATATTTTTATTACTTTGCTAACACACAAACAAATACATCACTGTTGGAAGGACAAAAATGCAAACAAAACAAGAAAAATTGTTGAGTGCAATAGCACCACCTACATTGGTTTGACCTGTTTCAAAATGGCAGACAGTAACTCCATAAAAAAGCTCCACCCTCAGCTAAGACTATTGGCTGTTTCTTAGAGGCCTAAATGGTTTCAGCCAGTATATTAGCTCAAAAAAGACTCCCAGCATGCCTTAAAATCCTTCGCCAAGGTAGTTAACTGGCAACCCTCCACCCCCAACCCCCAAAAACCATAGAAAATTGAAATTTACCTCAAGGATTTCGCTCTATGTTTCTACCAATCCTACTTAACTTGATACATTAATAAGTCCACCATTCATACAAACATTAGTACTTCAAATGCCTATCTACGACTACTCTGCTTCTCGATTCTGAAATAAAGCATTTAGCAGCTGGTGAGTAATTTTGCTGATAATGTAATCAAGCTAATGCACATGCTGTGTTATAAAGAACGAATGACCAGCGTTCATTTCTACTTGGTGGAGTTCTCATGCTGCTAGTGCAAACTCCTTGAAGGAGGCTGTAGCTGACCTTATGCAGTCAACAATAGCAGTGTAACACTTATGGACCCATCATGTTGGTGCTTGGTGGTGCACTAGGAGGACTATCATGTTGGTGCTTGGTGGTGCACTAGGAGGACTATCATGTTGGTGCTTGGTGGTGCACTAGGAGGACTATCATGTTGGTGCTTGGTGTGCACTAGGAGGACTATCAGCTTGGTGGTACACTAGGAGGACTACCATGTTGGTGCTTGGTGGTGCACTAGGAGGACTATCATGTTGGTGCTTGGTGGTACACTAGGAGGACTATCATGTTGGTGCTTGGTGTGCACTAGGAGGACTATCACGTTGGTGCTTGCTTGGTGGTGCACTAGGACTATCATGTTGGTGCTTGGAGTCAATTCTTGTGGTTTATGTGGTTTACACATTTTCGCACATATTCATTCAAGTGTATAGATGTAATCTCCTGTTGATAAAGCTGTCGGTGTTGACCTTTTAAAAGTAGCTATCCAGCAGAGTGGTAGTCAGTTGTTGGCTATTTGTCAAAGTTTTTGAGCCATGGGTAGTTGTGAGCCATGGGTAGTTGGCAGGATAGTGAACTGATTGAGCGTAGTAGTGATTTGAATTTCTATTTAAGTATTTAAGGAACACTGATAATCAAAACATGTCCGACTAGTCGACTACATAGGTCCCCCGAGTTATAGAAATGGATATGCTGGTTCATCATGATGTGCTTGTCCATCATGACTATGTCGGGGGATGTGGAGGGAGATGTTGGCTGGAAGGAGAGAAGGTGTGGAAGGGGGGCATGGGGCTCATCCCTGAATTTTTTTAACCGCCACGGTGTGTTTTAGAGCATCCTGATGTTAGCTTCGTGGAGCACACACAACTAAAGAATAGTCCCACCACAAATACATATTCTATTTGTTTGAGACCCTCGTTTGGTCAGACTCTGTAGTGACAGCACATAAACACTAAAATACCAATTATTGTGAGAAATCTGGGCCGTCTTATTGGTTGCACTTTGTACTTATGGCATTCCTCAGCAAGGCTGGCTGGAAGTAATTTATAGTGTGTCTTGTTGAAGAAGTTTTACATGTTAATGATGACACAAGTGTTGTCTTATTTGACAGGCTAGATCTTTGTTGCAACCATGGAAAAAACACTCGTTCTTCCTCTGTGGCAGTAGAAGTGCATATTTCATCACCCCAAAAAATTAAAATTTCAATCCACTGTTTCCCTGCAAATGACCCAGCACAGCTGATCTGCACGGTCACACTCAGACAATTCATCAAACTACTGATATTCCACAAACTGGCCATTGAGGGTGTCCATGTTTCCTTCTAATTTTGCTTTAAGTGATTGGAATTTGTCCACAAAGAAAAGCACATTGTCAAGGCTGGCATTGGCACATGTTCCTACACCAGATGTCCATACAATCGGCATGCTGAAGATCCCCGTCATTCCAGGCAAGGTGAGCAACACCATACTTGTACGCTTCAGTCAGGAATGTCTGGGAAGCTAGTGAACTTCTTCTATGAGGTCATTTTTACACATGGTTGAACTCGTATTAAATCCAATCATCACCTTATGGGGGAGGGGGAGGGGGTGCAAGTTGTCATTATTGTCCTCATTGATGGTAGTTAAGTCCTTGTCTCGAACTTGGATGGATCTACCCAGTTTTTTCCCTTTCAAGAACATATGCACCTCCTTCTTCAGTACATGCAACTTCGGCTCTTCATGTTGGAGGAGCTTGTTCAAGTCCATGAACAGAGGCACGACAGATTGATAGAAGAGGAGCACATTAATCTCCGGCATAGGTGCAGAAAATACTTTTTAGGCATATCAATCTCGGGTCTGATTTCAGGTCGTCCTGACTTGCAAAATAGCTCTTCGAACTGGGGTATTGTTTCAGAGCTCTAGTAGTGCAGACTTCTTCACTCAGCCAACGAGCAGCACCTTACTTAACCATGGCCGCAAAAGACACAGAACTCTTTAAGCAACGCCTCACATTTGATGTTATTGTCAAAGCAATCAACAAGAAAAACACCAACACCCATGAAGCCAGTGGTGGGTGTGCAAATGTCTGTCATAAATAACCAGCAGTGTTATGGCAAGGACAGACAAATGTGTCAACATCAGGATTTTGTCTTCCAAAGAGCCTATAGAGCCTATTGTGTCTCCCTATGCATTATCAAGGCTTAACCCAATCACATTTCCCATGGTACGGGATATTTGTCTAATGCACTGCATCCTGATGTACTACAGTCTGAAATCAAGCACATGTGCCAGACATTGGAGCTGAAAGTTGTCAGCATCGCAGATTCTGACGAGTGGGTACATATGCTCTGTGCCTGCATCACTACTTCCACCAACAGCTCAACTGAAGGGGTTGTGTTGAAGAAGAAGTGGGTTATGCAGCTGAGGTGCAATGGCAAAATTGATGATTGCTGCTGCTTGGGTCACAGCACACCCTTAGTTCTTCGCTACCCAGACACATCCCGGGAAATAGGCATCCAGCAGGGCATGCTGCTTCAAATAGCGAGTTGTGTTCCAACAGAGATGCAGCAAAGAATACTTCTGCATCGCTCACTCTATCTTATGTCTTGGTCTGTGCAAAATGGGAAGCACCAGTTTGCAGCCATGAGCAGACTTGGACATCCACCAGTGCTCTAGGCCATCAATGTGTCCTCTCACATCACATTCACTCTGGTGAGGTGCTCTAGGCCATCAATGTGTCCCCTTGCATCACGTTCACTCTGATGAGGTGCTCTAGGCCATCAATGTGTCCTCTCACATCAAATTCACTCTGATGAGGTGCTCTAGGCCATCAATGTATCCTCTTACATCACGTTCACTCTGATGAGGTGCTCTAGGCCATCAATGTGTCATCTTGCACCACGTTCACTCTGATGAGGTGCTCTAGGCCATCAATGTGTCCTCTCACATCACATTCACTCTGATGAGGTGCTCTAGGCCATCAATGTGTCCTCTTGCATCACGTTCACTCTGATGAGGTGCTCTAGGCCATCAATGTGTCCTCTTGCATCACGTTCACTCTGATGAGGTGCTCTAGGCCATCAATGTGTCCTCTTGCATCACGTTCACTCTGATGAGGTGCTCTAGGCCATCAATGTGACCTCTTGCATCACGTTCACTCTGATGAGGTGCTCTAGGCCATCAATATATCCTCTCACATCACCTTCACTCTGATGAGGTGCTCTAGGCCATCAATGTGTCCTCTCACATCACGTTCACTCTGATGAGGTGCTCTAGGCCATCAATGTGTCCTCTCACATCACGTTCACTCTGATGAGGTGCCCTAGGCTATCAATGTGTCCTCTTGCATCACGTTCACTCTGATGAGGTGCTCTAGGCCATCAATGTGTCCTCTCGCATCACGTTCACTCTGATGAGGTGCTCTAGGCCATCAATGTGACCTCTTGCATCACGTTCACTCTGATGAGGTGCCCTAGGCCATCAATGTGTTCTCTTGCATCACGTTCACTCTGATGAGGTGCTCTAGGCCATCAATGTGTCCTCTTGCATCACGTTCACTCTGATGAGGTGCTCTAGGCCATCAATGTGTCCTCTCGCATCACGTTCACTCTGATGAGGTGCTCTAGGCCATCAATATATCCTCTCACATCACGTTCACTCTGATGAGGTGCCCTAGGCTATCAATGTGTCCTCTTGCATCACATTCACTCTGATGAGGTGCTCTAGGCCATCAATGTGTCCTCTCACATTACCTTCACTCTGATGAGGTGCTCTAGGCCATCAATGTGTCCTCTCACATCACGTTCACTCTGATGAGGTGCCCTAGGCTATCAATGTGTCCTCTTGCATCACGTTCACTCTGATGAGGTGCTCTAGGCCATCAATGTGTCCTCTCGCATCACGTTCACTCTGATGAGGTGCTCTAGGCCATCAATGTGACCTCTTGCATCACGTTCACTCTGATGAGGTGCCCTAGGCTATCAATGTGTCCTCTTGCATCACGTTCACTCTGATGAGGTGCTCTAGGCCATCAATGTGTCCTCTCACATCACGTTCACTCTGATGAGGTGCTCTAGGCCATCAATTTATCCTTTCACATCACGTTCACTCTGATGAGGTGCTCTAGGCCATCAATGTGTCCTTGATTTGCTTTCTGAGCTTCAGGAGTGCTCATCAGAGTGAATGTGATGTGAGAGGAAATGTGATGTTCTAAAGATATGGCAGGTCTACAGGAGAATGGGGCAATAACCATAGAATGCATGGCTGTGTTGCAGTGTTTGCATTTTACCCGGGTAAAACCTATTTAACCCAACCCAGTGAGTAAAACCTGTGTTTTAGGTATTTTTCCCAGGTTTTACCCCTGTTTTACCCGGGTTTTTGGTTTTACCCAGGTATCACCCAGTGATATAAAACACTTATTTGTAGCCCTGTCACAGCCCTGTCCCAGAGCCACAAGTGTCTGGGTGGTGGTGGACACCAGGGCTATATAAAAGGCAAGCAAATACCACAGGTCATCATTCACTGCTTACAGTTTAGTAAGTGTACTGCAATTACAAAAATGAGAAAGCCCAGAAACTCGTCTTCTGCCACAGGCTCCTGCGAGGATCTCAGGAGATTGACTATTAAATCTGTTTAACTTGCATATCAATTGGACTTTAATCCCATGAATCTTGTTTAAATATTTAAATAAATCATTAAATAAAAAATATATACTCTAGTAGACAACCTTGTCACTTGGTAAATAAATGCTGAGTGAAACACAGCTCCTGTTTTAGTCTAGTTCTTCACAGTTGCCATTTATTGAATGTCTTACTTCCTGATTACAGAGTTAATTTCTTATAATATCTATAATAAATCTATTGTGTCTATTATCTGGGTTGTATCCATGTTTGAGTAAAACCCGGGTAAAACCTGGGTAAAACCCGGGTAAAAGGTATTTAACCCAACCTGGGTTACACCCAAGCCCTGGGTAAAACCTGCGAACTCTGCTGTGTTGAGACTAGTGTCTAGCTAGGGCTATCTTGAGCATTGTTTAAAAACTGCATGTACGTTCACATTGAACTTGATTGTCAATAATTAACAGCGTAACATAATTGGTGTAATTCGCCTGCTCAATATTGATAAGAGTTTTGCACTCGTGTCAATAATGAGGTTCAAAGTGCACCACTCCCCCCACCCCCTACAGCATGGTGGCTCAATGTGCCCCTTGGCCACTGTGCTGTGCCCTATATTCCACAACCAATATTCCACATCCAGCACAATTAATGGAATATCTAGAGATGCATTATGGTGTCCCAGCATTACAGACTTTTGTTACCGTTGGAAATATTTATCTTAGGAAATGAAAATCCTGCATACTTTTGTTGATGATTTTGACAAAGGTGGGCATGATTTCACGTGCATAGTCTTCACGTGCATAGTCTTGAGAGTTGATACCCACCAACGGATAGCCCCAACCATTGATTCCTCAGTGTAAGGTGGATGTGCAGTGCCTCCTTCCACGAGCAACTCTCTCAATTTGCTGGCTCTATGATCACTGAAGTCTCTTCCCACAAGGTTGGGTGGTGTTGGTTGCATGGATGCTCTGTGATAGCAGACTTCTCAAGCTCTCCCCTTCTGCATGCATCTTTGTACTGCTTGATAGTCTCCAACCTCCTCATTGTCTCACCAATGTACACTTTCCCACAGCTGCAAGGAACCCACACAACTGATGACATCATCGTAGTGTAAGCTGAGATTTAAAAACAACTCTGACATCAAATTTTTCACACACACATCTGACATCTTCACTCAGGCCAGCCACATGGGGGATGATTACATGGGGGATGATTAAGGGGGATGATGATTAAGGGGGAGCTGGGGGGGGGGGGGGGGGGGGGGGGGGAATTCACTCTTTTCAGTTTCCTTGTCCTTTTTCTTCCTTTCCCAGTGACTTTCTTGAAGCCGAGTGGATGAATGGCATTGGGTAGCCATTGTTAGAAAATACTCAGCAAAGATAGTCAGTCAGTCACCCTATTCAGTTCTTCTTGGGTGGCAGTCACTCTTCTGGCTTGTCATAGAGGCTCTTAACAACCTCTCTTCTGACATGAACTGGGTGGTGTGAACCATAGCGAAGGTATCTGTTTGTCTGTGTCTTTTTCTGTAAACTGTGGAGTCCAGCATGTCATCTTCTCCCCTCACGATTCATGAATCACGTGCACTTGTTGTGTGAAATGCGTTGCCAGTGAGTGGATGTGTTGGGTTGGGTTCACTTTCTAATTTGTCCCGATGAAGACAGAAGTAAAACGTTAGCTTAAAAATCAAAAAGCTGGTTTAAAGATAAATCTTAGAGCATACGATGTCAGCTGGAGAGTAATCGTACAAATTTGATACTAATACATCATGTGTGAACATTCTTACGTGCACGTAGCCTTGGACAGATCCATCTTCAGTGGCTGGATATAGGGCCAAGTCTTAGGCCATTTCAATTGAAAGATTGTAAACGAATGCTGTCTAATACTTTGTTTCTTTCTCACACTGACACACATTACTTCGTTTGAATCGGAATCAATCTTCATCAGATGATATAATCTGATCACACTTGCAACTTTTCAAGTGTTGGCACAGCCATCGATGCAGTCAATGCCCCAGGAGAGAAACCAGCCTCGGAAAAACGTTACTACAGTATAAAACTGGTCCAGGCAGGTTTTGACTCGATGCAACTGTGACTGTCACGTGCAAACAAAGTGCATTCCTGTGCCCTGATTATCCTTCTTCCGCCAGTGATTTGATTCTGCTTGCTGGGCTGCGAGAGTGACCCCAGGCCGAATTCATTGCAGTTGTACCTTACTCTGTTGCTTGTGGATATCAGCATGCTCTGAGGCACAGTGCTATCAAGTCAACTGAACTACCCGGCAACACTGCAGCCCTGGAGTTAACCAGTTGCTGACAAATGCGGGTTTTATGGAGCTCCGGCAGGTCGGCGGGTTTTGCCCCTCAAATGCAGGCCTGACCTGCCAGATGTCACTTGGGGCCTGTGGGATAAGACTGACCAGAAGCACCCAGTTCAAACCCCTAACCATTAGTTAGTACTCCCGGATAAAGAGGAATGAAGCCAGTGAATTTCCCACTTTGAGAATGTTCGTGAATGCCTGGAATGAATGCCCAAATCAAAAACTCCTTTGGCATTGGAATTAAAGGGTATAGAGAGCATTCCAGCACTCACCTGGTGATGTCCAGAGGAACTACGAGGCCGCCAACAAAGTGCTGAAGGAGTGTTGAGGCCACCAACAAAGTGCTGAAGGAGTGCTGAGGCCACCAACAAAGTGCTGAAGGAGTGCTGAGGCCACCAACAAAGTGCTGAAGGAGTACTGAGGCCACCAACAAAGCACTAAAGGATTTCTGAGGCCACCAACAAAGCGCTGAAGGAGTGCTGAGGCCACCAACAAAGCACTGAAGGAGTGCTGAGGCCACCAACAAAGTGCTGAAGGAGTGCTGAGGCCACCAACAAAGCATTGAAGGAGTGCTGAGGGCACCAACAAAGCGCTGAAGGAGTGCTGAGGCTGCCAACAAAGCACTAAAGGAGTTCTGAGGCCACCAACAAAGCGCTGAAGGAGTGCTGAGGCCACCAACAAAGTGCTGAAGGAGTGCTAAGGCCACCAACAAAGCACTGAAGGAGTGCTGAGGCCACCAACAAAGTGCTGAAGGAGTGCTGAGGCCACCAACAAAGCATTGAAGGAGTGATGAGGCCACCAACAAAGCGCTGAAGGAGTGCTAAGGCCACCAACAGAGCATTGAAGGAGTGCTGAGGCCACCAACAGAGCATTGAAGGAGTGCTGAGGCCACCAACAGAGCACTGAAGGAGTACTGAGGCCACCAACAGAGCATTGAAGGAGTGCTGAGGCCACCAACAGAGCATTGAAGGAGTGCTGAGGCCACCAACAGAGCATTGAAGGAGTGCTGAGGCCACCAACAAAGTGCTGAAGGAGTGCTGAGGCCACCAACAGAGCATTGAAGGAGTGCTGAGGCCACCAACAGAGCATTGAAGGAGTGCTGAGGCCACCAACAGAGCATTGAAGGAGTGCTGAGGCCACCAACAGAGCATTGAAGGAGTGCTGAGGCCACCAACAAAGTGCTGAAGGAGTGCTGAGGCCACCAACAGAGCATTGAAGGAGTGCTGAGGCCACCAACAAAGTGCTGAAGGAGTGCTGAGGCCACCAACAGAGCATTGAATGAGTGCTGAGGCCACCAACAGAGCATTGAAGGAGTGCTGAGGCCACCAACAAAGTGCTGAAGTGCTTCGAACCTAAGAGCAGGAAAGACCGGTTCCAAGCAGAGTTTAGCACTGGGAGGAGGAGGAGGAAAACAAAATGGGTGGGCTCATTTTTTAGCAGACTTGAAAAGGCTTGCAGACAAGACTTATCCTCCATGATGCAGTCTCCAGAGAGCAAATCAGTGCAGTACAGGTCGGGTTCAACACTGGGCAGTGGAAGCCTACAACCCTTGATGAATCCGTGAGTGCTACTCTCAAGCTGGGGTGAACCAAGACTGCATATCTCTGAAGTCGCCAAGAGCCCTGTGGAGAGAAGAAGAAGGAGGGGCAGCAATGATGATGAAGCAATTGTGGGAGAGGATGGAAAGAATGGAAAACAAGCTCCCGACGAGGAAGAAAAAGCAGGCAACTGACATGGTGCCGGTGAGAGGAGGAAGAAGGGGCAAGCAATTCATGAATCAAGGTGGCTTACAACTTGGAGGGAGGCGAGCAGTCACCTGTTGGAACTGTGACTGAAGTTAACATTTCTCTCTCTCTCTCTCTCTCACTCTCGTGCTGGTCACAGCACCAAGGAAACAACAAACCCTCATGGTTTGAGCCAAGCACTTGAGGGAGGTGAACCAAAGGCTCACAAAAACCTTCTTTAGTACCAAATAGGGGCACACAAAATTAGTGGAAAGGCAAATCAACTTGCGACCACCCTGCCAATGAATACTGGCTCCCTGCTAATGAATACTTGCTCCCTGCTAATGAATACTGGCTCCCTGCTAATGAATACTGGCTCCCTGCTAATGAATACTGGCTCCCTGGTAACTCTTGTAGGGGTGATGTGGGGGACAAGTGCAAGAAGGAGGAGTCACAGATGCTGGAGCCATGGACAGTGCAAAGATTTGTGGGCATGGACTTATCTTGCCGTATGTGGGCCTTCTCCCTTGTCAATTTGGTGCTGGCCGGGACAGTGCTGAGAGAGAGAGTATTGCTCATCGACTCATTGGTGTCTGGGAGTATACTTGGCTTCGATTTCCTACAGGGGAATGGCTGTAAAGAGGTGCCTACAACTGGCCAAATCTAGAGTGGCCATACCAGTGGGACAACTCAATGCAACAGGAGGAACTATGAAAAGTAACTGTACAACTGACGAACAAGACGACTCTTCAACTAAGAAGTGAGTGGAGGCCCTTGCAAGGACCCAGCACCCGATTGATGAGAACTTGGCTACCAGAATGAAGATTAGCCAACAAATGTTCTACATTGGTGGAGAGAGCAGTGGAGAGTCCCAATAGCAATGTAGTGGTGCATCACCTCAACCCTTAACTCTCAGACAATCACTGTTCATGAGAAAACATGGATAGCCACTCTAGAAGAGGTGGTCTCTGTTGTTTGTGTGGTCTCAGATATCGTGACTAAGTTCCTGAAGGTGACAAGGTCCCTGAAGGTGACAAGGTCCCTGAAGGTGACAAGGTCCCTGAAGGTGACAAGGTCCCTGAAGGTGACAAGGTCCCTGAAGGTGACAAGGTCCCTGAAGGTGACAAGGTCCCTGAAGGTGACAAGGTCCCTGAAGGTGACAAGGTCCCTGAAGGTGACAAGGTCCCTGAAGGTGACAAGGTCCCTGAAGGTGACAAGGTCCCTGAAGGTGACAAGGTCCCTGAAGGTGACAAGGTCCCTGAAGGTGACAAGGTCCCTGAAGGTGACAAGGTCCCTGAAGGTGACAAGGTCCCTGAAGGTGACAAGGTCCCTGAAGGTGACAAGGTCCCTGAAGGTGACAAGGTCCCTGAAGGTGACAAGGTCCCTGAAGGTGACAAGGTTCCTGAAGGTGACAAGGTTCCTGAAGGTGACAAGGTCTGAAGGTGAGAGGCAAACATTCCGGGAGATTTTCAAAGTGCAGTCCTGAATTGTACGATGAAAAGAAAGATCAGTTTCTAATTTCTTCCCACCTGTACTAGCAATGCTTGAGAAGGTATCAACCACCAACAAGCTAATGCATAAAATTGATAGGAACGGTGCACATCCCATTCGCCAAGTGGCACGACGTATCTCTACATGCAAAAAAGCTGAAGTCTTCAAACGCCTTCAAGAGATGCTCGAGAAGGACATCATAAAGCAGAGTAGTTGGGCCTTGCCAATCATTCAAGGGGGGAGGGGGGGGGGGGGAATGGAGCACTAGGTTCTGTGTCAATTACAGAAATCTGAACGGAGAAAGGATGCCTGGGGTCAACGACACCCTGGGTACTTTACATGGGTCCAAGTAGTTCATAACACTGGACCAGACCAGCGGATACTGACAAGTGGAAGAAGCAAAGGAACATCAGCAATGTACTGCTTTTTTAATGATGGACTTTTCAGTCATGCCCTTTGGCTAATGATCTCATTATTGCAGGTCTATAGAGGTCGAGCTGCCTTGTGAACCATGATGTCATCATAAGGACTTCAACTGTTCAGTCCCTGAGTCACCAAGGGAAGTGCTTGGGTCTGGCCAACTATTATCGAAAGTCTGTCCAGGGTATTTGCTGACACTGCAAAGCCCCTGCACAGATTTGCTGAGAAAACTGGACTGCCAAATGTCAAGGAGCTATTATGAGCTCCTCCACAGACCGTGCAGCACTCCAGTTCCCTCATTTTACCAACTACACCAAGCCTTCCATCCTCGACACGGATGCAAGTGATACAGGCCTTGGTGCCGTGCTTTCCTAGCTTGATGAAAGTGGCCACAAGCATATGGTAGCTTATAACAGTCATTTGCTCAGTAAAACCGAGCGGCAGTACTGTGTCCTGGCGGGAGTTGCTGGCTATTGTGATACGATTGAGGTGGAATACTAGGACCCCTCTCTGAGAGCCAAGCAGGAAACACCTACACATTCTAGTAGTCACTGACTACTTCAGTTGTTGGGTGGAGCATACCCGATACCCAACCAGAAGCCAGAAGGCCATTGCTGTTGCCAGGAAGCTGACTTAACCCAACCAAAAGGCCATTGCTGTTGCCAGGAAGCTGACTTACCCAACCAGAAGGCCATTATTGTTGCCAGGAAGCTGACTTACCCAACCAAAAGGCCATTACTGTTGCCAGGAAGCTGACTTACCCAACCAGAAGACCATTACTGTTGCCAGGAAGCTGACTTACCCAACCAGAAGGCCATTACTGTTGCCAGGAAGCTGACTTACCCAACCAGAAGACCATTACTGTTGCCAGGAAGCTGACTTACTCAACCAGACGGCCATTACTGTTGCCAGGAAGCTGACTTACTCAACCAGAAGGCCATTACTGTTGCCAGGAAGCTGACTTACCCAACCAGAAGACCATTACTGTTGCCAGGAAGCTGACTTACCCAACCAGAAGGCCATTACTGTTGCCAGGAAGCTGACTTACCCAACCAGAAGGCCATTACTGTTGCCAGGAAGCTGACTTACTCAACCAGAAGGCCATTACTGTTGCCAGGAAGCTGGCTTACTCAACCAGAAGGCCATTACTGTTGCCAGGAAGCTGACTTACCCAACCAGAAGGCCATTATACTGTTGCCAGGAAGCTGACTTACTCAACCAGAAGGCCATTACTGTTGCCAGGAAGCTGACTTACTCAACCAGAAGGCCATTACTGTTGCCAGGAAGCTGACTTACCCAACCAGAAGGCCATTACTGTTGCCAGGAAGCTGACTTACTCAACCAGAAGGCCATTACTGTTGCCAGGAAGCTGACTTACTCAACCAGAAGGCCATTACTGTTGCCAGGAAGCTGACTCTGTTGCCAGGAAGCTGACTTACCCAACCAGAAGGCCATTACTGTTGCCAGGAAGCTGACTTACTCAACCAGAAGGCCATTACTGTTGCCAGGAAGCTGACTCTGTTGCCAGGAAGCTGACTTACCCAACCAGAAGGCCATTACTGTTGCCAGGAAGCTGACTTACTCAACCAGAAGGCCATTACTGTTGCCAGGAAGCTGACTTACCCAACCAGAAGGCCATTACTGTTGCCAGGAAGCTGACTTACCCAACCAGAAGGCCATTACTGTTGCCAGGAAGCTGACTTACCCAACCAGAAGACCATTACTGTTTCCAGGAAGCCGACCAGAAGACCATTACTGTTACCAGGAAGCTGACTGATACACTTTTCTGCAAATTTACACTTCCTCAGCAACTTCACTCCGATCAAGGGACACAGTTTGAGTCTGAGATCCTGACAAACCTCTGCAAGCTCCTCAACATCAAATGAGAAGTCCACATACAGAAAGTGTGCAAAGTAAAAGTAGCTAGCAAGCAGAATGATAGTCAGTTGTGTGCATTTTGTCTAAAGCACCAAAGAGTTTTCAAGCCACTTAGCCATAGCAACAAGACACGGAATGTGCTGATGTGTGTAGTGCACAATGACAGCAAAGCTCTGAGTTAGACTCTGTAGAACTCCGTGTGGTCCTTCACCACTTCAGCTATAATATACAGAAACAACAAAACAAAAACAACTTGAAATGAAAACATTTAAAAATAATAAAAATAAACTATATTGGATTAACCTGTTAGGAAACAAAACTGTACCCGCGTCAACTTAGATGACCCTTTACCATTTAAACTCATATAGACCAATATTGTACTGCTGGTTGGCGTATATGATTTAGGATTTTAAAAGGTCATCTAACTGGCTGTTGTCAACGTGGGCAGGGTCTTGTTTCATTCCATTTTTAACAGGTCAATCCAATGCAGTTGTTAGTTTGCAAGCAAAAACATTTCAGCTCAAAGAAATGCTCAAAGTGAGTCTGCAGACAGAATATCTGCACCAACAAAAAAAGACCAGTGGTCACGTTTGACTTTGTCCAGCCCAATTGGGTCGACTGTCAAAAAAAGAAGCAAGAATCAAAACACAAACACTTAGAGGTTCCTTTGCCTTGTTAAATAATGAACACTAATAATAATACTGCTTTCATAAATCTGGAGTGCATTTTTTAGAAGTGTCAACTAAATTGTGGCCTACATGTGCACATTCTTGCTTCCATTCTTTTTTGGTAAGTCAGACTATATATTGAGTATGTGTGGGCTCTCACCTCCCCCCCCCCCAGAATTTTGCATAAATCAATATAAAATATTGAATGAGATTAAAAGAGTAAATTTGGCATGATTTATTAATTATGTTACTTGGTCTGATATTTAAACAACAACAAAAATACTATGAGTCACATTGGAATGAATGTTCAGAGTTTTATCCCCCTCGCCCGCCCTCCTCATTCTGGACCAGTTGTACGTACATGCACTAATCATGCGACTATAAGAAGAATTATTGGTCATGCATATCCACTATCAGAGCAAACCAAATATGGGTGTGACTAAGCAATAGTGGGCATGCCTGGAAACTATGTTTCTGCAAAGGGTATATATATAAATACAAGAGCAAACGTGCTTTGATATAATTGACTTGTCAGAAAAGAAGAAAGATTATACCCCATCTAAACTTCTAAACTGCTAAACTGCAACCGATCAGATGGCATCGGTAGCACTATTTACAATCATGCACACCAATCATTGTACAGATTAGCACATGGTAAAGGGTCATCTGATTATGAATGGTAAAGGATCATCAACTTGTTTGTGATCCCTTTGATGAGTCATTCAAGAACAAATGTTTTCTAGTTGTTGCTTGTTGTTGTTCTAACATTGTGGCAGGGGAGAAAGGGGAGAACTCCACAAACTAATTAGCCAACATTTAGCGTCTTTTTGTTGTGTATGCTACACAATGCAACACCATACTTAGTTGTTGTTAGAGAATCAGCACAGCCTCCTTCACGGATTCGGCAACAGCTGCACAGGAGAACTCCAGAACTAACCAAACATAGCAGGTGCTATTCCACGCACTGTTTATTGTTAAAAGTACCACACACATACATTGCTGTAAGGTTGCTTGCTTTCACTTGGCTTTTCTATTTGAAGACACTTCTCAACTTCTCATCAGTAAATTAACTGACCACTCAGTTCAGCTGATGAATGTGACTTCCTTCCACAATAAAGAAACAGGTAGTCGCCGCAAGGCATCAACATTTTTGGAATCATGAGGTTCTATAATTGTTGTTAGTGGACCTACCTACAGATATGAGTGGGGAATACAATAATTAAAGATGAATTTCAAGGGGATAGTTTTTAGTCCACTTGATAAATACATTTCAAAACACACTGGAAGTATTTTTGAAGCAAGTAGTCGACTAAATCACCACTTAAGCACATAAGAAGCTGCCAAAGTGAGTTTTAGGTGAGATAGGAGCTTTTTTTATTTTAGGAATTTTAGCCATCCACCATTTAAAAAAGTGGGACAAATCAAGTGCTAGCATACTTATACTTGCTAATAGGTGGGAGGGGAGGAGGAGAGAGAGAAAGGGGTGGGGGGGGGGGAGTTTCCAGGTTTAATGATTTCTCCACACTCTGAGAAGAGACTGAGGACATTTCTTGCACCATCTATGGTGTCTAGGGCACACAAGTATAAGGTGTGCACTTCCAAATATTCTTGTTCTTTTTGCATATCCAGAAGGGGGAAAAGTGAAGTAGGCAGAGCACAAGAGACCTGGTGCCTGTGTGGATGGGGAGGAAGACCTGGGGCCTGTGTGGATGGGGAGGAAGACCTGGGGCCTGTGTGGATGGGGAGGAAGACCTGGGGCCTGTGTGGATGGGGAGGAAGACCTGGGGCCTGTGTGGATGGGGAGGAAGACCTGGGGCCTGTGTGGATGGGGAGGAAGACCTGGGGCCTGTGTGGATGGGGAGGAAGACCTGGGACCTGTGTGGATGGGGAGGAAGACCTGGGACCTGTGTGGATGGGGAGGAAGACCTGGGGCCTGTGTGGATGGAGAGGAAGACCTGGGACCTGTGTGGATGGGGAGGAAGACCTGGGGCCTGTGTGGATGGGGAGGAAGACCTGGGGCCTGTGTGGATGGGGAGGAAGACCTGGGACCTGTGTGGATGGGGAGGAAGACCTGGGACCTGTGTGGATGGGGAGGAAGACCTGGGACCTTGGGACCTGTGTGGATGGGGAGGAAGACCTGGGGCCTGTGTGGATGGGGAGGAAGACCTGGGGCCTGTGTGGATGGGGAGGAAGACCTGGGACCTGTGTGGGTGGGGAGGAAGACTTGGGGCCTGTGTGGGTGGGGAGGAAGACCTGGGGCCTGTGTGGATGGGGAGGAAGATCTGGGACCTGGGAGGACAGCTATTGTGACAGCTATAAATGTTTTGTTTTTTGTTGTTGTTTGTAATTTTTAATTTTTTCTCAATTTTTTCTCTCCTGAGGCATAAAGTTTTGTGACGTGTGATTGCATGAGTTGATTTATAGCTCTCCCAATAAATAGTTGGGAATATCCTTCTTCCCTATTCTGCAATTTCAAGGTTTTTAATGCCATATCAGTGAATGGACGTAATTTGGGGTAAGTTAGTCAACAAAAAACTGCGACATTTGACATATTGGATGCCCTAGGCAGTTAGAAGCTACAAATGAGCTTGGACATTGTCATAGAGATAAGCTCCCATCACTTTCTTGGTCTAATCATAGCAACAAGCTTTCTTGAGATCCTCCAAATAATGAAAATAAAAAGAAAGAGAGAAGAAAAATAATATAATATAAAATAATAAATAAATACCAACACAATAATATCAACAACAATGCAACAATAAAGGTGTAATCATAAATAATAACAATAATAATGATTATAATAATAACAATAGTAGTAGTAGTAGTAGTAATAATAATAGTAGTAGTAGTAGTAATATTATTATCATTATTATTATTAGTATTATTATTATTATTATTATTATTATTATTATTATTATTAATATTATTATTATTATTATTATTATTATTATTATTATTATTTATAGTAATAATGACTTACAGTTTTCCTCTCCGCCTGGACAAGGAAGCTCAGAGATAAACTAAACCGTGTGCTCTTGCTCAGCAGTGTGAGTATATTCATAACCACATCCCTGTCATCAGCCACAAAGCAGCAGTTCAGTATCTCCATCATCTCTCCAAGCAATCCCATGCTAAAAATGTAAGCAACAACCAGCTCAGTCTTCCCACACACACTTAACAAGTTCATGAACATGATCTAGACGATGTTTAAGGTTTCCATGCATAAGTATATATGCTATTACCTCACTTCAACTTTAAAAATGCTGTACAGCTGATCACCACCAAGTTGAAGAAGGAAACTGTTGTGTATAGGCAGAAAAAGTGAGAACCATAATTGCACAATCTCTAGCAAGCAGATGAAGTATATAACTATTCTGTACTTACTGGTACTGCTCCTGTGGGGATGATTTTAATATCCTCCACTTCCTCATGAAGTCTTGGGTATTGGTGGGGTGGGTCAATGTGTTGGCATGGTGATTAATATCCACACACCCAATACCTGCAGTTGAGGCCAGAGGATTCCATGGTTGCTTTCTTCCTTTTCTACCCGTAATATCATCACGATCTAATGGTCTCAAATGAGAAGCCTTAACTATATCCCTAAAAAAGGGAGAGATGGGGGGTTACATGCAGCTAGCAGGATTGGATGTTGCTGTCTACCTAAATTCTTCATAGGTTGCAACTTTTTGATGGACAGCTCTAAATTTAGCATCATTCTCCCTGGAATACCTCCGGTCTGCTTCCAGGGCAGATACCAGTTCACTCTCCAGCTTACCAACGTCTATTACATCGCGTTTCTGCATCGAGTGTACGCACTTAGAAGAAATTCGTAGCGATGCGCACCAACAACATTGATTCATGTTGTAGAATGAAGTGAAGCGAGTTTGAGAGACAGAAACGACATGCTACGTATCCCCCATGTTTTATCTCCTGCGACATCACTCCAGGTCTGTGTATTCCATACATAATAAAGTGCTTGTGTAGCTACGATTGTCGGAGCTTCTTCTCATTTTGAATATTTTGGTAACTACCACTTAGGTGTGTTCATACGCTCTATGGCATGACTATAAGGGTCCAGAAATACTACAGAGCAGGAAAAAGAGTTCTCTGACCAAGGAGCAGCGGGACAAACTTGCAGATGGACCAGGTCTTTTTGAATTTGTGTCAAGTCAGTCTCCCACCATTCCAGACCATCTCATTAGAAAGAAGGGTCAAAAGTATGTTCTTAACCATTGTAAGCAGATGCAGATGAGTGCTGTGTATTAGTGGTAAACAATTACACTCTAGAGCATGCATCTCGATAAACACACATCAGGGCCATGGCCATACCACATTTTACTTTAATTAATTTTATGAGGGCAAAGGACACGAGGCAGACCTGTATCAACAGCATGACTAGAGCTATCAATTTGAAAGTTGTTGGCAACCTTCCATTTGAGCCGTCTTTGCTTCTTGGTCATTCGGTATAAGTGGGCCAGTGAACTGTTCATTTCAGGCTTCTTGGTTTAACAACTTTAAGTGGCTACTCTACGATATTGGGCAGGATGCTGCTGTATGCTTCACATGCTGCAAGGCTGTACAGGACAGTAGAGCTATGGTTACTGGTTTTACTGAGCGAGCCTTCTAGTGAAGGGCTTTACAAATTGGAAGGACGACACACGAAACTTTTCCAAGCACGAAAGCTGTGACTTCCACAGCGCTGCTTCCATCGCTTCGTATTGTATGTGTGCATACTATTATTACAGCATTTGCACAACAAAAACAATTTTCAACAAGTTTAAGTTTCAAGTTTCATTCATTGCACTGCCCTTTCGGGATGGTCATATGATGGTCATATAAACATGTATGTCCAAACAGTAACATAAGAGAAAGAGAGAGTCAAGGATTAGTAAAAGTGTTGAGTTCATAGATTTGAGCAGCCAGTCTCTTCACTGCCATCTTCCAGTCTTCACTGCCATCTTCCAACGTGGAAGGGGGGAGAAGGGGGGGGGGGGGGGGGGATTCAAGTGAGATTCAAGTGACACAGACACAAATGTTCAAAGTGTGTTTGAAATAGGAGCGTTACAGTGAGGGCACATACGATCCTTGAACAGAGGTCAACATCATGTTTCGAAGGGACATTGAGAGAGCTTTGGATCTAAGGAATGGAGTCAGAGCAGGCAATGTGCTTGAGAGATGATTGTTGCTGGCTAATTTGCCCAGTCCTGAAGAAATTGCCTCCCACAAGGGTAGTTCTGGCGGGCAGTTGTGGCCTCCCACAAGGGCAGTTCTGGCCTCCCACAGGGGCAGTTCTGGCCTCCCACAAGGGTAGTTCTGGCCTCCCACAAGGGTAGTTCTGGCCTCCCACAAGGGTAGTTCTGGCCTCCCACAAGGGCAGTTCTGGCCTCCCACAAGGGCAGTTCTGGCCTCCCACAAGGGTAGTTCGTTCTGGCCTCCCACAGGGGCAGTTCTGGCCTCCCACAAGGGCAGTTCTGGCCTCCCACAAGGGCAGTTCTGGCCGCCCACAAGGGTAGTTCTGGCCTCCCACAAGGGCAGTTCTGTGGCCTCCCACAAGGGCAGTTCTGGCCTCCCACAAGGGCCTCCCACAAGGGCCTCCCACAAGGGCAGTTCTGGCCTCCCACAAGGGCCTCCCACAAGGGCCTCCCACAAGGGCAGTTCTGGCCTCCCACAAGGGCAGTTCTGGCCTGCCACAAGGGTAGTTCTGGCCTCCCACAAGGGCAGTTCTGGCCTGCCACAAGGGTAGTTCTGGCCTCCCACAAGGGCAGTTCTGGCCTCCCACAAGGGTAGTTCTGGCCTCCCACAAGGGCAGTTCTGGCCTCCCACAAGGGTAGTTCTGGCCTCCCACAAGGCTAGTTCTGGCCGCCCACAAGGGCAGTCTGGCCTCCCACAAGGGCAGTTCTGGCCTCCCACAAGGGTAGTTCTGGCCTCCCACAAGGGCAGTTCTGGCCTCCCACAAGGGCAGTTCTGGCCTCCCACAAGGGCAGTTCTGTGGCCTCCCACAAGGGCAGTTCTGTGGCCTCCCACAAGGGTAGTTCTGGCCTCCCACAAGGGTAGTTCTGGCCTCCCACAAGGCTAGTTCTATCCTCCCACAAGGGCAGTTCTGTGGCCTCCCACAAGGGCAGTTCTGGCCTCCCACAAGGGCAGTTCTGGCCTCCCACAAGGGTAGTTCTGGCCTCCCACAAGGCTAGTTCTGGCCGCCCACAAGGGCAGTTCTGGCCTCCCACAAGGGCAGTTCTGGCCTCCCACAAGGGTAGTTCTGGCCTCCCACAAGGGCAGTTCTGGCCTCCCACAGGGGCAATTCTGGCCTGCCACAAGGCTAGTTCTGGCCGCCCACAAGGGCAGTTCTGGCCTCCCACAAGGGTAGTTCTGGCCTCCCACAAGGGCAGTTCTGGCCTCCCACAAGGGCAGTTCTGGCCTCCCACAAGGGTAGTTCTGGCCTCCCACGGGCAGTTCTGGCCTCCCACAAGGGTAGTTCTGGCCTCCCACAAGGCTAGTTCTGGCCGCCCACAAGGGCAGTTCTGGCCTCCCACAAGGGCAGTTCTGGCCTCCCACAAGGGTAGTTCTGGCCACCATCTTCAAATAGCAGCCTACGGCCCTGTAGACCATGAAGTACATGTAATAAAATGTAGTTACTCTGTGGGGATGTGAATATCGTGTTATATACATTGCATGTGTCAGCTTGTTTTATAGCACAAGTTCAGTTCCCCCCCCTACCATTTATAAAGAAGTATATGTGTGGTGCAGATTGAGATTACCCAAATGGCTCAAGACAGATATTCCCAAGGGCAAGAACTTTGCCAGACTCCAAGGAGACCTCAGAAAGCTGAAACTGAACACAGTGAGTCATGCAGGGATTGATAGGCTGATGGATCATACTCCTCTCGCAATGTGGGTGGGGATGGTGGTGGTCTGCTAGATGGAAGCATATCCTCATCAGCATCAGGTTTCGCAGGTTATTTGTGGGGAAGGGAAAATATTTGGTGGGTCTGAAATTAGTCCTCTAATTTTCCCTTTTTGTGTGTTCCATTGTTCTCAATGGGCGCTCACACAGAGGACCCAGAGAGGGAGGGACGAGGGGAGGATAGGGGTAACACAACTAGGGGAAGGACATAGGCAGGGTTTTGCTCCCGTAGAATATGCTCAGCCACCAAAAGCTATAAACTGCCATAACGGCCCAACTAGGGTGGGAAGAGGTCGGCATGTAATATTTCTCTTGACCTTTTCTGTCTGTTAGTGTTTCTTTATCCTCAATGGTCACTCACGGATAGGCGAGTAATACTTATGGCACCTGGGCTTATAGATATTTCATATATATGAGGGGGGGCCTCCTTTTCATCGTCCCACGTCCCCTCCTGTTGAGCTCATAGGTATCAGTTGTGCTGGGAAATGCTGTTAAAACTATTATGTACATGTAGTTTCTCAGTAATTCAAGAGCTTTCAAACTCGGTGCCAGAGTCACGTCAGTGTTAGGCCCTGTTAATTTTATTGCCTGTTGGAAAGAAGCTCTGCACAACTAACACACCGAGTTCACAGTCACATCCATCACTGTTCCACTGCATTCATGATGTTCCACAAGTATATTTTGTTTCTTGTTAGGTGTGCGAAGAAGCCAAGTGTCCCAACATTGGCGAGTGCTGGGGAGGAGGGGAGAACAGAATGGCCACGGCCACGATCATGATTCTAGGGGACCAGTGCACTAGAGGATGTCGCTTCTGCTCAGTCAAGACTTCCCGCACTCCTCCTCCTCCTGACCCAATGGAGCCCATCAACACGGCCAAGGCCATTGCAATATGGGGTGTCGATTACATCGTCATCACCTCGGTGGACAGAGATGGTAGGTGCAGTAGTTGCCTCTGTAGTGGACATTCGTGTTTACCAATGTATTGTGTGTATGCGTGCGTGCGTGCATGTATGTGTTGGTGTGTATGTATATATGTTTGTTTGTGTGTGCATATGTATGTGTTTTTCTAGACCTACCCGACGCTGGTTCCCAGCACTTTGCACAGACTGTAAGAGAAGTCAAGTTGAGGCAAGAGAAGTAGTCTACATGTATCGCATAAGCTACGGTTATGCATCATGGGGGAAATGGAGGAAATATTGTCATATGTCTGTGACCACAAGTAGAATATTGATGCAATGACTTCCTCAATAATCAACTTGAATTTACTCACTCAAACGTTTCAGCTAGATGCTCTAACCTTAATGTCGGATGAGTAAATTCAAGTTGATTAATTGAGAAAGAAAGTCATTGCATCCACATTATGTCAACTTTGGTTGACAAGTACAATAGAAACGGATGCGTAGTCATTCTTTTGTGCATGCTGTCTGGATAGCCTGAAGAATTACTTTGCTATGCTGTCAAAATTTAGCTGGCTAGAATAAGCTATACTATAACTCCCAATGAAGTCTCAGTTGACATAATGAATTTCCTAATATATTACAGTAACGGGAAAAAAGAGCAGTACAAAAGGGGAAAAAGTTCCTGAGGTCCATTTGTGTAGGTTTGTATTTTTCTGGGTCGTATTTAGTTGCAGAATGCTACTACCTGAAGCATTTGCTCTTTATATACAAAATTATGAGAATATTCTGTGTCACAGTTCAATCATGTGTTAATCTAGAATGTTCTGTCCATGTGCTATTATTCTGTGGTTAGCTTTCCAAATTGTAGTGTAGATCTACAATTAGGAAAGCTAACCACAGAATAATAGCACATGGACAGAACATTCTAGATTATGACACAATTGCATCTTGCCACAAAACTATTCTGTGGCAAGATGCAATTGTGTCATAATCTAGAATGTTCTGTCCATGTGCTAGTACTTTACTATAGGAAAGTACTTACCCTCAAAATGTCTCAGAATCAATCTGAGAGGATTGATTTTGCAAAAACAATTCTGGGGGGGCATGCCCCCAGACCCCCTACTTGGCGCTTGCTTACGCACGCCCATCACGTAAACGCCAAATGTTTTGAGTTCCCCCCCCCCCCAAACTGTAAATCCTGTATGAACCCCTGCTAGCTATTCATCGAGAGAGGAAATTCCAAGTTGATAATTGAGAAAGCCATTGTCTATGACTGCTATAGGATTGTCATATTCAGAACCAGTTGCAACTACTTATTTATGGAGTCCATATATTCTGATATGGCATTGATGAAAAGGAGAAGGAAGTTCCAGTAGCAACATCCATCTTTCTGATTGCAGAGGCTAAAATGGAAAGAGTCGCAACTAAGAAAGAGTCGCAACTAAGAAATTATGGATATCAGCAATAATGCATCATTGGAAATTAAGCATGGCAATTAGACGCATAATAAATTATTATTATAACAGTTTACAGAGTTCAAGATAGCCGGTAATAAAATAATAATAACTAACTAAATAGCAAACTAATAATATATATATCAGCAACAAAAACAACAACTAGGATTAACAAACATAGTTAACAATATGTATAGCCAATAACTACTAAAAAGCTAACGACAAGTTCAACTCCCGACCAACCCCAATACAGATAAGTCAACCCTCCTTCTGGACTGCCACAGAGAGACGCTGATGCATAATTAGAATGATATAAATATAATATGATATTGCTATGTCACTTGGTAGTGGTCGTCACATCTACATGCTCTATCATCACTTCTGCATGCTGAAATAATCATAATGACTTGCCAATGTCTCTGTATCTGCATGGTCTCTGTATGTACTATGTGAGAGTACTAGTAGCCTAGATACGGCTTGTTCCCTTTTCGGATAGTTCCATCTTCAAAGGTATGAGTTAGCATGTAAATTCTTGCTGGCAGGTCTTGGCATATCTTGAAGCATTCTTGTGCACTGAGCAGAGAATAGGCTTGAGGCCATGTGCATCATGTACACTCATACACTTTGCTCCCTGCTATGAAATTGTGTGTCCAGTGAAGTTGGTGTGCTAAATTTAATGAGGAGGGTGGTATGTGGCAAAATGTCTGCTATGACCCCCACTAAAAAAAGGTACTTTAAACATGATCAATGTAACCGTTTTCTTGGAAATATGGTATTTTCATACCTTAAGGGGAGGAAGGTGAGAAGAAATTCCGTTTTCTTCTTTCTTTTCTTCATGTCCTTGCTTCAGTTTGGAGGGAGCTCTGTACTTGCATTTATGCTTTAGAGTGCTGTTGCACACATGGTTATTTTCAGCACACAGTCAGTGCCATGGATAAAAAATCTGATGGGTGGTCATTTGCTATATGCATTGGGTGCTTCTGTCATGAAAGTGAAGGTGGCATGGCAATTCTGAGAGTGGTACCTCCACTTTAGCTCTTGTTGCTCCTGATCCTCAGGTTTCCTAGGTCGTCATTTAGCTTCATCCAGAATGGTTTCATTGCCATCCTTCTCCTCGTCTTGGCTTGACCTCTCCTATGATTTTGATACCCATGCCAGCCTAACATAGTTGCAAGAGAAATAAAAATACAGTAGGTGCTCCCTATAGGCACATACTTTACAACTGGTGCATACCTCGCGAGGTATATATTATTTTCAATGCATGTATTTTACATTTGTAAGGTAGGGGAGAGGGCTGTGGTGATCTGGGAAAGATGTCCTTCAGACTACTGTATGTATCAAGTTTCAGCAGCAGCTGCCCATGAAGGGTTATTGGCTAGCTTCAGCAACTGCCCATGTTTATGGAATGTTTTTTTTTTATATCCCCTTCTTAATTGTAGTGATATTCTTTACCCTACTTGACTGGTCAACCCATTCCCTTACTACTGCAACTACCCCTTCCCCTTACTGCAGTTACCTCTTCCCCTTACTGCAGTTACCTATTCCCCTTGCTTACTGCAGCTACCCCTTCCCCTTATTGCAGTTACCCCTTCCCCTACTTAGTGTGGCTACTCCTTCCCTTACTTACTTTAACTACCTCTTCCCCTTACTTACTGTAGCTACTCCTCCCCTTACTTAGTGTAGCTATTCCTTCCCTTACTTAGTTAGCTACCTCCCCTTACTTACTTTAGCTACTCTTCCCCTTACTTACTTTAGCTACTCCTGCCCTTACTTAGTGTAGCTACTCCTTCCCTTACTTAGTTTAGCTACTCCTCCCCTTACTTACTTCAGCTACTCCTCCCCTTACTTACTTCAGCTACTCCTCCCCTTACTTAGTGTAGCTACTCCTCCCCTTACTTAGTGTAGCTACTCCTCCCCTTACTTACTTTAGCTACTCCTCCCCTTACTTACTTTAGCTACTCCTTCCCCATATTTATTGTACATGTACTACCTTTTCTGCAACCCCATGATCCCTTCCCCTAAAGGTCCAGTGTACAAAAATACATGAGAATGTTAAATATCTACAGGTGCAGTGTGCCAGCAGCCATTCGGAGATTGTGGAGTTGTTTTTATGCACTGCTGGGCATGGGAACTGAGACTGTGGCCTTTGTTTAGTAACAGCTGCTAAATATTAGCTGTTAGGCTAGTGGCATTCCAGTTGCCACTTACGAACAAGCTTGTATTTGCTTGCCTGGTGGCATAACCATCTTTAACATCAAATATGCCTGTACTTTCCAGGTCTCCATTCCTTTACGTGGAGTGTCTCACTCCTGACTTTGGGGGCAACATGGAACATGTGGACCTGGTGGCAAAGTCAGGGCTGGATGTCTATGCCCACAACATAGAGACTGTAGAACAACTCCAGTGGTATGCAATACACCATCACACTAGTAGAAAACATAACACATTCATAACTAGCCAGCACTCCGAAAAGTTTTTTTTTGGTTGTTGCGAACTTTTTAAATTTTTTTTATTTTATACAATTTATACAAATACCTCCTATGCTAATAGGTTAGTGCGTGATCCTAGGGCAAATTACAAGCAGAGTTTGTCGGTTCTGGAGCAAGCCAAGAAGTCTGTTCCCAAGATGGTGACCAAGAGCTCCATCATGTTGGGCTGCGGAGAGACAGACCAGCAAGTATTGCAAGCCCTCAAGGGTGAGCAGACGGAGTACATGATAAATGCAGTTGTCTTCAGAATTCTCACCATGTGTTACTAGATCTCCGCAACTCGGGAGTGGACTGTGTCACTCTTGGACAGTACATGCAACCTACCAAGTTGCACCTTAAAGTAAGTGGTCAACAAATGGCTGTAGGATCAAGGTGCAGCTCAGATAATCTTGAATGGTACTGCATATTTTGGGGGCACTCTTTTGAATATGTAGACGCAACAGCCTACTGGTTGTGACAGTGCATCTATGATACCAATGCTTGCAGCACCAATGATATAGCATGTTTCTATTTCAGGTGAAGGAATATGTACCTCCCGAGAAGTTTCAGTTCTGGGAAGGTGTCGGGACTGAGCTAGGGTTTGCCTACACTGCTAGCGGCCCACTGGTGAGGTCCTCCTATAAGGCTGGGGAGTTCTACATCACGAATATACTCAAACAGAGAATTACTGACGAAACGGTCACACTTCACAACAGTGAACGTCTGCCATGAATATTAGTCATTGTAATTCACTGTAATACAACTCCAACAAAGCATAGCATGGAATATACATTACGTTGTTCTTATAAAAGACTGTATAATGCGTCCTATTGTTTCACTGTTCATGAGGAATGATGAAAATTCGTAAATCCAGACCACTGCCATATCACACCACAGAAATAAGTTGACTGGAGTAAAACTCAATCTCTGCTTTTGGGGTTGTTAACTGTCACGTAATGGAAGAGGACTACCAGCAAAAATAATGTCACCCCCAGGACGTTAGCAAAGATGGCTAGCTGAACGTCTGTAATCATGTCTGCAAGGATAGTCTGATATAAAGGTCTAAGAAAGCAAACCCATCTAACTCACTTGCTGGAGAATGCTCTCACAGTAGAGGTCAACACACGAGGACTTTTCGACACGAAGTGCTCTATTTAGAGTGATCGTTGCTCCAAATAAATTGGCGGGAAATTAGCGGTCCGTTTAATTCTGAGCAGTGACGATTACTGCACCTGAAAATGTCTAGTCAAGATTTCAGAGCTCGACTCTACCATATTCTCACAAAAAGTGGAATTCTAGACACCATGAAGGTTTGTGTAATTCTTTTAAGTGAAGGCCCACCCCTGTGTACAATAAGGCCCCTGTAGTCTCAATTGAGGAACAAGCTGGCTTCAGAGTTGCATGTACTAATGAAGACATCAACACTTGGTTCACCACCTGCCAAGTCTTCACAGGGCAGGACAAGTAAGTGTATGCTGGCACAAGTGGCAGAGAGTGTGGTTGCGAGATACCTCCAGAGTGCAGGCCATGAGTACACACTCTCTACCTTCTTGCCTGAAGTCGGGATCTGCATGGATGAGGTACAGCATGGTATATACTATTTAAAAAATCAATATTCACTTGTATGTTGTGTAAGCTTGTTTCTGAAGAAGACATGATGTGTTTCCTAAGAATTTCACCTTCTTCAAGCATCCACACCCAACTCCAAAGTAAAATGAAGAAGAAAGGTATTTTGTATTTGCTTTATTATTATTTTACATATATATACAGTATGTCAATTATTTTTTAATGGGAAAGTGTCAGATGCCTGTGCTGCCCAGTATTATTATTATTATTATCTTTACGGATTTCTTGAGGTAAATGGTGACTGTAACCAAATTTCATGTCATTTTTTAATGCAGGAAATTTCCTAGAAGGACTGCTGGAGGTCTTGATTGAGACTCAGGGTGGAGGCTACACTGCTTTAGTAGAGGCATCATCTCAAGCTGTCCCAGAACAATTGGGTGACCAGAAGTCCTCTCCTGCAAAAGCATCAGTTGGTACATTAGACTTCCTCCCCCCTCCCCACACAGGGATGGCCACACCCACTAAGACTTAAATATTGTTCTAGCATCCACTAAGTACAAAGGACAATCACCATTTTATTAGATTTTTATTATTAGATTTATACACACAATTTCAGCCTTCATTTGTGGGGGGGGGGGGGGGTTGGTGGATATGTAATATCTGTCGGTCAGCAAGCAGATACATGTTTTCGTTCCATGAAGTGATCAGTTGGTTTCATAGTCTTGTGGCAGACAAATATTCAATAACTTATGACGCATGTGTATGAGTTGGTTTGTGAATAAAGTCTGGCCAAGTTTTTGCATGCAATAATAATAAATGCAATTAATAAACAAATGTCACATCGATTGAAGCAGTAGTTACATTTCTCTGGCTTTCCTTGCAGTCTTGTTTGATTTTCAATGGTGACTTCAAGTTCTTCATCCTATGCATAGCTTGCTCCCTTGCAGTTTCAGACTAGCCAAAGAAAGAACCTGCATCTGCAGCTTTAGTTACAGTTTTTTCAGCCCCTCTAGCATCAATTTTAATGTCAAGACTGATGCAGGCAAAAAAAAAAGTCATTTGTTTGCAAACTCTGCTTCAGAAATGTTGAGAAAGAAGTTTGGTGAACCAAGGACAGTTCAGGGAGTTGAGAACTTAATTCTGTTGCTCAATTTTGTAGCCTCGCTTGCTTGAGGCACGCAAGTGATCATTGTATATACTGCTAAAATGATAGGATGTAGTATTGTGTATGCCTGAAAACCTGACCTGTGTGGTCAGAGCTTTGTCACATCCTCTGAGTGTACATGCACACCGTATAAGGAAGAAATATATAAGTGAGTGTACTGTTTGTGGATAAGAAGGAGGTAACAAGTGTTGCTGGATATAATAGGGGAGCTACTCAAGGTTAGCTATGTCAGCAACTGGATCAAAGGTGCTCAACACATTTCCATCCCAATGAAGGCGAGGATAATCCTTGGTTCCGACTTTGGAGCTCCACAGATTCTGCACACTTTCCCTCTGTGAACTTGATATATATATATATATCTCAAAAGATAGCTATCTAAAAACAGTTAGGTATAACCATGCCAAAGTTACATGCAGTCAAGACTTGCATGCCTGAATTATCTGCAGTTGCCTCCAGATTGACAATTGCTGATTTTCAACCCGCATGCTTGACCAAGTACTTACATTTTAGCAACAAATGAAAACACTCATTTTGTAGAGTAGGGTTTCCTCTAGCCATTGATAGCAATTTCAACTGTCTAACACTTAATTCAGGAGCTAGAACTGCAGAGAATTCAGGCTTACAGGTTTTGAGATCCACAACTTTGACTGCCTGTAACATTGGCATGGTTATATCCACACAACCATATCAAAAGAGAGCACACACTAAGAGCTATCTTTTAAGCAATTCATAGAGAGAAATGTGCAGAATCTGCAGAGCTTCAAAGTTGTAACCACAGGTTGTTTTTGACACTTCGTTTAAAAAAAATGGTATCGTACCCCCTGAAGTCCATACAATCAAGCTGGAATCTTGGGAGTATATATACCCTCATCTACCTGACTGAACTTGTCTTGTACCAAAATCTTGGAAACAGTATGTGCATACATCAAATATGATGTTGTGGCATTTACTGTTCTGCTAACTTTTTCACCTAGCTTTATTTCTTATATCACATTCGCTAACATTTTGTCACCATGCTATTTTTCCCCTTCCTTTTGTGGTATTGGAAGACATTGAGAAAATACAATTACCCCCTCGAGCCATCTGTCCCTTAGTCATTTTGTTTGACGAGTACTGTTGATAGCACACGTCAACTAAATGGAAATCCTCGACAAGTATTACTGTCGCTTGGCAATCTAAAATTGAATAAATTCTATGAGTACCAACTTTTCACTGTTTCAGTTAGCCATATCACCCTTGGGGAAAAAACAATACCATGTTACTTTGTCACATCCTGGAGCCGAAGGATGGAGAGTCCGGTGAAACGAGATGTTTTATTCGGGCTAGACGAGTAGAATGTTGCACTAACAAACACTTCTTGGCTTTTTCTTCCCACTTTTCAACTTCACAATAAGTCTTCTATACTCTATGAGTGATACAATGGTGGTATCTGGCCTTTGCAATTATGTTTTCCCCGTTTGGATCCATAGCAGCTGGCTCTCCCAGGGATTTCCTAAGGAAGTTTAATAGATGATGTTCTAATTTATTGAGGTTGGCTTATTTTCATTCCACCCACGAAAATTAATGAACAATGACTAAATATCTCATTATTTGATTGTTTCCTTTTTTGAATGTGCAGCTTACAAGTTGGAAGCTCTTGAGGAAGTGTATGCTCGCAAGATTGAGGAGGAAGCCTCCAAGTGTGCGGCATCACTAGAAGACAGACTGGCTGCAGTTCACACCGACCTCGAGATTCGCTACAAACGCCAACTTGAGACAGAGATGAGCCTCTACCAAAAAAGAGAGCTAGCCAAGGTGAGGAGAGAAGAAAGGGAGAGGTATCATGATGAGCTGGCCAAGGAGAAGGAGGAGCTCCAACATGCTTATCACCTGAGGCTGGAGAATGTAAAGAAATCTGAGAAGAACATGGCTGAGATATATAACAGAAAGGAAATGGTAAATTAAATATGACCTAACCCTGAAAACGAAACACAAACAGGCTTATCCTTGTGTGTTCCTAGTGAGGCTGACGGTATGGATCCTGGTGTCAGTATTAGGACTAGAATTAGGGTCGTTCTATGATTAGGGCTAGGCTTATTCTAGAGCTAGGACTAGGGGTATTCTTGGGCTAAGGTTATACAGGTGTGTTCCTAGTGAGGCCGACTGTATGGATCCTGGTGTCAGTATTAGGACTAGAATTAGGGTCGTTCTATGATTAGGGCTAGGCTTATTCTAGAGCTAGGACTAGGGGTATTCTTGGGCTAAGGTTATACAGGTGTGTTCCTAGTGAGGCCGACTGTATGAATCCTGGTGTCGGTATTAGGACTAGAATTAGGGCTGTTCTATGATTAGGGCTAGGCTTATTCTAGAGCTAGGACTAGGGGTATTCTTGGGCAAGGTGTGTTCCTAGTGAGGCTGACTATATGGATCCTGGTGTCAGTATTATAGGACTAGAATTAGGGCTGTTCTATGATTAGGGCTAGGCTTATTCTAGAGCTAGGACTAGGGGTATTCTTGGGCTAAGGTTATACAGGTGTGTTCTTAGTGAGGCTGACTATATGGATCCTGTTGTCAGTACTAGGACTAGAATTAGGGTCGTTCTATGATTAGGGCTAGGCTTATTCTAGAGCTAGGACTAGGGGTATTCTTGGGCTAAGGTTATACAGGTGTGTTCTTAGTGAGGCTGACTATATGGATCCTGGTGTCAGTATTAGGACTAGAATTAGGGTCGTTCTATGATTAGGGCTAGGCTTATTCTAGAGCTAGGACTAGGGGTATTCTTGGGCTAAGGTTATACAGGTGTGTTCCTAGTGAGGCTGACTGACTATTCAGTATGGACTAGAGTTAGGGCTGTGGATATTCTTGGACTAAGGAACTAGACCCAGGTCTAGTAGGGCTAGGGATATCCCAGCTAAGTATCCCTTTGAATCCGAGATGTCCTAGGAAAGGTTGTGGCAGTATTGGACATGTCCCGATATTAGAAATATTTTTGAGGTGATTTTTAAATAACGTTCTTAGGATATGGAGGCAGGTATATTCTCTCAGAGGCAAGTTCTGCTTAACGAGTTAAATGCCCTGAGAGTGAAGGAGGCAGGGCTGAAGAGGCGGTCTGAGCTTGACAATAGAGCCATGGAACTAGAGAGAGAGAGAGTCAAGACTATGAATGAACAGCTTGAGAAGAGCTTGCAGCAAATTAAAGTTCATTTTGAGCTGATGGCCAGAGAGAAGACCCACAAGTAAGTCCACAATTGTATCCTGCATTCATAATTGTATCAGACAATGTGTTTGTTGGTCATTATTCTGGGTTGTGGCAAGATTGTAGGGGCTCAAGGGGTAGCGTGGACAATGCCACGATCATTCATGTCCTAACAATATTAGAGGGCTATCCATAAAAGATTTCGGGAGTTCCCTGCTCTACTGGACATACACATGTGGTATCAACCACTTATTTTCTCCATATATAGGCACGAGAAGACGGTTCAAGATGTAACCACGAGGTGGGAAAAGGAGCTCAATGTCAGTGTGGAGGCGCAGTCATCTGAACAGCAGAAGGTTCAGAGACTGACAGAAGAGCTGAGCCAAGAAAGGAAGATCGTGGAAGCAGTGCAGAGTCAGCTCAAGGAAGTTAGCATGGGGAAAGCTGCTCTGCAGAGACAGAAGGACAGTGCAGAGGCCAAGCTAAATCAAGTACCGGTACGTAATGAAGAACTTGGGGAGAAATCTCCCATTTATTAGCCAAATTAATTATGTAGCACAACAACTACCTCGAACGTGAAGTGGTTGATCTCCAGAAGCAGTTGTCAAACTCCGAGAGCAAGAGGAACGAGTTGAAATCCATCCACAAGAAGCAGCAAAACACCATCAAACAGCTGCAGGCACAACTCTCCCAACTGAGCCCGGACCTGATCGCTTCCCGGGACAAGCTGGCCCTACTCCAAGAGACTCACCACAAGCAGCTACTTGTGCTGGAATATGACAAAAAGCAGCTTGGACGGCAATTGGACTTGCAGGTGGAGCATGGTCTCCAGCTTCAAAAGAGGCTGGACAAGCAGTTGCTCCAGCTTAAGTCAGCTCAACATGAAGTGGAGGATCTCCACTCTCTCCTTGAGCATAAGCTCATGCACAAAGCTCTCCAGGATTCTCACAAAGGTCACGAGAAGGAAAGCAGTGCAAGGTGAGAGAGAGAACATCGTGTACAATAGTAATCGTAGTCGAGGTGAGGTATGGACTGTTTGTGATTGTATTGTTCTGAAAAACACAGCGCACATTCCCCGTCTAAGAGGACTCGCTCAGCCAAATCATCACCCCACCAGCACCAGCTCAAGTACCCCACAGCACCGACACCTCTTCAAACATCCTCTCTTGACACTACAGGGGATATCACCACATCCACTTCAAAAGAGAACACGTTCAGCATTCATGGCTCATTTCTTTATGAATCCAAAGCTGCCATTAGTCGCATAGAAAAAGAAGCAGAAGAGTTGGAAAAAGTTTACCAACACTTTCACTGTCATATGAGCTCTGCCATGCCACCAGGTCAAAAGAGCAACAACCAACATCGCAACGATCAACAAGACCTATTCCACCTTGACTTGAATCCATCACCTCTGCAGACATCTTGCTTCAATGCTCGAATAACTCCCATGGACTACCTTAAGACACACCATTACAGCTTCATTGATGCACCTCATCGCTCTGCCACACACCAGGTCTTTTCAACTCCAACTTGCGATGGAAGAGCAGTGTTTACTACTTCTCCGTCAACCATGGTCTTTACGAACACTCCACCCAAGTCCCAGCAACCATTAGCTGCTACTCCAACTGTTACTACTTCTCCATCAACCATGGTCTTTACGAACACTCCACCCAAGTCCCAGCAATCATTAGCTGCTACTCCAACTGCTGCTCAAGTCGCTATTATGACTAGCAGCCTCCCCACAACAACACAGGAAGATAGAACAACCCCTGCTCTTATTTCTGGAACCGCAACCCCTGTTCCGATATCTGGAACCGCAAATAATGCTCTGATTTCTGGAACCACAGCCCCTGTTCTGATATCTGGAACCAAAAACCCTGCTCTGATTTCTGGAACTGCAAACACTGCTCTGATTTCTGGAACCACAACCCCTGCTCTGATTCCTGAAACTGCTCTTCCTGCAACTATTCTTCCTTCTGTATCATTAGAGAGCTTGTGGAGCACTTCAAAATCTTCACCGGAAAACACTATTCAACTCGGAGATCCAGTCCTTCACACTGCACCTCTCAGAGAACAAGTCCTTCCTGTAGCTGTTGATAATGAACCTGTTATAGATACTACAGGTTCTGTAAGTCCTGTCAGCGTTTCTCTAGCTCATGGATCTCTGGATAGTTTTAGGAAACATCCAGAGTCATCTCCATCAGAAATAGTCAGTGTGATGGTGACAAGTCAAGGAAGAAATCAGGTTGACCCAATGTCTACAACCCCAGCATCCTTTGGGTTTTCTGATACAGCTCCTGTTTCTGCACACATGGCTGAAACTGCCAAAGAAAGCACACTTCCTGTCACTTTGCAAGGTGATGACAAAGTAAAGGAAACAGCAAAAGATGAACCCGAGAAACGTGGGGGGAATGGTGAGCAGTCACTAAGAGAACATTCTAAACTGAACAAGGAGCAGCAGCCAATTAAGAAGAAAGGGGTGTCAAGTCCTCCAGAACTCCCCCCTTCTAATAGTGAAGGGGTTGAGAAAAAGACAAAATCGGAGGAAGATGATGCCATGGACCCGATAATGCTCAAGTACATGAAGATAGTTGAGGAGAAGAGAAAATCCGAGAAACATTCCTCTAGTCAGGTAGTTGTGCATAGCCATAGTAACTACATATTTACAATCACTGTTATCCTCTGTGTATAACAGCTGCATAGAAAACAAGCAATTGACAGAAGAGGCTTTGAAATGAAAAAAGACTTTGATGTTTCACAGCTGTCAGGGTCTGACAGGTACAAATATGTAGGTACAAATAACGTAACTCACTAGGTGTCCAAAATGTATAGCTTGTGATCATGTGTTTAGCACAGGCACTATATTAGCACATGATAGCTAATGGGTTCCCAACAGTGCACACATGAACCCATAGTTCATTTAGCGGTTGTCAAGTTGAATGTACATAGTGTGCATGCATGTGTGCATATGTTATTATTTACACTTGCAGTTTTGGACGTGGTGTTACATCTGATCAAGATGATAACCCATTCGAGGGTTGGTGAGACACGGTCACCTTGTGATTATCTTCTCAATTACTGCATACATGATTGTGTCAATAATGTAATATGATGTTTTTATCATTTGTTTGTGTGCAATAAATAACAAATCAATTGAAAGGAAGAAAATGTAAATACTGGTTCACACATAGAAGATGAATGGTATAAAACTACTGTGGTGTAGATGAATAAAAGACGAAGGTGTGTTAGAAACATCCCTCTAGCCAACTGTCGTCATCGTCACCAGCAGCATCCTGGACTGGAGATTGATGGATGGGCCTGAGTTGGGAAGAGGTTTCCATTATGGTTTGTAGAACAAAGGACATAATAATCATACACAAGCTTTACATTGTGCTGATGATTGTGGTTATACTTGTATTGTCTAGAGCATGAGGGAAGCGGAAGAAATAATAATAATTGTTGTTCAAATTTGGGGGTGCATTTAAGTGTAATGTATAAGTTACATCAGTGGGAGGTGTCTACGGAGGTGACAATAGGATTTCACGAAAATGCCCACATGGAACACGACAAAATAACTATTGATGTGACATGACAGCACAGAAACAAACATGTTAGTTACATGAACATTCTGCCATGTATATATAATAAATATATATTATACATTATCATGAATTTACCAATATTGTTTTACTTCATGTTCAAGTGTTACACACCTGTTTGCATGCTCAGTCAGAACACATTGAAATAACGTCACAAGGTCTACACATCCTTTCTCCACATGGTGGAATATTAGTGTGGACAGTGCCTGGATGATATGCCATTGTTCCTTTGTCTCATAGTTTCCTTTGTCTCATAGTCCCCTGATAACATGTACGGTTTCTCATCAAGGAGCCTCTTTCTAATTATTGCTTGTTGGCCTAGAAGGACATGCATCCATGCCTTGAAAAGTTTGTGGAGGAAAAACCCAGCATCCCATAGTTCTGACAGGGATTCATAGAGGAGGTAGTGCTGGGATTCCCCAGAAACTTCAGCAGTTAGAAGGCTCTTCTATGATTTTGTACATTAAAGTTGACTATTAAGAGCCGAGGCATTCGATAGCAATGCGCATTAGTCTTCCATGATTAATGTCACAAAGTCTCGATTGAAGATGATTTTTATAAGACTGACTCAGCGGTAGCCATTCCAACTGGTAGAGCAAGAAAGATGTTGAAAAGTTAGAAAATATCTCAGTATATGCATGCACCCGATCTCCACTATATACAAAATGCCCCCCTCCCCCCACCAACCAAAATATCCTTTATGAAGCCCTGTCTGGGGTAGATTATTACATGCAAGGAGCAGACACTTTAGAGAAGCTATAACTCTGAAGAGGCTTTTTCTAGCTTGCCCAATTATAGTGCAGCCAGCAAGCCTCGGGTTACAAAGAAGACGAGTAACCAGAGTGTGCAGAAGCAGTATGATGTGAACAATAGCTAACTGGTCCTGGTCTTCAGCCGGAACTTCAAGAAGCTGGCCAAGTAGAGGTGTCCAGTACTTTTGTAAACATAAGTGTCCTTGACTACTCTTCTGAGTCACTACCACAAATGTAAAAAAATGACTGCCGCCTCAAGATGTGAGTACATGGAGAATTAATTTTTTTTTCTTCCAACACATAGATATGCATGGTAGCTATGACTTCTACGATGAGAAAAAAATGCACAGTTTAGACATTGCAGATCAGATTTGTGATACCAATACAACTTCTACTCTGGAGCATACAGTAAGAATCATGAAATGTGCAGTGGTTGGTGCATCTGATGGTGTACTGCATTGGTGCATATGCCAGGAGTCTTAGGTGAATTGCAGTGTTGCTCCTATATAGATATGTAGTCCTGTAGTAGGTGTACTACTGGTTATAGTGCAGGGGTGACTTGTACAGAGATATTTGAGGTAGGAAGGAGAAATGATGGGGAGTGCATGTTGATCATTAAACATGTGCCAAGTGTTGGGCACTTTTAAGGTGTTTTGTCTCCTACAATAATAACTACTTAATTGATTCCATTACTGGACCGTTTAGCAACATAGAACAGTAAACTTTGTTGGCTACTGGTCCCATGGAATGTCCCAAAATAGTATTTCTAACATCCCAGAATTTACATAACTTCACTACAATTGGTTTTAGTTATACTCCCATATCCAGGTAGTGTGGGACCCCATAACTCTGAAAGTGCCCGTAACTCAGTAATTTTTTTTTTCAATGCCATAAACTGTTTGACGATGCAAAATAAGATGGCATATTTATGTTTTAGCATTTCTCCTCGTTTTAGGCAGCAGTATCCTTCCACTTTTTAACAAGAAGAAGATTAATGGGGTCAGCATCAACCTGAGATTCCAGCCATTTCAAATGCTGTGCCAAACACATCACAAGCCTGTGCAGGAGAGACTGAGCATTGTGATTCCAATTCAGATCATCTGAATCAATGTCTGAATCAGGATGCTCCCCTAGAACTTCCATTTGTGATTTCAGCATTAGACATTAGCTCCTGGATCAGTAGAGTCATCTTCCGGCCACTCTTCTGGAGTTTGCCAGTTTTGACCATCTGGACTAAACCCAAATTGTTGAAGATAAGCTCCTGACTCCCCCTCACCCCACAAGGATCACTGGCCTGCACAAGCTGTGAAGCATTGTCACTAGAAGAGAGAAGCCACCCGCACTAGTGGAACAATTAACTTCTGGAAGAAGTAATTTGTTCCAACCTTTTCTCAAACCATCCCATGTTGTCTCTTCCCAGGCTTGTGCACCCAATGTAGGGCATCTTTAATGCTTAACTGCTTCAATATTTGAGGAACAGAGAGGGAAGATGTGTCATTCTCAATAATCAGGTGAGTAAAAGGCATTTCTCGTATCGCCTCTTCAATGCTTCTAAAATTCCCTGATCCATTGGTTGGATAATCGAGGTGGTGTTAGGAGGCAAAAACATGGTGGCTACTTTTCCATCCCTTGATCGTAGTGTCTCTGTTGAAGGATGAGCGGGTGCATTATCAAGAAGCAACAAAATATATTCATTATCTTGACAAAATTTCTTCACACAGGGTATATATACTTGTTGTGAAACCACGATTCAAATAATTTGGTGTCCATCCAGGCCTTACGCTGTGAACAATAATGGACAGGGAGGGAATTCATACCCATATGTTCAACATGGTTTTGCACTCTTGTATACATGCCAAAGGAAGTTTGCAGGTCCTAGAGGCATTCGCACATACTAATAAGGTAATTGTGTCCTTAGACTAAAGTTTTTTGCTTGACTTTCTCCATAGTGGACTAGAGTCTTTGATGGCATAAGTTTCCACCATAGCCCAGTCTCGTCTGCATCAAAGAATTGGCTAAGAGTGTACCCCTCCTGTTCCACCTTAGAGAGAAGCTTGCTTCTGAATGCATCAACTGCTGAAGCATCTGCTGACAATGACTCTCCTTGAAGGGACATTTCTCTCACTCCATGCCTGAAGCAGAACTTGTGAAACCAACCCGAGCTAGCCTTGAACGATTCTGCAACTTTTTCCGAGTAAAATTTTGGGAATAGCTATAAAGCTTTCTCCTGTAGGGCTGGTCCAGACCCAGGAGCACCTTTAGAATGCTGCTGCATGAACCACATGTAGCAAGCTTTCTCCTGTAGGACTAGTCCAGACCCAGGAGCACCTTTAGAGCTGCCGCATGTAGCAAGCTTTCTCCTGTAGGGTTGGTCCAGACCCAGGAGCACCTTTAGAATGCTGCTGCATGAACCACATGTAGCAAGCTTTCTCCTGTAGGACTAGTCCAGACCCAGGAGCACCTTTAGAACTGCTGCATGAACCACATGTAGCAAGCTTTCTCCTGTAGGACTAGTCCAGACCCAGGAGCACCTTTAGAGCTGTGCATGAACCAAGCTTTCTCCTGTAGGACTAGTCCAGACCCAGGAGCACCTTTAGAGCTGCAGCATGAACCACATGTAGCAAGCTTTCTCCTGTAGGACTAGTCCAGACCCAGGAGCACCTTTAGAGCTGTGCATGAACCAAGCTTTCTCCTGTAGGACTAGTCCAGACCCAGGAGCACCTTTAGAGCTGCCGCATGTAGCAAGCTTTCTCCTGTAGGACTGGTCCAGACCCAGGAGCACCTTTAGAGCTGTGCATGAACCACATGTAGTAAGCTTTCTCCTGTAGGACTGGTCCAGACCCAGGAGCACCTTTAGAGCTGCCGCATGTAGCAAGCTTTCTCCTGTAGGACTGGTCCAGACCCAGGAGCACCTTTAGAGCTGCCGCATGTAGCAAGCTTTCTCCTGTAGGACTAGTCCAGACCCAGGAGCACCTTTAGAGATGCTGCATGAACCACATGTAGCAAGCTTTCTCCTGTAGGACTAGTCCAGACCCAGGAGCACCTTTAGAGATGCTGCATGAACCACATGTAGCAAGCTTTCTCCTGTAGGACTGGTCCAGACCCAGGAGCACCTTTAGAGCTGTGCATGAACCACATGTAGCAAGCTTTCTCCTGTAGGGCTGGTCCAGACCCAGGAGCACCTTTAGAGCTGATGCTTGAACCACATGTAGCAAGCTTTCTCCTGTAGGACTAGTCCAGACCCAGGAGCACCTTTAGAGCTGCAGCATGAACCACACGTAGCAAGCTTTGTCAAGCTTGTCATACTGAGGCTCTCTAAAGATGCAATGTTTCTTTGCAAAATGACGGATTATCGCTAGCAGATGCATGGCACTCAATCTTTTCGCTGTCTTTCCATGTCTGCAATGGTAGACTTTGGTATCTCGAAAATAGATGCCATAGCTCTGTGAGACTTTCCTTTCTTCAACTCACTAATTTCTTTTCCAAACTAATCACTTTTTGCTTTCTCCTGCGAAGCTTTGAAGCCACGCCTCCTCCATCAAAATACAGCTGTTTTTCTCACGCATGCACACAATAACGGTAAAACGAATATGCACCCCTCCCATAATTAATTGCATTCGGGCTGTCCGTAGAAGGAGGTGCCCGTAAGTAAGACGTCCAGATAAGGAAGGTTCCACTGTATAACATAAATTACCTATTATATATTATAACCAAACACCTTGATAGTGCCGGTTTCTACACAACCACAAACAAGGCAAGGTATGTGTGTGATGGAGTGTATATGACTGACCAACCATGGGGGCTCGTGTCTGAGTGCTCATGCTTTAAAAAAAGAAGTCATATATAGAGAAAAGCAAGATGTTTGCCAGGAGGCAGTGAAGCTGGTCTATGGGAAAACAAGTAAACCATGGCAGGAGAGAGAATAAGACAAGAGGCACCAAAGAATTATATATAGCAGACCGCATTCTAGGCTGCAGGCTATGCATCAATGCCAGATCCATCCACATTCAGTTAGCTAATCTATGGTGGAAGTAGAATGAATAGTCCATTTCTCAAGGTCATTATTCTACCTTGTGATCAATTTAGGGTGTAAAATACTCCTAGTGTAATACATAACAATCTCAGACTACTACCTACTATATCAACTAGTACGCTTACTACAACCTGTATACCTACTATACACAAGCAGTGCACTTATTATATACAACCTGTACACTTACTATGCACAACCAGTACACTTACTATGCACAACCAGTACACTTACTATGCACAACCAGTACACTTACTATGCACAACCAGTACACTTACTATGCACAACTAGTACACTTACTATGCACAACTAGTACACTTACTATGCACAACTAGTACACTTACTATGCACAACCAGTACACTTACTATGCACAACTAGTACACTTACTATGCACAACCAGTACACTTACTATACACAACTAGTACACTTACTATACACAACTAGTACACTTACTATGCACAACTAGTACACTTACTATGCACAACCAGTACACTTACTATGCACAACTAGTACACTTACTATGCACAACTAGTACACTTACTATGTACAACCAGTACACTTACTATGCACAACTAGTACACTTACTATGTACAACTAGTACACTTACTATGTACAACCAGTACACTTACTATGTACAACTAGTACACTTACTATGCACAACCAGTACACTTACTATGCACAACTAGTACACTTACTATGCACAACTAGTACACTTACTATGTACAACCAGTACACTTACTATACACAACCAGTACACTTATTATATACCAGTACACTTACTATGCACAACTAGTACACTTACTATGTACAACCAGTACACTTACTATACACAACCAGTACACTTATTATATACCAGTACACTTACTATGCACAACTAGTACACTTACTATGTACAACCAGTACACTTACTATGTACAACCAGTACACTTACTATGTACAACCAGTACACTTACTATGCACAACCAGTACACTTACTATGCACAACCAGTACACTTACTATGTACAACCAGTACACTTACTATGTACAACCAGTACACTTACTATGTACAACCAGTACACTTACTATGTACAACTAGTACACTTACTATGTACAACCAGTACACTTACTATGTACAACCAGTACACTTACTATGCACAACTAGTACACTTACTATGCACAACCAGTACACTTACTATGCACAACTAGTACACTTACTATGTACAACTAGTACACTTACTATGCACAACCAGTACACTTACTATGTACAACCAGTACACTTACTATGCACAACTAGTACACTTACTATGTACAACTAGTACACTTACTATGTACAACTAGTACACTTACTATGCACAACTAGTACACTTACTATGCACAACTAGTACACTTACTATGTACAACTAGTACACTTACTATGCACAACCAGTACACTTACTATGCACAACTAGTACACTTACTATGTACAACTAGTACACTTACTATGCACAACCAGTACACTTACTATGTACAACTAGTACACTTACTATGCACAACTAGTACACTTACTATGCACAACTAGTACACTTACTATGCACAACCAGTACACTTACTATGTACAACCAGTACACTTACTATGCACAACTAGTACACTTACTATGCACAACTAGTACACTTACTATGTACAACCAGTACACTTACTATGCACAACCAGTACACTTACTATGTACAACCAGTACACTTACTATGTACAACCAGTACACTTACTACGTACAACCAGTACACTTACTATGTACAACCAGTACACTTACTATGCACAACCAGTACACTTACTATGCACAACCAGTACACTTACTATGTACAACCAGTACACTTACTATGCACAACCAGTACACTTACTATGTACAACCAGTACACTTACTATGTACAACCAGTACACTTACTATGCACAACTAGTACACTTACTATGTACAACCAGTACACTTACTATGCACAACCAGTACACTTACTATGTACAACTAGTACACTTACTATGCACAACTAGTACACTTACTATGTACAACTAGTACACTTACTATGTACAACCAGTACACTTACTATGCACAACTAGTACACTTACTATGTACAACCAGTACACTTACTATGCACAACCAGTACACTTACTATGTACAACCAGTACACTTACTATGCACAACTAGTACACTTACTATGCACAACCAGTACACTTACTATGCACAACCAGTACACTTACTATGTACAACCAGTACACTTACTATGCACAACCAGTACACTTACTATGCACAACTAGTACACTTACTATGCACAACCAGTACACTTACTATGTACAACCAGTACACTTACTATGCACAACTAGTACACTTACTATACACAACCAGTACACTTACTATGCACAACCAGTACACTTACTATGCACAACTAGTACACTTACTATGCACAACTAGTACACTTACTATGCACAACTAGTACACTTACTATGCACAACCAGTACACTTACTATGTACAACCAGTACACTTACTATGCACAACTAGTACACTTACTATGCACAACTAGTACACTTACTATGCACAACTAGTACACTTACTATGCACAACTAGTACACTTACTATGTACAACCAGTACACTTACTGTACACAACCAGTACACTTACTATGTACAACCAGTACACTTACTATGTACAACCAGTACACTTACTATGCACAACCAGTACACTTACTATGCACAACCAGTACACTTACTATGCACAACTAGTACACTTACTATGTACAACCAGTACACTTACTATGTACAACCAGTACACTTACTATGCACAACCAGTACACTTACTACGTACAACCAGTACACTTACTATGTACAACCAGTACACTTACTATGCACAACCAGTGCACTTACTGTGTACAACCAGAACATCTACTACAACCCGTACAGCGACTGCAACGTGTGCACCTAGTATAACTAACCTAATGACTTGTTCACAACATCAATACTAAAGGCCGGTTCATAATATGACGATAGCTCAGCGTAGCGCATCGTCATCGTCATCGTCAAACCTATCGTCAATTATGAACCGCTACCGTTTTGACGCTGTGACGCCACGGAGGCTGACGATAGAGTAGACTTGGATTCTATTCCAACGTCTACTGCTCAGCGTCTAACCAATCAGATTGTTTTAGATTTTCACGTGACAATGGCGTTAAGCGTTTCCAATTGAAGCTACCCATTTTACAATGGATGACGAGAAAGTGGTGGAGGCAGTACGGTCTTATAGCTACCTTTGGCAGGTGTCTTCGCGATCTTACAAAGACCCAGAGGGCCAAGGACAACGCCTGGATCGAGGTTTCTGGCAAGGTAGGATATTAACTATGTAAAATTTGTAGAAGGGTAGCTAGTTATTTGTGGAAGGGTAGTTATTAATACTAAATTTTAAATAGATTGGAGTGGACTGCTGTGTCCAGGAATGTATGAAAAGGTGGAAGGTTCTGAGGGACAGATTCGTCGTCATGGAATTGAAAAAAAATAAAACCAAGAAGTCTGGAGATGCTGCACTGGTGTCCTGTTGGGGCTGTTTGGCCCAATGAGCTTTTATCACCGACACTGTGAAGCACAAAATGTTAGTGATTACCATAAGTTTGACTATGTAGTGAAGTTGAATTATATATTTGAATGTTCTGCGTCTTATTTGTATAGCACCGTCACCAACTTTACTCCTGCTCGGGCAGACACGTATGTTTTCTAGATATGTATGTATTCTTTGTTACACTGAATCTTGATGTGGTATAGACCTCCTACATCAGACCGCCCGCAGAAAAGCGAGGAAGGAAGTAACGTACATGTAGATGAGACGACAATTGCTATCAGGTAGGTTAGTATCCATCCCAAAATTAATATGACCGTTCTTTTATGTTCAACAGCAGTACTGCAGCAAGTACCCCAGGTACCCTCACACCACAACTACTTGACCACCCACGCAAAAAAAGAAAACGACAAGTTGAAGTTGATGAAATGGACAGGGTGCTCATCGCCCTGCAAGGACAGCAGCAGCAGGAAGATGGAGAGGGTGCCTTTGGCAAACATGTTGCTGCCTGTCTCAGGCTATTAGGAGGATGAGCTAAGGCCATAGCACGAGTAGAGATAGACAAAATCTTACTTAACTCCCAATATCCCAATAATCCCTACTCCACTCCTCACTATCCCCCAAACAATGTAAATACAGGTCCTTCATCTCCCACTCACCCCAATGATACCTTTTACACCTTTCAATTGCAACAATATTGTTATATCAGTAAATGAAATAATGCTGATTTCTATATGTAATAAAACAGAAGAGTCGAGTTAGCCGATAATATTGCCAAACACACTTCTCCAGCAGGTGAACAAAAGAACTTTTTGAAATCATCTCGGACATCAGCTGCAGATTGAGAATGTCTGTTATATACATATAAATATGAGTCGGATTATGTATATAAATATATAGATAAATAGTCACTGAATAGAATACTGACTAACCTATCATTATTACAGGGATGGTTTCAAATAACTGGGTGAATATTTCACTTAACTTATACCTCTTTCAGGAGACTATCAAACCTTTCTTTCGTCATCCTGAGGTACGTGAAGTGGCTGCTTGGGTCAGATAGACGCATCTCCTGAAGTAAATTATGATATTCTCCTTGTTCCAGGCGCTGTTGGAATATTTTGCGTGCACGCACTCTCCTCAGTCTCCTATTCCTCCTTCTTCTCACCAGACTATCTTCTCAACAGACTACTAGAATTTTAGCCTCCTGTTCTCGTACAAAATTTCTCCCGACCATGGCGAGCAAAAAATGAACTGGCTGCTAGCGACAAACGTGCTCAGCAACTGCAAGGTCAAAGTCCAATTGGTGGTTCGCTCTCCGTCAATAACGCCAAATTGTGAACGGCAATGACGCTGCTAGACGAAACGCTGAAGCTTGACCACAAAAGCGACGATGCGCTACGCTGAGCTATCGTCATATTATGAACCGGCCTTTACACTGGAATAGATCCAGAATTTCATTCGCATTTGCACTAGCACCAACAGGGTAAAAATGTAACACTGAGTAAGACCTAAGGTGCGGAAGCGACTGTACAGGTTATCTTTGTTTGCAGGGTTTCATTTAGGGGGGGGGGGGGGGGGGGGGGGCAGCTTTTGCCTCCCCTTGGAAATTGTATTATTAAAATTCATTAGAAACTTTGTCACATCTTGAACCATCATGTCCCCCTTTAATATCCAGATTCCTCCAGTTGCCCCCCCCCCCTTGGACAATTTTCTAAATGAAACCCTGGTTTGGTTTATAAAACAGGACCACAATTAGTGCTAATAATGCATACATGCATGAAGAAGAATGACATGGCTAACAGTTGCACAGGATTATGGTATGTAGATACCTTTTTGGAATCAGTCCTGGAGTCAGTGCTTTTTTACTAGTCTTCTTTGTCCCTCTTTCTCCTTCTCCTCTCAACTCTGCAGTAGACATTTCTACAGAGGGTGGAGAAGGCAGTATTCTCTTCTGCTTCTTATCACTGGATGGACTCAGTCCTGGCATGGGAGAACCCCCCTTTACCAAACCACCACCAGCAGGACCAGGGTGTGAGCGAGGGTTCCGGAGTTTACTGCCTGGCGATGGTATGCCCGGAGAAGATCTACTCCCAGGTATTAATTGGTGGTTCATGGAAAGAAGCTGGATCTGTTTTCGTTGGCGGACAGGACTATGGCTAGGGGACTGTCTGTTCAAACTTCGAGCAGGAGATGGCGTTCGACGTCGTGACACAGGAGATCCAATAGCCATACGTACCTGCGGGGAGATGGAGGGAGGAGAAGGCGATCGGGAATCTGAGAAAGAAGAACGCCTGCTAAGTGACGTGTGGGGCGTATCATCCACAGGTGGATGGTGCACTGGTGAAGAAACCGTATCATCCACAGGTGGATGGTGCACTGGTGAGGAAACCAGTGATGACAAGGGGCTGTTGCCACCTTGGTGGTGGTGGGAATATCTCGAGATTCTTGTATTGTAGTCGTTCTCAGAGTGTGTTGCATCCGACTTCACACCATTGCCTAGGGTGTGTGCACTGCCATTGGGCACTTTTTCCCGACTCCTGGCATTCCTAACGTTCTTGGGAAGGGAGCGTTGCAGCTGTCCTCCTTGGGCTTTCAGGGGCAAGCTAGGGTTATGATGGCTGTCAGAATTTCCTTCGATGTTGTGATCTATGGGCATCTTGGCTCTCCCTCTTGTTTCAGGCACATCTGAATTTTCAGGAGATAAGGCCTTGCTTTTCAAATTAGCATTATCTGTTGGCATCCTGGCTTTCCTTCTTACTACAGGCACATCTGAGTCTTCAGGCGATACAGCCTTTCTGTTTGATGCACCAACATCTGTTGGCATCTTGGGCTTCCATTTCGCTACAGGGACGTCTGAATCTTCAGGTGATACAACCTCTCTGCTTGGTGCAGGTGCAGCTGCATCTATTGGCACCTTAGCCTTCCTTTTCATTACAGGCGCTTCTGACTCCTCACTTGTTGCAGGCTTCCTGGCCCCACTTTGTTCTGGCAACATAGGAGACTCCTCGATTCCAGTAGCTTCATGGTGAACAAGGTCACTTGTAACTAGCTGGCTTGAGGGAGCTATAGAAGGCACTTGCTTGACTTTCCACTTCTTTTGTGTAAACACTTCTTCCTCAGCTTCATCATCATGTGGGACCTCCTTAGCTTTCCAGTTGACCACAGGAACTGCCTCTGCCGCTTTTCTTTTCCCTCCTCCTCCTCCCCTTCTTTCTCCCTTCCGTACTCCTCGTGTCTGTTGTATCACTTCTGATGAGAAAAAATTAAAAAGATGTAATGTATAATTCTGCTTTGTTTGTAGTTTATTTAGTGCTAAGATAACATTTACACACATATTTGACCACTTAATTCACTTAGTGAATGACCAACCTGTTTCAGGATTAAATATTTCGTTCATATCTTCAGCTTCGTCTATGTCTTGCACAAGATTCTTTCGTACATCATCTAAAGAGAGTAGCTTATCTTCCTCTCCTCTGCGGTGTCCCTCTGAGAGCCATTGGCGTGGGGTCATCTTCTTGTGGACAGGAGTAGGAGGAAGTTGAGGAGAGACGTAGAGCCTAGTTTATAATTAAGTACCATCAACATTCTCTATCCTCATTCTCGAAGAATCAAGGAAGGAAGAGCACATTTTTATGTGCATTACTATACTGACATTACTATACTGACAAGAGGGGGGTCTTTGTAGTACGGGGGGGGGGGGGGGGGGGGGGGTTTAGTTTGATAGTACCAAACAGCATCATTCCACTGATGTAACTAATAACACTCGACACTCACCATTCATCCTCAGTCTGTTCAAGATTATCATCGAAGAGTTCATCCAAGTCTAGTATACTGTTCTCAAGGTCATCCTCATCTAATTCAGTATCAGATATTTCGTGGTTTGTGCATCTGAGATCAGCTGGATTATGCATCTAAAGGACATGGTAATAGATTAGCAGTAGTAGTTAATTATCTTTGTCAAAACACAACTGCAAGCCAACCCTCCTATTATGAATTTCATAGGCACCAAAAAACTGTAAGCTGCAAAGTCAGCATGCTGGATAGATAAAAGCTATTATGTTACACAGCACTGGCTTACCTTGTTCAATAATTTGATATTCTCCGATTCTAGATTTTTTATTTTAGCTTTCAGTTCCTTCACCGTCTTCCCATCTGGGACATCAGCGGGGTCTCCATGGGCATTCATAGCGACACTCATGGCGTTTAGCCATGTATACGAGGGGGGGAAACTTGTTGAGTCATCGACATAAGAGAAACCATCCAACAGGTTTGAACCCGTCCGTTTCCGTTAAATTAGTTTAGAAAAATTGAATTCGTTCGTCACATGAGCACCCTCGTAAAAAAAATGCGCTCACATAACAGCTGGGAAGCGAATCGAGAAGCGTAAAGTGGGTAGGAATGTCCAAAGTTCAAGGAGTCTTCCTCATTCTCAAAAGGGTAAAAGTTCTTCAATTTCCCTAACAACAAAAGGTAAGCTAAGTTGACTCTTCCTCCACCCCCACTTATTTCTAAAGAGCGCTTCTCGAAAATTGCACTATGTTGGTTACTCTATGAACATTGGGAAAGATGAAGTTTAGTTTCTGATGGATTAACCATGGTCAGAAGTATCTGGTATCTGATAATCACACATGTATAATCCCTGTGTAGTCTGGCATAGATGCCCCTTTGCCTTATCTTTGAAACGAAACGAGGGAAGAAAAGGGTACGAAGCCTTTAGCATGTACAAATTGTGCTATGCAACTAAAGTTGTGAGACAATAAGTTTGTAACCTTTGCTGGTTACATTCCAGGCATGTGGAAGTGTGATTTTGTATTCTATTTTTTGTGTTCGTTCATCTAGTAGGGCCAAGTATGGAGTGTGAAGTCAAAGTGTCTCACATGTAGACTCAATGCTGATAGGTGAAGGTACCTCTTTAGCCGGAAGTTCTTTTTTTGTTAGTGAATAGCATTTCCTACATATAAAGCCTGGCCCTGGAGAAGAGGCTATCCAAGTCAATTTGCTTTTTTCTTACTTAAAGCTCCATAATGGAGTCCTTCTTTTTTTTTAAGTGGCTTTCTCAGAACCCTTGCTGAAAATTTCTCATCCTAGTTAATTCTCCACAACAATGTAATTGGCCTAGTTGCTAGAGAGGAACACACAGAGAAGTGGCCATCTGCTATTTACTGCAACACTACATGCACAAAACTACATGTGTAAAACATTTTTATGACATAGATAGTGAAGTATTAAATCTTCCTGTTGCACAAGTCATATACGCTAGAGATTCAGTCTTCCCCCACCCCAAAGATAAAGAAGGTAAAAGGTTAACTACACCAGACTAGTCTCGGCGTTGCTATATGCTTTGCCAGTCACTGAGCTGGAAAGGATGAATATCCAGCACTGCCACAACCTCGCGTTGAACTTCCCTGGATTTGTTGGATACTTAGTGATATTGACATGCATCATATATAGATCCTGGAATCGATGCTAAGCCTAGTCTAAGGTATGGCTAGGGATACTGTAAGGGTGTGACAATCTAGGGCTAGGGATATCCTTGCAGAGTCCCAACCTTAGGAAAGGTGACAGTACTGGACACCCCTTGCTCTTACATGACCTGAGTGTTTTGATTCACAAACTGCCTTGAGGCCACTATAGTTCATGAACCCCTTTAGGGGAGTGGGGAGCTGGAAATTTTGTGAGCAGTATAACAGTTCACCAGATTAAATAGGTTGCTGTTAGTGAGATGGGATTTGGTGAAATGGGCTGAGGCAGTCTTTTCATTCTGTCTCATAGCTGGCTACGCAAATTTGGGACTAGCTTTATATGCTTTTGTTGCACTTTTTAGTTCCAAGTTCAAAGATATGGAAATCTCATTTAATAATAGCTTATTGCGGTATCTAAGCCAGCTACAAGACAAAATGGAAGATACTATACTTCAGCCTATTCGATCTTGTCAGATGGTATTACACATTGTGAGATGGTATTACACAATGCTTACAAAAGTTGCCAGTCCCACTAAGAGATTCATGGACTCCAGCAGTGGCCACAAGCTTTGTTTTCCAGGTGTGAGCTCATAACCTCCGTGTCAGACTCTTTCCAGCAGACCATTTAGTAAAGGGTCTGGCTATGAGTGTGTTTCACTAATTAACGTCTTTCTTGAGAATGTAGTAGTCTCGTTAACCACTTTTTTTTGCACTTCCACACACACACATGCATACACGGAGAGAGCAAGTACTAGAGTTTGCTCACAATGTTTTTGTTCCTGCCCATTCAGCATATTCATGGACTTATTTGCACATATTTCATTAGAGAATGAAACATGAGCTCAGTTCTTTTTTGTTTGTTTTGTATTTACAGCTGCTTTTTGTGTGTGTAGCTAAAATCCGGCAAAACCACACTGTATTAAACTCAACGACATTGTATAACTGGACTGTCTTTATTCATGTGTGCACATCCTGGCAGAGTCTGGCTAGCAAGACTAATTTTGAGGTGTGTAGTAAAATAGCGCATTTCCAAGGCTTGTGTTTTAAATCACCACTGTAATGTCAAGTGTTACTTGGACTCAAGACATATTTATCCCTCCTACTTAGTGTGCCAAATGGCATTCTGAATTATTACTTTTTGGTGGTTCAACAAATTGACAACCATGCTAATATGCTCATTACATATCAGCATTATGCCGACTACTAACAGGAAAGAAGCACATGTACAGAAGACCCTTTCTCTGTCGGCTTGCAATGGCTCCCAACTCAGCCATTTTAACAAGTATTACTTCTACAAAATAAATTAAGCACTCAAAGTGCTGAGGGACAGTGCGTGTGTTGTATGTCCTCAGAGTCTGCATGCACAAAAGGATTACAGGAAAATCATACTCAGTCACTCACCACAATGGAGCATTAGAAGCATTGTGCTATCATGCTCCTCACATTCAGGTTTGAGGAAGAAAACAGCTTAGCTACTAAAACAAATTCGAGAAACAAGTGAAAGGCACAGCGAGGGAGTCGGATAACTTGGAATATAACCGAGATAGAGTGCCGGCTAGATTTGTGTGTAGGAAGCCCCTGAATAGTTTCAACAGGGTGAGATGGAACTCCCGGGCAGCATTGACCACACCCACACAAATTAACAGAAAGTGGATATGCCAGAAAAACATATATGGTCATAGACCGATGGTGGCTATATTATTGGCACATGTGAGTTTCATGTTGATGGCAGGTATCTGCACAAAGAATGTAACTTGGTAGCCATGACCATAATAGCTATCTCGAACTGAAGGCAGCAAGTGATTTAGGATATAGTATGGAAGTACTCTTGAGAAGATTCATGCTCTGCCGTGTTAGACTTAGAAGAGTCAGGGACTAGCTAGCTAAAAGCTAAAATGACCACTGCATTAACTTTAGCAAGTGGAGTAACAAAAGCATCCAAAGCTTTTATTGTCGCTAGGTAGCATAACAGCAGATCTTACCTGATAGAGTACTGTGCTGTTTGTATGTTGGTACTGTAGTGCCTTATCAATGGCGACATTCACGATGGGAAGTGTTGGCATGATGCACTTGATAGTCGGAAGGATTTCATGTCCAACAAACTCGCAGTTGGTCAGTGCCATCCCAAACTGGTAGAGGCTTGCTGCAAACAAATGGCCGTACTCAACACTGACTCTGTTTCTAAATGAGAGGATTTACATATTCCAAGAAACTTTGCTCCAAATTCCTGCTCTTGCTCTTTCTTCATCAACTCTGGGTGGATGGTTAGCTAGTGAGCAACCCTTTCCAATCTGGGCCTCCTCTCTGAGAATGACTTTCGCTATAATCAACTTAAATTTGCTCTTCAGTTGCTCTAGCCTTCATTAAGGCTGGTTCACGATGCTAGCCGAGCGTTGCATTGCGTGTAAGTCTATTAACCTTTGACCCTCGAATTGCGCTCAACAAAGATGGACACTGATTGGTCCGACACTGCGTTTCAGATGCTGGATTAGAAAAAAGTTCTCATCCAGCGTCTGAAACGCAGCATCGGACCAATCAGAACATTGCGTGTCCATCTTTGTTGAGCGGTGGTTTGGGTCAAAGGTCAATTGACAACACGCAACGCGCTGCAATGCTCGGCCAGCGTCGCATTATGAACCAGCCTACAGAATCTTATCTCTGATGAAGGATAGATCATTTAGCAGGAGTTGATATGTATTCCACCATCACAACTGAGAGTTTGAGAATTTCTGTGTTTGTTTCCATGGTCATATTCTGATGTGGTTACAACATTGGGGTACAATGACTATGTTATATTGGGCGATAGTTAGATGTGGTTATCACCTCCTGCTGACAAATAGACTGGTTGGTGAGTGCAAAGTCCTTGCTATCCCTATAATAAACATGAATAGGGCAGCCAATAGCAGTCAGTAGATTGAAAGAACTGGCTGCATAGCAAGTACTGTCAGGGAAAAGATAATTGAAGTTTCATTCAGACTTCATATAGCAACATTTCTCAACAGTATGTCTGGATACAGCATCTGCTGATTTTGGTAGACCAACTGGTTGTGAACAAAAGCACGTCATGCAGCTACTCCCAGTGAAGGGACTGCTGCCATGTGGCGGTGTGTTTGACTTGCTCACTTAAGTTTGGTAGTGTTCTAGTAGTTGGGTGGTGTTCTAGTAGTTGGGTGGTGATGACCTTTACCTTACGGTGAACGGACTGCCATTTAGTGGTGTGTCTGACTTGCTTCTTTGTCATTTATCTTTTAATGTAGTATGCTGAGGTCTTAAAAGAAGGCGTCCTCCCAACTGTGGATACTCAGATTCTCGTATTTGAAAGAGACCCCTGATGCAGAAGTACTGAAGCCAGTTGGACTCGTAGGATGTCAGACTTGTGAAGGTGCTTTAGTTTACCATGCAATGCTTTGCTTTCGTTTCCCATACAATGATATTAGTACACTACATACATCTCTTTTTGGTGGTTGTGCCAAGTCCATACCTCAAGGTAATTAAGATTCATAATTTCAGAGCAGTATGCTTAGCTAGAGGTTTTTGCTTGGTATCCCTCGGTCGTGACTGGAATATATTACTCATGGGCATAACCCCCCATGGGACAAAGTCCTACCCCAAGTCACAGTTAAACACCACATTAGAATTCATACTTCTTGTGTCTTCGATAGTCCCAGTATCTGTATGCTCCAATGCTTTAGGTAAATGAACAAAGTTCTGTCTTGTTATCACAGCGTCACGATCCTGGTTGGTTTTCCCACTTCCTCCCTCCCAGATTGCTGTGACAAGTTAATTGGAAGTGGCTCTTTAGAAGTGATATGCTTGTTTAGAATGAAGTTGGCCATGGAAGCTGAAACCATGCATTTGTTTGGTTATAAACAATGCCACACTGGAAGCATCTCTTGTGGGGACGTAATCGGAGCGATTGCACCATGACTTTTGCATCATGAATCGGCTGTTCTAGTGCCGAATCATTTCGACGTAGCCAGACTGATAACTGTGGTTTGCGTGACTATGAATCCTGAGTGGTGGCCTCTTAGGTCATGTGACTATATGCCATCCCCCCCACCTTGAAGCATTTGGGGGGAGGGGGAGTGTTGTGAGAGCCCTCCCGAGTTATAAGGTAGGTTAGCTAAGGTGCAAATCCAGCATGGCATGCAATTCTCCTTCTCCCTCTAGAAGATGTCCAGTGAGGTGCTTTGTCTCCACTTGTGACATGTAATGTGTGTGGAGGGCTACATGCTACGATTAGGTTGGAAGAGGAGTACACAATGAAGCAGAATGAGTGCCTCACAGGACTGAGCATGCCCAACCTGTGAAGGCCACGCTAAAAGGTGTGAATCCGAGACAGTCATTTCTCGAACCGGCTTCCTTGCGGTATTGGTGGTCACAGGAGACGCAATATCCCTGGATAATTGTAGCCTGGCGACTGAATAGCTCTGGGGCATTTCCCCAGGGGATAAGTTCCAGGATTATTTTCAGGACCTTTCTGTGGGTACGAACACCAATGAATTGGGCCTTGTCTGGTGGGAATGGCCTTGCTTGCTTGTACTGGTTGTGGAATATGTGAGGCTGAAACTGCAGCCTGTTGTACTGTAGCTTTATACCCTTAAATAAGCCTGCTAGGTAAGATGAAACCTCTCAGTACTGAAACTAATACAAATGTCATGTTGTGTGGCATTAAAATTGTCATAACTGGAAGCTATAGATTGAGTAAGTCATGTTTATGTAATATTACATTCTGACTAGTATTTTGGTCACCGTGATTAAAATATACATAGCTTTGGTTGGGCACTAGGTTGCTGAGTGATCAACCTGAGGACAGAAGGATATTAAGATATTGCATGCTTGCAATATCCTCCATATAGGCAGGTGGCTTTTAGTTTTGTTGAATAGAGTGCAATGATCCAGAGGATATCTATTAGGGGACAGGTGTCAATGCCTGTGGCAAGTTGTGGTTAAAGCAGCTGGCAGGCTTGGTGGCATTTATTTACTTTTTACTAGTTGATTCTGGGTGGTGTGTTCTGAGAACCAGTATCTACACTTGCACCCATGAAGGATCCAGGATCTGCCTTTTCCTGTTGCTCAGGTCAGGGCTCCTCAAATTCGACATGATCCCACTGCCTCCCCTTGGAAATTGTACTACATACTATTAAAATTCATTAGAAACTTTGTCACATCTTTAACCATCATGCCCCCCCCCCCCCCCTTAATATCCAGATTCCTCCAGTTGCCCCCCCCCCCCCCCCCCCTTGGACAATTTTCTAAATGAAACCATGCCACTGAATAATTTTTTAACCAGGTATGTTGGCAGGGATGGGAAGCCGGGGAAGGGGGGGGGGGATCAGGAATGTTGGAAGGCTCAACTGCAAGGACTGTAGCTGGAGTAGTACTCCTAGTGGAGTCTTAAAATGGCGTCAATAGTTGTGTTGTTGCTTGCATCTAGGATGACCTGACTGTGTGTTGAGTCATGATAGTATAGACTGATAGTAGAGGCCCATTTGCTCACAATGGACTGGGAAAACACAAAATAACAGCTATCTAGAACAGTAGTGGTGAATCAGTTGAACTGGGTCCTACTAGGTTGGCTATGGGCTTAACAACAGATCCTAAGCTAGTGTTTGGGCATTGAGAAAGGCACAACCTGGGTATGAGATAAAGGTTATGACACATGCTTAGTGACTGAGGCCATTTAGGACTGCCTTGACCGACCTCCCACACACCCTTGCTGGTATGGAAATGCTGAACACCAAATGCTGAACACCATGCCCCCTGTGAGGAGGAATAAGCATGACACAACCTGTGGGTGAGCTTGCAGGCGGATGGTCGGGCTATACGAGGGGTGCAGAAATCCTTCTCCAATGAATGAAGCCAGGTCCTCGTGGGGTTAAGTACACAATCACTTGATGTTTCATTTGCTTGTACTCCAGGAATTAAGGAATTTCAGGCAGGACATTAGAGGGGCGATAGGACAAACAATTATGTGTAGATCAGAAGACCTGGATGATTACAATCGCAGCTAGTTGAGTAGTGGTCCAAACTGAGTGTAGCACAACTGTGTAGTTGTTGTCAACTAAGTAAGCCAGATGCCCTCCACCCCACACATACACACACACACACACTAATTAGTTTAACTGCGCTGTTAATGTCTGATGCTTCATCAGGCCTTCCGTTAACCTGATTATTACCTTCAAATGCTTACCTTGGATATATATTTTTTAAATGGGCATCCAAATGAAGTGAAGACTGTATGAGGTAAATACATCTTGAGATCGTGCATGATGAATCTGGCTTGGACTAGGCATGTATGTGCACATTTAACCAGCTGTCGCGCACCAGTGCTCCTCCTCTCTGTCATTGTTTAGCCCATGCTCAGCAGATGTAAGCATAAAGAAGTCTGAATGAAGACGGGCTGTTAGTGTACAAGCCAAAAGGTTTTCATCTATTAGTAGTTTGTTGCTTCTTTATCGTAATTATTCTTTATCGTAATTAAGTCAGAAAGGATCGCTAATTGACTTTTTAGCTTGGAAGTAAGCTAGTGATGCTTGAGCCACCACATCTCCCAGCTTTAGGCAGGGACTGTCGCCATCTTCACTCTCTTCTGTCACCATTGAGATCCCACAGACCTTGAGTGCTCCACAATGATATCTGCATGTGCGAATGCAATTAGAGAAAGAACACTAGATCATTAGGACTTCATAAGTGGGCAAACACTGTTCGAGGAGAACTATTATTGAAGGGTGGTAACATTTGAGGATCCTTAGGTAAAGGATCTTATAATTGTTTTATGGTGTACATTGGTTGCTTTGACAAAATTTGTTTTTTAATATTGAGGCTTAGTGCCTACAGCTACAAACCACATGTAGCTATATATAGCAGCTGCTACTGGTTTATGTTTGGTCCAACAAAGCAAGTCCAACATGAAGACTTACTTAATTAGTGGGCAGTCAAAGTCTCCAGCAATTACAGGAAATTAATTGTCGAGTTGCCCATCGCAGTTTATATATCCTATGCAACTCATAACAGCTAAGTACAATTACTTCTGAAGCTAATGACTTGGCTCTGCAGATAGCTCTGTGGTGTTCAAGGGGGGAGGGGGGTTGGGCAGTTATAATTAAAATTGCTACAAAGATGTCTCTAAACTAGGTGCTGCATTGTTGGTAATGTAGGCAACGTTGGTACTGTTTGCTCTGAGAATTAGCATCCTAATAAATCACTTCTCCCCTACTTATGGCTTTTCTTAATGGTTACTGTACTAAATCCAACCATTGATACTCCTCCCCTTTGTCCCCATCCTGGTGATGGAGTCAGTACCGACTACCACTTCTCTGCTTCAATTTCATCAGGAACTAAACCATGTCAACGTACTAGTAGACCCGGAAGACCATGGCTGACTTCTATTTAGTTACAGCAAGTAGCAATAAATGAACCCTCTATGGTTCTCAGTGACATAGTAGAATGTAATGACTTTTTCGATAATCAACTTAAAAAATTTCAGTCGATGTTTGGCTAAATGCTCTAATCTTCATCAGGAGTAATTATTCCTGATGAAGGCTAGATGATCTAATCTTCATCAGTAGTAATGTATTCCTGATGAAGGCTATGAAGGCTATGAAGGCTAGATGATCTAATCTTCATCAGGAGTAATATATTCCTGATGAAGGCTAGATGATCTAGCCGAAAGAAACACAATGAACAAATTTCAAGTTGGTTATCAGAAAGTTGTTAAGTAAACTAACCAACCGTCCACTTGCTCCTGAAATAACATAATATTTTACTGCTCCTACCTACTGTACTGTTCCATGTCAAATGCTATACTGTTCAGCCTCTCCACTACCATGTGTCAAATGCTAGTTGAACGTAGAAAGCATTTGAGGAAACTATTCTGCCATCAGCCACATCTATTGCAAATCATACCATATCCATTACATGATGCTGACTCTGTCTCTGCCTACATGTTTAGTGAGCCGCAAATATCTTTGTCCTCTTTGGAAGCCCTCCATGTTTGCAACAGGTGCTTTGCATCTTAAGTGCATGTACACTGTATTGAGCTTTTTATTGGCAGCGATTTAAGAGAGAGGAAGGGAGGAAGGAAGGAAGCACGACGTTCCCTACAATGGCCATGCGTCAGGGGTCATGTCTTGCTAGGGTACAGCTTGGAGAGCCAACAAAGTTATAGTAGTGGGAGTTTTGAAAAGAGACTGAGAGCATGTCCAACAGGATCGGGAACCAATTTGTGACAAAGAGCGATTATTTCTCAGTTAAGGTCAGCTCACCAGTCTTGCATGTACGTATGCGCTTGCCAAATGGACTGAAAGACCAAATTGCCAAATTAAACCGCCACCAATATTTAAAATATCTCTATACGTAATTGACCTAAGCTGTGAAGCCGTTCCAGTGTATAAGCATCTTCACTTGCTACTTTCCTGCATCTTAGATGTCTTTGATATTTGCGGGTGTGTGGGAAGAGCTACGGTGGTATAGGAAGGCTTTTTGCTTGACTTCACGGGAAGTGATTGTCAACTACACATTGCAGTTCTGTTGGGTTGCTGTAACCATGGTGCTGTACACAATGTCCCACAGATGTTCAGCAGGCTAATGAATACCACGGCACATGACTTCTAACACTTGCTATTGTGTGCAGGTCTGTTTGCAAGACTTCTCTACTGGTAATTGCTGACTAGTTCCAAACAGGATTTTTCCTGTGTTGGAGAACACTTCTGGGGCCTAATAGGGATAGGGCAAATGGTCCAGCCTGTCTGGTCTTGGATGGAACAGTGTTGAAGACAATTACTTGTGGTCACGACTTATCCGTGTGCAGCGCAACAGCTGCTAGCTCAGCAAATGCTGAACTTTCTGATTGGCCGTCCTGAATTGAAGTCTCCAGCATTTGGGGGGTGGAAAGGAGAACATTGCTCTTTGTAACAGTCGTGGTTCACCTAAAGCAATGCCTGCTTCTTCATTCTACTGTACAGTCGAGTGATACAGTTGTGTGACATTCTTGCTTGATGTGAAGAAGAAGAGTAGGATTAGCCATAAGGCAGCTAGTTTTAACTTAATTTGGCTAAGTATGATATAGTTAGCTAGATAAATGCATGTAGGTACGTAGGACAGTATCCATACATTTGCTTACTGTAGATAAGAGAGGTTGAAGATGATCTCCTCTAGCACTTGAGACAAATGTACAGGAGTAACACATTTCTAGTTTTGAACCTCCGAATGATCTTTATTTTTGAAGATGGTGGATTTTATGGATCTTCCAATTTGGAGGGAAAATGGGTATCTGTGTAGACTTGATTGAAGTAAATGAGTTATTAGGTTTATAGCCAGGACAATATTACAGCACTTTAGAACAAAGCCGCTGATTTCATCCCAACAAGGAGCTTTTGTGATGTCTCAACTTGTTAGGATTTTGTAGACATCCAGTGGACAAATGGCTGTCTTGTTGCATTGCATGTTTGGAGTTGGGAGTTATTTTAATGTGGAAGGAGGAAGTCAATTTTTGTTGATGTACATGTAGTTGAAGAAGTCATTGAAGACAATATCTTTTATCTTCTGGGTTGTTGGTGGAGGCTGATCAGTGATTAGCGTCTGTAAAATATATACAGCATTTTGTAAACTGATGCCAAAGAGGCTGAATAGAAACATGCAGTGTGCCAGAGAGACAAAATCCTAGATATTCTGGAAGTAATGAGATGTCGACTCTGGAATAGCTTTTTCTAGCTTGTACTTGACTATTACCCACAGTTATGTCGAACAAAACCATTTGTGAGTTTGGACTCTGAGGTTTGATATCCTGTGAGTTGGAATGGAGTCTGACATTGAGTCTCTTATCATGCAAGTCTAGTTTGTGTGGTCGCAGGTGAGAGATCATGTGGTCACAAGTGAGGAGGATATTATGGAGAGCCAATTTACATCTGGGAGGTTTAAATAAGTTACTGAGAGAGCAAGTTTCTGCTTGCGAGATATTTTTTGTGTTTTTTGTGTGTGAGGATTGGATGTGAAAATGTTTTGGAGTATATGAGGTGGAGATTGGGGGAGAACACGTCTCACAAGAACAGAGGAGAGGAAGACTTACTCTCTCTTTACTGCATATTTGTGGAGATCAAGTAAAATGAAATTGAAATGGCTATCATGATACCCTTGTTTTCTTGAGTAAAAGAGAGCCAGGTTTCAGTCATAAATGGATAATAGATGCAATTTATTTTTGAGACTTGTATTTTTTGTCATTGGGGTGTGTGGAAGAATGGAGATGTGTATAGGAGGGGAGTTTGGCGAGTCAGGCACCAGTAGAAGTAGTAGTAGCTGAAGAGAGCGATTGATACATATATATGTATAATTTTCTTTAATATAAATCCCTTCACCACAAAATATCGAGAAGTACTAGGACAACACAGTGTGTGAAATAGAGTCAGGTGCAGAATCTAACTGGATGCAGCTGTTAATGAGGTCATCTGTGACTATAAACACAAAACTCTGTGGCCTATCTTGTTGGCTTCCCATGGTGCCTTATTGGATTACTGATCTCTCTCACTGAAGAAGAAGAAGAAGAATGGATTTTATTTTCCTTCAGGCATGAGGGTGCTTGAGTAGACTACAAACCTCTGTTTGACAAAATGCAAGGGAGCAATTCCTATTTGCCGAACACCTGTCCATTCTTGAACAGTCTTTTATAGAGTAGTGTGTGAAGTCTTGTCATACTGAAAGACGGTTTCCATCTTAAGATGTATTACAAACCTGATGCGTCGAAACCTTTATAGACTTTTCTATCTTGTTGAGAAGATTGAGTAAGAGGAATGCTAGATATCTTGTTTAACAGCTACAGAAAAGAGGTTGAGGTGTCTTAGTAGGCAGATGAAGAATGACATAACTTGGACCTTCATAACGTTTAGTGTACCAATGTCTCTTTTCTGCTGACTAAGTGGCCTGAGGACAGAGAATGGATTTAAGGAGCAAGAGGCAGAGTCTTTTAGTGGACCTGACATGAGGAGCCACTTGTTGCAAGGACCATCACAATGGAGGAGAGTCTTGGCTCTTTTTCTATCATCCCCATCTACTGTGGCATGTTCCGTTGAAAACTTTAGAACAAAGCCGCTGATTTCATCCCAACAAGGAGCTTTTGTGATGTCTCAACTTGTTGAACTTCAAGGCACATGAATGTGTTTTAAAAATAGCTGAATACAAATTAGTCTGCTAAGAATTTCCCAAGTGAGTATTAGCCAAGGTGACTTCATTTGAAAATTGAGATGAAAATAGGTAAAGGTCATCATTTTGATATTTTATTGGGCTGTGGACATCCCAGAGTACATTTCAGGATCCATGCTGTAGAGTCCAATAACTCACTAGAGACATTTCTGGGTAATCACAAAATATCTTCGGTGTCCTAAGAACCTATATAGTAAAGGCTGTGGTAATATTGGACATCCCTAAAAATGCATAGGACGGTATGATTTTTTATCAAGCCTACTATGTGTACAAATGTAATAACTTCCTAAATGCAGGATACTTCACCAGGATCAGATCATCCATGGTGACATGAAAGATCTTCATGGTTCAAAGAATGACTACATACGAGTCACGCGTCTTGGATCCTCTGGACTCCATTCTTGGTGAATTAAGCAAGAATCTTTCAAGGCCCATGTTGTCCAGTGACAATGGAAATAGTTATATGTGCACAAATGGGGAGCACTCTGGATCAGACTCGATTTTTTAATGCCATGTGTTTCTGGTCTTTTGTCATTATTCATCATGTTGCTGTTCTTTGGTAATTGTGTTCTGGTAAACATGTATATATTAGTGCTGCATCTGTACTAAGGGTGAAGCATTCCATTGTTTTATTTTTCTAGCTGAAATCATTATCATTTTCAAAAGCTGGAAATATTTTGTTACCCTTCCACAGCAGCAGTGTGTTGTGGATACTGTTTTTGCCTGTTTGACTTTGTGTGTAGTTAAGAAGACAACTCAATGGTGATCTTTACCAAACTTGGTGGGCACATTAAGCAGCTCTCAATGATGATCTTTACCAAACTTGGTGGGCAGGTTAAGCAGCTGCCAAGGAACAAGTGATGAACAAAGATCAAAGCTACAAATTAGGTGCTATGTGTATACACAACTCTCAAAATGGCTTCACCAAACTTTGTCGATATATACAAGTTGGTTCAAAGGTCTGGGGGGTGGGGGGACCCGTCTTGGCAAATCTCTACCGAACTTGCTATATAGGCTGGTTACAACAAAAAAAACGACATTAAAATTTTGACAGCACCTGTGACCCTATAAGCACCTTTTTGTTGCTTCTACAAAGTGCATTTGCTTAACATATGCTAACCTTGTGTATATACAGATGTGCAGGTAATACTAGTGAGGTATATAGTCATTTGGAAAGGTTTTAGGTCAAGAAGAAACGACTCTAGAACTGTCAGTTGGCACAGATACAATCACTTTCTTGGATATCAACTTGTTAAATCTACATGCTTGGCGTTTCGTATATAGTAGCCGAATGTCGAGTGAGTCTGATTATCCAAGAAAGTCTTCATAAAATTGGACTGGACACAAGGTGATCCTACCATTTATAATCATGTACACCAATAAAAGTCTTGTGTATGAGTGTCCTTTATGCACAGCCACAGTTTTGAAACTAGGAAGCTTAAACTTTGCAGGAAGGTGTGTTTTTACACGTATTTAACAGTTCAGTAAGCTTACAATCTTGCAAACAGCACCCTCTTGCCAGCTGGCTATATATACGAGACTATCTGACCACTTCTTTCCCTCTTTTGAACTTTTACATTAGTTTGTTCAGATTGTAACCTTTAGGATTACAGAGTCCATCTTGTGACTTCAAAATACTTGTGAAGCAGCAGGCTTCGAGGTCACAAGAGGTGATATTATATTATGCTCTAATTATAAAATTTTCATTGCAATTTAGATTTTTATTTTGTTTTATAATAGGAACTTATGAAATTAAGCCAAATTATGGTATATATAATGGATACAATGGGCAACATTACCAACAGACTGTGCTATCAATGAACTCGCAGTTGACATTATAATAATCTCAATAATCAACTTCAAGCTATTCCCTCGACGTTTGGACTAAATGATGAAGACCAGAGCATCTATATAGTCGAAACATCGAGAGAAGACAATTTGAAGTTGATTATTGATAAGATTATTATTATGCTAGCTATGTTAGACCTCGCCAGTTTGCTAGGGTGGCTGCTTCTATATTGGAAGACACCACAGTTGCTGAAGTGGTGAGATTTACAGAGGGCAGTGTGGTCTTCTACAGGTTCTGACAACATTTCCCCCTATTAACGGGTTTGGGAGAATAATGTTGGGTTTCAACTCTTATGGGGGGGGTATTCTCATTTTGTGTTCCTCTGCTAGGCTTTATCTGAATTATTTTCCAACTACGTGCCAGTTTTAGAAAAATTCTACATCTTCCTCTAGCCGCAGGTGCTAATTTCAGCTCTTTAGCACTTGGAAAACTGAAGATATTCATAGAAATCAGGCACTCGGGTTTTGAGGTATATATATACTACCACTTCAGCTCCAGTAACTTTGGTATAGCCTATGGAAAATGTCGGGGGGGGGGGAAGAGAGCACACAGAGAGACCAATCTTTTGAGCTATATAGCCAAGTCCATTCAATGAAGTTTGCAGAATCTATGGAGCTATGAAGTAGTAACCACAAGTTGTTGTTTTTGCGCCTGTCTTGTATCGCTTTTCTTTTTTAAATCGGGAATGGTATGAGAAAACAACTTAACTTGAGGAGAACTGGCCGCACAGCAAGTGAGAATTGTGCCGCTTATGCAGAAAACAGAACTATGCTTATAAAGAAATTGTTGTCATAACACATAACTGGGGTACCTTCAAATTAGAAGACTATGCTATTTGTGTATGTCTTCATAAAAAAAGGTGGTTCAATACTCGTGGGTTTACTCTGGAAGACACGGGAATGAATATGCTTTGTTGAAATCTTAAATGAAATTTTAACAGATTGTACTTGGATTTTAGATTGTGGTATATAAAATGATTTTCATTTCACAAGGAACCTTCCCAAAATAACAAGCAGGCCTCCTTGCACACTGTGCTGACCCAGTAGTGTGCTGTGAATGCTCAATTTGGCTTTAACATACTGGAAAAGATGATGACAGCATCCTGCACTGGCTGAAGAGAAGAAATGTGTGTGTATGTGTGAGTGAAAAATGATGTTAACTTGTATTATCAATCTTTGTATCTTTAATAGTTGTAATGTATAACACTTGAGAGGAGAGAAAGGAGGCACATGATGATGCATGAAAGCTTGGACAATAAATTGGGAATTAGAACCAGCATCAACTTGAATCAGCAGCCAAAACATGGCTATTTCTAAGCTAAGTCTTTGAGACGGTCCCTTACTATCATACTTGAGCTCTATTTAGCAAATTGCCTTTTAAGAACAAAGATAATTGAGATTTGAAGAAAAAGAGCAAGTGTTATAATTAAAAAAATTGTGGGAGAAGCACAGCAGCCCACGAAGGAGAAGCCTTCTTAGGCTCAGGTGAAGTTTCATTCTGACTTAGCCACTCTATTCAACGCACTCTAGCTAGGGACACAGTTTGCTAAAATGGAAATTATCGTTACGGTCAATATTTGGTTCTCCTTGATAATATACTAGTCGTAGCTACTTCTCAATCAATCCAGTCTGATGACATCAATAATTTACAATCGGTGTATATTGTTAGGCCGACAGCTAGGGATTTCAAATTGATTTTTTTTGCACCCATACAATGTCAATTAATTAAGATTTGGGTTTTCCATAACCTAAGCTTCACGGCTCCGTATTACACACGCTCAGATGAACACAAATATTATGTGTTGACGATTTTTTCAATACCAAGCCCTAACCCTCGAGTGGTATAGTATGGGGAAAAAATCATCATGTGCTGAACCTTAGAAAACCCGGCTCATCCTTCTAATCTACAATCCTTGCTTCTCTGCTGCATCCCATCTCTGTCACTTTCTTTGTACACGTGCGTAATTTTTAAGATTATCAGGAGGTTCAAGGTTCCATTGCAATAGCCCTCTTCGGGATAGCATTACAAATTACAGTAAATAAACGAGATGTGTGATATGTGACAAGTAAAGAATCGAAAGAAGTTCATAAGCAAAGTTTTTGAGCCAGGTGAGAGGTGTAAGAATTCACTCACTTCTTCCTCTAGAATGATGAGGATAGGGATAGAGAGTCAAAGTCAATGTGTGCGGAGCAGAGGTTACATGGGTTGCGTAAATGATCCCAAGACTGGTCTGGTGAGCCATCTGAAAAATGACTAGTCCCCCCTAAGTCCGAAGTCTTATCCTGGCCCCACATATGGCACCACCAACTAGGTAGATGCAATGGTATATAGAAGATGTGACATGCTTCAGCGAAGATGAGAACTTGCTTTTGGCAAAGTGAATTCCCAGTCTGAATCAATTACCTGTTTATGGAAAGACTTGGTGGTTTAGGCACTTCATGTTCAAGCGACGAAAATTTTATTTCTGATCCCAATTTTTCATAAGATGCCAGCACTTGCCAGATTGAACATGTGGCATCAAATTCAATCCTCAACCAACTCTCAGTTGACAATGAAATTACAATGACCTTCTCAATAATCAACATGAATGAAATCTACTCTTTCGATGTTTCCTTAAGTAGCAGGGATGAGTGAAGACATCAGGAGGGTCTACAGGAAGTTCAACATCAAAGTCATTTTCAGATCGGGAAGAACTCTTGAGGACACAACTGAGCCGAGTGAATATCTAGTATGTACTCATGCGTAGCATCCGTTGTAGTTATGGGAAGAACTACATAGGGGAGACACCAAGACTGGAGACCAGAGTGAAAGAAGGAGACACCAAGACTGGAGACCAGAGTGAAAGAACACAAGATGCCTGTAGAAAGTGTGCTAAAGGGAAGTCTGCAACTGCTAGTGAAGGAGGCATTGCTGGCCTAACCAAAGTGTGAGCAGTTCAATCAAGACTGGAATGGACTTGCCTGGCTGCTGGGGAGCCACTCTCAAGAGCCTGAACTTGAAGCCACAACCATTAATATTTTTTTGTTTTTGTTTTAATTTTATTTATTAACTATTGTTGTTGTTGTTATTTTTAATTTCTTATTATTTATATAATTTTTATATGCACTTTCTCATTAATCAACTTCAAATTGTACTCCCTAGAGCATCTAGTCGAAACGTCAATTTGAAGTAAAACTGTTGATTAATGAGAAAGTGATTTTAATGTTACTATGTCTTAACATTAATATGTCTTCATTGAATATTATTTATATTTTCTCCCTCTTCCACCTGTTCATGTGCGTTCATGTGCTGGACGTGTGTGCTGAGGGGTGCAGTTTTGTAGCACATGGTGAATAGCTCACATGAGCGTCTCATTATTCCTGGTGAAAATTAGTCAAAAAAATTTCAAGTTGATTATTGAGAAGGTTAGTATTGTAATAAGTGGTGTTCATGGTTTAAATGGTAAAGGATCATCTAGCTAGTTGTGTCTAGATGGGCATATAGTTACTCTTTTGACATGTCAATGCACAAGAAATTTTGATGCTAAGAAATTCCAATGCTGCATGGCTTTCAGCTTAATTATTTCGGTTATACATTCATATAGAGGATGGTTTTGGCTAGAGCTTGAGGTTGGTGCTGTAATCAGGGCTAGGGTTATGGCTATCGCTAATTCTATCTGTAGCCATAGTCCAACCTATGCCTTAGTCATAGCCTTAGAACTAGTCCTTTCGATAACCCTAGGTATTAGCTTACCTAGCAGTATCCTTAGCCTAAACCTAGCCCCAGCCTAATGCTCACAATCCACATTTTGCGTTGACACCTTGTCGGGATTTCCCAGTGTCAAAAATCCCAGCATGTAGATCACTAGATCTTGATCACGTACCAATTGTCTACTATTGCTTTCAGGTCAGTTCTATCCAATATAAAGGCAGTCTCTTCAATGTCTTCTTTTTGCAGTTTGGGTTTATTTACAGTGGATTTCTTGCTCACAGATTCACACTAGATCATCAGATGTGTAGAGCTGCATAGTAGCCAGATGATTCTGGGTAATGAGCATATTAATGTGGAACACTCAACGATTCTTGCAGGGGTCATGCATGTGATGAAATTTCCAAATCTCATCTACTCCATTATTCCTCCACCTTATCTTTCCTCTCCACTTCCTTATATTTTCCCTTCTCTTTGTTATCTTCTTGTTTGGGTCAATACTGGTTGCCAGCAGATAATGGCACTCAAATTGCGCACTTTTTAGTAAAAGCATGAAACTTAGTAGACATGTTCATCATGCCAGAACATAAATACAGTGTCATCTAAGATTCAGCCATTTGGGGAAGGTGGGGAGTGAGAGGTAGCATGGCAGCTTTTTATTTTTTATGGCTGCCTTGTCTCACAGTACTAAGCCCTTAAAACTTATTTATGCAACATAATAGAGATGCCAAATCTAGTATTACGTGCACTGTTTAGGGTATTGTAAATTCTTCATGTCAAGATCAAACCCGTCTTGATATTACATCATTTCCTGCAATAGGGTTTAATAACATAAGATGTTGCATAGGAGATAATTTCGAGGGTTTAATATTCATGTTTTTCACAAATAGAATCCCAATCCATGACACATTACAGAGCAACAAAGCATGTGTAGCTGCCACAAACCATTGTATAATCCATAAATAATTCCCCCATTCACTCTTCATAGAGACAAGGTCTCATTAAGTTCTTATTGACATTATGTTCTTACTTACTATATAACTAATATAAGATCTGTCATTAGCTATGGTGACAAGATCATGAGCATGTATATTGTGTCTTCATAAGCAAGAACAGTTGTCAGTCTTGCTTTAATCCTTGTAAGATGTTGCATTATGGTGACAAGACAAGTTCTTGAGTATGTATCCATCAATTCATCTTCACAGAGAACAGCTGTTGATCTTGCACATAAATTCTTTCACATGACTTAAAGTAAGACCTTATATGGTGGTGACACGTGTACATGATAAGATCTTGTATCGTGCTGACAAGATTAACAATGACAAGGTCCTTGGTCTTGATCTTTCATGATTATTATGTTTTGTACATGGAGATAAAAATTAATCATGACAAAGTCTAGCCTTGACAGCTACAAAAGTGCATAGTTCTGCTCTTTCACCTTACCAAAAGGACCCGAGTAAAAGGATCTTGGGAATTAGGCATAGTTATTGTGGTTTTAGGAACTGTCTTAATTGCTTTCTCGCACTTACAAACAATCTTGCAAGGGTTTTATTGCAGAATCTATTTTATTAAAATTAACTATAAGCATTTATTATTGATGGATGCATATCTTCAGCATATTGTTTAAGAATCTACAATATCTTATTAATGTAAAAGCAACTGAATGACTTGCATGTTTTGCTAGGAACCTTATGATGCACAATGACATAGTTATCTTATTTTGGCTGTGTGCATGTTTGCACAGCTGCATTGTGGATTGATGGATTCCTGTGCAAAAGATATGTACTATAATCAGTTGCATGAAGTGCCTGCACACTTGCGATGTTTCACACTTGTATACAAGGTTGTGTCACTGGTTCTTGCTTTTTTGGCAGTGTAAAGAGGACTGCTTAGAAGACCTGGTGTGTGTGTTGTGAAGGCATAAACACTTTGTTGCATTAATGGGACAATTCACATTCAGATGCTGTGGATGTTCCAAGAACATGTTCAAGAATATGATAAAACAAGTTCCAAGAACATGTTCAAGAATATGATAAAACAAGTTCCAAGAACATGTTCAAGAATAATATGATAAAACAAGTTCCAGATGCCATGCAAATGAGGCTTGAGTTGGCTTGTTTGACGAAAACACTGCATCTTACATCATATTTCACTGGCACAAGGTGGTCTCTGCATGTGAGGAGAGCTATATATATACCAGTCTGAGCTGGAACCTGTCCCTAAAACCAACTCCACAAGCAAACCAAACTGCAGAGGAAGACCATCCTTTTACTGTATATGTCTTACCTTGTTTTGTTATCGGAGTCAGTCAAGATCACCTGCAGCCTCCTTCAAGTACTTGGCAACAGTTGCATAGGAGAACTCCAGAACTAATAGAACATAGAAGACATCATTCCATACCACAATTGTTGCCGGAAGTACACGCACGTATATTATATTGCATGTATATTATATTGTTGTATAACTTAGCTCATCTTTCTGTTTGAGGAAGATTATTTGTGAACTGGCACTCAGTGCTGCATATTAGTAACAATTGACAAAGAGTCTTGCCAGCTCACTTGTATTTCATTTCACTTGAAACAGTAAGTGGTGTGCAGTCTAAACATGGGCACAGCATAAACGTGGGCACAGTTTAAACATTATATTGTTGTATAACTTAGCTCATCTTTCTGTTTGAGGAAGATTATTTGTGAACTGGTCACTCAGTGCTGCATATTTGACAAAGGGTCTTGCCAGCTCACTTGTATTTCATTTCACTTGAAACAGTAAGTGGTGTGCAGTCTAAACATGGGCACAGCATAAACGTGGGCACAGTTTAAACATTATAATTTATTGTTGTATAACTTAGCTCATCTTTCTGTTTGAAGAAGATTATTTGTGAACTGGTCACTCAGTGCTGCATATTAGTAACAATTGACAAAAGGTCTTGCCAGCTCACTTGTATTTCATTTTGAAACAGTAAGTGGTGTGCAGTCTAAACATTGGCACAGCATAAACATGAGCACAGTCTAATTTGCAGATAGGAGGAGGACCATTATGATCAGCAAAAGTGAAAATTGGCTGGGGGGAGAAGGAGGGAGGCTGGTCAGCCTGCAAGTGTTTCATCATATGGACTGGATGGAGTAGATTTCAGACAACTGTGTGATTCAATTTCATACATCTATATACTATAAATGTTGGTTATAATTAGTAAATTTCAGACACTGTTGTGATGCAATTTTTCTACATCTATGGCCTTGAAACTTCCTACCTGAATGTGGTGAAGTTGAAAGGGAAAGGGTTTCCTGTAGCCTTATGCAAACCTGCCACTAGTGACAATTTCAATGTTTCCTTCCTAGGTATATATATACTTAGTGTAACACACCTGTATGGTCTTAAGGGAGTACATGGAACATATCACATGACAAGTAATTAGGTAAAATATTTTTATACAGCAATCCAAGCTGCCACACATAGTTCTACTATATAGACTCCCAGGTAAATAACAACAGTGTATATAGGAAACTTCTTGACAAGTGCCTGAATTCAGATAAAGAGAGAGAGCACTCAGTCTAGGGGTGGGGAAAGTTAGGCTGCAATACATTTCAGCACAGAGATTAGGTTTGGAAACTTCATTCCTTCCACCTCTTTTAGAATTATACTCAAGTGTTGGCTAACCTAGAATGCTTCCTTGGTTATATAATTATATAGAAAGCTAGAAGAGTTATTGTTATCAGCGTGGATGCCATTGAATCTATATATGTAACAGTGTAGTTAATTTTGTGGTCTAGTTCTATATACATGGATGGCAAAACTTGGGATAGGGATGAACTTGGTCTATCAAAAGTTGTAGTCATCTTTCCAACATTGGTTTTGGAAGACTATAAATACTCAATTTGGAGTGCTATAATTGGAAGGATGCATATCCTAAAATATTGGTGGCTTTCACTCAGAGAAGAGTACCATAAAAGTACTTATTAGTGGTGATAAACTAATGCAATTTTTAACAGCCCAGGCATTAGAATGGAACAATTTCAAATTACCAGGTATCAGGGAGCATTTATCTTTCAAGGCTTCCAAAGTACCATCTTTATACATATGACTTCAGATACACACCGAATGCAGTCATATGCAAGTCAGCACTTGCTGCCTTGATGATATTCATAGATTTGACTGCCTGAATGCCATTTGCCAGCGGACTTAATCAGCGTATCTAATGAAAGGTCACCAGCCATTGATGTTGCCACAACACTTGTGACTTCCTTCTTCCCATGAGTAACAGAGAGCATTAGGCAAAGTGTTGCTACAGTCTGTTCTCGCTAATAGTTCACCTATGGGCAAAGGGTCATCAGGTGGACTATTGGAGAGTTAGAGAAGCTATCCAATGTTGCACACATAATAAATCATTGGCATATGTGTCTGTACATCAGCATCAGTAGCTACAGGATGGAGAAAGTCTCGAATAGGTCCTTTTTAGATCCAGACATTTGTAATATATTTTAGTAAGCATGTTTGAAGTCTCATCTTCCTCAGTCATGCAAGAAAGTGTGATTTGCTGGGATTTAGAGAAGTGTGTTGTTCCTCAACAAAGTGCATAGTTCTTCAACAGTAGGTCCTCTCTCAGGTCGTGGTAAGTTCCTTTACACTGATGCAGCTCAGGGGCGGATCTAGACATTTATTACTAGGGGGGGTTGACTTGTTGACAGTGATTTTTTTGTATTGTCACCTTTAGCTCTTTTGAGTGTTTTTTTCAAATTTATTATTGTTAAAGAAAGTTTTAGTAAGTCATATACAATAAGTACAGCATCAATAATATTGTCAGTGGAAGTCATTACGCACCCAAAATAGACGAGCTAAACATTCTACTGGCATGTTTGTTCACAAAATATTTATATCTGTTGAAGTTGGTAGGACTACTATGCTGAATGACAGTCTGGATGTAAGCATAGTGTTTCGAAGGTAATTTTTGGTCTGCCGAAGAGTAGAGAAACTACGCTTTGCTTCACAACTGGTAATAGGTATATATATAGGATGCAAGCAATACACAAAAGGGTATAGAAATCTTCTCTGCGAATAGCACTAATTGCATTTAGCAAGCTGTTAGGAACTTCATCACCTGCATCCAATCTTCTTTGCCAGAATATTTTCCATCTTGACATCTCATTTTGGAGCTGTACTGGAGAAGGAAGATGGCACTCCCATGTAAGCATGTGAGCGACTTCGGACACTGAGTCAAATTTATCAGTGACAGAAATGGCTGGAGTGAGAAGCAAAAGCTCAGCACAAATTCTGCTTTCCTTGTTGAACTGTAACTCCAGTTGACAGATGATGGTGTCAAGGAAAGGAATAGCTATAATACTTTTATAATATTCTTGAACAGAATCACCAGGATGGTTATTTCTATGGGCTTGCCTCTCCACTCTCCTTGGAAGAGTTACTTCTTCAATGTTAGTAAAGCACTTGCTTCTTTATACCACTGATCAAATACATTGTCAATATCAGCACGTCTAGACTTGATGAAGTCAATAGTTTCATCCACTTGCTTATAGGCTTGATAGATATCTTGATTTCTCTTCTGAAGCTTGACTGTTAGTGGCTTTATTGATTCAAGCACAGTTGTTAAACAAATAGCATGGCATGGAGTTTGCATGGTTATCAATAGTCCTTGAGCTTTAATACGTGTTTCCCTCTCCCAACTGCAGTCATTGAAGGTAGATTCATCACTCTCAAGTTCAGTAACATAGACTGATTCATAAGCAGCTGGGTTTAAGATGGCTTCATTCACACCTTATCAATCACTCAATACTTCACCAACACCTCTTTCAACAAACATGCCACATTCTCATGTCCTATGCATGTGTTGTGCATTTGCACAGAGTTTGAGTATAATTTAGTGGATGTGGTTATATTCTTGAGGGGGGGTTCTGACCCCCCAAACCCCCCCCCCCTAGATCCGCCACTGCAGCTGGTAAGCATGATCGAATGGTAGGATATCATACTTAAGCCAACAATTAGCTGAGACATGGAGTCCATCTTCATGTGCCATCCAAAAGATTAGGTGGTAGGCATGATCTAATCATCGCACACATGCAGGTGGCGAATCACATAGCAGCTGGTATATGCCTCTGAAGGTTTTCACTGTGACTCAGAGAAGCTTGCTCTTGAAGTTTCTTTTCAGTGCAGCAATGTCAGGGCTGGTCTACAGGCTGAAGTGCACTTGGGTGGAAGAAGGACCCATTTGACTTGTGAGGCCGGCAATGCGGATTCATTTGCATCATGGGATCTAAAATTGTCGGTACTCCTTATTTCAGGAAGGAATAACTCTGTAATTTATTTTTTGAATTTCATGGGAGAGGTTATTTGCATACTCGAAAACAGCAAGGGTTTAGCATGCGCCAATTATAGCCAAAGGAATGTTATGAGTTCCACTAGCATTATTTTGTACACGTTATTAATGTCACATGATCTTTTGCCTTTTGTGTATTGGTTCACGAACATGTCGGCTCTGTCTATTCCTTGCAGAGCATGTGGAAGTTGGAAGCAACTTAAAGTAGAGACCAGTTTCATCATCCCAGTCGTAGATTTATTCACAGTCATAACTTTCGTGAACCTCTTCAAACTTCTCACTGATTTTCTATTTTCTCAAGATCAACATCACTAGCCTCTCCATGAAGATGTACACTTTTGCCAATGCCACATGCTTCCTGACTTTATCCCACATGTTTGCCAATTTCCCATCTTTTCTTGATGTCCTCCCTGTCCTTGACAATGTTCCACATTTGAGTTTTGTTCACACCAAGCTCTTCCGCTACACTAGGATCTGCCACATCTAAACAGTTATTCTTTCCTCCAGTCTCTTTCTAGGCATCTTTCTAAGTTCTGTAATTAATCATATGCTGCAAGTCATTCCATGTATATATATATACATGTATTCAGAATTTTCAGCTGCAGCAACGATGATTAATTAAATAAATGTATACCTTCGTGCTGGCAGTCTGTGCAACTTAGTTTGTGGTTTACACTTGGGTGGTTTAAAATTGTATAATTTTGGGGGTCTTTAGTCTTACAAAAGAGGTGGTCTTTCACTAGAGGTGGTTTTTCACTAGAGGTGGTCTTTCACTAGAGGTGGTCTTTCACTAGAGGTGGAGGCGAGATTTTATTGCAAATGCACCAGTGCACTAAAAGTTTCGTCTCTCAAAAGAGGTTGTCTTCCATGGGAGGGGTTTGCCAAAAGAGGGACTCCTCTAACATGAAGTGTCCCAATGTGGAGCCAAAAGCTTTCTCAGCTTTCAGGTCCAGGCATCCGTGATACATCTCTGCGTGTACACGAGAAGTGTCAAGTTCATTTAATGCTGTCAACATTTGAAGAACTTTCTCAATGCCTTCAGTAAGTCAAGATTATGCACATTAAACGATGCCCATCATAATATGTTTGAAGGGTTGCCATGCTTACACTGCCGGATTATGAATCACATGCATTTATTGTGTGAAACACATCGTCAACAAGTGTGGATGCGTTGCATTTATTAAATTTGCCCTGATGAAGACCAAAGTACTTTGGTTGAAACGCTGACATTATAAATATAAAGCAAGTTTAAAAAGAAACCAAAGTAATTGTGCTGAAAACAATCGTACAACCTTCAGAAATGTTCGAAGTTGTACTTCAGAATTTGAATCATCAACTGGATCTGATGAATATTCTGGCAGTGCATGCACAACTGCCATGTCAGAGCTGTTGCTAGGATCAACCTATGTAGAGATAGATGGATTATGGATGTCTGGTAGACTATTAGGGAGGATGTTAGTTGCTTACACTAAAGTGTTGTGTAGCTACATGACACTGTTGTGTGGAGTGAATATGCAGTGGGTCAGGGTGGTTTGGGTGGACTATTAGAGAGAGTTGATATAAGGGAGGTGAACTATTAAGGAGGATGTATAGCATTGTTGTGTTCAAGTGAAGCAGTTGAATCTTATACAGAACTTTTTATGCTAGCAGCATTTCCAACAAAACAGACAAAACAAGGATCTGTTCACGTTAAAAAAATTGCAACTGTACATCACCACGAGGGTCTAGCTGCTGCCTAGCCTTAACCCTATTGCCTGACCCTAACTGATGGCCTAATTCAATACTGTTCCGTACAGCATTGATGTCATGCTAACATACTGGGTTTGTGACATGAAGCAGCCAAACAGTGCCATTAGTTCAACATTCCTGTAAGCAAGTCCAATGTCTGTATATAACAGAATAATGCTCAAGACAAAGAGTGTGGCGTCAGTGATGACAGCCAACTTAGCCATAGTCGGGAAGACAACTGGTCAAGGCATACATCTAACATCACAGTCAAAGTAAAGTACATCATCAAAAAGTGAAAGAGTTCTTCAAGGAAGTCCCTCATAGGACAGAGAGAACGAGAGATTGGTGAAGGGAACGATTATCTTCAAGGACAATAACGAGGACGATCTCACCCACACTTTTCTGATACCAAAACAATACATGTATTGACTTGACTCATTCAACAGAGGATTAGTCCTTGTGCGTGCACTTCTTTTTGGGTCCAAAAACTAGCTACAACTTCAATCTATTTGCACATGGTTCATTTGTGAATGGAATAAAATGTTGAATACCTGTCTAATAACAGAGCACAATAAAATCCTTGTTTTTTTTCCTTCCAGTAGTACACTCCAATAATATTGTTCCACTCTCAGCGCCTCTTCCGCCTCTTCCTGCCGCTTTTTCACAACCAGTCAATTGTTTGTGCAGTGTGCTTTTATTGGAATATCGGCGGCATTATGTCACAGCAAGATATTTACTCACTCGTATACCGCACGCTGCGAATTAGCCTTTAGCCGCGCGTGCCACCCTTCTACTCTATAAAAGTCTCAAACACCTCGCGCATCCGCTAAAGAAAATGTCTCTCTTACAACTGGACGGTTGCGTTTCAGAGAAGGAACTTCCGGCATCCAAGAGGCGTAAAACCTCCCACTCCAATGGCCATGATTTGAATCCTACCTGCCAGCCTTCTGTACTAGGCGAACAAGTTATCAAATCTCGCAAGCAACACGTAGCGTCAGTACTTGTACTTTTTTTGTTCTTCACCATTAAAAATGGATGCCATGTGCCACTGTGTTACATAGTCGTCCTCAGAAACTACATTATGGTGAATACCCTCTGAACATTGTGAAAGGTGAAGCTCAGTTCTTGATAGACGACCGTGGCCAGAAGTATCTGGATACTACCAACAATGTAGCTTGTGGTGAGTGGTAAAAAGAAGATTATGAAGTACACGGAAAATGTTTGTAGCTAGGACTAGGGAAGGAAATGATATCATGCCAATAATGTAGTTATCTACCCATGTTTGTGTATGTGTCTGGTAGTAGTAGTAACCATTGGCGAGCGAAGCGAGCCCTCTTTGGGGAGTTGATGGAAAACTGGGCGTTGCCTTGTATGGCGCATTCGCTGTATGTTCACCAGTAAAAGATATGAATGTGTCACCCAGGAATGGTTGTCATAGTGAAGAGAAAGAGAAAGATTGAGGATATGGCAGCAGATTCGAAGCTAGACTGGCTACGCAGGAAAGTGAGAACGGGCGTTACAATAACCTCAATAATGAAATTGAAATTGTACTCTCTCGACATTTCGACTAGATCCTCTAGCCTTCATTGGGAATAGGCTGAACATCTAGTCGAAACGTCGAGAGAGTACAATTTCAAGTTGATTATCAAGAAGATTATTGTAATGGTAATACGTCAACTGAGAGTTCATTGAGAGAGCAGGTTGCATGGTTAATAGTAACAGAAAAGGACGCTGGAGCTTCATTCTGACATTGCTACTCAATTCTCAACATGCTCTGGCTGTGGAGGTGAGATGACCATTTTGGTCATGATGTAGAAAGGTTTGGTAACATAAACACGCTGCTTTTCTCTGAGAAATGGCTTACAAAGTTGGCATATATTGAAGATAATTTCTGTTTCAGAATCATTAGGTTGCATGCACTAGTTCAAAGTCTGTAAGGAAAATATATAAATTCTTGGCTACTTTCCCATATCACAACCCAAGTTATAACAACATCATGATGTCATCAATAAATGTACAGATCAATACTGTATTAGGTCTTTGCTTTACTAGGCCTAGGACAGTAGCTAGAGCAATGCAATCTAACAATGCTAGTATTTCACCTTTTTTTTTCTCCATAGAGTATGAGGCTGAAATATTTGTTTGGCTTTTCCCCCCTTTTTTTCTTCCTTCCTCTCTCTCTCCATTGATTGCACGCACCTTCGCTCGCCACTCAATGCTTTGCATTTGTTACTAGTAATGATTAAATTGTCTGTCATGAGGCAAGGGCATTTAGCGAAGGGGGTGGGGAGGGGGAGTTTTTATATTTCATGTCCAACAAACTCACAGTTGGTCACTGTCACCCCAAAGTGGTGGAGGCTTGCTACAAACAAATGGCCGTACTCAACACTAACTCTCGGTTTCTAAATGAGAGGATTTGTACATATTCCAAGAAACTTTGCTCCAAATTCCCGGAGAAGCTCTCTTGCTGTTTCTTCACCAACTCTGGGTGAGGGTTAGCTGTATAAGCTAGCGAGTACCCCTTTCCAATTTGGGCCTCCTTCCTGCAAGTAATTACTATAATTATGTTGTTTTCATTGTGGCATATATTGCATTGCAGTATTGTAATGTTGACTTATAATTGTAGGATTTTCTTTCAAATATCCCTTTTTTAGTTTTGTTTTAAATTAGATATACATATATAATATATATATACACGTATATATACATAAATATATTCAATTATTGAGAATACATTTCAAGTTGATTATTATACATATATACACACATACACATATATACACATAAATATATTAAATTATTGAGAATACAATTTCAAGTTGATTATTGAGAAGAATTTTGAGAAGATTATTTTAGTATTAATTTCTTCCTTCCCTTCCTTTCCTTCCTGTGTGTTGTGCTCGAGGGACAAGTAATACATCCTGGTATCACTCGTATGAATATGTGATTGAGCTTCTTTTATTTTTGTCTGTATCTAGGTCTGAAGCTAATGACTTGGCTCTGCAAATAGCTCGTGTGGTGACTAAGAGACAGCACATCATATCTGTTGAAGGGTAAGGACTAGGCAGTTGTAATGAAAATTACTACAAAAGCTCTTGTTATCGGAATTGTTTTGACCTCTTCACCCAGGTGCTATCATGGACATCTGATTTCAGTGAAAGAGCTAAGCAATTACAAAATGGCTAGAGGCACGTGGGAGTCGAGTGATGTCTCTAAAGTAGGTTCGGTGTTGTTAGCAATGCAAGGCATTGTTGGTGCTATAAGCTCTGAGTATGTGTCCTGTCTCTAAAGTAGTTTCTGTGTTGTTAGCAATGCAAGCATTGTTGGTGCTCTGAGTTCTGAGTATGTTTCCTGTCTCTAAAGTAGGTTCTGTGTTGTTAGCAATGCAAGGCATTGTTGGTGCTATAAGCTCTGAGTTCTGAGTATGTTTCCTGTCTCTAAAGTAGGTTCTGTGTTGTTAGTCATTGTTGGTGCTCGGAGTATGTGTCCTATGTCCACTTTTGCATTTCCACGAATGCCCCACTAACCAAAAGTACAGGCATCCAAACCAGGTGAACATTAAGCAAGGGCTGAAGACAATTCAAGAGTCAACTTTCTCTTGATTCAGATTGCTCAATTACTATTTCTTCCCATCACTTCATGGGAAGTAAACAGAATCAGTAAAACTTTCTCTTGATTCAGATTGCCCAATTACTAGTTCTTCCCATCACTTCATAGGAAGTAAACAGAATCAGTATAAACCAGATGAGAACACCTGCAGTTAATAAACAATGGCCCTTGTCTGTGTGTCAGCATAATATATGTTCTGCATGTGCATAGCACAAATTTGATTCAATAGAGAATGTTATACAGTTGGGGCCGGCAGCCTCTACGATTAGGCAGATATTAGCCTAGTGAGTGTGAAGGCTAGTCAATGGAGGTGGACATTCCATGCTTGCGAATCACACCATAGTACACACAATTACTAGTTCTTCCCATCACTTCATAGGAAGTAAACAGAATCAGTATAAACCAGATGAGAACACCCGCAGTAAATATACAATGGCCCTTGTCTGTGTGTCAGCATAATATATGTTCTGCATGTGCATAGCACAAATTTGATTCAATAGAGAATGTTATACAGTTGGGGCCGGCAGCCTCTACGATTAGGCAGATATTAGCCTAGTGAGTGTGAAGGCTAGTCAATGGAGGTGGACATTCCATGCTTGCGAATCACACCATAGTACACACAATGCAGTGTTAGGGCAGATGTAGTCTCGCAGGCCATTGCCAGGTTTATCTACCCTAGTCTCGCAGGCCATTGCCAGGTTTGCGTGTGGTGCAAGAAGAAGAATGTTCTCCGATGTCTCAAGCCAAGTATAAAATATCGTCGTAATTGGAGTACTTTTTCACTCACATAATAGTTGACTATGACATCTGATGACTGTGACCAATAGGATTGCAATGTCAACATTCCATACCTGGCACCCAAAAACCTGGCTCTAGTTGTCAGATGTATATTCAACTCGGCTCAAGGCTAAGGGAGTCTGGGATATCCACCCCCACCCACCAAATTCCATGTTTCTCCCCCCCCCCCCCCCCCCCCATCTCCCAAAGTCCATGTTAACCCCCTCCCCTCAAGAGTATTGAAATCACAATACTGAATATTCAGCATCAGTAACCAGTTCCAAAGGATGCTTTCTTGTCATAAAAAAGAATAATTTCAAAGTCAGGGTGAAGTCAAACTGTAGTTATTCTTCCCTTCTAAGAATAAACTAAAACCATGGCCCTTAAATGGGGGAGGATACCAATTTTTACAAAGTGTTAAAAAACACCCTTGTGGTTATGACTTTGAAGCTCCATAAATTCTGCGTACTTCTCTCTATGAACTTGATATATATCGCTCAAACTCTCTGTGTGCTCTTTTTTGATACTAAAAACTGTTGCATAGGTACAAGCATACCCAAGTTACAGGCATCGAAGCTGGAGGCCTCAAATTCTGCACGCCCCAATTTTCCCCAGTTCTAGGAAAGTGCTATATAGCCGATATAGCCGGTTGAAATTGAGTGTTTTCATCAAAGGCCTAAACCTGAGTATGTAGTCATGGTGTGTTAGTCAATTGGCCATGCCTGACATGGCACTGTTACAATAACCAGTCTTGTATTTAATCATTGCTTTGTAAGCGCCCACTACATCCTGCTGTGGACATGTGGTCTGGTTTGCTACCTGGAAAGTAGGAATGATATCAGAATCAACCTCAGAATCAACCTCGTTAAATAAATAAAAATCCATTGGGAGAGAAACCCTCCCCCCAACCCTCACTCCCCTCCTTCTTCCCCTATTACGGAGTGCTTGAGTGAAGCAGAGGTTGTCTTGCCATGCCCCCCCCTAACATATAATTCTGCGTCAACTACTGTAATGATGATAACGTTGCTGCATATCATTGTCCTCTTAGGTGGCCCTCCCTGATGTTTACAGAGGTAGTTATCGGGACCCTGAAACTGCTGGTTCCCTCTATGCACAGGAGATCAAAATGATAGTCGACAAGCAACAAGATGGGGTAGCAGCCTTCATCCACGAGTCCTTGTTTTCCTGCGCAGGACAGATTGTTCCACCAAAGAACTACCTCAAAGATGCCTACAAGTTAGTCTGTCATACATTGAGGAATGTAATTGAAGTTGTACTCTGCTATCAGGAGTGTAGGCATTAAAGTGATACACACTGGTAGTGAGGGGACATCACGGGAGCAACAACAGAGAAAATGAAAAATGAAAAGTCAATCTTCAAATTAGGAAGAGAATGATCTTAATTATTTTTTTTACAGCATAACAATAAGCTAAGTGAAGGGTCATCAGGGAGTTCCATTTTGTACTCAGTTGATAGGCCTGCCACACTGTACACTCCATGCACATTAGTGTGCATTGGTTGTGCCCGCACCGAATTTGAATTCAGAAAGTGCCTCCCAATGTGCATCTGGTCCAATGCACCTTGAGGGGTTAGTTAGAATCAGATTCAATAGCAATAATTATGTGGGTGTGCATTAAATAGAACTTTGTCTCTGTACGGCTGCATGTCACAAGGTATGAGACTAGGGCAGTAAGTAACTAGCTATATATAATGTTGTAGAGCCTAAGCTACCTAGACGACCGCCAGCTGTTTTTTGTTATTTTAGTTGGTTTTGGTTTTGGTTTTCTTCCTTTTGGATGGGGTTCATGGTGTGTATTATCCTTCAATGTTAGTGCTGCTCCCTTAGCTCTGTCCACATTATTATCTGGAACACGAGTCTTTGTTTACTGAAATACTCGCGTGGTGGATGCAACCAATGCACAGATTTTAATACATGTTGTTGAGAGAAATCCAGGACTGGGTGTACTTCAAACAGGACTGGGCGTACTTCAAGTGCAGACGAGCCTTAAAAGCAGCTACTTGAGCTACCGTAGACTTTGGTTGTTTAGCGCTGCGCTTCTAACCCCAACCTCCCGAACATGCAAGAAAACATGTGCTTAACTGAGAATAGGCGCATACTAAACACTATTGCTAAATAATGCACATGCACAGAAAATTAAGCATACCACTTTTCCCAAAAATAATTTAGACGGAGCACTGAGGACCTAATCTTGCGAGCTAGAGAAGAAGGAGTTAATTTCTCGAACCAGACTAAGAAAGACCCACGAAAGAACAAGTCTCTCAAAGCAAACTAAGAGGAACTAGCGATGGCCATACAAGGGTTTGACTTTTTTAAACCTAGTTACGAACAACTATAGACAATTGAACCTAATAATGGACGTGCTCAAAATTCTTGCCTGAATGAAATACGTGGCCTAGGTAAATAGCATGCGCATAATTGGTACCTTTCTTTCCCCCAACGAAATGGGTGCTTAACAACTTTATGAGCGCTAAACGAGTCTTAAGAACCATTTACAGTATATGTGTTCCTTTAATGGGATGCACTCAGTGTGAACTAGTGCCAAAGTTGTTTATAATCTGTAAAGGTGGTCTTGGCATCTGCTGTACATGGCAGCTTTCCAAGAACTGAAGAAATTGATAAGACTATCATTAATTTACTAGCGATGGCCATACAAGGGTTTGACTTTTTTAAACCTAGTTACGAACAACTATAGACAATTGAACCTAATAATGGACGTGCTCAAAATTCTTGCCTGAATGAAATACGTGGCCTAGGTAAATAGCATGCGCATAATTGGTACCTTTCTTTCCCCCAACGAAATGGGTGCTTAACAACTTTATGAGCGCTAAACGAGTCTTAAGAACCATTTACAGTATATGTGTTCCTTTAATGGGATGCACTCAGTGTGAACTAGTGCCAAAGTTGTTTATAATCTGTAAAGGTGGTCTTGGCATCTGCTGTACATGGCAGCTTTCCAAGAACTGAAGAAATTGATAAGACTATCATTAATTTTGCCAAAAAGTGTTCCTAACCCCCTGGCTAACCATTTCCTGTTGTGACGTTGTGAGAACCCAAAGATTGACAACAATGGTATTTGAAGCGGAGGCAAAAGCTGGGCGTTGACAAACCACAGACCCTCACCTAGAGCTGCGGTTACTTACTGGCTTCATTGCAAGGGATAACGCGAATGCAAATTATGTAAGTGAACACCTTTCTCTTAGGCGGCTCTCTCTTAGATGCCTTGTTCTCTTTATTAGTCAGTGGGGAAGGTGTTCTCTTTATTAGTTAGTTAGTGTGGAAGGTGTTCTCTTTATTAGTCAGTTAGTTAGTGGGGAAGGTGTTCTCTTTATTAGTTAGTTAGTGTGGAAGGTGTTCTCTTTATTAGTTAGTGGGAAGGTGTTCTCTTTATTAGTTAGTTAGTGGGGAAGGTGTTCTCTTTATTAGTTAGTTAATGGGGAAGGTGTTCTCTTTATTAGTTAGTTAGTGTGGAAGGTGTTCTCTTTATTAGTTAGTTAGTTGGAAGGTGTTCTCTTTATTAGTTAGTTAATGGGGAAGGTGTTCTCTTTATTAGTTAGTTAGTGTGGAAGGTGTTCTCTTTAGTAGTTAGTTAGTGTGGAAGGTGTTCTCTTTATTAGTTAGTTAATGGAGAAGGTGTTCTCTTTATTAGTTAGTTAATGGGGAAGGTGTTCTCTTTATTAGTTAGTTAGTGTGGAAGGTGTTCTCTTTATTAGTTAGTCAGTGTGGAAGGTATAACTTCATGGGAAGTAACTGTCTCGGTGTAGTAATGATGATGGGTACACACTGACTGCAGGTATGTTCGTGAGTCTGGTGGACTTGTAATTGCTGATGAGGTCCAATGTGGTTTTGCCCGTGTTGGAGAACATTTCTGGGGCTTCCAAATGCAAGGTTGTAATGGCTCACCAATCCTAGTCTAGTAGTTCCAGTCATGTACATTCCTCTTACATTTCTTTAGATGTGGTTCCTGATATTGTCACTATTGGAAAGCCCATGGGCAATGGCCACCCTCTGTCTGGCCTCATAACGACCAAGGAAATAGTGAGCAGGTTCTCAGAAAGCGTGTCCCACTACTTCAACACTGTAAGTGCACTAACAATATGGCAAAGCTCTAATGGGACAGGGCAATAATTGTTGCATTCTTTCTACCTTTGTCAACAACAGTTTGGGGGAAACCCTGTATCCATGGCTATTGGCGAAGCTGTTTTGGATATAATTGAGGAAGAAAAACTGCAGGAGAGGTCCAGAGAGTTGGGTAAGTTCATGAAAGAGAGTCTGCTTGCCTTGAAGGAGAAGCACAGCTGCATCGGGGATGTCAGAGGCATTGGAATGTTTATTGGAGTGGACTTGGTGAAGGACAAGAAGACAAGAGAACCTGACCAGGCACTGGCTAACCATGTCCAATTTAGGTGCTGTATTAATTATAACTACCTTAAACTTCTAATGTCCAGTACTGCCCTACTGCCCACAGACATACCTTGGCCATTCTGAGATAATCTATAGGTCTTGGATATTTTTGGCTTGATTGCCTGGCTATGATGCACATCTTGGGACGATTTCCATGTGGCTGTGGCAAGCTGAATCACTACTAATCCTTTGGCTTTCTCCTTTTCTAAATCTATACCCCATTGTCCACTGCACAAATCAGCACATATCGTCCATATCTTGTTCCCCAAGAAGGACTTGGTTAAGAGTTGTACAGGAGAAACCCAGCAACCGAACAGTAGATATTTTGGTAGAAGATGAGCTACTGGTTGGTAACAGTTGCCTAGGAGTGAGAACTCCACCAACCAAACAGCACAGATCCTTCTGATTGTGTCATTGGCAACTTTCACAAGATGATCTTTACCAATGCTACAATTGAGAAACAAGTTTTTTCATAGACATGTGTGGGGACAGGCGACTTCTGATACTGAGATTGTTGTGAATGGACCCATTGTGTGCAAGTTATACTGGTCAGAAATAAAAGATGGATACCTGTACATGAATGATTCATAGATGATTGATTCTGGAAGATGAATTTCCACCTTGTGATTCTTAGGTCTGCCCCTTTACTACCTTACTACCTTACTACTTAGTGAAGCATGCAAGAGTATTTTGGTAGGTAATAGGGCCTACAGGGACTCATTTGTCCTGATTTGTCCTGAATTAACATTATGGTACCATATGAATACCCTCGTGACCTGACCTAGGTCATAAACTTGGATCTATGATTACTACTACTTATGGGTGACCACTAAGATTGGAATGGACACAAGGTTGACCACATGACTACATGTTTACACACAAGTAAACCAAATAAGGAGTGTGAGCTAATGTAATTAGTTCATAACAGCACATGTGTGGTTTTTGTCATCATGTGACTTAAAAGGCAGAACATTGTTCTACTGAATCTAATAGAAAATAACATAATTATGTGTTCTTTGACCCCACGCTGGATAACCCTGAAGATAACCCTAAAGATAACCCTGAAGATAACCCTGAAGAACTACTTGATGTGTGTGTGTGTGTTCAAAGAGAACTAGATTTGCTAGCTGCACTATATCTGTCATCGGATTGTTGCAGTCTAAACTAGCTGTGGCTACTTCACCTATTCATGGATTCCATATATTCGTGGTAGCCTTTAAAGGTTAGAAGTAAGTTCCAGTAGCAACATGCATCCTTCTGACCGGAAAGCTTCGCTGGTCACACACAGTCAGCAGAAAAAGAAATCACACGTTAGCAATGAGGCATTAGAAATTGACCCTAGCCGATGTTGACATAAATGAGAGGTTTTGTGGTACCCAACAGTTCTTACACAGTCAGCAGAAAAATAAATCACACTTAGCAATAAGGCATTAGAAATTGACCCTAGCCAGATGTTGACATAAATTAGAGGTTTTGTGTACCCAACAGTTCTTTTAAGAAGCAGTGGTGCCTGCCCGCCCAGCTGGTCTTGCTAAGCCACAGGAGTGCACGTGCAGTCAAACTGGCTCCAGGGACTTCACCACACAAGCTGGCATAATATTGATTTGAGGTTAAACTTCCTGGGTGGGGGAAAAGACAAAGGCAATGTGTGTGTGATCACTATCAAGATATCTGATCAATTCTCCCAAAATGCCTTTCTGGGAATTTGGCAAGAATGGATTGATCTGGCTTATTGGTTGTTTAGGCTGGGAACCAGAGGATGTGGAGGAAGTTAATGGCTGCCCTCAAGTTGTGTAGCTTCTCTCTGGAGGTGTAGCCTTTCTTTCTGTCTGAGTATAGCATTTCTCTATAGAGTAATGAGAACAACAACCAATACCAATACAGGGTCTAGGTCAGTTGGCAGAGCTCCAAGGATTTGTGCCTTCTAGAAAATTAACATCTCGACTTCTCACCTATTGACTGCCTTTGGTGATGTCTTGGCGCTCACTCAGCCATCTCATGGTTTTGCTTCCTCCTGGCCCCTTAATGAGGCCTCTCTAAGCTGACCCACCTGACTACATCTCTTTCTGCAAGCACTGACATATCCCTACTCTGTTGAGTTTTCAAAAGTTGTGTTACTTTGCAACTAGTAAAAGGACATGCTTGTCTAATTGTATTTGAGTTGAGCCTACAAAGAGCAGCTGTTACGATAGTTAATGACATGTCACCAAATGGACCATTAGTGTTTTTTTTACAGGAACAGTCATTTGAACAGATACTGTTGTACAGGCACTATTATGCAGATGCTGTTGAACAGACACTATTGTACAGTCTCTATTGGACAGGCACTATTATGCAGACACTATTGGACAGGCACTATTATGCAGATGCTGTTGCACAGACACTGTTGTACAGTCGATATTGGACAGGCACTATTATGCAGATTCTGTTGAACAGACAATGTTGCACAGACAGTATTGGACAGGCACTATTATGCAGATGCTGTTGAACAGACAATGTTGCACAGACAGTATTGGACAGGCACTATTATGCAGATGCTGTTGCACAGACACTATTGGACAGGCACTATTATGCAGATGCTGTTGAACAGACAATGTTGCACAGACAGTATTGGACAGGCACTATTATGCAGATGCTGTTGAACAGACAATGTTGCACAGACACTATTGGACAGGCACTATTATGCAGATGCTGTTGAACAGACAATGTTGCACAGACACTATTGGACAGGCACTATTATGCAGATGCTGTTGAACAGACAATGTTGTACAACACTATTGTACAGACACTATTGGACAGGCACTATTGGACAGACACTGTTGGACAGACACTGTTGGACAGACACTGTTGGACAGACACTGTTGGACAGACACTGTTGGACAGACACTGTTGTGGACAGACACTGTTGTGGACAGACACTGTTGTGGACAGACACTATTGGACAGGCACTATTATGCAGATGCTTTGAACAGACAATGTTGCACAGACAATGTTGCAATAGTTTAGCAGTACAAAATGTGGATGAGGCAAGCAAGAGGTATGTATGCTTACAACTAAAGATCTGGAGAAGGGCATGAACCTGTTTTTCTGAGCCATAATGTATGTAACAACATTATAACCGATTAATTTTGGAATTTACTTCCCATGTAATCACTTTTAGAAACAAAAAATTAACTACATAACTCATTAGCTACATCTTCCTTTCAGTAAAACTTTGTGGGCTTGGTGATCATAACTACGTTCAATTGTTCCAGGGGCATGGTAGACCTCAAGAAGTTATTGTTTTACTCTAGCAGAAGAGGAATATGCACCTACTAGATTGGTTGCTGACGCTACTTGGAGCAAGCAAGCTCTTTGATAAGATGCCGCTGACATCCTTGAGATATATTCTACCTCAAGGCTGATTCACAATATGCAAAACGCTCAAGCAATGCACGCGTCGCTTTAAAAAATATATATAGTGAACACAAAATCGCATCGAATGGAGTTCTATTCGAGTGGCGTTGCGACCTGTCGATTGCATCATGTTGGTGTGCTTTATTTTGATTTATCAGTAAAAGCTGGTGATTTCGAAGCTGAATGGACGAAAGGCAGCGAGAAGTTTACCTAGTTTATATACGAGTATGCGAATTGCATGAGCGTTGGCGTCCGTTAATTAATGGGCGGTACGGGTTTGGTGAAAGTTCAAGTTTGCTCTAGCGGCGTCTCCGTTATTGCGATGCGAAGGCCTAGCAGCCTATTGCGACTACCTTAATGCTGGGGGTTGCTACCTTGACCCACTTTTTAAAGTGGCCGCTAAAAACCACAGTTTATATCAACTAAAACTCACTGGGCAGTGTTTTTTGGTATCGGAGCCGGTTTTTGGCCAATTTTAACTTCAAAAAAATTAACTTCAAAAAAAATTACTAAGTTAGTAAACTGGCATCCCCCAATAAACAACATTTAAAAAAAAATCTGGCTTTCTACTTTTTTGGTCACACACATGACTTGCGTGCAATAGGTCCATTCTTTATCAGTGCACTTCCTGAAGAGCCCAATTGCTCAATTTACAAAGAAGTCATCAGATGTTTTCTCAGAAGCTTACTCTTGTAACAATAGTTACAGCATAGACCTTCAACTTGACCATGTAACTCCAGTATGATCCACATGTATACATGGCATGTGTGTATACGGGTGTAATACACATGGTAAGGAATAAATCTATGACTGGTTAGTTCTGGTGTTGCACCTAGTAGCTTCTAGAAGGTGGCAGCCTGACTAGAAACAAGGCGAAATGTTTTGAAGACAAGTGACTAGAAATGAAGCAAGAGTTTTCCGATCACAGACATTCCCTTTACCTATATTTATTGTTTTTGCTTGCATTGAAGACCCTTTATCTGTATTTTTTGTTTTTTGCTTGCATGTTATATGGTTTTTGACATTCCCTTTACCTATATTTATTGTTTTTGCTTGCATTGAAGACCCTTTATCTGTATTTTTTGTTTTTTGCTTGCATGTTATATGGTTTTTGAAGACCCTTTACATGTATTTTTTGTTTTTGCTTGCACGTTATATGGCTTTTGAAGACCCTTTACCTGTATTTTTTGTTCACTACGTTCAAGAAAATGTTAGTGGTCTACATTTGTATTTTATTTTTATAAAGCATTTAGGTCTAGTGTGTGTGCATATAATATATTTATATATACACGTGGAGGGGAAATGTTTTTGTTTTAGGAAAGACTTGCAAACAAACCCTACAATTTGGATGATTTTAAATGGTAAAGGGTCATCTACTGGGTGCAGTCTTGTTTCCTTTTTTGGCAGCAAATAATTGTTCAGTTAGAGCTTCGGAGTCTCCAGGGCTACTAAACTATCTTTCAGGACATAATATAGATACATTGACTTTCTCTACATTTAAATTTGCTCACTCGATGTTTCGGCTAAATGCTCTAAACCTTTATCAAGAATAATTCTGATGAAGACGAGAGCATCTAGCTGAGACTGAGTAAGCAAATTCAAATTGATGAAGTCACTGTAACTTGTTGATTATACATACTTTATCAGCACACGCCGTATTTTGTTGCTGTTATTGACTGTAGCCATATAGAGACAGCTACAGCCTCCTGTAATACTTGGTAACAGTGACACAGGAGAACTCCGCCAACCAGCAGCAGGTGTATTGATGGAGGATCGGCTATATACATGTTGAAAAGACTATACAGCCCGTATAGACTGGCCAGTTAGGTGACCCTTTACATGGATTGTATACATGGTAAAGGGTCATCTAATTGTGTCTTGCCCTTCCCTTTAAAATTTTTATTTTATTTTTACTAGATCAAATTCTCGTTTCAATTTTTTTAAATTATAGTTGTTTAGTGGAGGACTACACCAAGTGTGAGCTTCAGGATCTCTTGGACTTTCAAAGAGTTTCTAACTTATTTATTGTTGTACTATACTACACATTCCATGTCTTGTTGCTATTGTTGACTGCTATAGCCTCCTTCAAGCAGTTGTTAACATTAGGTTAAGGTATGGAAAGAAGGGGGAAAATAAGAATTTTTTTCCAAAGCTTTGCATCACTAACACTTGCAGCAAAGAAATCCGTCCAGAAGTACAGACTTTCTCAAAGCAATAAGAGGAATGACGATTTTACCCAATTAAACAGCATGTGAACTAGCTCATCAACAAGGAGCCTTGCCCATGCCTCTTCTGTAATCAAGAAAGATTAATCGTTGTAATACGGAACATTTGAAGTCTGTACTAAAAATAATAATAAATTATGAAGGGACCTGCAATGACAAGAACACAGATCCTTAAAAATTAATTTCTAGGGATTAATGCAGCGGCTGAAACCAGTTAATGGCTAAGAAGATGCCCATGTGAGTTTTAGAGATGACCATTAGGTTAGTTTGGGTAGTGCAATAGCTGTAGGAGGCTAAAGTCCAATTCAGCTTCTGGGACTAGTGCTTGTTTCTCTGCCTGTGCCATGTCTTATTGTTGACTGTACCCATGCAGGGTTAGCTACAACCTCATGATTCTGTAACAGTTCCACAGAACTCCACCAACCAAACAGCAGATGTTTTGGTAGAAGATCAGCTATGACCTTTGGACTTGGGAACAGTTTCCCAGGAGCTAGAACTCCACAGACCAAACAGCAGAAGTGGGTGGTGGTCAATTGTTCCATTTGTAATAGGCACATGCGTTGGCTTGAATGTGTCCTTGGCATTCATTGGAACATCGGGAATCTTTAGCAAAATTTATTATATGCAAGCTAGCTATATAGTAAAAAAAAGAACATTTTTTTACTGTTTTTGAGGCAACTGCCTTAGCGAAGATTAAAAGGCACGACAAGTTTTGGGTGTGTTGCTATTTTATAAAGTGAGTCAAACCAATACATTGCACTCCTTGATATAGGGGTAGCAAAACAAAAAAGCAGAAGACAAAAACGTTATATTTTATATATATACTAGCAGAGGTGCCGGGTGTTGCCTGGGAAAGGATATATCTTAGCTGAGGAGCACAAACCCAAACTTTGATGTGCCCCTCCCCCCTCCAGTGTTGACTTCCTAACGCTGTTCTCCCAAGCTTCTGGCTGGCTAGGTGGGTATATAAAAATTTTAAAATGTCAAAAAGAACCAGTCGAAGACGACGCTATCCTCTGTAAATCTTGCCATTTCAGGAACTGCAGTGTTTTTCTAACTAGAAGCACCCTCACTAACAAAGTGTTTGCTTTAGGTGAAGTCCAACTGGCTAGCATTGTTAAGTTGCATTCTGTTGCTATCATCAAGAAAGTGTGAAGAGTGTATGTGCAGGTAAATACCGTATTAATGGCCGACAAGACCAAGTGATGTGCCATTCGACGATGGCTCCAGTCTGAACCTTGACCAAATTTACTATCTACCCAGTTAGTTTTGTCTGGATGCAACCTTCCAATCGGCCGTGCATAGCCGAGATACATTCATACAGATAGACACGACTACTTTATATTATAGAGTGGCTTGTCGTAAAGGAAAGGAACCAGAAATTACCAACATAAACCACATATTTAGAGGATCCTTTACCTTTTAATGAGCACTAACTTAATACTGCTGTAAATGCAATGCAACCTGCAGAAACAGCTTTTTTGGGGCTGGCACTTGCAGGAGGCACATGCAGAGGGGCTTTAAAATGTGAAAACCTGCCTCGGGCATTACCTCTGTCCATGAGTGCCCCCATTGAGGACACACAGAAAGAGTGAAGAGAAATATTACCGGGTTCACCTTTTATCTAGTTTCATCGTTATGGCCGTTTTAAAGCATGGGAGCAGGCTCCACTGTTGGTATATATATGTCCACTGACGTAACTTGATGACGTCACCCTGCTTCACGCATGCACAATAATAATTAGTCCTGTAGAAAAGGGTTTGGGTAGAGGTATTCCGATGTTCAAATGTGCATATCCTAATGATGACCTATGTCCAAACATGAACAATCAGATACAGTCGACCTCCCAGACATTCATTATGGCAGACTAGTTAATCTACAGTGTTTAGTTATGGAAATCTGTTGTGTTGTCTCTAGACATCCGTAATTAAACTCGATTAGTTTGGCTAGAGTATGCTGTAATGAAGTCATCTGGCCCAATGGGAGATCATTATGACAATGTTTAGATGGTCTCTGTTGCAGTGAATGTTCATTATATTGGCAAGGTCACCATAATCCCCTTTTAGGCAGTGATGGCTACATGACAGTGGAGGCAAGAAAACACAAGGACATCCAAAAGTAGCGTCGGAATTTGTATGATGCGGATACGTGTACAAGTGAATATGCTTGGTCTAAACATGAGAAGGGATTATCATTGGTGTGGCCTAAAAGGACAGGAACATTAATTATGTTGCTGTCTTTCAGCCCAATATGCTTTTGTGACGTCTTAAATTTTAATTATTGCTTGTTTTGTCGTGTAGCATGCTTCACCAGCACCAGATCATAGCCTGCATGGATGGTGTGCATGCGAATGTCTTTAAGATCAAGCCACCACTAGTGTTCACAAAGAACGACTGTATCCGCGTCTTGGGTGCTCTGGACTCCATTCTCAGTGAAGCAAGAACCTAACTGACTGCCAGAGGGGAATTTATTTCTAACACATGCAAACAATGTTGCTCAGTTTACACATGGCAGCTGCCAGCATTAAGTGTATTTATTAAGATAGAGAAACAGTTTTGCAATATATATCGTTTTAATCGCTTTATTTTCATATGTGGAAGGGAAAAAGTTCAGTGTATATATGTACCTGGCTTCTTGCTCAAAGCAAGTGATGTTCACATAATTACTGTGCAGAGTTGTCTTTTTCCTTGAATACCTTTCTAGTATAATACCTTTTAAAATATTAATATGCAGCATAAAGCACACTAGGTCTCAGTGCATGTTCATATTATTTTTAATTAGGACATAATGATAATCCCTATACCAACGACGAATTTGAGATAGGTTCCCAATAGGGATGGGTAACAAACATTTATTACATGACAATGAAGATGGTAGGTGCTTAATGATTTCCAGGAAAAATGTCCCGAGGTTCTTTTTAATTTTTAATCATGATTGATTGGTCCACATCGATTCACGAGTTCTATATGCTTAGGAATATGGTGAGTGCGAGCATATTCGTGCTTGATCTTGAGGTGAAAATTGGATCTAGTTGGACCACAGTAGAATTCACTAATTTTGACTAGGAACATAATGTCTGATATATACCTCACGAGACTACTTCTAGGCGCTTCCCTTTCCCCAGTACATATATATATACACCAGGTTAAGACGACTGCATATATAATATATATATATATACACCAGGTTAAGACTACTGCTAACATCAATAGCAGTATAAATATAATTGTAGATCATTGGGAATGACACTATATAGTAATTGTTCTATTGAGCCTTGGGATAGGCCTAGGCCATTACTAAGTCCATACAAACAGAGGACTACTGAAGAATAAACATGAATTAACTACTTTTAATGATTATTACAAAAAATGATTACAAAAAAGTTTGTTTGGAGGTTGAGATGAGGAGAGGTGACAAAGGCATCGCACCTAGGTGTCAAACTAGCACATTTCCTATAACAATTCTGTAACCTACCCAACACCACCCACCTCTTTACCCCTGCTACTGATCTACTCAACACTAGGCCTACTCTCCCTTCATCATCTTCGTTTCTCCGTACCACCCACTCTTCAGACCCCTGCGATCATATCCAATAATCTTTCTCGACCTGCAACCTCCATCCAAATAACAGTTATTTTCTTCCCTTCTCTCCTCCAGCTTCCTCCAGCCCAGGTCCCCTCTTACAGCAACCCCTGCAACCATATTACTCCCTCCCTTACTCCCTCCCATCAGTTTCCTACTGATGTCCTCTTGAAATCATTAATTCTTGCAGGCTGCCTTCCCTCCTGTCCACCACACTTCAGATGCATGTTCTAGACATGGCCTAGCTAGTAACCCCCACATTACCTTTATCCACCTCCATCTCTCCATTCACCCTGCTCATATTAACAATTCTTTACCCTTTCCCTCATCTGAATAATTCTTCTCATCCCCCACACTCCAAAATATTTGAAAGCTTCCACATTCTCCATTTTCTGCTCATCAACCTAAATCTCCACTTCATCGCATACTTCCCTACCACATCCAACGTGACTTGTAAATCTACTTGATCTCTCGCTAAGAGTACAATATCTTCTGCATACAGCAACCTACCACACCATGATTATTCCACTTCAATCCTAACCATTTTCCTTCCAAACTTCAACAATCCCATGATATACACACTATAGAGAACTGGTGACAAAGGACAACCCTGCCTCAGTCCTGCTTCCACTTCAAACCACTCCGACCGCTCTCCACCTAACAACATGAACTCCTCCATACAAGCATCTGCAGGCACAAATTCTTCCTGAACTCTGTACCCTCTCATCTTCATCCACAATCCTTCACTCCACACAGCATCAACATATCCAGAAATGTCTTTGCCCCGTAACCTCATGTCACACACACACCTCAACTCTAGGGTCCACACATCCTCTCCCTGGCCGCCTAAATCCACCCTGACCCTCTGTTAGTATATGCTCCTCTGCAAACCTACTGAGCCTACCTGCCAACACTTTGGTATCACTTTTGCCACACAACTCCCCAGAACTATCCCTCTGTCCCCAGCTTTCAAGAGTGGCACAATATAACTCGATCTCCAATCTTCTGGCCAATACTTGACTCCATCACCAAATTAACCCTCTCACCAGCAACTTCTTCATTATGGAATTATTTCTTTCATGAATGATTTTCACATGCTTTTTTTTTAATGTATGAAGAGTGACGAAGAAAAGTACCTAGCAACCATCTATCAGGTGATAGCTGATGAGTTGCTGGACAAGTTGCTTAGCAATAAACCACATTGTTGTGAATATCTGAAAAGGAAGTAAAAACACTTTAAAATTTAGTTCACCAATACTTATCGAGCATCAAAATGTTTGCTTGTTCATCGAGGAACAAAATGACGAAATTTGGTTGCCTTTGTCCTACCATAATATGATCCTTATGCTGGTAAGAGGGTCAACTATATAGAGAACACAACACTATTCCCACCACACTTCAATATCTCATTAATTTTGCCTTCAGGACCAGGAGCCTTCCCCTCTTCAACCCCTTCACAGTATTGTACATCTCCTGGAATCCAACCTGCTGCACCATCAAATTCACTTCTTTTTAGACTCAAGGTTGTCAATTGGAACATCTTCCTCTGACCTTGCAAATCCTTCCCAATGCTTGGCCAAAACCTCCAGTATATCCTTCCATTTTCCTCTCTCACACTCTGAATTTGACCTCGTTTCTCCTTTCCCTTCAAAGCCACCCAAAAGAACTTACAACTAGTCTCTGCTTGCTCTATATTGTAGCCTTCCTCTCAGTCTCTTCTTTTCCTATCTCTTCACATGTCTTCTTGCACTCTTATATTCCTCCTATTGCCGTAATAGTCTTTCTTCATCTACATTGCCACTCCTAGGTTCTCTAAGCTTCCTACAAGACACTTGCTTACTTGGATGGCTACTTCAATCTCATGAGACCACCAGCCCTTAGATCTGTCTTCTTTCCTATACCCACCCAAAGCACAATATGCCTCAATAGTTCCAAAGTTTGTACACCATCTCTGTCCTTTCCCATCCCTAGCATTGCCACACAGACCTCTCATCCTCTGAAACGCTCCATCTTTACCTGTTGGTGTTCTTCCCATTCCATCTCCTCCAGCATTTGTTCTTTCCTCCAATGGACCTACTCTCACGACACACCATTTTAGATTATGATCTGATCCTAGATCAATTTCTCCATTGTCTCAATCACCATTGCATCCTTAGCTAACCTCTTTGACAGTCTATCACTGACCTCCTTCTCTCATCTCCTACGTCCTACCATTCCAGTTAGGCGACTGCTCTGACCATAACCCTATGTGGGCATTAAAATCACCCACCAGAAGTACCTCACAACCTGCTTTCTGATACCCTGCCACCTTAGTTTTCATCACCTCTTCTGATTCCTGACCCTTCACCCCTTCCGGGATAAAACAGACCACACCCACAATCACATCATTGCCAGCCTCTGCTTTCAATTCCATCCACACAGTTCCTTCAATCCTCAGTCACAGCCCAGATGGAATTGATTTTCTTCTAACCAGCAGCCCTACTCCACCACTTGCGTGCCTCCTACCCTATCGTACCATACCAATCATACCTTAACCTCCTCTCCCTGCTGCAAAAATGTTTCTGCCAGCCCCAGCACATCTAAACCTTTCCTCTTCAAGCACTCAACATCCACCTCTCTCTCTCACCATCCTCTATGGTTTAGGAAACTCACACTTAAAACTCTGGCACCTCCCGACAATCCCACACCCAATGCCACCCAAGCTATATACCTGGTAGGAGAGCAGTTTGGTTTTCACTTTCCTCCTGCTCTGTCTAGTAGACTTTAAACCTGTAGCATCACATCGCTCATGTGGCCCTCCAACCCATCTTTTCCCAGTTTGCATGCCCATTACCCTGACTGCTACTGCTGGTTGATCCTTTTCTTGTTGATTCTTCTCTTATTATTGAAATTAGTTCTTGATACACTGTTATGATATAATCTTCATACTGCTGAGCCTGTTAAGGCCACCACATATATTACAGCACAGTGTGACACTATGTAACAGTAACTAACTCTAATAACAATCTATATTAAAAATCAACAGTATAATAATATCAGTTATGAGTGTCCCGCCGCTCAAGAAGGGGGAGGGGAGAGGACCAAAGAACATTCCTCAGCTCACCATACAACAGTTCCTTTCTCCTCTGCCACCACTTCCCTACCCAAAACATAACACCCTCGCCATCACTGCATCACTTACTCCCTCCACACCTTTCCCCAAAAGCAATACCACCTTTCCATCCTTACCCACTCTTCTATATTCATCCAGCCACTGTCCTGCCCCTACAATTCTGTGCACCTCATCCATCAGTACCAGCCGATCCCTCTCAAATTCCCAGCACATCACCAAGAAATGTTCCACATCTTCCCCTGCACTATCACACATTATACACCTCTCATCCCTAACTACCCCACATCTCTTCTTATCCTCTAACAACCCAGCTGATGCAGTCCTCAGTCGAAATTGCAACTGCACACTTTCCTGACCATGCATGGACCTCATACCTCTCCACCCCTGCACCATTCTTTGCCGATTTATAAAACTTCAGCGTACTCTTGCTGTTTACTTCCTCCTCCCAGTCCTTGTCATTTCTCACCTTCATTTTCCCCTTCCACTTACGTACTGATCCAACCTCGTTGTTTAGCTTGAATTTTCTCCTCAAGATCTCATATTCTTCCGACCATCTGATTCCTCCATCCTCTCTAAGCTTATTTACAACTATTTTTTTGCCAATCTGCTCTGTTCCAACACCTCTAATCTCTTACCAAACAATACCTTCATCTCTTCCCTCCTCTCCTCTAGCTTCCTCCACCCCATATCTCCCTATGCTTCTCTATCCCATAGTGTCTTAATGTAGCTCCTCTCTTCCTTGCCTCAGCCTCTTACATTTCTCCTTCCTAACACCAATTAACCTCTCGACATCCTCTGACCACCATCCCTCTGACAAGTCTGTAATCTTCTTGCTTCCAATTCCTTTCTCCGCTGCAGCCAAAATTTTCTCTTTCCACCTACCCCACACCTCTTAAACTATGTTTCCTCCCAACTCCTCTCTCACCTCCTTCCCACCCCATGAACATTTCCTCCACTGCCTCCTGATGATACTCCCAGCCTATTGTCAACTCTCCATTTAGGTCGCTCTCTTCTCATTTGTACCTCTCTCCTACCCAACAGAATTTCTCCCCAAATAATGTTATGGTCCGACCCCACATCCAACTTGCCTGAATCTTCAACTACCACCCTAGCTACCTACATCCACGTCTGAACAACATATAATCTATGACCGACTTTCTCTCCCCACATTTCCATGTCCACCTGCCCTCACAGCACTGCAACTCGTTCCCTACAACCAGACCTTCAACCCTTATCAACTCCAACAACCTCCTTCCATTACTGTTTGGGTTGTCCTCCACTCCTAATCCAATCTTTGCATTGAAGTCCTCCATCATAACAACATCGAAACCTTTCTCTTCCTACTTCACCACATCCTCCTGCAATACCTCAAACAATCCGTCTGTCTCTCTCACTCTCACTCCTTCTGGGTTCACATACACTACCCCTACCATGGTTTTCCTTCTCCCTGCTCCAATCAACTCCACCCACAGCAAACCTTCTCTTGACTTCCTCACCCTAGAATCCAAACTCTTATGCACCAGAATTTCCACACCTCCACTTGCCCGCCTGCCACCCTCTCTATTCCTGCCGTACCACTCATATCCTGCAACACTCACCTCGTCCTCCTCCTGCAAAAATGTCTCCACTAATCCCAGCACATCAAACTTCATTCTCAACACTATCTTTAAATCAACTTCCCTTGACCACCATTCTCTACAATTATTTTATTTGTCACAATGTCGTGTATGTGCTGGTCCTAACAGGGTCAAGAATTCTGCAGTTGCATCCACATTCAATGTTCCACCAGAGTACCTACTTGGTTTTTAATTCTGGTACATATAGCTAGGCATACTGTATAATAATGATAATTTATTATAAAACCATGGCTAAGCCAGATCAGGGCAAAGTGGGTTTTTTTGCTGGCTTGACAATCAATGCGGTATCACAAGGACAATCGTATTTTGTCCGAAAAGAGGGTTTTCTCGGCAATTTCTCTGGGTGCCAGGTTGGAATTCCAATAGGCGCGCAGCAATCGCGAACAGCAGCTCAAGATAAACTACGGTTGCATAAGGGAAATTTCTCACTTGAAATATCTCGCTCACCTTTACTGACACATAGTGGACCCATGCCTGATGTCAGAATCTTTAAAATATGCCATTCCACAAAACATTAGGTTGGTTTTTATTTACCCAGCTCAAAGCTACCTAACGACGTCGGTATTGGACGAGATGATTTTCCCCCTTTAAATCGTTGTACACATGACAGTGCCAGCTTGCGAAACGTATTTTCGCTGGAAATGGTTTCATAGAATGCGCGGTACTATACCATCGTTCCCAGCATTTGTCGTGTAGAACTTGGCAGAACTCAAGAAAACTCACCATAATTATATGTATTCCTGTACTCCCTGCAAAATATACGATTACATATGCCTCGCGAGGGACTAACTAGATTGTCGGGCTGAATGTATGGCTACACCCTCATATAAGGATCTCGAAATATGCATTGTCACCATCTGGTTCCCTAAATACTACGGTACTAATCATTTCCGGATATGTCGGTTAGAGACGACGTGTTTTGCGCCAAACGGGAGAGCATGCGTATAACTGGGTCGAAAGCGGGCCAACACCTAGTAGCAGGGTGGTTTAGCAAGTAGTGTGTGAGAAACTGATGAGGTCCTATCGTTGAGACTACCTAAACGCAGGTATGTAATAACTACTTCGTAAAAGATTAATGTAATCTTTATTTATATATTTTCTAATGGTTATGTATATGACTGAATTTCCTAATTTTGTATTTTGTACACAGAAGTTTGTAGGCAAGCATGTCATTACGAAATCATATCCCAATGGAATTTTCTGGAAAACTGACACAGTTTCATTGTATTTCTGCTGATAAATTGGCACAGTCTTACCATGGCCTCTCAACTAAACCATTTCTTTCCAGGACGTCTCAACCCCCTTCTAGGATTTCCAACCTTAGGACATTTTCTTCTTCTAAGGCACCTTCCCATTTAAATCCTCACAGGATACCAGCGTCTTATAAGATGCATCCTTATATGACATTCCGGAACACTGACAAGAGATTGAGTCAATCTCACTCCAGCTCGTTAAAGGAGCAGCCCTCCCTTCCTAGTCTCTACTATGGTGATGTTGAAAGTTTTGATGTGAGTTTATGAATCAATTATCTCTAACTTCATTTCAGCACTTCCATAGGGCATAGGTGTAATTTGTTAAAATTACATTACATTTTACTTATCTTTCAAGTATAGCATATTGTTTTACTATAAAAACTGCTACTAATAAGGAGAAAACCTAATTTTAAGACACTGGAATCTAAACTTTAGGTTGATTATGTTTTCTTGCATCGTAACACAATAGAGAGCTACAGGTAAAACAAGGCAGCATGTTTGTAAATGGCTGCAAGTTATGCGAAGTGCAGTAGAGATTCTTTGCAGGATGTGTGTTGTTAACTGGCAGGGTTCAATCATGTCAGCTTTCTTCATCACATTGCAGTGTATTGTGGAACCTACGGCTTCAGCCAAAGACATTCCCTCGGCCGCTGCAATCGCAGCGTCCGTTCGAAGAAAGGCGGAAGTGCTCGCTCAAAGGAAGAGGGTGGAGCTCGCGCGAAGGAAAAAGGAGGAGCTCACTCGACTCAAAAAAGCAGGTATGACGTAATACCTCAATTGCCACAATGCGGTTCCCGTCAGAGCCAGCGCGCTCTAGCTAAATGTAAAATAGGTGCAAAAGTCACAAATTAAAAATGAGATTGTAGCCGTATGTTTTACTGGTCGGATCACTTGGGTAACAGTAACGAAAACTAGCCAAACTTTATCAGGAGTGCCACTTTATCAGGAGTGCCAATCAAATCATGGACAAGCAAGACGTTCCAAGGAATTCTCCAGACCTGATGTTTGCGTGGTTGTCTCCGGTAGAGAAGAGAGTTGATGATCAAAAATCTCAAAGTTTGAATATTCCTACAAGTTCGCCATTGGTTTCAAGAGCCACGTCTGCCCTGAGAAGATCTATCAAAGCTTCTCAAGTCAGCAGAAGTGCTCGAAAGACACGAGGTGCCGACTCTTGACTTACCTAGCCAGATTTGCTTTTGTTGTTCTTGGGTGTTTGATTCTAGCCAGCCAAGGCTAGCTTGTTGTGTTTTGTAAATAACTATTGCAAACGGTGTCGTTCTTCTTCTTTTTTTTTCCAGTGAAAGAAGCCAAGGATGCTTGCTTGTGGTTGAAGGCTGCAGGGTTCCCTCAGTATGTACAGATGTATGAAGGTGAGAAGCATGTTGTGACATACTTCAAGTAATATTTAGGTTTTGTTGCAGTGCTAACAAGTTACACTGCTGATACTTATATGCCTGATACTTATATGCCTGAGATATGCTAATGTGATCTTAGAGTTGCACTTCCAACTTAAAAAAAATAATTTAATGCAGCAGCTGCTTTTATTTTATTTATTAGCATTGCTGAACATTGACAGAGAAAAGGCGGGAAAGGAATAGGCCTCCACATTTCAAACTCACACACAAATGTAAACCCTAGAGCCAATTCAGACTGGATTATTATTGTCTCAACTCTCTGTAGCCGCTTGTGTAATGAGAATACAGTGTGAGACTAGCAAACACATGATCGTACACTGTATTTGAATAATAGTGATAATCACACTAACTCTCTATGCATGGCATAATGCCTAATCTTGTTGTACACATGTACTACACTAGATGGACAGTTCCCCATCAACCTGTCAAAGTTTCAAGTGGAGAAGGATCACTATTTCTTGGACCAGGCAGACATAGAATCCCTCAAACGGAGACTTAACATTCTGAACCTTTGTGCAGATAAGATGGATGAGATACGTAGCCGTGTGAGTCATGCATTTCTCCACCCTGAGCATTTTATTGCTTGTTCTGTCTTATCTCTCCTTGGTGGGTGCCCCTATACCCCCATCTCCCTACCAACAATCATGCTCCCTCGTTCAGGATTCAGTGCCTCCCTGCATTTTTGCTCTGCTATATGCCACACCCCTTACTCTATACTCCATAGTTCATATTCATACTCACCCAGCTGCTGAACCTTCCAACTCCATAACTCTCCCTCCCTCCTTACTCCCTCATAAACAATGGTGTAAGGAAGCATGTTTTCTCCAATCTCTGGAATACCATCAGAAACTGCTGAGAGTCATAGTTATTGTTTTTATTTTTATTATATTTATTATTATTATTATTATTATTATTATTATTATTATTATTATTATTATTATTATTATTATTATTATTATTATTATTATTATTATTATTATTATTATTATTATTTTAAATCTATATATATTTTAAATCTATTTATTATATATGTACCAGAGGAGAGGTTCCAACGAGGATGTAAACTGCAGGGCTCTCAGCGACAAGTGGCAGTTCCGGAGACGACAAAAGAAGTGGTCTCGTCGCAATGGCAGCAGCAGTAAGAGCACTGCAGAATATGACACACTCTTCTCCAGCAGTGAGGACCTCGTCGAAGACAACACTGAAGCTGATGGGGGTTCACCCAATGACTATTCTCCCCTCATGCTCGTCTCTGAGCTCTCTAACAGTCTGACTGGTTTGGATCAAGCGGTGAAGACATATAGTTTCATGTTGAACGAGGACAAAGTCCCCACGATTCAAGTTGAGGGCCCCCAGTTAGTCCCAAAGCCTGCTACTTCAAGGGACCTTCTCCAGATGTCTTCTGCTTTCAGCTCATTCGAGTCCGAGGAGGAGGAGGAGGAAGGGCTGATCAATGGCGAGAAGTTGGAGTCATTTCCATTCCCTTCCAGTAGCATCGACAACTTTGCCACTGGAATTCTCGACGCATTCGAGTACAATATGCTAAAGTTCAAGACACAGTCCTTACCGGACATCTTTAAACCAACCAGCGAATACAGCAAAGTTAATGTATCATCTGATGTGAGTCCACTCTCTAGTACCAGTAACAGCATCACTTCCATTGATCCAATGGACTCTTCTTACTCTCACCAAGGGGTGACACACGCCGTGTACCCTCGTTCGCACCCGCTGGCTGACCACAGGACATTCGACCCCACTTCTCCAAGGAACAATGTCACAACAGCAGTAGATACGGAAGTTGAATGGGTGGTTAGAGACGCCCACGAGCAGAGGAGATTAGCCCACCCATCAGCCGACGAAGGGAGGAAGATGACCATGTATAAGATGAATGGAGCTGGTGGGGCGAGGCACAATAGGATGTGCAGTGGGGACAGTCTGGGGACATGTAGCCTCGCGGGGTCAGAATTCAGTGAGAAGGACTATTCGGGCTTTTCTTCCTCGTCCCCCATCCCCACAAGCAGGCTCCCTGTTATACCAAATGGCTTTTCTGGTGGTGATCACAGCTTTCACAATGGGAAAGAGCACATTCACATCAGTAGAGGGGATGTTTCACCTCTGGAGGAGCTAACCAAGAGGATTAGCAGAGTTTCTGTGTCATCAGTTGAGCCCCACAAGTAAGTAGGCTTTGTTGTGTTTAGGATCGCGAGGAGTCTCATTGCGGCCACTCGAGTACATAATTGTGTAAGATTTGGCCTGGAAAATGTGGTTGTATTCTTGCAACTGAATGTATGATCATCGCAGGCCAGATCAAGATGGCTAAAGACCAAGCATATATTGCAAGCTGCATGAGGAGAGAGGGAGGGAGAAGGTTAGAGGGTTAGTGGAACGAAGAAGGAGGGAAGGGGGGGGGGGGATGGTTAGAGAGAAGGGGAGAGAGGAGGGAGGGAGATAGAAAGAGGGGTGGAGATGGGAGATGGAGAAAGGTTTTTAATGAGCGAACATTTAAATGTGTGAATATTTTTTATCACTCGCTAATTGTGCTGCTTGGTTATATATGCAGTCACCATGGTTAGTTTATCGCCCTAGTTATCACCATGTCACTGTGTATTATCTATATGTTATGGCGGGTAACACAACCACTTCATTGGAATGTTCTCGCACCAAAAAGTATTTATGATTCATCTCATTTGTAGATATTCAAGTATGTCTAAAATATGGAGATGTTTTCCTACATATCAAATATTGACTGTGTGTGGGGACATTCTTTTGTGCTTAAATCTTAGTTCCTATCCACTATCTACACCTTCCATCCCTTTTTCTGGTGTTAGTAGTGGTGGGTGTGATGGTAGGGGATAGTGGTGGGTGTGATGGTAGGTGATAGTGGTGGTTAGTGGTGGTGATGGTACTGGTTGGTGTGATGGTGTTAGTGTTGTGTGGTTGTGGTGGTAGCAGTGATGGTGGTGTAGCAGTAATGGTGATGGTGGTGTGTAGCAGTAGTGATGGTATGTAGCAGTAGTGGTGGTGTGTAGCAGTAATAGCAGTAGTGATGGTGTGTAGCAGTAGTGTAGCAGTAGTGATGGTGTGTAACAGTAGTGGTGGTGTGTAGCAGTAGTAGCAGTAGTGGTGGTGTGTAGCAGTAGTGTAGCAGTAGTGATGGTGTGTAACAGTAGTGGTGGTGTGTAGCAGTAGTAGCAGCAGTGATGGTGTGTAGCAGTAGTGGTGGTGTGTAGCAGTAGTGATGGTATGTAGCAGTAGTGGTGGTGTGTAGCAGTAGTGATGGTGTGTAGCAGTAGTGGTGGTGTGTAGCAGTAATAGCAGTAGTGGTGGTGTGTAGCAGTGGTGGTGGTGTGTAGCAGTAGTGGTGGTGTGTAACAGTAGTGGTGGTGTGTAGCAGTAGTAGCAGTAGTGATGGTGTGTAGCAGTAGTGGTGGTGTGTAGCAGTAGTGATGGTGTGTAGCAGTAGTGGTGGTGTGTAGCAGTAGTAGCAGTAGCGGTGGTGTGTAGCAGTAGTAGCAGTAGTGGTGGTGTGTAGCAGTAGTGATGGTGTGTAGCAGTAGTGGTGGTGTGTAGCAGTAGTGATGGTGTGTAGCAGTAGTAGCAGTAGTGATGGTGTGTAGCAGTAGTGATGGTGTGTAGCAGTAGTGGTGGTGTGTAGCAGTAGTGATGGTGTGTAGCAGTAGTGATGGTGTGTAGCAGTGGTGGTGGTGTGTAGCAGTAGTGGTGGTGTGTAGCAGTAGTAGCAGTAGTGATGGTGTGTAGCAGTAGTGGTGGTGTATAGCAGTAGTGATGGTGTGTAGCAGTAGTGGTGGTGTGTAGCAGTAGTGATGGTGTGTAGCAGTAGTAGCAGTAGTGGTGGTGTGTAGCAGGGTTGTATACAGAAATTTTGCCAAGGGGGGGCGAACTTGAGATATGGAAAAATAAGGGGGGGCGAGAATGATACAATGATGGTGTATGTAATGTATAAGGGTGGTGTCTAATTTCAAGGGGGGGGGGGCGAGAATGATACAAGGGGGGGCGTATGCCCCCCCCCGCCCCCCCCTAAATACACCCCTGGGTAGCAGTAGTGATGGTGTGTAGCAGTAGTGATGGTGTGTAGCAGTAGTGGTGGTGTGTAGCAGTAGTGGTGGTGTGTAGCAGTAGTGATGGTGTGTAGCAGTAGTGATGGTGTGTAGCAGTAGTGATGGTGTGTAGCAGTAGTAGCAGTAGTGATGGTGTGTAGCAGTAGTGGTGGTGTGTAGCAGTAGTGGTGGTGTGTAGCAGTAGTAGCAGTAGTGGTGGTGTGTAGCAGTAGTGGTGGTGTATAGCAGTAGTGGTGGTGTGTAGCAGTAGTGGTGGTGTGTAGCAGTATTGGGTGTGTACAGTAGTAGCAGTAGTGGTGGTGTGTAGCAGTAGTAGCAGTAGTGGTGGTGTGTAGCAGTATTGGGTGTGTACAGTAGTAGCAGTAGTGGTGGTGTGTAGCAGTAGTGATGGTGTGTAGCAGTAGTGGTGGTGTGTAGCAGTAGTGGTGGTGTGTAGCAGCAGTGATGGTGTGTAGCAGTAGTGGTGGTGTGTAGCAGTAGTGGTGGTGTGTAGCAGTAGTGGTGGTGTGTAGCAGTAGTGGTGGTGTGTAGCAGTAGTAGCAGTAGTGGTGGTGTGTAGCAGTAGTGGTGGTGTGTAGCAGTAGTGATGGTGTGTAGCAGTAGTGGTGGTGTGTAGCAGTAGTAGCAGTTAGTGATGGTGTGTAGCAGTAGTGGTGGTGTGTAGCAGTGGTGGTGGTGTGTGGCAGTGGTGGTTGATGAGGAAGTGGTAGAGGTTAGTGCTTGAAGAGGAGGTGGTTGTTGTGGTGGCGGAGGAAGCGATGGTGGTGATGGTGTGTGAATGTAAGTAAGGTGTTGCTGGTGTGTGGTCGTGTGTGGAAGTTGTTAAGGTGATAGTGTTCTTAAGGTGATAGTGGTGTGTGTGTGTGTGTGAGTTTTTAAGTACAGGTACCTTAATTGACACCGCCTTGACCGGCTTGCATTCAGATTGAGGGTCTTCCTCAGAGTTTGAATTTGAGCTTTGCTAAAAGTTACAATGCAGGATTGCAGGATAGCTTACTTTTTTTTTATGTGAAATACTTTATTTGTTGAGCTGGGTCCTGAAAAATCGCATGAATAATCTTCAAGTGGGCTACTGGTGTATGTGTGTGTGTGTGTGTGTGTGTGTGTGTATGCATGTGTATGGATACCCGTCCATCTATCCATTCCTGAAGATGGAATGTTGTCTGAGTCTTGATCTTTTTCCTGCAGTGTGTGTAATGAAGTGATGTTTGTTTTGATACTAACAGGATATGATATGGATCATTGCACATGATGTATGCACCTCACATAGCCACAGGACTATCTGTTCCAATGGTTCCCCCCCTTTTCCTCTCCACTCATTGTTCTTTCCTCCTCCCTCTCACCTATCTACCATTCCCTTTCTTTATCTCCTTTCTCTTCTTCCCTTCCTCTCTCCTCTCCCCTGTCCTGCCTGCCCTTCTCTACTCCTTTCTCCTCTCTTCCCTTCCCCTCTCTCTCCTCTGCTCCCTTCCTCTCTCCTCTCCTTCCTTCCCTCTCTCCTCTCCTTCCTTCCTCTCTCCTCTCCTTCCTTCCCTCTCTCCTCTCTCCTTCCCTTCCCATCCCCTCTCTCCTCCCTTCCCTTCTTCTCTCCTCTTGCTTTCCCTTCTTCCTTCTCTCCTCTCCCCCCTTCCCTTCAACTCTCTTCCCCCTCCCTTTCTCCCTTCTCTTCTCTCTTTCCAACCCTTTGCAGGAAACATGAAGCGAGATGGCACAGCTATCAACGACCACACAGCTACAGAGCAGCATTCCGGCCAGTCAGAACGTAAATTACTCACCCCCCCCCCCCCCCCCCCCCACACACCCCAACCCTCACCCCCAACTTCACAATGCAGCAGTCCATGTCAATTCTTGCTTTCTACTATGATCATTCCAACTGCAAGCCTCACATGATTAAATGTATAGCTATCTGGGAGTGGTAGGTGATGAACCATGACCTATTTGAGTTTTGCTAAAACATACCCAGCTTGCTCATTGCCACAATTACACCAGTGCCATGGTTTGTCCTACCGGTTTATAAGGTGATGAAAATTGAGCAGCGGCTTAATGTAAGCCTGTCAAAGCGTAACCAAATCACGCTAACTTATTGTTATGGAAGTGCTTTGGTGTGTGTGTGTGGGGGGGGGGGGGGGGGGGGGGGGGGGCATTCTCGTCATTTTTTCCCTCACACTTTTTGCTGTGAAAGTTCTGGCTTCTGATATAAAACTGGTATTTCATATTAGAACTGTTGTTGTTGAGGCTTGATTTCCTAGAAGAGTCTTCATTCCCATGAGGATTATCTCTGGTCTGTTACCTGATCACTTAGGCAGCAGCAGTAGTATTTGTGTGTGCAGTGTGTGCATGCATATGTGTGTGTAGTGTGTGCATGCATATGTGTGTGCAGTGTGTGCATGCATATGTGTGTCTCTGTGTTTGGATGGGTCTGTGGTGTGTGTGTTATGTATCTGTGTGTGTGTAGATATTTATCCACTCTCTCTCTCTCTGTGTCCCTCCCTATAGTTAGTTGCAGCTGGCCTTAACCCAAGGAGAGCACTTTTCTCACCCTCTTGGAAGCAGAATAACTATTTTAGTGTCATCATCATGACTCTGGGCCATGGTGATAAATGTATATTTTACAAGATTAATTAATACCACACCTGAATAGAACTCTATACATGAATGATGGGTTGGAACTACTGAAAGACCAACTTCTCCAGTGTACACATCATTTTACTAATGACTTAATTATTTCTGTTCCAACAAGAACTAGCCAGCCATGCTGTATGTCTGTAGCCAGCCAGCCATGCTGCATATCTGTAGCTAGCCAGCCATGCTGTATGTGTGTAGCTAGCCAGCCATGTTGTATGTCTGTAGCTAGCCAGCCATGCTGTATGTATGTCTGTAGCTAGCCAGCCATGCTGTATGTCTGTAGCTAGCCAGCCATGCTGTATGTGTGTAGCTAGCCAGCCATGCTGTATGTATGTCAGTAGCTAGCCAGCCATGCTGTATGTCTGTAGCTAGCCAGCCATGCTGTATGTCTGTAGCTAGCCAGCCATGCTGTATGTGTGTAGCTAGCCAGCCATGCTGTATGTATGTCTGTAGCTAGCCAGCCATGCTGTATGTGTGTAGCTAGCCAGCCATGCTGCATGTCTGTAGCTAGCCAGCCATGCTGTATGTCTGTAGCTAGCCAGCCATGCTGTATGCATGTCTGTAGCTAGCCAGCCATGCTGCATGTGTATAGCTAGCCAGCCATGCTGCATGTATGTAGCTAGCCAGCCATGCTGTATGTCTGTAGCTAGCCAGCCATGCTGTATGTCAGTAGCTAGCCAGCCATGCTGCATGTGTATAGCTAGCCAGCCATGCTGCATGTCTGTAGCAATAGCCAGCCATGCTGTATGTCTGTAGCTAGCCAGCCATGCTGTATGTATGTCTGTAGCTAGCCAGCCATGCTGTATGTCTGTAGCTAGCCAGCCATGCTGTATGTCTGTAGCTAGCCAGCCATGCTGTATGTCAGTAGCTAGCCAGCCATGCTGTATGTGTGTAGCTAGCCAGCCATGCTGTATGTGTGTAGCTAGCCAGCCATGCTGCATGTGTATAGCTAGCCAGCCATGCTGTATGTCTGTAGCTAGCCAGCCATGCTGTTTGTCTGTAGCCAGCCATGCTGTATGTCTGTAGCCAGCCATGCTGTATGTCTGTAGCTAGCCAGCCATGCTGTATGTCTGTAGCTAGCCAGCCATGCTGTTTGTCTGTAGCCAGCCATGCTGTATGTCTGTAGCCAGCCATGCTGCATGTCTGTAGCTAGCCAGCCCACAGTTTCTAAATAGTGCATGTGCATGTAACCTTCCACATTATTATCTATATAGACAGCAGGAATTTTTTTTTAATTGTGGAAGTGACAAGTTGTTTGAGGACAGACCCAAAGAAGGTGATTAATGACTCTGATGTCTTTCATGGATTGCAAGTGTAGTGTTGCTTGTGCTAGATGTAGGAGACCAAGTCCCTACACAACTTTCAACTCTTCACACCACTATCTGGTACATCTGCTACGTGTCTCCTTGCATAGATCTTGTAGCTTGACTGCTCTCTGCCTGCCTGCCAGAGTCCTGCTATTTTCTCAGTGCACCTCTGATCTCTACCCTGCCTAACACCTCTGAGACTAATTCCATCTCAGTGCCTCAGATATTTCTGCACTCTCTGACATAATCCCCCCCCCCCCCCCCCCGTCTCAAGCTGTTTCCATGTTCATTTCCCCCCCTGAGTTTCTCTGATCTTTCTCTTTGTCCTCTTCCATCGTTTTCTGTCTTTTCTGACCGCTCTCTCCCACTTCCTGATCTATTTACGTGTCCCTTCTGGTGCCACTCTGGTCTATTGTTGTAACTCCCTCTATGTATCCACTCTGATCTGTCTCTGTGCCCCCTTAGATCTGTTTGTGCTCACCCTAGCCCCCCCAATCACCCCCTTTTGGGATCTGTCTCACCCTCAGCTATAACATTTTTTTAATGATCACCTTCTCAATAATCAATTTGAAGTTTATTGAGATTATTATGTCAACTAGAGTTCATTGAGAGTTGTAATATTTTTGCAGCAACATTTTGATGTTGTTGTTGATGTCTTTTGTTGTTGTTGTCTCTCTGTGTATTGGCAGACTTATTCCTATAGAGGAGTTGTCTGTGGGACAGATCACTGTGCTGAAGAAGTTGTCTCTTATCAAAGTGACATCACTCATCGAACTCCACAGGACCAAGACTAACATTAACATGTAAAAGAAAAGATTGGTTGAGTACGGTGTGAGCTTGGGTCGGTGTGAGAGTGTGGGTGTGCATGGGAAGGTGTGGGTGTGCATGGGAAGGTGTGGGTGTGCATGGGAAGGTGTGTGTGTGCATGGGAAGGTGTGGGTGTGCATGGGAAGGTGTGGGTGTGCATGGGAAGGTGTGGGTGTGCATGGGAAGGTGTGGGTGTCCATGGGAAGGTGTGGGTGTGCATGGGAAGGTGTGGGTGTGCATGGGAAGGTGTGGGTGTGCAGAGTGTGTGCATGGACAGGTGGGGTGTGTGTGTGGGGGTGGGGATGGGGGGGGGGGGGGTGGGGAGAGAGAGAGAATGAACGAGGATTAAAACTAACAAGTGTTCTAAAGGTAATGCTATATATATATGGGGGCAGAGAGAAAGAACGCGATGTCTGTGTGCTGGAGTGTGTGACAATAAAGGAGTGAGGGTGGCACCACCAGAACACACCGTGGCGAGGTGTGTGTGTGGGTAGAACACATCATGGCGAGGTGTGGGTAGAACACATCGTGGCGAGGTGTGTGTGTGTGTAGAGCACATCATGGCGAGGTGTATGTGTGGGTAGAACACATCATGGCTGGCTCCATACAACTCAGCTTTTGCACACTGCTGGTTTAGGCTTTGATGAGAGTGTTGATAGCTGTAGATTGATGAGTGCCTCAGTCAGCTAAGGAACTGTTAACCAGCTACACTGAAGGTGTGGAGGATTGGTGGGTCAGGGTGCATGGAAATTACACTGTTATACAATTGCCGAGTTGTGTGCAGTGGACAGCTTGTTGTTGTGGTTGACGCAAGAGTGTGGTGGGCTGCTCCCTTGCTGAGTAATGGATGGTAAGATGTTCGTAGTGAACATGTGACTCCATCAGAATTTTTTTTTTTGTATTTGCCAGTACTAAGTTGCTGAAGATGAAAAAGAAGAAGTTGACTGACGCAAGAAGTGAGTTATTTAGCTATCATCGTCATCTTCACCCTATCCTTCCAGCACAATCTCTCCCTCCTGCCTCTTTTCCCCCCCACTGTTCCTCTGCTCTCCCTTCTTCTCCCCCTCCCTCACTCCTTGCACTGTTCTTACTCCTCTCTCATTCTCTCTTCTCCCTCCCCTCCCTCCCTCACTCCTTGCATTGTTCTTACTCCTCTCTCATTCTCTCTTCTCCCTCCCTAACTCCTTGAACTGTTCTTACTCCTCTCTCACTCTCTCTTTTCTCCTTCCCTTTCTTTCTCCCTTGTCTCCTGCACTTGGGTGGTGTTCCAGAAAGGAAAGTTTTTGGCCTATCATTGTCTATGAACATACGTGTGAGAGGGAAGGCGTTGCCTCAAGCCATCCTCAACGCCATGGAGCACCTACAAAAGGACAGCAACTTGGAGACCAAGGGTCTGTTTAGAAGAGCTGCGTCCAAATCTAAGGTAGACGCACTAAAGGAGCTGGTGGAGGAGAACCCAGGTGAGAGAGGGGAGGGTTAAGAGGAGAGAAGGATTGTGTGAGGTGGGGAAGAGGAGAATGGGAGTGGAGGGGCTAAGTGAAGGGAAGAAGAGTGATGAGGGCATCTGGTGGTGGAGGAGGGTGTCTGGAAGGGAAGCATAACAGGTGTAAACTTGTATTTATTATCGCAGATTACTCTGACTTTGCGGACTTCTCACCCTATGATGTTGCGGACATGATAAAGCTCTACTTCAGAGAGTTGCCCGAACCTATCCTCACCAGCAAGCTCTCAGAGATCCTCATCATGATACAACAAAGTGAGTGAAGAGAGTGTGCGATGAGCATTCAGTGTGTGAACATAGTTCACCAGTACTTGAAGCATGGAAGTCAAGAGTTAGCAGTCCAATTTGTGAGCTTAGTAAGAGAGCACATGCTTCTAGCTTATAAACCAGGCATTACCAGTGTGAGCTTAGTAAGAGAACACATGCTTCTTGCTTATAAACCAGGCATTACCAGTGTGAGCTTAGTAAGAGAGCACATGCTTCTAGCTTATAAACCAGGCATTACCAGTGTGAGCTTAGTAAGAGAGCACATGCTTCTTGCTTATAAACCAGGCATTACCAGTGTGAGCTTAGTAAGAGAGCACATGCTTCTAGCTTATAAACCAGGCATTACCAGTGTGAGCTTAGTAAGAGAGCACATGCTTCTAGCTTATAAACCAGGCATTACCAGTGTGAGCTTAGTAAGAGAGCACATGCTTCTAGCTTATAAACCAGGCATTACCAGTGTGAGCTTAGTAAGAGAACACATAGTTCTTGCTTATAAACCAGGCATTACCAGTGTGAGCTTAGTAAGAGAGCACATGCTTCTAGCTTATAAACCAGGCATTACCAGTGTGAGCTTAGTAAGAGAGCACATGCTTCTTGCTTATAAACCAGGCATTACCAGTGTGAGCTTAGTAAGAGAGCACATGCTTCTAGCTTATAAACCAGGCATTACCAGTGTGAGCTTAGTAAGAGAGCACGTAGTTCTAGCTTATAAACCAGGCATTACCAGTGTGAGCTTAGTAAGAGAACAGTTCTAGCTTATAAACCAGGCATTACCAGTGTGAGCTTAGTAAGAGAACACATGCTTCTAGCTTATAAACCAGGCATTACCAGTGTGAGCTTAGTAAGAGAGCACATGCTTCTAGCTTATAAACCAGGCATTACCAGTGTGAGCTTAGTAAGAGAGCACATGCTTCTAGCTTATAAACCAGGCATTACCAGTGTGAGCTTAGTAAGAGAGCACATAGTTCTAGCTTATAAACCAGGCATTACCAGTGTGAGCTTAGTAAGAGAACACATGCTTCTTGCTTATAAACCAGGCATTACCAGTGTGAGCTTAGTAAGAGAGCACATGCTTCTAGCTTATAAACCAGGCATTACCAGTGTGAGCTTAGTAAGAGAGCACATGCTTCTAGCTTATAAACCAGGCATTACCAGTGTGAGCTTAGTAAGAGAGCACATGCTTCTAGCTTATAAACCAGGCATTACCAGTGTGAGCTTAGTAAGAGAACACATGCTTCTAGCTTATAAACCAGGCATTACCAGTGTGAGCTTAGTAAGAGAGCACATGCTTCTAGCTTATAAACCAGGCATTACCAGTGTGAGTTTAGTAAGAGAGCACATGCTTCTAGCTTATAAACCAGGCATTACCAGTGTGAGCTTAGTAAGAGAGCACATGCTTCTAGCTTATAAACCAGGCATTACCAGTGTGAGCTTAGTAAGAGAGCACATGCTTCTTGCTTATAAACCAGGCATTACCAGTGTGAGCTTAGTAAGAGAGCACATGCTTCTTGCTTATAAACCAGGCATTACCAGTGTGAGCTTAGTAAGAGAGCACATGCTTCTAGCTTATAAACCAGGCATTACCAGTGTGAGCTTAGTAAGAGAGCACATGCTTCTAGCTTATAAACCAGGCATTACCAGTGTGAGCTTAGTAAGAGAGCACATGCTTCTTGCTTATAAACCAGGCATTACCAGTGTGAGCTTAGTAAGAGAGCACATGCTTCTTGCTTATAAACCAGGCATTACCAGTGTGAGCTTAGTAAGAGAGCACATGCTTCTAGCTTATAAACCAGGCATTACCAGTGTGAGCTTAGTAAGAGAGCACATGCTTCTTGCTTATAAACCAGGCATTACCAGTGTGAGCTTAGTAAGAGAGCACATGCTTCTAGCTTATAAACCAGGCATTACCAGTGTGAGCTTAGTAAGAGAGCACATGCTTCTAGCTTATAAACCAGGCATTACCAGTGTGAGCTTAGTAAGAGAGCACATGTTCTTGCTTATAAACCAGGCATTACCAGTGTGAGCTTAGTAAGAGAGCACATGCTTCTAGCTTATAAACCAGGCATTACCAGTGTGAGCTTAGTAAGAGAGCACATGCTTCTTGCTTATAAACCAGGCATTACCAGTGTGAGCTTAGTAAGAGAGCACATGCTTCTAGCTTATAAACCAGGCATTACCAGTGTGAGCTTAGTAAGAGAGCACATGCTTCTAGCTTATAAACCAGGCATTACCAGTGTGAGCTTAGTAAGAGAGCACATGCTTCTAGCTTATAAACCAGGCATTACCAGTGTGAGCTTAGTAAGAGAGCACATGCTTCTAGCTTATAAACCAGGCATTACCAGTGTGAGCTTAGTAAGAGAACACATGCTTCTAGCTTATAAACCAGGCATTACCAGTGTGAGCTTAGTAATAGAGCACATGCTTCTTGCTTATAAACCAGGCATTACCAGTGTGAGCTTAGTAAGAGAGCACATGCTTCTTGCTTATAAACCAGGCATTACCAGTGTGAGCTTAGTAAGAGAACACGTGCTTCTTGCTTATAAACCAGGCATTACCAGTGTGAGCTTAGTAAGAGAGCACATGCTTCTAGCTTATAAACCAGGCATTACCAGTGTGAGCTTAGTAAGAGAGCACATAGTTCTTGCTTATAAACCAGGCATTACCAGTGTGAGCTTAGTAAGAGAGCACATGCTTCTAGCTTATAAACCAGGCATTACCAGTGTGAGCTTAGTAAGAGAGCACATGCTTCTAGCTTATAAACCAGGCATTACCAGTGTGAGCTTAGTAAGAGAGCACATGCTTCTAGCTTATAAACCAGGCATTACCAGTGTGAGCTTAGTAAGAGAGCACATGCTTCTAGCTTATAAACCAGGCATTACCAGTGTGAGCTTAGTAATAGAGCACATGCTTCTTGCTTATAAACCAGGCATTACCAGTGTGAGCTTAGTAAGAGAGCACATGCTTCTTGCTTATAAACCAGGCATTACCAGTGTGAGCTTAGTAAGAGAACACGTGCTTCTTGCTTATAAACCAGGCATTACCAGTGTGAGCTTAGTAAGAGAGCACATGCTTCTAGCTTATAAACCAGGCATTACCAGTGTGAGCTTAGTAAGAGAGCACATAGTTCTTGCTTATAAACCAGGCATTACCAGTGTGAGCTTAGTAAGAGAGCACATGCTTCTAGCTTATAAACCAGGCATTACCAGTGTGAGCTTAGTAAGAGAGCACATGCTTCTAGCTTATAAACCAGGCATTACCAGTGTGAGCTTAGTAAGAGAGCACATGCTTCTAGCTTATAAACCAGGCATTACCAGTGTGAGCTTAGTAAGAGAGCACATGCTTCTTGCTTATAAACCAGGCATTACCAGTGTGAGCTTAGTAAGAGAACACATGCTTCTTGCTTATAAACCAGGCATTACCAGTGTGAGCTTAGTAAGAGAGCACATGCTTCTAGCTTATAAACCAGACATTACCAGTGTGAGCTTAGTAAGAGAGCACATGCTTCTAGCTTATAAACCAGGCATTACCAGTGTGAGCTTAGTAAGAGAGCACATGCTTCTAGCTTATAAACCAGGCATTACCAGTGTGAGCTTAGTAAGAGAGCACATGCTTCTAGCTTATAAACCAGTGTGAGCTTAGTAAGAGAACACATAGTTCTAGCTTATAAACCAGGCATTACCAGTGTGAGCTTAGTAAGAGAGCACATGCTTCTTGCTTATAAACCAGGCATTACCAGTGTGAGCTTAGTAAGAGAGCACATGCTTCTAGCTTATAAACCAGGCATTACCAGTGTGAGCTTAGTAAGAGAGCACATGCTTCTAGCTTATAAACCAGGCATTACCAGTGTGAGCTTAGTAAGAGAGCACATGCTTCTAGCTTATAAACCAGGCATTACCAGTGTGAGCTTAGTAACATGTGCTTATCAATAGGAAGATTATCTGTGTGTGTGTGTGTGTGTGTGGGTGTCCTTTATACACGGCCAAAGTTTTGAAGCTCGAAAGTCAAACTTTGCACGAAGGTGTGTGCTTTTACACTTGGATAGGCAGAGGGTTATGTTGCATTTAGTGACATTGGAATCGAAGCTTGTGATTGTCGGCCATTTTGTTTAGGGATGTTCCTGTGCATGCTTTTTCACATTCTCGATGATGCAAACCACAGATAATGCAGCATGGCAGCATTGCCAACCAGCTACATTAGAGCTCACATGATGCAAGAAGTTTGCTAGCAAGCCTGCCTCTAGTCCTGCTCTATTAGAAAAACACTGCAGTTTCTGAAATGGCGAGATTTACAGAGGGCAGCAGGCACTAGCTACATTAGAGCTCACATGATGCAAGAAGTTTTCTAGCAAGCCTGCCTCTAGTCCTGCTCTGTTAGAAAAACACTGCAGTTTCTGAAATGGCGAGATTTACAGAGGGCAGCATTGGCACTAGCTACATTAGAGCTCACATGATGCAAGAAGTTTGCTAGCAAGCCTGCCTCTAGTCCTGCTCTATTAGAAAAGCACTGCAGTTTCTGAAATGGCGAGATTTACAGAGGGCAGCATTGGCACTAGCTACATTAGAGCTCACATGATGCAAGAAGTTTGCTAGCAAGCCTGCCTCTAGTCCTGCTCTATTAGAAAAACACTGCAGTTTCTGAAATGGCGAGATTTACAGAGGGCAGCATTGGCACTAGCTACATTAGAGCTCACATGATGCAAGAAGTTTGCTAGCAAGCCTGCCTCTAGTCCTGCTCTATTAGAAAAGCACTGCAGTTTCTGAAATGGCGAGATTTACAGAGGGCAGCATTGGCACTAGCTACATTAGAGCTCACATGATGCAAGAAGTTTGCTAGCAAGCCTGCCTCTAGTCCTGCTCTATTAGAAAAGCACTGCAGTTTCTGAAATGGCGAGATTTACAGAGGGCAGCATTGGCACTAGCTACATTAGAGCTCACATGATGCAAGAAGTTTGCTAGCAAGCCTGCCTCTAGTCCTGCTCTATTAGAAAAACACTGCAGTTTCTGAATTGCGAGATTTACAGAGGGCAGCATTGGCGTTAACAGTTTTGCCAAAAAAAAGTGGGTAGCCATGATAGATACCTTTGATAGATAGCTATGTCTGTCAGTGTGTGTTTAGATACTGCTGGATACCACCCAGCTAGGAAACATTCACAATGGAGTGCAGGTAGCTCTGCTGGTAGCTTATAATCTGACCAGTGTGAGCTTCTAAAAGTGTGTGTGCTTATAGCTTATAAACAGTGTGAGCTTATTATAAGCATTAACTTCCTGTGCAGAAATTATTGGTGTATGTGCGTGTGTGTGTGTGTATTGGTGATGATGCATTACCAGTGGTGGTAATCATTTGGGTACTAGTTACAAGAAGTGACAATTACTAGAAGTATTTAATTAAGTATAAAGGCACTGAAGAAGCTAATTGGGACCCTCCTTTAACCTGCTGGGCAACATGCCCCACCTGGGAATGAACTGTTGCTGTTGTTTGCTTGCATGTTCAAACTCTTGTCAAGTAATGGCAAGCTACATTTTATATGCTCAGCACATTAGCTGGTGTGTTGTTCCTACTTACTGTGACTCCTGACTGTCTGAAGTCTCCATGATACTCTTCTGCTTGAGTATTAGAGTGCATCCAGGCGTCTATTAGTGTAGTGGTATGCACACTGGTAGTGCCACATGTGTTAGTGTACAGGCTATAATGATATGCATACTGGTAGTGCCACATGTGTTAGTGTACAGGCTATAATGATATGCATACTGGTAGTGCCACATGTATTAGTGTGCAGGCTATAATGATATGCATACTGGTAGTGCCACATGTGTTAGTGTGCAGGCTATAATGATATACATACTGGTAGTGCCACATGTATTAGTGTGCAGGCTATAATGATATGCATACTGGTAGTGCCACATGTGTTAGTGTGCAGGCTATAGTGATATGCATACTGGTAGTGCCACATGTATTAGTGTGCAGGCTATAATGATATGCATACTGATAGTGCCACATGTATTAGTGTGCAGGCTATAATGATATGCATACTGGTAGTGCCACATGTGTTAGTGTGCAGGCTATAATGATATGCATACTGGTAGTGCCGCATGTATTAGTGTGCAGGCTATAATGATATGCATATTGGTAGTGCCACATGTATTAGTGTGCATGCTATAATGATATGCATACTGGTAGTGCCACATGTATTAGTGTGCTGTCTATAATGATATGCATACTGGTAGTGCCACATGTATTAGTGTGCAGGCTATAATGATATGCATACTGGTAGTGCCACATGTATTAGTGTGCAGGCTATAATGATATACATACTGGTAGTGCCGCATGTATTAGTGTGCAGGCTATAATGATATGCATACTGGTAGTGCCACATGTATTAGTGTGCAGGCTATAATGATATGCACACTGGTAGTGCCACATGTATTAGTGTGCAGGCTATAATGATATGCATACTGGTAGTGCTACATGTATTAGTGTGCAGTCTATAATGATATGCATACTGGTAGTGCCACATGTGTTAGTGTGCAGGCTATAATGATATGCACACTGGTAGTGCCACATGTATTAGTGTGCAGGCTATAATGATATGCATACTGGGTGTGCCACATGTATTAATGATAGGGTCTAGTGAATACAGTCCATAATACACTTAGACAGACAGACAGGCAGGACACAGCCATGCATAGTGTTGTCTCCTTTCATCTCTGGATTCAACTTCTTTGATTTGAGCGGTTCCTTTTCCTTACACCATTTGTGGTGCTATGTTCATATGAGAAGTCTCGAAATACTGAGAGAAGTAATCCTGTAATCAGTAGATCCATTAGTGTGCTTGCACAGTGACTTGTTTCCATAGCACTAGTGCCATACAATGTCTCTATTATATCCACAAGCAAGTGTCCTGCCCACCATGCAACTCTTCTCAACCCACCTTCAGTTATCACCATGGCTACCACAAAAGATCCATCCCTTCCCTTCCCCCTTGTTAATTAAATTCAGCTGAGCTACACGTACAAGCTAGTACCCACTGGTTGCATAGAACATGGGCCTAGTGAAGCGCCTTGTTGTTAAGCCTGCCACTTGGTCAGTCAACACTTGGAAACCTTGACAGCATAGAATGTATCCACACTAAGTCCCTGTAGTCTGTGTGGGTCTTCTCTCCCTCCATGGATACTGTTTCTGTATTCAGTCTGCAATGCATTGTCAGCATATAGTTCCTCACCTCGACTCACTATGTGTCCAGTTCTCTCTTCTCTGCTTACTATGCAGTCAGTTCCATTTCTGCTATGCAGCCAGTTCTCTCTCCTCTACTGACTGTGTGGCCAGTTCTCTCTCCTCTACTCACTATGTAGCCATTTCTCTCTCCTCTACTCACTATGTAGCCAGTTATCTCTCCTCTACTCACTATGTGGCCAGTTCTCTCTCCTCTACTCACTATGTAGCCAGTTCTCTCTCCTCTACTCACTATGTAGCCAGTTTTCTCTCCTCTACTCACTATGTAGCCAGTTCTCTCTCCTCTACTCACTATGTAGCCAGTTCTCTCTCCTCTACCTCTACTCACTATGTAGCCAGTTCTCTCTCCTCTACTCACTATGTAGCCAGTTTTCTCTCCTCTATTCACTATGTAGCCAGTTCTCTCTCCTCTACTCACTATGTAGCCAGTTCTCTCTCCTCTACTCACTATGTAGCCAGTTCCTCTCCTCTACTCACTATGTAGCCAGTTCTCTCTCCTCTACTCACTATGTAGCCAGTTCTCTCTCCTCTACTCACTATGTAGCCAGTTCTCTCTCCTCTACTCACTATGTAGCCAGTTCTCTCTCCTCTACTCACTATGTAGCCAGTTCTCTCTCCTCTACTCACTATGTAGCCAGTTCTCTCTCCTCTACTCACTATGTAGCCAGTTCTCTCTCCTCTACTCACTATGTAGCCAGTTCTCTCCCCTCTACTCACTATGTAGCCAGTTCTCTCTCCTCTACTCACTATGTAGCCAGTTCTCTCTCCTCTACTCACTATGTAGCCAGTTTTCTCTCCTCTACTCACTATGTAGCCAGTTCTCTCTCCTCTACTCACTATGTAGCCAGTTCTCTCTCCTCTACTCACTATGTAGCCAGTTCTCTCTCTATTCACTATGTAGCCAGTTCTCTCTCCTCTACTCACTATGTAGCCAGTTCTCTCTCTATTCACTATGTAGCCAGTTCTCTCTCCTCTACTCACTATGTGGCCAGTTCTCTCTCCTCTACTCACTATGTAGCCAGTTCTCTCTCTATTCACTATGTAGCCAGTTCTCTCTCCTCTACTCACTATGTGGCCAGTTCTCTCTCCTCTACTCACTATGTAGCCAGTTCTCTCTCTATTCACTATGTAGCCAGTTCTCTCTCCTCTACTCACTATGTGGCCAGTTCTCTCTCCTCTACTCACTATGTAGCCAGTTCTCTCTCTATTCACTATGTAGCCAGTTCTCTCTCCTCTACTCACTATGTAGCCAGTTCTCTCTCCTCTACTCACTATGTAGCCAGTTCTCTCTCCTCTACTCACTATGTAGCCAGTTCTCTCTCCTCTACTCACTATGTAGCCAGTTCTCTCTCTATTCACTATGTAGCCAGTTCTCTCTCCTCTACTCACTATGTAGCCAGTTCTCTCTCCTCTACTCACTATGTAGCCAGTTCTCTCTCCTCTACTCACTATGTAGCCAGTTCTCTCTCCTCTACTCACTATGTGGCCAGTTCTCTCTCCTCTACTCACTATGTAGCCAGTTCTCTCTCCTCTACTCACTATGTAGCCAGTTCTCTCTCCTCTACTCACTATGTGGCCAGTTCTCTCTCCTCTACTCACTATGTAGCCAGTTCTCTCTCCTCTACTCACTATGTAGCCAGTTCCTCTCCTCTACTCACTATGTGGCCAGTTCTCTCTCCTCTACTCACTATGTGGCCAGTTCTCTCTCCTCTACTCACTATGTAGCCAGTTATCTCTCCTCTACTCACTATGTAGCCAGTTCTCTCTCCTCTACTCACTATGTAGCCAGTTCTCTCTCCTCTACTCACTATGTAGCCAGTTCCTCTCCTCTACTCACTATGTAGCCAGTTCCTCTCCTCTACTCACTATGTAGCCAGTTCTCTCTCCTCTACTCACTATGTAGCCAGTTCTCTCTCCTCTACTCACTATGTAGCCAGTTCTCTCTCCTCTACTCACTATGTAGCCAGTTCTCTCCCCTCTACTCACTATGTAGCCAGTTCTCTCTCCTCTACTCACTATGTAGCCAGTTTCTCTCCTCTACTCACTATGTAGCCAGTTCTCTCTCCTCTATTCACTATGTAGCCAGTTCTCTCTCCTCTACTCACTATGTGGCCAGTTCTCTCTCCTCTACTCACTATGTAGCCAGTTCTCTCTCTATTCACTATGTAGCCAGTTCTCTCTCCTCTACTCACTATGTAGCCAGTTCTCTCTCCTCTACTCACTATGTAGCCAGTTCTCTCTCCTCTACTCACTATGTAGCCAGTTCTCTCTCCTCTACTCACTATGTAGCCAGTTCTCTCTCTATTCACTATGTAGCCAGTTCTCTCTCCTCTACTCACTATGTAGCCAGTTCTCTCTCCTCTACTCACTATGTAGCCAGTTCTCTCTCCTCTACTCACTATGTAGCCAGTTCTCTCTCCTCTACTCACTATGTGGCCAGTTCTCTCTCCTCTACTCACTATGTAGCCAGTTCTCTCTCCTCTACTCACTATGTAGCCAGTTCTCTCTCCTCTACTCACTATGTGGCCAGTTCTCTCTCCTCTACTCACTATGTAGCCAGTTCTCTCTCCTCTACTCACTATGTAGCCAGTTCCTCTCCTCTACTCACTATGTGGCCAGTTCTCTCTCCTCTACTCACTATGTGGCCAGTTCTCTCTCCTCTACTCACTATGTAGCCAGTTCTCTCTCCTCTACTCACTATGTAGCCAGTTCTCTCTCCTCTACTCACTATGTAGCCAGTTCTCTCTCCTCTACTCACTATGTAGCCAGTTCCTCTCCTCTACTCACTATGTAGCCAGTTCCTCTCCTCTACTCACTATGTAGCCAGTTCTCTCTCCTCTACTCACTATAGCCAGTTCTCTCCCCTCTACTCACTATGTAGCCAGTTCTCTCTCCTCTACTCACTATGTAGCCAGTTCTCTCTCCTCTACTCACTATGTAGCCAGTTTTCTCTCCTCTACTCACTATGTAGCCAGTTCTCTCTCCTCTACTCACTATGTAGCCAGTTCTCTCTCCTCTACTCACTATGTAGCCAGTTCTCTCTCTATTCACTATGTAGCCAGTTCTCTCTCCTCTACTCACTATGTAGCCAGTTCTCTCTCTATTCACTATGTAGCCAGTTCTCTCTCCTCTACTCACTATGTGGCCAGTTCTCTCTCCTCTACTCACTATGTAGCCAGTTCTCTCTCTATTCACTATGTAGCCAGTTCTCTCTCCTCTACTCACTATGTAGCCAGTTCTCTCTCCTCTACTCACTATGTAGCCAGTTCTCTCTCCTCTACTCACTATGTAGCCAGTTCTCTCTCCTCTACTCACTATGTAGCCAGTTCTCTCTCCTCTACTCACTATGTAGCCAGTTCTCTCTCTATTCACTATGTAGCCAGTTCTCTCTCCTCTACTCACTATGTAGCCAGTTCTCTCTCCTCTACTCACTATGTAGCCAGTTCTCTCTCCTCTACTCACTATGTAGCCAGTTCTCTCTCCTCTACTCACTATGTGGCCAGTTCTCTCTCCTCTACTCACTATGTAGCCAGTTCTCTCTCCTCTACTCACTATGTAGCCAGTTCTCTCTCCTCTACTCACTATGTGGCCAGTTCTCTCTCCTCTACTCACTATGTAGCCAGTTCTCTCTCCTCTACTCACTATGTAGCCAGTTCTCTCTCCTCTACTCACTATGTAGCCAGTTCTCTCTCCTCTACTCACTATGTAGCCAGTTCTCTCCCCTCTACTCACTATGTAGCCAGTTCTCTCTCCTCTACTCACTATGTAGCCAGTTCTCTCTCCTCTACTCACTATGTAGCCAGTTCTCTCTCCTCTACTCACTATGTAGCCAGTTCCTCTTCTCTACTCACTATGTAGCCAGTTCTCTCTCCTCTACTCACTATGTAGCCAGTTCTCTCCCCTCTACTCACTATGTAGCCAGTTCTCTCTCCTCTACTCACTATGTGGCCAGTTCTCTCTCCTCTACTCACTATGTAGCCAGTTCTCTCTCCTCTACTCACTATGTAGCCAGTTCCTCTCCTCTACTCACTATGTAGCCAGTTCTCTCTCCTCTACTCACTATGTAGCCAGTTCCTCTCCTCTACTCACTATGTAGCCAGTTCTCTCTCCTCTACTCACTATGTAGCCAGTTCTCTCTCCTCTACTCACTATGTAGCCAGTTCTCTCTCCTCTACTCACTATGTAGCCAGTTCTCTCTCCTCTACTCACTATGTAGCCAGTTCCTCTTCTCTACTCACTATGTAGCCAGTTCTCTCTCCTCTACTCACTATGTAGCCAGTTCCTCTTCTCTACTCACTATGTAGCCAGTTCTCTCTCCTCTACTCACTATGTAGCCAGTTCCTCTCCTCTACTCACTATGTAGCCAGTTCTCTCTCCTCTACTCACTATGTAGCCAGTTCTCTCTCCTCTACTCACTATGTAGCCAGTTCTCTCTCCTCTACTCACTATGTAGCCAGTTCTCTCCCCTCTACTCACTATGTAGCCAGTTCTCTCTCCTCTACTCACTATGTAGCCAGTTCTCTCTCCTCTACTCACTATGTAGCCAGTTCTCTCCCCTCTACTCACTATGTAGCCAGTTCTCTCTCCTCTACTCACTATGTAGCCAGTTCTCTCTCCTCTACTCACTATGTAGCCAGTTCTCTCCCCTCTACTCACTATGTAGCCAGTTCTCTCTCCTCTCCTGACTTTGCAGCCAGCTTTACCTCTTCTCTTACTATGCAGCCAGTTCTCTCCTCATTGACAGCCATCGTGTTTAATGAATGTAGAGTGTAGTGTGCATGTAAGCACCTTCCTATGATGAGCAGATGCTTGCCCCAGTACAGCATATAATGCTGTATATCTATTTATGTAACTTTGTGTTGCTGGGTGTTGTTCTTTCCCTTGAACTTCCTTGCTAGTTGTGTGAACTGGCACTTCATCTTGTGTCCCTGACAGCAGGCTACCTGCTAGTATCAGAGACAAACAGCCAGCTAGGCTCTCTAGCCAGTGGCCCTAGTACCCAAGGAGACCGGGATAGGCATGGCTAGCTAGGTGGTGGCTACTGGACTAAGATATACATGGCATCATGCAGTTAGCTACATAGTTGCCTTATGAATCAGGATATGCATGGCATGTAGTTAGCTAGCTAATACCCATCGACCAAGACATACATGGAATGCAGCTAGATGATGGCCCTAGTACCCATGAACCACGATATGAATGGACATGTGGCTGTCCCCAATGCACCTGGACATACATGGCACATACATGGTGTAGCTAGCTGGTGGCCCCATTATTCATGAGCCAGGAATACATGGCATGTAGTTACTAGTGGCCCCAGTACCCATGAGCCAGGAATACATGGCATGTATGTAGGCCCCAGTACCCATGAGCCAGGAATACATGGCATGTATGTAGTTACTAGTGGCCCCAGTACCCATGAGCCAGGAATACATGGCATGTAGCTACTAGTGGCCCCAGTACCCATGAGCCAGGAATACATGGCATGTATGTAGCTACTAGTGGCCCCAGTACCCATGAGCCAGGAATACATGGCATGTAGCTACTAGTGGCCCCAGTACCCATGAGCCAGGAATACATGGCATGTATGTAGCTACTAGTGGCCCCAGTACTCATGAGCCAGGAATACATGGCATGTAGCTACTAGTGGCCCCAGTACCCATGAGCCAGGAATACATGGCATGTATGTAGTTACTAGTGGCCCCAGTACCCATGAGCCAGGAATACATGGCATGTATGTAGCTACTAGTGGCCCCAGTACCCATGAGCCAGGAATACATGGCATGTATGTAGCTACTAGTGGCCCCAGTACCCATGAGCCAGGAATACATGGCATGTATGTAGTTACTAGTGGCCCCAGTACCCATGAGCCAGGAATACATGGCATGTATGTAGCTACTAGTGGCCCCAGTACCCATGAGCCAGGAATACATGGCATGTATGTAGCTACTAGTGGCCCCATGAGCCAGGAATACATGGCATGTAGCTACTGGTGGCCCCAGTACCCATGAGCCAGGAATACATGGCATGTATGTAGATACTAGTGGCCCCAGTACCCATGAGCCAGGAATACATGGCATGTAGCTACTAGTGGCCCCAGTACCCATGAGCCAGGAATACATGGCATGTATGTAGCTACTAGTGGCCCCAGTACCCATGAGCCAGGAATACATGGCATGTAGCTACTAATGGCCCCAGTACCCATGAGCCAGGAATACATGGCATGTATGTAGCTACTAGTGGCCCCAGTACCCATGAGCCAGGAATACATGGCATGTATGTAGCTACTAGTGGCCCCAGTACCCATGAGCCAGGAATACATGGCATGTATGTAGCTACTAGTGGCCCCAGTACCCATGAGCCAGGAATACATGGCATGTAGCTACTAGTGGCCCCAGTACCCATGAGCAAGGAATACATGGCATGTATGTAGCTACTAGTGGCCCCAGTAGCCATGAGCCAGGAATACATGGCATGTAGCTACTAGTGGCCCCAGTATACCCATGAGCCAGGAATACATGGCATGTAGCTACTAGTGGCCCCAGTACCCATGAGCCAGGAATACATGGCATGTATGCACAGGTGTGCACAGCATTACTATGTTGGGGTGGAGAAATATTTGCATGGTGCATGCAAAATAGCTAGGGATGGTCTGCATTCTACAAGGTATATAGCTATATTACCTCCAGGAAATTTATTTTATTTTATGTCATACAGAAATTAACATCAAGGCCATTGATTTATATTATATCTTATATTTTTTGGAATCATAATTGTATTTGTCGAGGTCCCATGGACGCAAAGGTGTCAGTACTAGAGTCATAATTTAGCTTAGCAGTGATATCATTTTCAACAAAAAGAATCATTAAGTTCTCAACTCTCTCTTGAGATGTCGTGGATCGAAGCTTGTTTTTAACAATGGTGAGTTTACTAAAGCTCTCTCATAGGATGCTGTGGTCACAGGAAGTGTGACAAACAAACGATAAAGTTGGTATAGTCCTCCATACACTGTGCAGATCAGTCTGATGCAAAACTTGTATTACATCCAGAACTGTTTTGCAATTTTGAAGAAGGTCTCTTCTCAGGGAAAACTCTGTTTTCAGAGCTGATGATTAGACAATGACAATGATTTGTGGGCAACACTAATGACAATAAGTGGGAAAGTAGACAGTTCAGCATCTCCAGTTATTGTCTAAAGTTTGTCCCTTTACACTAAAAATAAAATAAAATAATCTGGACTCTAGCATTAAAAAATTAAAAAAATTAAAAATGAATTTTTTTATTTTAATAACGCGAATAATTAAACGCGCACTGATTTACGCGGGTCAGGTGAGAAATGGACATGATCCGCTCTATACTACACTATTCAACGCGAATAATTAAACGCGCACTGATTTACGCGGGTCAGGTGAGAAATGGACATGATCCGCTCTATACTACACTATTCACTAGGTCTCTACGAGTCGACGACACAAGCACATTCACTAGCTGCCAATAGCAAGCAGCACTCGACTCAATCTTATTCTCGTGATAGTGGTCATGTGATCTCACAAACGGCGTCCAAAATTATTGACTCGGCATCAAATTGCATACACTGATTTGTGTGTGAATGATAGAAGCTTGCTAGCTTGCTGTGTTGGTTGGGGGGGGGCGGACGCCCCCTCCGCCCCCCCTTAGTACCGCCGGTGCATGTATGTAGTTACTAGTGGCCCCAGTACCCATGAGCCAGGAATACATGGCATGTAGCTACTAGTGGCCCCAGTACCCATGAGCCAGGAATACATGGCATGTATGTAGTTACTAGTGGCCCCAGTACCCATGAGCCAGGAATACATGGCATGTATGTAGCTACTAGTGGCCCCAGTACCCATGAGCCAGGAATACATGGCATGTATGTAGTTACTAGTGGCCCCAGTACCCATGAGCCAGGAATACATGGCATGTATGTAGCTACTAGTGGCCCCAGTACCCATGAGCCAGGAATACATGGCATGTATGTAGCTACTAGTGGCCCCAGTACCCACGAGCCAGGAATACATGGCATGTATGTAGCTACTAGTGACCCCAGTACCCATGAGCCAGGAATACATGGCATGTATGTAGCTACTAGTGGCCCCAGTACCCATGAACCAGGAATACATGGCATGTATGTAGCTACTAGTGGCCCCAGTACCCATGAGCCAGGAATACATGGCATGTATGTAGCTACTAGTGGCCCCAGTACCCATGAGCCAGGAATACATGGCATGTAGCTACTAGTGGCCCCAGTACCAATGAGGCAGGAATACATGGCATGTATGTAGCTACTAGTGGCCCCAGTACTCATGAGCCAGGAATACATGGCATGTAGCTACTAGTGGCCCCAGTACCCATGAGCCAGGAATACATGGCATGTATGTAGTTACTAGTGGCCCCAGTACCCATGAGCCAGGAATACATGGCATGTAGCTACTAATGGCCCCAGTACCCATGAGCCAGGAATACATGGCATGTATGTAGCTACTAGTGGCCCCAGTACCCATGAGCCAGGAATACATGGCATGTAACTACTAGTGGCCCCAGTACCCATGAGCCAGGAATACATGGCATGTAGCTACTAGTGGCCCCAGTACCCACGAGCCAGGAATACATGGCATGTAGCTACTAGTGGCCCCAGTACCCATGAGCCAGGAATACATGGCATGTATGTAGCTACTAGTGACCCCAGTACCCATGAGCCAGGAATACATGGCATGTATGTAGCTACTAGTGGCCCCAGTACCCATGAACCAGGAATACATGGCATGTATGTAGCTACTAGTGGCCCCAGTACCCATGAGCCAGGAATACATGGCATGTAGCTACTAGTGGCCCCAGTACCCATGAGCCAGGAATACATGGCATGTATGTAGCTACTAGTGGCCCCAGTACCCATGAAACAGGAATACATGGCATGTAGCTACTAGTGGCCCCAGTACCCATGAGCCAGGAATACATGGCATGTATGTAGCTACTAGTGGCCCCAGTACCCATGAGCCAGGAATACATGGCATGTATGTAGCTACTAGTGGCCCCAGTACCCATGAGCCAGGAATACATGGCATGTAACTACTAGTGGCCCCAGTACCCATGAGCCAGGAATACATGGCATGTAACTACTAGTGGCCCCAGTACCCATGAGCCAGGAATACATGGCATGTAGCTACTAGTGGCCCCAGTACCCATGAGCCAGGAATACATGGCATGTAGCTACTAGTGGCCCCAGTACCCATGAGCCAGGAATACATGGCATGTATGCACAGGTGTGCACAGCATTACTATGTTGGGGGGGAGAAACATTTGCATGGTGCATGCAAAATAGCTAGGGATGGTCTGCATTCTACAAGGTATATAGCTATATTACCTCCAGGAAATTTATTTTATTTTATGTCATACAGAAATTAACATCAAGGCCATTGATTTATATTATATCTTATATTTTTTGGAATCATAATTGTATTTGTCGAGGTCCCATGGACGCAAAGGTGTCAGTACTAGAGTCATAATTTAGCTTAGCAGTGATATCATTTTCAACAAAAAGAATCATTAAGTTCTCAACTCTCTCTTGAGATGTCGTGGATCGAAGCTTATTTTTAACAATGGTGAGTTTACTAAAGCTCTCTCATAGGATGCTGTGGTCACAGGAAGTGTGACAAACAAACGATAAAGTTGGTATAGTCCTCCATACACTGTGCAGATCAGTCTGATGCAAAACTTGTAATACATCCAGAACTGTTTTGCAATTTTGAAGAAGGTCTCTTCTCAGGGAAAACTCTGTTTTCAGAGCTGATGATTAGACAATGACAATGATTTGTGGGCAACACTAATGACAATAAGTGGGAAAGTAGACAGTTCAGCATCTCCAGTTATTGTCTAAAGTTTGTCCCTTTACACTAAAAATAAAATAAAATAATCTGGACTCTAGCATTAAAAAATTAAAAAAATTAAAAATTAATTTTTTTATTTTAATAACGCGAATAATTAAACGCGCACTGATTTACGCGGGTCAGGTGAGAAATTGACATGATCCGCTCTATATTACACTAATCACTAGGTCTCTACGAGTCTACGACACAAGCACATTCACTAGCTGCCAATAGCAAGCAGCACTCGACTCAATCTTATTCTCGTGATAGTGGTCATGTGATCTCACAAACGGCGTCCAAAATTATTGACTCGGCATCAAATTGCATGTGACTGATTTGTGTGTGAATGATAGAAGCTTGCTAGCTTGCTGTGTTGGTTGGGGGGGGCGGACGCCCCCTCCGCCCCCCCTTAGTACCGCCGGTGCATGTATGTAGTTACTAGTGGCCCCAGTACCCATGAGCCAGGAATACATGGCATGTAGCTACTAGTGGCCCCAGTACCCATGAGCCAGGAATACATGGCATGTAGCTACTAGTGGCCCCAGTACCCATGAGCTAGGAATACATGGCATGTATGTAGTTACTAGTGGCCCCAGTACCCATGGGCCAGGAATACATGGCATGTAGCTACTAGTGGCCCCAGTACCCATGAGCCAGGAATACATGGCATGTATGTAGATACTAGTGGCCCCAGTACCCATGAGCCAGGAATACATGGCATGTAGCTACTAGTGGCCCCAGTACCCATGAGCCAGGAATACATGGCATGTAGCTACTAGTGGCCCCAGTACCCATGAGCCAGGAATACATGGCATGTATGTAGATACTAGTGGCCCCAGTACCCATGAGCCAGGAATACATGGCATGTAGCTACTAGTGGCCCCAGTACCCATGAGCCAGGAATACATGGCATGCATGTAGCTACTAGTGGCCCCAGTACCCATGAGCCAGGAATACATGGCATGTATGTAGATACTAGTGGCCCCAGTACCCATGAGCCAGGAATACATGGCATGTAGCTACTAGTGGCCCCAGTACCCATGAGCCAGGAATACATGGCATGTATGTAGCTACTAGTGGCCCCAGTACCCATGAGCCAGGAATACATGGCATGTAGCTACTAGTGGCCCCAGTACCCATGAGCCAGGAATACATGGCATGCATGTAGCTACTAGTGGCCCCAGTACCCATGAGCCAGGAATACATGGCATGTATGTAGTTACTAGTGGCCCCAGTACCCATGAGCCAGGAATACATGGCATGTAGCTACTAGTGGCCCCAGTACCCATGAGCCAGGAATACATGGCATGTATGTAGCGACTAGTGGCCCCAGTACCCATGAGCCAGGAATACATGGCATGTAGCTATTAGTGGCCCCAGTACCCATGAGCCAGGAATACATGGCATGTATGTAGCTACTAGTGGCCCCAGTACCCATGAGCCAGGAATACATGGCATGTAGTTACTAGTGGCCCCAGTACCCATGAGCCAGGAATACATGGCATGTATGTAGCTACTAGTGGCCCCAGTACCCATGAGCCAGGAATACATGGCATGTAGCTATTAGTGGCCCCAGTACCCATGAGCCACGAATACATGGCATGTATGTAGCTACTAGTGTCCCCAGTACCCATGAGCCAGGAATACATGGCATGTATGTAGCTACTAGTGGCCCCAGTACCCATGAGCCAGGAATACATGGCATGTAGTTACTAGTGGCCCCAGTACCCATGAGGCAGGAATACATGGCATGTAGCTATTAGTGGCCCCAGTACCCATGAGCCAGGAATACATGGCATGTATGTAGCTACTAGTGGCCTCAGTACCCATGAGCCAGGAATACATGGCATGTATGTAGCTACTAGTGGCCCCAGTACCCATGAGCCAGGAATACATGGCATGTAGCTACTAGTGGCCCCAGTACCCATGAGGCAGGAATACATGGCATGTATGTAGCTACTAGTGGCCCCAGTACTCATGAGCCAGGAATACATGGCATGTAGCTACTAGTGGCCCCAGTACCCATGAGCCAGGAATACATGGCATGTATGTATGTAGCTACTAGTGGCCCCAGTACCCATGAGCCAGGAATACATGGCATGTAGCTACTAGTGACCCCAGTACCCATGAGCCAGGAATACATGGCATGTATGTAGCTAATAGTGGCCCCAGTACCCATGAGCACATGGCATGTACCTACTAGTGGCCCCAGTACCCATGAGCCATGAGCCAGGAATACATGGCATGTAGCTACGGCCCCAGTACCCATGAGCCAGGAATACATGGCATGTATGTAGCTACTAGTGGCCCCAGTACCCATGAGGCAGGAATACATGGCATGTATGTAGCTACTAGTGGCCCCAGTACCCATGAGGCAGGAATACATGGCATGTATGTAGCTACTAGTGGCCCCAGTACCCATGAGCCAGGAATACATGGCATGTAGCTACTAGTGACCCCAGTACCCATGAGCCAGGAATACATGGCATGTAGCTACTAGTGGCCCCAGTACCCATGAGCCAGGAATACATGGCATGTAGCTATTAGTGGCCCCAGTACCCATGAGCCAGGAATACATGGCATGTAGCTACTAGTGTCCCCAGTACCCATGAGCCAGGAATACATGGCATGTATGTAGCTACTAGTGGCCCCAGTACCCATGAGCCAGGAATACATGGCATGTAGCTACTAGTGGCCCCAGTACCCATGAGCCAGGAATACATGGCATGTATGTAGCTACTAGTGGCCCCAGTACCCATGAGCCAGGAATACATGGCATGTAGTTACTAGTGGCCCCAGTACCCATGAGGCAGGAATACATGGCATGTAGCTATTAGTGGCCCCAGTACCCATGAGCCAGGAATACATGGCATGTATGTAGCTACTAGTGGCCTCAGTACCCATGAGCCAGGAATACATGGCATGTAGTTACTAGTGACCCCAGTACCCATGAGCCAGGAATACATGGCATGTAGCTACTAGTGGCCCCAGTACCCATGAGCCAGGAATACATGGCATGTAGCTACTAGTGGCCCCAGTACCCATGAGCCAGGAATACATGGCATGTAGTTACTAGTGACCCCAGTACCCATGAGCCAGGAATACATGGCATGTATGTAGTTACTAGTGGCCCCAGTACCCATGAGCCATGAGCCAGGAATACATGGCATGTATGTAGCTACTAGTGGCCTCAGTACCCATGAGCCAGGAATACATGGCATGTAGTTACTAGTGACCCCAGTACCCATGAGCCAGGAATACATGGCATGTAGCTACTAGTGGCCCCAGTACCCATGAGCCAGGAACACATGGCATGTAGCTACTAGTGGCCCCAGTACCCATGAGCCAGGAATACATGGCATGTATGTAGCTACTAGTGGCCCCAGTACCCATGAGCCAGGAATACATGGCATGTATGTAGCTACTAGTGGCCCCAGTACCCATGAGGCAGGAATACATGGCATGTATGTAGCTACTAGTGACCCCAGTACCCATGAGCCAGGAATACATGGCATGTATGTAGCTACTAGTGGCCCCAGTACCCATGAGCCAGGAATACATGGCATGTATGTAGTTACTAGTGGCCCCAGTACCCATGAGCCAGGAATACATGGCATGTAGCTACTAGTGGCCCCAGTACCCATGAGGCAGGAATACATGGCATGTAGCTACTAGTGGCCCCCAGCCATGAGCCAGGAATACATGGCATGGTGTCCATAGAGTACCCACGGTACATGAGCAGGGTTTCATTTTGCATGGATCTGAGCAGCAGCTCATGCTTCTCCCTTTGTCTCTCTCTGGATAATTTTATTTGCCGAGTGGAGGACAGGGGTATAGTTAGGGATGTAGTTGTGGCGTATATTATGTACATGATTGGAACTGGCTAAAGGTCATAGTGTATTCATTGCTCAAGGCCTGGCCTCATGTTTATAGTTGACATAATTGGCTGGCACCATGTGGGCAGTTTTACATCTGTCAAGAATGCATCAGATGAGGTTGGGTGGGTGTAATCTTACGCCTTGTGCATCACAACATGCCCTGGCCTTAGTCCGTGCATGATGTTGGGACACTACATGGACACATGTTCTACACATTCCGAGACTTGTGTGGCTTGGTTCAAGCCTGCGATTGGTCTAGTGTGTTTTGATGTGTGTCCATGCAATACCTTACACACACACTTGCATTGCCACGTCTGTCTCTGCCACACTCGTACTGCCCTCACTGCTTTAGCTAGTGGGCAGATATTAGCCGCACTGGTTGGGTGATGGGAGGCCACTAGAACACTAGAAGTGTTCCTAGGCATAACATGTTTACAAAGCCAATGCTAAAGAAACCGCAGGGACTTATGAGAGTGTGTCATTGTCTGATCTGTAAACTTAGTTCAGTGCAGCACTGTCAGCTAGCCAAGTAGATGCTTTATCTACTCTCAATATGTCCATAACGTGGAGGTCAGACCTGGGACAGCTATGGGATGTACCAAGTTAAAAAGTATATATTTGGCTAGAGCCAAGGAGTGCTAGGCTGAAGTGCACAACGACTTTGAAGTTTTGGGCGTCCGTAGATACCCTGGGATTGTCCAAAGCAGCACTGGGCCATCCTCAACTGTCTATCTCTTGCATCTTGCTCTGTGACTGTCCATCAAACATGAGTGCATGCCTTATACGCCCAAGTGTGGGTCCTTTCCCCAGCTAGTATTCGGTGTCGTATTATCTCTCCCTCTCTCCACCCTCCTCCTCCTGCCCCCTTCCAATCTCTCCCTCGTCTGTGCAGGTGTGCCGAACGAGCTGCGGCTACCTGCCCTGCAGGGGGTCATGCTGATGATCCCAGACGAGCACAGAGAAGCTTTGCAAGTGCTCCTCCTCTTCCTCAAGCTGGTGGCCAAGCACTCTGCCATGAACCAAGTGTGTTCATATATCATGCTGGCTCTTTGCTTGTTGTTATTTCAATGCATCACATGGAAGTCACATGATCACAATGCATCACATGGAAGTCACATGATCACAATGCATCACATGATCACAATGCATCACATGGAAGTCACATGATCACAATGCATCACATGGAAGTCACATGATCACAATGCATCACATGGAAGTCACATGATCACTGCACCTGTTTACTCCACCTCTATCGAATATTCTCTTACCATTGCTATATCCTTTCCTCCTCCCTCTTCTCCTTCCTCTCCTCTTCCTTCCCTCTCTCCTTCTCTTCTCCTTCCTCTCTCGGTAGATGACGCCACAGAACCTAGCTGTCTGCTTTTCCCCCACTCTCTTTAGTCTGAGCAATACCATCAAGGCCACGACTAGTCTGAACAGGAGAAGTTCATTCAAAAGGACTGCTGTCTCTCTTGTTCTCACACCAGAGCAGATCGCCGCCAACAAGGAAATCACCGAGAGTGTGGTGAGTTGTTTGGCAAGACCATTTAAAATCCACAGCACAACTGAGCTGCATCAATGAGTCATTCAGAACACACACTGGATCCACACCACACTGGATCCACATCACACTGGATCCACATCACACTGGATCCACATCACACTGGGTTGAGGCAGGTTTGAAGTAGTTTGACAACAGCTCTATGACGCTATACACTAGACCAACATCACATGAGTTGAGGCAGGTCGAAGTAGATTGACAATAGCTCTATGAGGCCACACACTGGACCAACATCACATGAGTTCAGGCAGGTTGAAGTAGATTGACAATAGCTCTATGAGGCCACACACTGGACCAACATCACATGAGTTGAGGCAGGTCGAAGTAGATTGACAATAGCTCTATGAGGCCACACACTGGACCAACATCACATGAGTTGAGGCAGGTTGAAGTAGATTGACAATAGCTCTATGAGGCCACCAACATCACATGAGTTCAGGCAGGTTGAAGTAGATTGACAATAGCTCTATGAGGCCACACACACTGGACCAACATCACATCAGTTCAGGCAGGTTGAAGTAGATTGACAATAGCTCTATGAGGCCACACACTGGACCAACATCACATGAGTTGAGGCAGGTCGAAGTAGATTGACAATAGCTCTATGAGGCCACACACTGGACCAACATCACATGAGTTGAGGCAGGTTGAAGTAGATTGACAATAGCTCTATGAGGCCACCAACATCACATGAGTTCAGGCAGGTTGAAGTAGATTGACAATAGCTCTATGAGGCCACACACTGGACCAACATCACATGAGTTGAGGCAGGTCGAAGTAGATTGACAATAGCTCTATGAGGCCACACCCACTGGACCAACATCACATGAGTTGAGGCAGGTTGAAGTAGATTGACAATAGCTCTATGAGGCCACACACTGGACCAACATCACATGAGTTGAGGCAGGTCGAAGTAGATTGACAATAGCTCTATGAGGCCACACACTGGACCAACATCACATGAGTTGAGGCAGGTCGAAGTAGATTGACAATAGCTCTATGAGGCCACCAACATCACATGAGTTCAGGCAGGTTGAAGTAGATTGACAATAGCTCTATGAGGCCACACACTGGACCAACATCACATGAGTTGAGGCAGGTTGAAGTAGATTGACAATAGCTCTATGAGGCCACACACTGGACCAACATCACATGAGTTGAGGCAGGTCGAAGTAGATTGACAATAGCTCTATGAGGCCACACACTGGACCAACATCACATGAGTTGAGGCAGGTCGAAGTAGATTGACAATAGCTCTATGAGGCCACCAACATCACATGAGTTCAGGCAGGTTGAAGTAGATTGACAATAGCTCTATGAGGCCACACACTGGACCAACATCACATGAGTTGAGGCAGGTCGAAGTAGATTGACAATAGCTCTATGAGGCCACACCCACTGGACCAACATCACATGAGTTGAGGCAGGTTGAAGTAGATTGACAATAGCTCTATGAGGCCACACACACTGGACCAACATCACATGAGTTGAGGCAGGTTGAAGTAGATTGACAATAGCTCTATGAGGCCACACACTGGACCAACATCACGAGTTCAGGCAGGTTGAAGTAGATTGACAATAGCTCTATGAGGCCACACACTGGACCAACATCACATGAGTTGAGGCAGGTTGAAGTAGATTGACAATAGCTCTATGAGGCCACACACACTGGACCAACATCACATGAGTTGAGGCAGGTTGAAGTAGATTGACAATAGCTCTATGAGGCCACACACTGGACGGACATCACACTGGGTTAAGGCATGCTGAAGTGTAGCCATAATTAATGTGTTTATTGCTGTGTGTTGCGGTTGTGTGCAGGCCTCCAGTCACTGCTTGACAGGAATGATCTGTGAAGCTGACAAAATGTTCAAGGTATGCACTCAAAGGTCAAGTTACAGTAATAGTGTAATTATATGTTGTGTGCTTCTCATCATGAGCCAAGCATTACAAAAGATACTGTCACATGATAATCATGTGATTCAGCACTGTACTAGTCATTTACTTAACTCTGAACCCCGCCAAGTGAACCCCTACAGGGGAGTGCGAGATAAAATTGTTAGTCACTATCATCAGGCTGCTTTTGTGAGCCATGCATACACACACACACACACATACACACGCACGCACACACACACACACGTATGATTATTCTATTAGGTGATGCTTCCACTAGAGAATATTTGTCTAGCTAGTGCATGAACATGTGCATGTAGAGCTACTGACAAAACAAACAAAATAAACACGACGAAGAATGGAAGCCAAATAGTTTGATGGTGCTGAACACTTAGAGCACACACGCATGCCCGGAGATGATGTTGCTGGTGCCTGCATTCTCACATGAGCCAGGCCCAGAGATGATGATGACAGACATTGCTGCTGCCAGTGCCTGCATTCTCAAATGAGCCAGGCCCAGAGATGATGACAAAGACATTGCTGCTGCCAGTGCCTGCATTCTCACATGAGCCAGGCCCAGAGATGATGATGACAGACATTGCTGCTGCCAGTGCCTGCATTCTCACATGAGCCAGGCCCAGAGATGATGACAAAGACATTGCTGCTGCCAGTGCCTGCATTCTCACATGAGCCAGGCCCAGAGATAATGATGACAGACATTGCTGCTGCATTCTCACATGAGCCAGGCCCAGAGATGATGATGACAGACATTGCTGCTGCCAGTGCCTGCATTCTCACATGAGCCAGGCCCAGAGATGATGATGACAGACATTGCTGCTGCCAGTGCCTGCATTCTCACATGAGCCAGGCCCAGAGATGATGACAGACATTGCTGCTGCCAGTGCCTGCATTCTCACATGAGCCAGGCCCAGAGATGATGATGACAGACATTGCTGCTGCCAGTGCCTGCATTCTCACATGAGCCAGGCCCAGAGATGATGATGACAGACATTGCTGCTGCCAGTGCCTGCATTCTCACATGAGCCAGGCCCAGAGATGATGACGACAGACATTGCTGCTGCCAGTGCCTGCATTCTCACATGAGCCAGGCCCAGAGATGATGACGACAGACATTGCTGCTGCCAGTGCCTGCATTCTCACATGAGCCAGGACTTACCTTTATACCACCACCCTATATGTACCTATTTAGCCTGAGGCCTCGACCTAATATTGTATTCCTAGATCCTAGACAGGAAGGAGTGCTATTATGTACCAACAGCAGCACTTCCATTTTAGCCACTGGTGTTGTTGCACTAGAATAATAATAACTATAATTTAAAAAAATCTTTGCAATAAAAAGTTTCAAGGTAAGTACATACTTATTGAGTGATCGTACAGCTAAGTATAGTTTTCTAAACCAATGCTAAGAAGCTAGACTTCTTTTCTTTGTCATCTGAGACGAAGAGATGTCCAAACCATAGGTTCTGGGATGTTTGGGTCTATTCTGGGATAACCCTTAAAGTCCTAGAAAACCCTCATTCTTAGCCTAGGCCTATAACATTGTTTCTAGCCCTAGTGCTGACTCCAGTATCCACGACAGTGGATTTTGGTTTGGTATTCAAACTGGACATGTAATCTCAAACTGAAAAGGCTTGATGGGTTGTTGCTATGAATATCATTACTTTCTCCCTTATCTCATTCCGTCTCTTAGATTGCTGCTGATATGCTGCACGTGTGTCGATTCACGCACCTGGAAATGGGAGACCCTGTACCCTACTATGAGCTGGGGCTGGACCGAAGGGGGAGTGGCAACTTGTACTCTTACCTCGACAGCTGCGTGCATACCGTTCTGTGGGAGGCACGCAGGAAATTCAAGGGCTGGGTGCACGTGGACACTCTGAATGGTGTGGACGTGTCCTCTTTAAAGCCGAATGATGGTGTGCCGCTACAAGTGTGGAGAGGCGTGGTTGAGGTCGACGCCTCCAGTGCCAACATATGCCAGAGGATGTGGAATGATAGGTGAGGGCTGTGTGTGGGGGGGGGGGGGGGGGGGGAGTCTTGCATAATCATCCTTTACCTATTTTGCATTGTGGCTTGAGAGAAAGCGGGTCTGCCGTACTGACCATAAGGCTTTTCTTTTTTTCCTTCGTCCCGAGCTCAATCTTGGTGCACTTGTGACATCACCACCACGTGCTCGGAGTAGTCACGTGACAGGTGCAAGAGTGTACTACCCAAAACAAAACGCTCTGTGTCAAGTCTGCCAATAGTGTCCCTCTTGAGCAACAGTGAAAAAAGAGGAAAGAGTTGTCTGAGCGAGATTAGGGGTGAGGTAGTCCGTGTGAGCAATCAAAAGTGCCTGAAGTGTGCATGGGAGGAGTTTAGATGTATTGAAGTGTGTTTTGTGTGAGGGAGAGTGGTCATCTTTAGTTTGTCATGCCTTATGCATAGGTCATTGTGGCACCATGATGTCCTGTCTCCTAAACTGGTGACGAAGATAGACGAACAGACGGAGGTCTTCCAGTACTCCTCCCCATGTATGCCTCCTCTGGCAAACAGGGATCACTGCCTCCTTCGGTGAGTGCTCTCCCCTCTTCTCATCTTCCTCTCCTTCCTTCATCTCATCTTCCATTCTCCAATATCTCTTCGAACTTACGTTGTCTTACAGGTCGTGGCAGTTTAACGTAGCAACGGGTAGCTTTGTGATGGTGTCCACGTCTGTGTCCCACCCCCTGGCTAGCCTGCAGGGAGGCATACGAGCCATGCATCTCGTCACCTTCTACCTCATCGAGCCATTGGACAGCGACCACTCACGACTCTCCTACCTGTGCAGGGTAGACATGCGGTAAAGGGTTTTCTTGATTTAATGTGTGTTCAGACTTGCAGAAACCCATCTAAATGTGGTGGAACAATTATTTAGATAGTGGGGATTTTTTTTGGTCAAAATGTGATCTTTCCCTCCCATTGCTAGAACTATCCTTCATGTGTAAACATGTGGCAGTTATAAGCATCTATTATAGAAGACAGAATAAGTCCTTACAGTGAGCTAAGTGATGCACTTGCCCTTTGTGAATGAAGCATTGCTGTGCACTCTTTGAGCGCGCACATTAGGCATGCTTTCTTTAGCTGCTGTACTTTTGTTGCTTAGAGATGACTTGTGTAGACGACATATGTAGCTAGCGCTCAACAGGTGGGTCAGGGAAGGCCTCAACATGGTGGGAGGCTCCGACAGGGAAGGCCTCAACATGGTGGGAGGCTCCGACAGGGAAGTCCTCAACATGGTGGGAGGCTCCGACAGGGAAGTCCTCAACATGGTGGGAGGCTCCGACAGGGAAGGCCTCCACATGGTGGGAGGCTCCGACAGGGAAGGCCTCCACATGGTGGGAGGCTCCGATAGGGAAGGCCTCCACATGGTGGGAGGCTCCGACAGGGAAGGCCTCCACATGGTGGGAGGCTCCGATAGGGAAGGCCTCCACATGGTGGGAGGCTCCGACAGGGAAGGCCTCCACATGGTGGGAGGCTCCGACAGGGAAGGCCTCCACATGGTGGGAGGCTCCGACAAGGAAGTCCTCCACATGGTGGGTGGCTCTGACAAGGAAGGCCTCAACATGGTGGGAGGCTCCAGCAGGGAAGGCCTCAACATGGTGGGAGGCTCCGGCAGGGAAGGCCTCCACATGGTGGGTGGCTCCGGCAGGGAAGGCCTCCACATGGTGGGAGGCTCCGACAGGGAAGGCCTCCACATGGTGGGTGGCTCCGGCAGGGAAGGCCTCCACATGGTGGGAGGCTCCGATAGGGAAGGCCTCAACATGGTGGGAGGCTCCGACAGGGAAGGCCTCCACATGGTGGGAGGCTCCGATAGGGAAGGCCTCAACATGGTGGGAGGCTCCGACAGGGAAGGCCTCAACATGGTGGGAGGCTCCGACAGGGAAGTCCTCAACATGGTGGGAGGCTCCGACAGGGAAGGCCTCAACATGGCGGCAGGGAAGGCCTCAACATGGTGGGAGGCTCCGGCAGGGAAGGCCTCCACATGGTGGGAGGCTCCGACAGGGAAGGCCTCAACATGGTCGGAGGCTCCGACAGGGAAGGCCTCCACATGGTGGGAGGCTCCGATAGGGAAGTCCTCCACATGGTGGGAGGCTCCGACAGGGAAGGCCTCCACATGGTGGGAGGCTCCAACAGGGAAGGCCTCAACATGGTGGGAGGCTCCGGCAGGGAAGGCCTCAACATGGTAATGAAGGCCTCCACATGGTGGGAGGCTCCGACAGGGAAGGCCTCAACATGGTGGGAGGCTCCGACAGGGAAGTCCTCAACATGGTGGGAGGCTCCGACAGGGAAGTCCTCAACATGGTGGGAGGCTCCGACAGGGAAGGCCTCCACATGGTGGGAGGCTCCGACAAGGAAGGCCTCAACATGGTGGGAGGCTCCGACAGGGAAGGCCTCCACATGGTGGGTGGCTCCGGCAGGGAAGGCCTCCACATGGTGGGAGGCTCCGATAGGGAAGGCCTCCACATGGTGGGTGGCTCCGACAAGGAAGGCCTCCACATGGTAATGAAGGCCTCAACATGGTGGGAGGCTCCGACAGGGAAGGCCTCAACATGGTGGGAGGCTCCGACAGGGAAGGCCTTAACATGGTGGGAGCCTCCGGCAGGGAAGGCCTCAACATGGTGGGAGGCTCCGACAGGGAAGGCCTCAACATGGTGGGAGGCTCCGACAAGGAAGGCCTCCACATGGTAATGAAGGCCTCAACATGGTGGGAGGCTCCGACAGGGAAGGCCTCAACATGGTGGGAGGCTCCGACAGGGAAGGCCTTAACATGGTGGGAGCCTCCGGCAGGGAAGGCCTCAACATGGTGGGAGGCTCCGACAGGGAAGGCCTCAACATGGTGGGAGGCTCCGACGGTCACACACTCGAACTAATTTAGAAGTCTACAGCTTCACCTCGGAGGTATATGGCTTCACCGCACATGCATCCTAACAAATGACTAATTTTTGAGTGCTTGCTGCAACCGTTTCATGTCATAGCTCAAAGTCAACACACTCAAACAGTTTCGAACTTTCAGGATATGATCTTTAGACATCATAGGTGCTAATGAGATCAAAACAGCATTTTAAGATTGTTTTCCCAGATTGTTCACATCTGGTAATTGGGGGGGGGGGGGGGGGGGGTGTTGTTTAATCTGAAAATGCATTTAAAAGCTGCATAACATAATTTAAGTGTTTGCATGTGTAGATTATTATAGCCATGTACTGTAGAACACAAAGCCAAGTTCTGTAGATTACAGTCATGTTCTGTACATCATGAACTGGAGCCATGTAGTTGAATGTTACAGCTGGCAACCATTGCTGCTACCATGTGAGAGCTTGTGAACAGTAGGAGTGGTGTCACCTTGGCAACCATAGGTTATTGCTGCCATGTGAGTAGCCTGCCATGCTTGTGAACAGTAGAAGTGGTGTCACCTTGGCAACCATAGGTTATTGCTGCCATGTGAGTAGCCTGCCATGCTTGTGAACAGTAGGAGTGGTGTCACCTTGGCAACCATAGGTTATTGCTGCCATGTGAGTAGCCTGCCATGCTTGTGAACAGTAGGAGTGGTGTCACCTTGGCAACCATAGGTTATTGCTGCCATGTGAGTAGCCTGCCATGCTTGTGAACAGTAGGAGTGGTGTCACCTTGGCAACCATAGGTTATTGCTGCCATGTGAGTAGTCTGACATGCTTGTGAACAGTAGGAGTGGTGTCACCTTGGCAACCATAGGTTATTGCTGCCATGTGAGTAGCCTGCCATGCTTGTGAACAGTAGGAGTGGTGTCACCTTGGCAACCATAGGTTATTGCTGCCATGTGAGTAGCCTGCCATGCTTGTGAACAGTAGGAGTGGTGTCACCTTGGCAACCATAGGTTATTGCTGCCATGTGAGTAGCATGCCATGCTTGTGAACAGTAGGAGTGGTGTCACCTTGGCAACCATAGGTTATTGCTGCCATGTGAGTAGCCTGACATGCTTGTGAACAGTAGGAGTGGTGTCACCTTGGCAACCATAGGTTATTGCTGCCATGTGAGTAGTCTGACATGCCTGTGAACAGTAGGAGTGGTGTCACCTTGGCAACCATAGGTTATTGCTGCCATGTGAGTAGCCTGCCATGCTTGTGAACAGTAGGAGTGGTGTCACCTTGGCAACCATAGGTTATTGCTGCCATTTGAGTAGCCTGACATGCCTGTGAACAGTAGGAGTGGTGTCACCTTGGCAACCATAGGTTATTCCTGCCATGTGAGTAGTCTGACATGCCTGTGAACAGTAGGGTGGTGTCACCTTGGCAACCATAGGTTATTGCTGCCATGTGAGTAGTCTGACATGCCTGTGAACAGTAGGGTGGTGTCACCTTGGCAACCATAGGTTATTGCTGTCATGTGAGTAGCTTGTGAACAGTAGGAGTGGTGTCACCTTGGCAACCATAGGTTATTGCTGCCATGTGAGTAGCCTGACATGCTTGTGAACAGTAGGAGTGGTGTCACCTTGGCAACCATAGGTTATTGCTGCCATGTGAGTAGCCTGACATGCCTGTGAACAGTAGGAGTGGTGTCACCTTGGCAACCATAGGTTATTGCTGCCATGTGAGTAGTCCGACATGCCTGTGAACAGTAGGAGTGGTGTCACCTTGGCAACCATAGGTTATTGCTGCCATGTGAGTAGCCTGACATGCCTGTGAACAGTAGGGTGGTGTCACCTTGGCAACCATAGGTTATTGTTGCCATGTGAGTAGTCTGACATGCCTGTGAACAGTAGGAGTGGTGTCACCTTGGCAACCATAGGTTATTGCTGCCATGTGAGTAGCCTGACATGCCTGTGAACAGTAGGAGTGGTGTTACCTAAGCCTCAGGAATGCACAACACAGCATGTTGGTCTCTGCAGACTTGACTTAATAATCAATGTCTACTGTTCATATTGGATAGATAGATGATAGATTAATGCAATACAAAAACACCTATGATGTGTGTGCACATGCATGGTTCTGTCTATGAGCATAAACCTCAACCATCATGATGTTGATTCAGCAAAGTACATTTTTTCTCTCCTGGGAAACCATTTCCTATTGGAGGTCACTAGTACACATGAGGGGTAGTACAAGTGATAGTAAGTACACATGATTGTTAGTACAAATGATAGTTAGTGCACATGACAGGTGTGCACATGATAAGATAGTGCACATGATAGTTGTACACATGATAGTTGTACACATGATAGTTAGTCTGGTTAACCCCCCACAGTTGTGATGATGTAATTTATATAAAATAAAACAACCTATTTCTCGGCTTATCACAGAGGTAACAACCTGTCCAGCATGCCACATGCTATGTCAGATTGTCCTAACATTCACATGATCACCAGCAGCTTCTGGAAGATTGAGAGCTGTCTTTCAAGTGTTCCCAAATAATGCACATCCCTTGTGTCTGTATGCACTGTACTACTTACTCACAGGTGAGTAGAAATCTGCTAAGCCTTGATGCTTGGGTATTAAAATGATGCATACCCCTTGCTGTGTTGATGCCTTCCAAATAATGCACATCCTTCCTATGTTTTTGGCTGGCAAATATTGTAGGGATAAATAGCAGAGTCTCATTAGGGGGAGAGAAATGGGCTGGTCCCCTCCTTAGGGAAATAATTATTAGCATATACATGTACTGTAGCTACATATCATAACATATCATAATTAGAAAATAATTCCAGGTCCACAGGTCTAATTCAGACAGTTTTTCATCAAAACACTCAAAAACGTCCCAATTGGAGCAAAATAGAGCTTCTTTTGGTTAAAAAGTGGAGATTTCTCACCAAAAGACATTTTCTGTCGTTTAAAGAGTAGAAACAGTTCCATAATGTTGAAGAGCTCTCTTCCCTCCCCCCCCCCTTCTCCTTATCAAATAATTGTGTATGAAACTCGGAATAGTTTCAACAGTGAATGTTATATTGTTCTGTCTCTCAGATCAGGCGAATACTACACGTATTTGGGGGAGGGGGATGTTATGGTCAGGTGAATAATAGCAACTAGCATTAGGTGATGCATATCTATTCAAATTCAAGCAATAATGTATCCCTGTGTAGGAAGTATGATGACAATACTATATCCATGTGTAGGCAGATGACTAATACAGTATCCCTGTGTAGGCAGTGTATATACGTATGCAACATCTAATGGCTTTGCATGCATGCATGATGTACTATAGGGGAAGGTCTGTCGAGTTCTACAACAAGTATTATGGTCCTTACTTGGCCTCGACTGTGAGCCGAGTTAGAGACATCCTGAGCAGTGGTTTGATTGAGACCTCCGTCTGACCTCATCACGTGCTGTTCTAGTGATCAACTCGTGCTGTTCCAGTGATCAACTCGTGCATGTGGTTATGTGTGCAGCTTATCCTTCTCTCACTTTTGAATTCCTCTCACATGCTCATATGTTAACCCTTCCTCTTCTCATGTTACCTATCTCTCTCGTATGTTAACCCTCCCTCTTCTCATGTTACCCTCTCTCTCGTATGTCAACTCTCCATCCTCTCATGTTACCCCGTCTCTCTCGTACGTTAATCCTCCAACCTATCATGTTACCATATATATATATCTCATATATTAACCTTCCATCCTCGCTTGTCACATATTAACCCTCCCCCCTCTCATCTGTTAATCGTTATCCCTCTCCCTCTCTCATTAACTGACCTTATGTTAATTAAATCACTTGACCACAGCTACTTTTCATCGTGTCGTTAACTGTGCAGATTACAAGGTTTAAAGGTTGCACTTGGCCAGCAACCTTCTACCTATTTATACATGCATGTCCATGTGGGTGCATATGTATACATATAATCATATATGCAATCTGTTGCTTTGTATGTTGATGTATATATACCCACACAAGACTATAAGTACTGATTATCACAATAGAGAGTGTTTTACTATATGCATACTGTATCATTCTAATATGCACACCTCCAAAAAACCTGTCTTGAGTTGAACACATTATGAGGGGGCTGAATAGCTCATTCTGTGCTTCAGCCCATTGTGATGTCTAGCGTGTGTCCATATTGCAAGCCTCGACCAGCTTCAAGTACTCTTAACACAGTTTGTGCCCCCATAAGGTATTGTCAACCTACCTCTACCTGCCTCTGGCAAATTTGTTGATCCGATATGTGTCACCGTGGAGTTGTCAACCTGCTGACTCAGCCAACTTCAGTCACAAGCTATGAGATCATCGATCTGACTTACCATGCCTCCATATATGGGTATGGAGCTATGATGATCATCCATCTGATTTACCATGCCTCCATATATAGGTATGGAGATGAGCAAGCTATGAGATCATCTGATTTACCATGCCTCCATATATAGGTATGGGGATGAGTGGTTATGTATGTAATTGGCCTAAAGCCGTGGGTCCTTCAACAAGTGCACCAGACCACTTGTCTTCACTCGGGTGCAGAGCTGCAAATTGCCCCTTACTCCTCTCTCAATCATTGCATAACGACTCGGAATGTTTCCTATGATCAGGTATATATCTAATTCCTGGAAAGGTATCCCTTGCACTTGATCTGGAACTCGACCGTGTGTGATCTTCCAATATCCGAGAAATCCAATTGCAAAATTACTTTTCAGTATTGGCCTTTTGCTTTTAAGCTCTGGTTCAGAAAGAATGGTTGACGTCTCCTTGAAAGTTTATTTTGTATATAGGTAATTTTAATTGGCCCTAATTCTCTCAATATGCTTCATATTGTGATGGATCCAGTGTGCTCATGGGTTTTATTCTTGTTTTTTTAGTTCTCAATGAACTCTCAGTCGACATTTACTCGATTCATATTCCTTGATTAAGATCAGGATTCCTGATGAAGACAAGAGCATCAAGCTGAAATTTGTTCCTTGATGTTTTGGCTCTACATGAAGTCAGTATATTATTAGCCTTTGTGGAAGGAAGGAAGGAACACGACTTAAAAATACTGGTTGATTACACTAAAATTAAGAACTAAAATTAAGAACCCACCCAAAATACCAGCCTATTGCAATCAAATTGTTATTCATTTCATAGTTCAATTTCCTCATTTCAGGAGTTAGGACAGTCTGTAGTCAGGCCCTTGGAGGAGGCTGTGTGTGTGTATGTTGCATGCATAGTAGCTAGTCTATTGTAATCCAGACACTATATCCACAACTCCCCAATGATAGTGAGACAGAACTTTATTGAGAGCTGTTCCAGTTCAGAAGTCGGGACGAGCTAAACCAGCCCAGCATTGGTTACTACGTGTTGGCTTCTGTAAATTCCAGCTTGAGCGTCATAAATTCTAATGCGTTTCATCTTCTTGTGCTGTTGCATTGTTGTTGGAGAAAACTCCTTGCTAGGGTATCTGGTACAACTTCCTTCAAGGATTTGTAACACTTACACGTGTCACTGAACATAAATACCTGCATATAATTAAGTACACACACGGTCACATACATTACATGCACAAAGATCAATAGTAGTTGATCTGTCTATGCTGTTAACTACTGTCACCATATCATCTCATCCATGATGACACGCTTACTGTGTTAGTAGTTGATCTGTCTATGCTGTTAACTACTGTCACCATATCATCTCATCCATGATGACACGCTTACTGTGTTAGTAGTTGATCTGTCTATGCTGTTAACTACTGTCACCATATCATCTCATCCATGAGTTGATCTGTCTATGCTGTCACCATATCATCTCATCCATGATGACACGCTTACTGTGTTAGTACAATGTGGCTGCTAATAATATTATACTCACACACTTCCCAGTAACTAATTGACCATTCATTTCTTTGCAGTGAAAACATGCAGTTATTGAAACAGATCTGCTAGTCTCAATGTAGCCCTGTTGCACACACATACATGCAAATGTGATCACTGGATTGACTCAAGTAGAAAATCACACCCCAAAAAAATGGTGTAACGAATATTCAAGTTCACAAACATTTCGAGTGCACCCTTTAAAATTGTGTACAACAATCATAATACAGTTGTTTTTTTAAGTAGTGCAGCATATTTGGTGAACAAGATTTTAAAAAAGTGAAGTGTGTTGGCTACAAGGGTATGTAACATTTAATTTGTCCCCCCCCAAAAGTTGTTCCCCCCTTATTGAAAATTTTGTTCCCACCCAAGCCCTAGCCCTTGCCCTTGCCCTATATAGCCCTTTATTTTTCAAGCGGGAACTTTTTTTTCAAGTAAAAAGTTCCAGGCGGAACATATTTTTTAAAGAAAAAGTTCCAGGGGGAACCAAATATGGGGGGAACAAATTTGTCGTGACGACAGGCTTTCCTTTCTTGCCAAGTTGGTCCAATTACAATGACCTTCTCAATAATTTACTCTCACGACGTTTCAACTAGATGCTATAGCCTTCATCAAGATTTTGAAATGTGGGTCAAACCAATATAGAGAGTGTCACCATACTTTCTGACTTTGGTTCTGTTGTTGCTGTTATCTACTAATGATTTTTTGTGATTTAAAAAAAAAGCTAAAAATAATAATAATAATAATAATAAAAAAATAATAAAAATAAAAAAACTTTTACGCCAACATCTTTATCATTATTTTTGAGGCGTACATTTGTAAATTTTTGTTTCGTATCAGGGAGTTCGACATCCAGAACACTGTAAATAAATGTTAATGTATCATCTGTTCATAGGCGAGTTTGCCGGGCTATATACACTATCTCAAAATATCTCAAAATGGCAGAAGCCAAAAATCCACACGAGCTAAAACTAGCTTCGCAAATGATTTTAGCTTTAGCCTATACGAACAGGCAAGGATCATCAATGAAACAAACGTATTCGTGTTGAGCGCACAATATATCAATATAAATACACCATACCTAAAACAAAGCAGACACTAAAAAGTCAAAATGAATCCACCCCTGCAGTAACTGGGGGGAGGCGGCCTAGCCACAAGGTAGCATTGCCTCTCCAGAGGCAGACAAACAGAACAGGCCGTAAAGTGCGCGACTATGTATATGACTAGACCTTTCTCTCTGCATGTGGTGTGCGTGTGTGCTCTAAATAAATATGGTGGAGAATAATTTTTACACCTGCTTTGGTTGGTTTTAAGTAATTTCTTGAAGGGAGCCGTTTGTTTATAGAGAGGAAAAAAATATGGGAAGAAGACAAAACTTCATGGAGTGGGATGACCCCCTAAATTGGTTGACTTTCAAAATGGCAGATGGCACAAAAACAACCAAAACCAAAAGATAGTCAGATAACATTCACAGGCAGTTTCTTAGCTGTCTATGATATCAAGTGTTTTCATCATATGACCTCACAATTTTTTACCAAGACCCTTTACCTATGATTTTTAATAGGTAAAGGGTCCATAAATATTTGTGGTCAATATCGTAAGTTTTCTTGCAATAGTGTATACAGAAACAAAACAAAAAACTTAAAAAAACTTCAGACATGAACAAAATGAATTGACCTGTTAAAAAAAAAAAATTTTTAAAGGAGATTTAATCATTGTAATTGGTGGATATGATTTTCTGGTAGGCTTGTTTTGAAATAAAAATGTTTTTTGACTGGCATTTCACCTGCCTTCCATTTCATGGTGCATTGAATTGCAGCTACTAGCCAGTCAGTCTGTCATTGAGTCAACGATGACCATTATTTATTTTCTTAATTTTTTATTCAACATATATAATACATATATAATGTTACTATATATGTTACAGTACATGAGCTTCTTAAAAATTACTCTCTACATTTTGACTAGATGCTCTAGCCTTCACAGTAATGATGCTGTTTAATAATAATTAGTAACAGTAATAATAATAAACTGAGAAACTACTACCCACCCAATGCACCTCAAAATAGAAATAGGCTTTCCTCTCTGCACTGCCAGTCACTGCATAAGGTGAGTGATTTCACTTCACCAGTTCTCTATCGAATCCTGTGGCCAAGGTCTTTGATGAAAGCAATTGAATTATGCCCAATGACCAGGTCAAGGATTGGCTGTGAGGTCCAAACTTGTATATTTGGCCAGTTTTCTTTCCTCTGCTGCGGCAGATATCACACCTGCACAGCAATAGACAAGCCATCAAGGTGTCCGGACAAGTCGCATCCCATGCTAAGGGCTTGCTGTGTTTCTAAAGGACCATATGATCACCCCATCAGACATTTTGCCATCTGATCTGCGGAGATCAGATGGTTCCACTCGATGGGCCAGCAGATGCCATAACTGCACAGCAATGATGGCAGCCTTCACTCTTTTTACAGCTGAGACCATATATGACTAGGTGGTCAACTTCAACTCCATAGGTTTGGCAGGAGTGGAGACGACACAAAGTCCAAGGCCAACCACGACATCAATGGTGTTGTTCATTCAGGCCAACAGAGGAAATTGGGAGAGCATGAAGCCACTCACCAGACTCTTTGGCTGTACAGGTTATAGCCGAGCATGTGCCAGCATTCTCCAACAGTGAAGCAGCTGTCCTCTGGTAAGTATCCTTGGTCATGGCCTTGAGACCATATAAATAGGGCAACCTCGTGGTTGAGAAAAGGGAGTGACTGGAAGAGGTGGCAGAATGAGTTGGATGGGCTCAGCAGCAGAGAGGAAAAATGGGTAGAGGGGAGCAATCAGCCCAGCGATGGATTCTTAGACCAGCATCATTTTTCAGGCCATCAGCCGTATGTTTGGTTATACTATTCACACTGGACTACAGGCACTCATCATAGGAGGTATTGATGTGAGAGAAACAACGGAAGAGTTTCGTGATGGGTAAAGAAGCTTAGGGATCAAGAGGGAGTTCTGGAGAAGTAGGAGTGGTCATGTGCCGTGAAATACTCAAGCTTGCTTGCCATAACTTCAAGGGAGTTGAGCTTCACGTTGAGAGCAGCAGATACAGAGTCCTCATTACCAAGGGGGCAACCCAGGAGACAAGCTTTAGAAGGATTGACTACCTTAGCTCCTGGGAGGGCAACTGAAATGATCCCCTTGTTCACTGAGTCAACACAGATGACTTCCAAATGTACAAACATAGCCCTGTCTCCTCACTAGACTTGATGACCTAATGGTCATGTAGGATAGCTTCAGGTGTACTTCCAAGGGTGATGTCATACATAATACAGAATCTGCTGACAACTGAGTGTAGTGACTATTAAAGCCAGACAGAAAAGTAGAGGGCCCAAATGGTCACCTTGTTGTACACCTTGAACTGTCACCCCAGAACAAAGTGGAAGGAGCGGAGTAGAGTAGACAAAAGTGTCTATGTCAGGAGCCAGTGCATCCACCACTTTCAGCACCTTATCCCTTTGCTCACAGTCGAGTGCATTATTTAGTCCAATTACACAACTGCATCCTGTAGTTGTAAATATGTGTTGCCTAGCAGCAAGGACTGCTGTCTCGGCCCCACCTGAGACCCCATAACCAGCTGCCAAGGAGCCAAAAGGTCAGTCATACCCTCTATCACCATTTTCCCTGCAATCTTGGCAACCCTGTCAAAGAGTATTCCTCGAGTTTGGCCTAAGAGTGCAGCAATGGAAAGACAAGGTCAAGGTGCAGAGTACTTCATACAGCGTCTCTCGGTGACTGTTCAGAGGAGGGATGGGCATCTGTGTTGGGGGCAGTGGGAGGTCATGGAGGGAGGGACTTGTTTTGTTAGTAACTGTGTATATGTTATATTATGGGAGGTCATGGAGGGATTTGTTTTGTTAGTAGTAACTGTATATATGTTATATTATGGGAGGTCATGGAGGGAGGGGCTTGTTTTGTTAGTAACTGTATAATTATGTTATAATTTTATTATGGCAGGTCATGGGGAGGGGCTTGTTTTGTTAGTAACTGTATATATGTTATATTATGGGAGGTCATGGAAGGAGGGACTTGTTTTGTTAGTAACTGCGTATGTTATATTATGTGAGGTCATGGAGGAGGGACTTGTTTTGTTAGTAACTGTTATATTATGGGAGGTCATGGAGGGAGGGACTTGTTTTGTTAGTAACTGTGTATATGTTATATTATGGGAGGTCATGGAGGGAGGGACTTGTTTTGTTAGTAACTGTGTATATGTTATATTATGGGAGGTCATGGAGGGAGGGACTTGTTTTGTTAGTAACTGTATATATGTTAGGTCATGAGGGAGGGACTTGTTTTGTTAGTAACTGTATATTATGGGAGGTCATGGAGGGAGGGACTTGTTACTGTGTACATATGTTTTTTTGTTGATTAGTAGTGATTTTTGTCTATTTAAATGTCCTCTAAACATTAAATCAACATGCCAGTTGAGTATATAGCCCCCTTCAAGAACTTCGTAGCAGTTGCCCAGGATAACTCCGGAACCATGAACATGTTTGTTATTCATGACCATGTTTAAACATCGAAATGCTCCTGCTCATGTGTGTGGTCGGTCTATATTATTCAGCCACTATGTTTTGGTAGCGAAGAAGTGGGTCAGTTGATTACTGAGAAGCTTAATGTTGTGAGAAAGCTTGATTTGAACAAGTTACATTGGCACTATCAGAATGCATATTATGTGTGGGTGTGTACTTGAGGAATGCGAATTTCCGAATTTACAGAACAGATGAAAAATTTGTATTCTTCTTGTACTAAAACTGTTACCAATGAATTTATAGTACTCAAGGAATGGGATTGGGAGGCAAGAGGAGAGATACAAGATATTGAAGACAAACTGCCTCACTACCTTACAATGGACCTACGGCATACTGGGGGTCATAATTTTTTAAAATAAATTAGCATCATTTATGTATATAGTATGCTAAGAAGCCATAGTTAAGATCTAAGCCTTGCTTTTTGTATGTGTTTGAGGGACCTGCCGTTTCATCAAACCAACATTGAGTTGACAGCACTTGCTGATATATAGGTAGAAATATATACACACATACAATATTACACAATATACTTATTTTTAGGAAAGAGATTTCAGTCTTCTAGTGAGTTGAATGTTCTCCAGTTTCATCTGCTCATGATCTGTGGTGATTCTATTCAAGTTGGCTTTCATCTTCTTGCTCTTCTCATTGTCAATCTGCAAGTAAAACTTAGATATATAGCATATTCGTACAGATTTGCTAATTAATCAATCCTCCTCCCACAATTACTGTTGGAAAGGAAGTCACTTGAGAGGAATGTGTGTGTGTGTGGGGGTGGGGTGGGAGAATGGCTCGCAATCGCAAGTGATTTTGTCTCTGTCTGGCATTTCTGGAAAGCCTTCTGCTGATGGCACCTACCATGTATACATATGCCTAGTTGGAAACACCTTTACCTATTAAAAAGTTAGGCACTCCTAGATGGTTGGGTTTTGTTGTAAATATATATATAGTTTGATGTAGCTTTCGTTTGCTTCAATTGAGCTGATCATTCTACCAAACATGCTGTAGCTATTATGTGCATCCGGATAAAATATCGAGACATCACTGCTGGAGGGCGGAGTTTCAGTTGGAGGGGAAGCTTCTACATGTATAACCTGTGCTATGTGGTGACAACTGGAAAGGTGGGCTCTATTTAGGTAAACACAGGACACTGGTATAATTGTTATGTGCCATTTGCAGTATCACGTGAGTACATGTGTGAGTACATGTGTGAGTACATGTGTCGCACACTGTGATGTGAGTACATGTGTGAGCACATGTGTCGCACACTGTGATGTGAGTACATGTGTGAGTACATGTGTCGCACACTGTGATGTGAGTACATGTGTGAGTACATGTGTCGCACACTGTGATGTGAGTACATGTGTGAGTACATGTGTCGCACACTGTGATGTGAGTACATGTGTGAGTACATGTGTCGCACACTGTGATGTGAGTACATGTGTGAGTACATGTGTCGCACACTGTGATGTGAGTACATGTGTGAGTACATGTGTCGCACACTGTGATGTGAGTACATGTGTGAGTACATGTGTCGCACACTGTGATGTGAGTACATGTGTCGCACACTGTGATGTGAGTACATGTGTGAGTACATGTGTCGCACACTGTGATGTGAGTACATGTGTCGCACACTGTGATGTGAGTACATGTGTCGCACACTGTGATGTGAGTACATGTGTGAGTACATGTGTCGCACACTGTGATGTGAGTACATGTGTCACACACTGTGATGTGAGTACATGTGTGAGTACATGTGTCGCACACTATGATGTGACAGGCACGTAATCCCACCTGTTCTTCCAGGTCTCTCTGCTCTCTCTTGACCTGTCCAGTTTCCTCAATGGCTGAGATCACCAGAGTACAGTTCTAAAAGGGGAAAACAATGTCAACGTTACTCTCATCAGTCACTCTCACCACGTCACTCTCACCACATCACTCTCACCACGTCACTCTCACCACATCACTCTCACCACGTCACTCACCACATCACTCCCTCTCACCACGTCACTCACCACGTCACTCTCACCACATCACTCTCACCACATCACTCTCACCACGTCACTCTCACCACATCACTCCCATCACATCACTCTCACCACGTCACTCTCACCACATCACTCTCACCACGTCACTCTCACCACGTCACTCTCACCACATCACATCACATCACTCTTACCACGTCACTCTCACCACATCACTCTCACCACGTCACTCTCACCACATCACTCACCACATCACTCTCACCAGTCTCTCTCATCACTCACCACATCACTCTCACCACATCACTCCCATCACATCACTCTCACCACGTCACTATCACCACATCACTCTCATCACATCACATCACTCTTACCATGTCACTCTCACCACGTCACTCTCGCCACATCACTCTCATCACATCACATCACTCTTACCACGTCACTCTCACCACATCACTCTCACCACGTCACTCTCACCACGTCACTCTCACCACATCACTCTCATCACATCACATCACTCTCACCATGTCACTCTCACCACGTCACTCTCACCACATCATTTTCAGTCTTTAGTTACACAACTCAGCAAGCAGTGAACGACAGAGCTATTAGAGAAGGGTTCAAAGTGCACTGCACCAGCAACTACCATAATTATGTAACAGGCGGATAAGCCAATCAATTATGAGTTGGGGGGAGGCGGGGGCACGCACCATATGGCTTAGAGGATTAAAGAATGTGTATATATATATATATATATTAAAGAATGTGTATATATATATATATATATATTAAAGAATGTGTATATATATATATATATATTAAAGAATGTGTATATATATATATATATATTAAAGAATGTGTATATATATATATATATATATTAAAGAATGTGTATATATATATATATATATTAAAGAATGTGTATATATATATATATATATTAAAGAATGTGTATATATATATATATATATTAAAGAATGTGTATATATATATATATATTAAAGAATGTGTATATATATATATATATTAAAGAATGTGTATATATATATATATATATATTAAAGAATGTGTATATATATATATATATATTAAAGAATGTGTATATATATATATATATATTAAAGAATGTGTATATATATATATATATATTAAAGAATGTGTATATATATATATATATATTAAAGAATGTGTATATATATATATATATATTAAAGAATGTGTATATATATATATATATATTAAAGAATGTGTATATATATATATATATATTAAAGAATGTGTATATATATATATGAGCTGCCAAAGTGAATGGCTGCACTTCTGATTCTCATTCATGTAACTTTTCATGGAAATCTGCTGCCTTCTCTCTTAGCAGTGGTCCACTGACTGCAGTGCCTTCCTCCCTTTTCTGAATGAACCAGACATAAGCAGCACTTCCAAGCTGGTTGCCTTTAGCAAGACTATCAAGGGTGCTTGCAAACTCTCGAAGCTTGGCTCCATTCCTTCAGATACGTTGTCTTTCCAATGCCTCACTCGGCCAGTTCGGGTGGTTTCTTTGGTAACTATATATGACTCAATAGACAAAACTACGCTCGTCCAGCTTTCACGTGCAAATCTCTATCCTGCCCCACCCAACTAATTTTCCAGTGGACGATCATTACCATGTTGTATTATTTTACCGAGCTCGAATCAACCCAGCGTTTGGATAATCAATGGATACGCGAAGGCATACTGTACAATGGCTTATGTAGATTTAACAATTATTAAAACAGTCTGTCACACGGGTACCTTATCATTCCAATTATTGCACACCTAAACTGCATATGCACACAACAAAGGCCGACATTACTTGTGGTGTCCCTAATGCTTGCAGACATTATGAGAGAGACTTATCCCTAATGCTTGCAGACATTATGATAGAGACTTATCCCTAATGCTTGCAGACATTATGATAGAGACTTGTCCCTAATGCTTGCAGACATTATGAGAGAGACTTGTCCCTAATGCTTGCAGACATTATGATAGAGAGACTTGTCCCTAATGCTTGCAGACATTATGATAGAGACTTGTCCCTAATGCTTGCAGACATTATGATAGAGAGACTTGTCCCTAATGCTTGCAGATATTATGATAGAGACTTGTCCCTAATGCTTGTAGACATTATGATAGACTTGTCCCTAATGTCAAGCATTATGGTAGAGACTTGTCCCTAATGCTTGTAGACATTATGATAGAGACTTATCCCTAATGCTTGCAGACATTATGATAGACTTAGACTTGTCCCTAATGCTTGTAGACATTATGATAGACTTAGACTTATCCCTAATGCTTGTAGACATTATGATAGACTTATCCCTAATGCTTGCAGACATTATGATAGACTTAGACTTGTCCCTAATGCTTGTAGACATTATGATAGACTTATCCCTAATGCTTGTAGACATTATGATAGAGACTTGTCCCTAATGCTTGCAGACATTATGATAGAGACTTATCCCTAATGCTTGTAGACATTATGATAGACTTATCCCTAATGCTTGCAGACATTATGATAGAGAGGCTTGTCCCTAATTCTTGCATCAATTTGCAGACATGATAGAGAGACTTGTCCCTAATGCTTGCCGACATTATGATAGAGAGACTTGTCCCTAATGCTTGCAATTTGCAGACATGATAGAGAGGCTTGTCCCTAATGCTTGCAGACATTATGATAGAGAGACTTGTCCTAATGCTTGCATCAATTTGCTGACATTATGATAGAGAGACTTGTCCCTAATGCTTGCATCAATTTGCAGACATGATAAGACTTGTCTCTAATGCTTGCCGACATTATGATAGAGAGACTTGTCCCTAATGCTTGCATCAATTTACAGACATGATAGAGAGACTTGTCGCTGACATTATGATAGAGAGACTTGTCCCTAATGCTTGCATCAATTTGCAGACAAGATAAGACTTGTCCCTAATGCTTGCCGACATTATGATAGACTTATCCCTAATGCTTGTAGACATTATGATAGAGACTTGTCCCTAATGCTTGCAGACATTATGATAGAGAGACTTGTCCCTAATGCTTGCATCAATTTGCAGACATGATAGAGAGACTTGTCTCTAATGCTTGCTGACATTATGATAGAGAGGCTTGTCCCTAATTCTTGCATCAATTTGCAGACATGATAGAGAGACTTGTCCCTAATGCTTGCCGACATTATGATAGAGAGACTTGTCCCTAATGCTTGCAATTTGCAGACATGATAGAGAGGCTTGTCCCTAATGCTTGCAGACATTATGATAGAGAGACTTGTCCTAATGCTTGCATCAATTTGCTGACATTATGATAGAGAGACTTGTCCCTAATGCTTGCATCAATTTGCAGACATGATAAGACTTGTCTCTAATGCTTGCCGACATTATGATAGAGAGACTTGTCCCTAATGCTTGCATCAATTTACAGACATGATAGAGAGACTTGTCGCTGACATTATGATAGAGAGACTTGTCCCTAATGCTTGCATCAATTTGCAGACAAGATAAGACTTGTCCCTAATGCTTGCCGACATTATGATAGAGAGGCTTGTGGTGTCCCTAATGCTTGCTTTGATAAACCACTAAATGACATGAGACAAACTCACTCAATCACCACCTACTTCTCTCAGACCAGCCAGCAGCTTGTAAGCGTTCCTCCTGGCATCGTCTTTCCGTGCGTCCTTATAGACTTGCTCATCTGTGACGGTGAAGATCCTGTCAAGCTTGCCAGTGAGTTGGTTGAGCTCTTTCTGTACCATCCTCATGTCTCCTAGGATCTTCCCTATGTCTTCCTTCTGCTTCCTGATATTCATGACGATCTCCATCATCCTAGACGTGTAGGATACACGGCTCAGGTCTTTGCTCATCCGCTCATACTCTCCAACTAGCTGCTTGTGTAGGTCGTCTTTGTGTCTCGTCTCGTCCGCCACTTGTTTCATACGTTCCCGCATGACACGTATTTCCTCCAGAAGCTTCTCGGTCTCAGACTCGCGGTTTTCGCTCTCTTCCTTGGCCTGCCGGTATTGGTCCAGCAGAGGTGCTCGAATCTCCTCCCACTTGAGTGCCAACTTGGCCAGACGATCAGCACTAGACTGGATCAGAGCCTGCCGAGGAAGGAGGGGACACAACACAAACCACACCTCAAAACTCACACCTCACACATGGAGACAAACACACAGACAGACCTGTAGCTTGGTAATGTTCTCTTCTGCATTAGGCAGAAGATCGTAGGTTTGCTTCTTCAGTTTGTAAGCCTCCTTCTCTTCCTTGTTGGCACTCTCTCTTTGTGCCTGGAGCTCTGACATTTGGTGCATGCCTGTCACATACTTTTTCATGTTCATCTCCAGCTTCTCCAGCTGTGAGGTGAAGTCCGCCAGCTGCTCCTGGAGACCCGTTAACTCTTCATCACGACGCTGTTGTAGCTCCTTTAGAGGGAGAGAGTTATTGATGATGGGGGAGAGTATGAAATTTAGGAAGGGTGTAGGGAAGGAAGGGAGATGCCACAAAGTAGAAGAGAGGATATGGCAGAGAGAAGAGGAAGAAGAACAGGAGAGGCAGTGTACAATGCTTACTTCTTCAGAAGTTTCCTCCATTTGGAGCCCTTCATTTTCCTGCAGTGTTTAAAAATCAGTCACTCGGAATGAAAATGGAGATAATTACTAGTAATACCTTAGCAAACTGGAGCTTCTCCGCATGTTGGAACCGACTCCTAGTGTCGTGGTTAATATCGGCTTTACCTGCAAGTACACACACCAGGATACTACAGACTTTCCCTCATTCATTCACTCCCCTTCCCCTCACTTCACTCCCCCTCATTCATTCACACCCCTTCCCCTCACTACACTCCCCCCTCATTCATTCACACCCTTCCCCTCATCATTCACTCCCCTTCCCCTCATTTCACTCCCTTCCCCTCACTTCACTCCCCCCTCATTCATTCACACCCCTTCCCCTCATCATTCACACCCCTCCCCCTCATCATTCACACCCTTTCCCCTCATTCATTCACACCCCTTCCCCTAATTTCACTCCCCTTCCCCTCATTCATTCACACTCCTTCCTCTCATTCATTCACCCCCCTCCCCATTTCACACCCCTTCCCCTCATTTACCCTTATTCATTCACACTTCCTCTCATTTATTCACTCCCCCATTTCTCCTTCTTCCTAACTACACTATCTCATTATCTTGATCTCATCTCCACCACTCCCCCACGATATACCCCCAAATGAGTCCAGGATTATCTGTAGGTCTGCTTCAAGGCCTAGTCCTCCGAGCGAAGCTTGTCCTTTCTGGACACTGTTACGAAGCTGGTCCACAATCTTCTTCCGTAGCCTCTGTTTCTTTCGAGCTCGATAATCCTTACAGAATTACGAAAGAAGATTCACAGATATGAATATAAATGATGCCCACATCACATTCTATTATTACACACACAGCACACATTTTATGTACAAAAACACATCATGGGACATGATAATAAACTCCTTCATTCACAAGAGACAGGTCATGTACAAACATATGCATCTCCATGAACACGCGCTATACACACGCACTCTATGAATGAATGAACTTACACTGGAACTGCAGGTTAAGATCGTTGCAGTTACAAACCATCCTAGTTAGTCATCTTTATGGTATCGCGCTGTTAAGTGCTGGTCTCAATGTCATTGAAGAAAGGTTGCATGTTAGCTGCACCACCCAATACCAGTTACATGCATGCACACCTCCCAATACCAGTTACTTGCATGCATGTTAGCTGCACCTCCCAATACCAGTTACTTGCATGCACACCTCCCAATACCAGTTACTTGCATGCATGTTAGCTGCACCTCCCAATACCAGTTACTTGCATGCACACCTCCCAATACCAGTTACTTGCATGCATGTTAGCTGCACCTCCCAATACCAGTTACTTGCATGCATGTTAGATGTACCTCCCAATACCAGTTACTTGCATGCATGTTAGATGCACCTCCCAATACCAGTTACTTGCATGCATGTTAGCTGCACCTCCCAATACCAGTTACATGCATGCATGTTAGCTGCACCTCCCAATACCAGTTACTTGCATGCATGTTAGCTGCACCTCCCAATACCAGTTACTTGCATGCATGTTAGCTACACCGGCCAATACCAGTTACTTGCATGCATGTTAGCTGCACCTCCCAATACCAGTTACATGCATGCATGTTAGCTGCACCTCCCAATACCAGTTACTTGCATGCATGTTAGCTGCACCTCCCAATACCAGTTACTTGCATGCATGTTAGCTGCACCTCCCAATACCAGTTACATGCATGCATGTTAGCTGGCAACGTATTTCAACAAACCATTGAAGCAAGAATTTTACTAGTTTGACCACGTCTATCAATTGTCTATAATTGCCCATAAAGCTTTATGCTGCTTATTAGCAGGAGACTTCTAGCCCCAGGACTTTCAACCCTTTTCCGAGTTTCCTAGTAGCGCAGGTAACTCCTCCAGGGTCTACGAAGTTCCAAACACTTTCCAACGCACCCAACGATTATACATCTGGTTTGTGAAGAAGGCTAATAGAGAGCAGGTCACAAGAATTGTTCTCATCTTGGGCTTCTCTCCATGAAGGATGTCCAAATAGTTCTGTAGACAAACACGCTTTGAGGAGTAAGGTTGAACACAAAGCAAGATTGAAAGACCACCACTAGTTCCTAGTCAGCTCGCCTCGAGAGATTCGCTCCTTTGTAATTTGTCTCAAGAAACTGGGTCTTTCTTAGTCCAGGTTCGAGAGATTCGCTCCTTCAACTAGCTCGCAAGATTAGATCCTTAGTTCTCAATCTAAAATAATTGTGAACAGTAATTGTTTAATTTTTCTGAGAGCAATAGTGACTAGTAATTGCATATTCACAGCTAGGCCCTGTATTCACACAGCTAGGCGCCTGTATTCACAGCTAGGGGCCTGTATTCACAGCTAGGTGCCTGTATTCACAGCTAGGGGCCTGTATTCGCAGCTAGGTGCCTGTATTCACAGCTAGGCGCCTGTATTCACAGCTAGGCGCCTGTATTCGCACTGTATTCACAGCTAGGCGCCTGTATTCGCAGCTAGGCGCCTGTATTCGCAGCTAGGGGCCTGTATTCGCAGCTAGGGGCCTATATTCACAGCTAGGGGCCTGTATTCACAGCTAGGTGCCTGTATTCACAGCTAGGGGCCTGTATTCGCAGCTAGGTGCCTGTATTCACAGCTAGGCGCCTGTATTCACAGCTAGGCGCCTGTATTCGCACTGTATTCACAGCTAGGCGCCTGTATTCACAGCTAGGCGCCTGTATTCGCAGCTAGGCGCCTGTATTCGCAGCTAGGGGCCTGTATTCGCAGCTAGGGGCCTATATTCACAGCTAGGGGCCTGTATTCGCAGCTAGGGGCCTGTATTCACAGCTAGGGGCCTGTATTCGCAGCTAGGGGCCTGTATTCACAGCTAGGGGCCTGTATTCACAGCTAGGTGCCTGTATTCACAGCTAGGGGCCTGTATCCACAGCTAGGTGCCTGTATTCACAGCTAGGTGCCTGTATTCGCAGCTAGGTGCCTGTATTCGCAGCTATGTGCCTGTATTCGCAGCTAGGCGCCTGTATTCGCAGCTAGGTGCCTGTATTCACAGCTATAGGGGCCTGTATTCACAGCTAGGGGCCTGTATTCACAGCTAGGGGCCTGTATTCGCAGCTAGGGGCCTGTATTCGCAGCTAGGGGCTTCGCAGCTAGGGGCCTGTATTTACAGCTAGGGGCCTGTATTCACAGCTAGGGGCCTGTATTCGCAGCTAGGTGCCTGTGTATTCACAGCTAGGTGCCTGTATTCGCAGCTAGGTGCCTGTATTCGCAGCTAGGTGCCTGTATTCGCAGCTAGGGGCCTGTATTCGCAGCTAGGGGCCTGTATTCACAGCTAGGAGCCTGTATTCACAGCTAGGGGCCTGTATTCGCAGCTATGTGCCTGTATTCACAGCTAGGTGCCTGTATTCGCAGCTAGGTGCCTGTATTCGCAGCTAGGTGCCTGTATTCGTAGCTAAGCCCTGTATTCGCAGCTAGGTGTCTGTATTCGTAGCTAGGCCCTGTATTCACAGCTAGGTGCCTGTATTCGCAGCTAGGTGCCTGTATTCGCAACTAGGCGCCTGTATTCGCAGCTAGGTACCTGTATTCGTAGCTAAGCCCTGTATTCGCAGCTAGGTGCCTGTATTCGTAGCTAGGCCCTGTATTCGCAGTGTATTCGCAGCTAGGCGTGTTTCCTAGCAGGTTGTGGCTTTACCTGCACTAAACCTAAACAACCTGAGTTCAGAGTACATGGTGCCTATTAAACACCCCCCCCCCCCCCCCCCCCCCCCCCCCCACACACACACACACACTTATGAACATACAAACAAGCATGCATGGACACACACACTTCTTGTACGCATACTTCTTTGGAAAGTCTCGATGCAAGTCCGAACTGGTTCCATTCATGCTCCCACTCTTGCTGGGCTGCAAACTCACTGGCATTCTTCTCCAAGAGTGAGGATATGAGTCCGCACTTCCTCCACAGCTGAGAGCCCACACTGGGCAAGTGGCGGGAGTAGTAATGCTTCACGTCTAGCACAATAAACAGACGATGTCAAAAGTGTAAAGGGTCAACAACCTTAAAACCATAATTGTTAACACTGCTGACCTTTGGGGAGCCTCAGTTTAAGGTCGCCAGTTCCCTGAGGAGCTCGAAGGTCAGCTGCTCTATATTTGTGTATACCATCCATACCCTACAATTACAAAATGTTAACAATACATATACACATGAACACAACATATAATTCCTGTCTGAACATTGCATCTCCAAATGCAAGGCTGGTTGAACACAAATCGTATCTGAACATCACATCTCCAAATGCAAGGCTGATTGAACACAACATATAATTCCTGTCTGAACATCACATCTCCAAATGCAAGGCTGGTTGAACACAAATATAATTCCTGTCTGAACATTGCGTCTCCAAATGCAAGGCTGGTTGAACACAACATATAATTCCTGTCTGAACATTGCATCTCCAATTGCAAGGCTGATTGAACACTGTAGATGCAGCTGCAAACTTGGACTTGGTCACAAAAATGAAGCCTTAAAGAGCTCAACGCCTGTTGTTTTCGTACACATGCCCAGTAAACTGTTGTAACAATATAAAATATTAATAGAACATTAATTTCGGCTTAATAGGGAAAGGGGTGTGGTTAGGGGAGGGGTCAGAAAATGCGATTATTATTTTTTGATTTTTAAATGGCTGAAAATCTCAATCGCCATAATGAATGATCTCTTTCTGGTCATTTCTTTCCTGCATTTCTGCAAGTCCTTCAGTAGAGGGGAAAAAGAAGAAAAAATGCCCGACACTGCTTGCTTGGAATCATGCTGAGTCTCTTCCTTCTTGGCATCTCTTCCTTCTTGAGAAAGAAGGTGGTCCTAGATATATTTCTTAGCTGTAAATTTTGTCGTAGACATAGCACGATGTAGGATACATAGCTTTTGTTTGCTTACCTCAATGGAGCTGATTCTTATGCCAAAATGCAGCTTATTGTATTTGCATTTTAAAAAATGTAACCTTGAAAAAAGTCATAGTCATTGGTTACAATATCAAGGTGGCAGTCAATCAATTGACAACCTTAAGCACGTATAAAACAATGAAGTCTTTAACAAAATTGAATACCAGATTTCTTTACCTCCATGTATCCAAGAGAATGCTGAGTCATTATAAAAATAATCAGAAATAAAAATAAACAAATTAAAAAAGAAAGTTCATCGAAACTGCCTAACATCTCGTATAGGCATTTACTGTTGCTTCTTTGAAGCATTTCTACTGAGGAAGGACGCACAGATACCTTTGCTTACTGGAAACCATTCTTAGTCCGTTTGCCATTGAGAAAGGAGGCACTCATGGATGAATTTCTTTGCTGTCAGTTTTGCTGTATGCAACGCATGACATAGTGCTATGTGCTTTTGTTTGGTTACCACCAAGGAGCTCAGCTGCATTCTAATAATAGAAACCACCCACAAATTAATTGGGGTGAGAGGTTAATTGGTGACAAAGCTGTGAACAAGCTAGTCACTATTCACATTTGTGTGTATAACAGAACGTGTCTACACTAGAACAATTGTTTTCTCATTCTCTCTCCACAAAGCAAGTAAATGGAAAATAATGCAAATAAAATATTAACATGTTGTCTATACCTCCAGCCACCACTCATGGCCTTTCCAAGCTGTGGAGTTCCTCTTGCAGAAGGACGGAGTCCATGGCGAAGTGAGACACAGTTCCAGCTCAGCTGCAATCGTGCGTCCCAGCATGATTCCTGCGCCTGCAGGTTCGTCCGAAGTTTGTGTGTTATCCTTTGGTAGCTTTTCAATTAGGAACATGAGCAGTTTCCGCCATTCCTTTACGCTGGAGTAAAGGAACGTCTGATAGCCAATCTCTCCCGGATAGCCAAGTCCCTGCATGCAACGATGAAGAGATTAAAATAGGTAATGACTCTATTTAATCACGTGTGATCAAGGGTTCCAAGGGAATGAAAATCAGGTGTAATGTCGGGCATGTTTGTTTCCCCCCCTTAATAACAAGCGTGTGATCTCAAATTTTCTCAATCAAAGAGGGTAATTCACAACTTGGTATGTATAAATGTATGTCACACTTAGTACTACCGATCTTATGTGTTTTATGAAGTGTTATGCTGTCATAGCAGTCGAAGTTTTCTCATATTTAGACTCCACCATCCACTTGCTTATCGTACAGAAGATGGGTAAGGATGAAAAGGTGCCATTGCTGTTAGGGAAAGCTGGGGAGGGAGTAAGTGATACTGTAATGGAGGAGGTGGGCGAGTGTGTCATGTATTGGGTAGGGAAATGGTGGCAGAGGAGAAAAGAACTGTTGTATGGCGAACTGATGAATGATCTTTAGTCCCCTTCCCTCCCCACTCTTTGAGCAGCGGGACACTTTTAGCTATTATTATTAATTAAGTACTGTTGGTAATACAGACTGTCATTAGTGTTAGTTGCTATTATATAAATTCACACTGTGTTGTAGTATATTATGTTGTGGCCTCAGCAGTATCAAGATTTACTTGAACGGTGTTAGCCAGGTTGGTGCACATGCGATAACGAGCAGACATAGCATCTGGAAGGAGCTTTGAGCTCTGGAACTCTGGATTAATGAGCTGCAGGCATAGCACAGACGCTTCCACCGTCTCAGACGGTGTGAACTCTTGAAGACTGTTCACATCTTCCTCAAATTGGCTGGAGGAAAGGGGAAAAAACAACAGAGGTGACTAGTACAATTAGCTAACTTTCCTAGCTCATTACCATCCAATGTCTTTTAGAGTTTCAATGATAATGTTGTCTACTTCCTCCATATTACTATTCTGTATTTATCTCTGCTGACGAGAAGTCGCGATCTCCGCACTGAGCCACACCCACACCGGTCACATGATAAAAACGACGCATAAGTGAAAGGTTGAACCTCTCCACGTGTTAGCTATAAGATGGTGAACACCAAAGGACATCGTCGTGGTACTAGGTACCTGTTTTCCAGGTCCTTTAGGCGTCATGGTAGGTGCCCCTACTTGTAATTGAAATCTTACAGATAAGAAAACGTGAACTGTTCTGCTATGTTTTGATATCCCTCGCTGTGAACAGGAGTGGAGCATTTGTCCACTTACATGAAAGTGTATAAAGTGGGAGACATTGTAGATGTAAAGGTGAGAAGCTTGATATTTTTAATATATGATTCTTATGTGCAGGTCTTGTGTATTGTAGGGGAATGGTGCCTTTCAAAAAGGTATGCCGTACAAGTTTTATCATGGGAAAACTGGTCGTATCTATAATGTGACGAAGAGAGCTGTTGGTGTCATTGTAAACAAGCAGCTCAGGTAAAATAGTACTTATTCATGTCGGTCTCAAGTGCCTTTTATATAGCTTCCTTTTTTTATTTTTCATAGGAATAAAATTCTTCCGAAGCGCATCAACCTTCGTATCGAGCACATCAAGCATTCTCGATGCCAGGAAGATTTCCTGCGTAGGGTGAAAGATAATGAAGAGAAGAAGCGTATTGGCCGGGAGAATAAGGTATCCGTGTGCTGCAAGCGACTGCCGGCTCAACCCAGTAAGGGTCATTATGTCAAGACAAAAGGAAAGAGTCCAGAAGATATTGAAATTATCCCATATGAATTTGTGGCATAAACATTGTTTTTATATTGGCATGTATTATTGTAAATATCAACATGATTTATTGATAAGAGAAAGATTGCATTTTATGTGAAAGTGGGTTTGTTATTCCTTGGCTATATACTACGTAGCATGAAAACATAACTATAAACCCTTTACCTATTACTTGGAAAGCGGATGAAACTTGAACGCGCATACACGTGGACAGGCATGGAAAAGAGAAGGTCGAAGGAGGCCGACTGCCTCGTTGAAGATAGCGAGATAGGTTTCGTGATAGACACAGATGGAGCAGTCGCTATTGAGCCTCCTAGGTATGACCATGTACCCGCTAATAGTTTAACGAAAGAGAAGGACGAAATAGAGCAAAAGCTGGAGGAGATCCTTTTCGGCAAGCAGCCATTCGTCCAAGCAGTAGGGAAGGAAGAGAAGAGCTATTATAGAAATCTAAACTCTGAGAGTGAACCAGAAGAGGTGAAGTGATGTTGATAGTAGTGTTTTAAAGCGGTGTTGTTGTCCATATTTTGGTTAATTCTTGACAAGAGCCTTTTACAGCTGCTGTGTTAGTACTTTATTCAATTTGTGATGTCATTTTTTGTGTGTGATAATCACTAGAGTGACAGCGAGTGGGTAAAAGGAGAACCAACGCAGGAGTTGTCCAAGAGTGTGGCTGCAGGAAGAAGACCAGCTTGGCAGGATGAAGATGATGAAACAATTAGGTGTGTGTCCATACATCTATTGGGGGGCATGGTTTTAATAGTCTACTTCTTTTGTAGTTTCATGATCAGTTGTTTGGGTCAGCATGCACCTGGAAACAATAGCCGTGCTCCATGTGTTATTACACTGTTGCAGTCGATCAAAAACAGCTGCAATGATATGGACTGCCTTAGTCAGTATCTGTTGTGTAATCTTCGGTGATTTTTCTTGATGCGATGTTACGTGCTCTAAACTAATATAGCTCCTCTAAACTAGTATAGCTCGTCTAACCTGGCTAAAAAGTAAGATGTAGCTTTTGTACTTCGTTAAAGGACATTTTTGTTATATAATAAAGATGTCTGGCCTTCCTTTTGGGACACTTCTTCGTGATCAATTCATTCCTGCGTGAAGGGGTGAGTTCGTAAATGTTCCAACCCTTGCAGTGTGGACATTGCTGCTCATGCAAGGACAAAGAAACTCAGGCGGACAGTTGATGAGACTGTAATCTCAGGAGCTTCCTACGCCAAGAGGCTCAGGACCCAGTAAGTTGCTTCCAGATATTATTTGTCCATAATTACAAGCTGTTAATTAAGATATATTTATAAGATACGAGAAGTTGTTGGGCCAGCCGGAATGGGCAGTGCGGACTTCTAAACCTAAGAAGCAACGTCGGACAGTAAGCGATACGGACGACTCCAGTGACGAGGAAGAAGGTATGCTCCAAAGAACTGGTGACCTGCTGAAGGTTCGCAGTGAGCATCTTCCCAAGGGCATGCTGGACTTGAAACGGATGAAAGATGCCAATGGCGCCAAGCGAGCTAAGGCGGTAGTGAGGGCAGTAGAGTTCCACCCTACGGCTAATGTGATCTTGGTGGCTGGTTTTCACAAGACACTAGACCTGTTCCAAGTGGACGGACAGACTAATCCAAAACTCCAGAGCATCCACGTGCAAGGCTTTCCCATCTCGACTGCTCATTTCACACAAGATGGCACTGAAGTGGTGCTGGCCGGACGCAAGAAAAGGTTCTTTGTATATGATATGATAGCAGGAAAAGTCACTCCTATATTTGGGATCAGAGGTAATGAGAGGTAATGCTCTAGCCTCTGCAATAATACTGCAAAAATGCTGTTCTTGACTGCAGGTCGTGATGAAAGGTACTTTGATAGATTTGTGGTATCCCCTGACAACCAATATCTTGTGTTTCTAGGAAAGAATGGCTACATGCTGCTAGTGTCTAATAAGGTTAGAGTTGAACTGTTCGATGAAAGTTAAATGTTGTGATCGAATGTGTACAGGTTAACTTGAGTGCCTTAATACTTGTAGTGTATTCTAGTGCAGCATAAAGAATCGGCTTTGTTAACTTGGACCTTCTACATATTGTGACGCCATTGGATATTTGTGCATGTAGTCAATAATTCACTTCTTAATTAACCCTTTCACCTACATAGTGACTAAAATTACAAGATAGCCTTAAAACGTTTAACGATAAAATTTTGAAAAGGATTATGTAATGAGAGCATGCCCATGTTACGGCTCAATTGAGTATCGTAAGTGTGCCATCAAATTTCACATGTGTCCTTGTAAAAGTTATTACAAATCATAGAATTAAGTGCTTGAATTAAGTGCTTGAACGTTGATTGTTTCATAAGAAGTGGACACAACTGTGTGGGGCTGATACCCAATAGCACAAGAATGCAACAAGTTTTGCAGCATCGCGATGACATCATGAGCATTGTTAGATCACATCTCTCTAATCGTTGATCTAGCCCCAGCTGACCCCTAACCCTAGCTGCCCTCTAACCCAGTAATCGTGCCAATAAAAGGGTTTTAGTCGTACTAGAATTCTAACATGATGCCAAAGAAAGAAATAGTTTTCTTGGCATTATGACGTCCTAAAAATAAATAAATATTGGCAAGTGCGTGCTTTAAAATGGCAGACAAGAAGATGAACAAGCTTCTATCTCTGGCTAAAATTCACTTTGGCAGCTTCTTAATATCATAAGCAATGATTTGGGCCAAATTTAACCCCCAAAACACTTCATGCATACTTGGAATCCTTCACGAAGGTAGTAAAGAGGCAGTTTCCCAACAGTGAAATTCATCTTTGGGATATTTTATTTATGTATGTCTACTTTTTACTACACATAACTTGCGTGCAACTCCATTCATCATAATTTTAGTTTCCAAACCGTCCGACATTGCAATAACCTAGGGCTAGGGCTAGGGCTAGGGCTTAATCTGTTTATCGATTCAGCACTAATCCATTTCTCTTCAGCTAAACATCTGAGAATTGGTAAAGATCATCAGAGCGATCTCGAGTCGTGTGATAATAATTTCTGGGTACATGTAGCAAGCAACCACTATGCTCTTTCCAGTGATCTAGGATTAAGCTTAACAGCCTAGACCTTCAAAAAAACTATATATATGATGCATGTTTCTTGGGTATATATGATGCATGTTTCTTGGGTATATATGGTGCATGTTTCTTGGGTGTATATGATGCATGTTTCTTGGGTGTATATGATGCATGTTTCTTGGGTGTATATGATGCATGTTTCTTGGGTGTATATGATGCATGTTTCTTGGGTGTATATGATGCATGTTTCTTGGGTGTATATGATGCATGTTTCTTTGGGTGTATATGATGCATGTTTCTTGGGTGTATATGATGCATGTTTCTTGAGTGTATATGGTGCATGTTTCTTGGGTGTATATGATGCATGTTTCTTGGGTGTATATGATGCATGTTTCTTGGGTGTATATGGTGCATGTTTCTTGGGTGTATATGATGCATGTTTCTTGGGTGTATATGGTGCATGTTTCTTGGGTGTATATGGTGCATGTTTCTTGGGTGTATATGATGCATGTTTCTTGGGTGTATATGATGCATGTTTCTTGGGTGTATATGATGCATGTTTCTTGGGGGTATATGATGCATGTTTCTTGGGTGTATATGATGCATGTTTCTTGGGTATATATGATGCATGTTTCTTGGGTATATATGGTGCATGTTTCTTGGGTGTATATGATGCATGTTTCTTGGGTGTATAATATGCATGTTTCTTGGGTGTATATGATGCATGTTTCTTGAGTGTATATGGTGCATGTTTCTTGGGTGTATATGATGCATGTTTCTTGGGTGTATATGATGCATGTTTCTTGGGTATATATGATGCATGTTTCTTGTATGTATATGATGCATGTTTCTTGGGTAAATATGAAGGCATGTCTGTGTAATAAAGGGTAATTGGTTAGTTCTGGTGATATGCTGACTAACTTCTTGCAGGTGGTACATTACTAAAATAACAAAACAAATAGAACCAACATTCTCAATGAACTCTGAACTCTGAGATTGAATTTGAAGGGGGGAAATGACAAGAAATGAAACCAGAATTAACAATGTAGACCACAAACAATAATAGGACCCTTTACCTATAAATTGTACTCTCAGCGAACTCTCAAGTTGTTGGCAGAAATCACAATGCCTCAATAATCAACTTGAACTTTACTTTCTCGATGTTTCAACAGATGCTGTGGCATTGCTAAGCCTTACTGTTATTGTTTAATTGGTGGTATATTTGTTGTTGAAGAGATCTGTAAATGTTTGTGGTCTATATTGGTTCATTTCCATAAAATTAATATATATATATAAAAGTATATATATAAGAGTAAATGAAAAAAAATCATGATTGGTTGGGTTTGCTGTAAAGTGACATCCATCTTTACTGCCAATATTTCCAAAGCCTTTGTGTAGGGTGAGCTTAGGGCACTCCTCGATGCATAGCAACTGTACGTGCTGCATATATGTCGTTTGATTATCTGCAGACAAAGCAGTGGGTGGGTGAGTTGAAGATGAATGGAGATGTGTTTGGCTTGTCATTCACTCCAGACAGTCGCTTCATGCTCTCAACTGGAAGTGAGTGTAAATTGCTCATGCCATTTAGCACTTACTTTGTTGTTGCTGTTTTTTTTTTGGTTTCTTTCATTGGAGGGCAGGAGGTGACGATGAATTTCCACATCTCCTCTCCCCCCTTCTCTATAATTTCACAACCCCTTATTCCTCCCCTTAACTCTTTCACCGCCAGCTTTAGCCCAACACCTTTTTTTAATTTATTTTTTTGGATTTCATAACTTTTTTGTAACCATTAAATTTTGAAACAAAGCATATCATTCGATTCCAAATTGAAAGAGCTATAACTTGGTATATGAATCAGCTCTACTATTGAAGCAGGCAAACAAATGTTACGCATCTCTATGTCTACAACAGTAAAAAAAAAAAGTCACTAACAACAGAGATCCATCCAGGAGCGACTTTTTTCCTCTACTCCGTAGGATTTTGATTGATAGCGAGTCAGCTTTCCACCGAAGAAGAGCCTTCAGAAGCTATCGGGATGGTCACAGTCAAGTAAAGTCATCTTTGTCAAAAAAATTAATATATTTTTGTTGCCGTGACCAGTTCGGAATCATGTGCTACCTGGAATTTTTCTTTGATTGTATTTTTAACGTTTAGAGCTATCTTTCGCGCACCCCCTGGTAAAAAATTAAATCTGTAGCTTGTTCGCATAATTTTTAATTAAGTTTTACGCGAGCAATGTCGAGTTTGCGCCTGTAGGCGCTTATGGTGGTGAGAGTGTTAAACACAGACTTAGTGTTGATAGTATTAATTGGCTACAGCTTTTGTGCATCAGGTGTTGTCTATACTGTAAACCCAGAAAAGTTGGCGACCGTTTTATTTAGCGTTTTTGATATCATGCACATTTTAGCGACCATTAATGTTAACGTTTTATAGCATGAAAAACAAGGTGAAATCCTTGTGAAAATAAGAACAGTACATTAATCATTAATAAAGTCCATTCATTAATTAAATCTTCATTTACGCACAAATCAAGTGGCTGCAACTCTCCTGTGCAGCTTGCAGGAACAAACACTTGGTGGATATTGTTGTCTTGAAGCTTTTTAAGAACAGAACTACAGCGATGAGCTGCAAACACATCGAATATTGCCAATGCAGGCTGATCGTCAGCCAAATCCAGTCTCGCTCTAGTAGTAGTGACATATGGAATGAATTGATAATTTGTTGGCTGCAGCTGTTGCTCCGTCGCCTTCTGGTAAACAAACTGAGCTACTGAGCTAGATCCACCAGCATTGCCTTTCAACCAACGAACAATCGACATAGCTGTATTGTAAGTTCGCAGTTGCTCGATCAAAACTCGAAAGCTCCTAATCAGCGACGACCTCGTGCTCTGCTGCCAGCTAGCACGCGCGCGTGAGTGTTTTTGAACTTTGTACTTATATTGCCACAAATGTTGGCTGCCTATTAACTTAGCGATTTTTTCCTCATCGCTAAATTCGCTAACATTAATGGCCCGCTAACTTTTCTGGGTTTACAGTATATACATGCACCAGGTAAGTTATACACAATATTCCTCCGAGTGAACTCTTCTCCCAGATATTCATCAATCACTGTCATTCATATTCATAGGCGAAGGTAAAGTGTATGTATGGGACATGGCGACACGGCAATGCATTCATTCCTTTGTCGACGAAGGATGCATCCATGGAACGCGAGTTGTAGTCTCTCCAGACCAGCGCTACGTGGTTTGTGGCTCAGATAGTGGAGTTGTCAACGTGTATGCAAGTGAGCAGTGCTTATCATCATCTGGAGCCAGCTCCACTCCGAAACCTCTCAAGGCCTTGATGAATCTAACAACAGGGATTGATTCAATATGCATCAACCCTACCAGGTGACTGTTGGTTTTCCTTGGGGCTAGGATGGTTTGCTATTGTCACTTGAATGCTTTCTGTTTAGTGAGTTGATGGTGGTGGCATCACAAAGGAAAAAAGATGCTTTGAGAGTGGTAAGATTTTGACTGCTATTTTATCAAACAGTGCTACAATACGTCTTCTTTTATCACAGCCATAACTTTCTGATATAGAGTAATCATTTCCCAAAGACCAACTATGTTGTCTAATCTGTTTTTTATTATTGTTAAGTAAGAATTGCTTGTCTTTCCAGGTTCACCTTCCTTCTCGAACGGTATTCTCAAACTGGCCATCCATTAAGTCTCCCTTGGACTATGTTTCAGCTGTAGACATCTCTCCTCACAGCAAGTACATGGCCATAGGCAATGCCAAAGGCAAAGTCTTGCTCTACAGGTATATAAGAATTTAAAGAAGTACTAATTCCAACTTTACGTCCCCCACATTGCACTATATGTTTGTAATCTTGTCCCACACATTGCACTATATGTTTGTAATCTTGTCCCCCACATTGCACTATGTTTGTAATCTTGTCCCCCACATTACACTATATGTTGTAATCTTGTCCCCCACATTGCACTATATGTTTGTAATCTTGTCCCCCACATTGCACTATGTTTGTAATCTTGTCCCCCACATTGCACTATATGTTTGTAATCTTGTCCCCCACATTGCACTATGTTTGTAATCTTGTCCCCCACATTGCACTATATGTTTGTAATCTTGTCCCCCACATTGCACTATAATTATGTTTGTAATCTTGTCCCCCACATTGCACTATATGTTTGTAATCTTGTCCCCCACATTGCACTATATGTTGTAATCTTGTCCCCCACATTGCACTATATGTTTGTAATCTTGTCCCCCACATTGCACTATATGTTTGTAATCTTGTCCCCCACATTGCACTATATGTTTGTAATCTTGTCCCCCACACTGCACTATATGTTTGTAATCTTGTCCCCCACATTGCACTATATGTTGTAATCTTGTCCCCCACATTGCACTATATGTTTGTAATCTTGTCCCCCACACTGCACTATATGTTTGTAATCTTGTCCCCCACATTGCACTATATGTTTGTAATCTTGTCCCCCACATTGCACTATATGTTTGTAATCTTATTGTTTAAGGCTAAACCAATACAGTCAGCCCACTGGGGAATGGTCTACTTCTTTCTCCACTACACTGTCTGCGACCTAAGAATGCTTGACCCTCTTCGCATCAAACTTATGCCTTTTTTTAACTGGCATGCACATTATTGGGATTTTTTTTGTTCTGCATGAGTCTGCTGACAATGCTACTGCATGACCTCCAATCTTGCGAGGTCACAAGTGAATTTTACGGTATTGTTCTGTTCGAGTCATTTTGTGTTAGGGCCATTGCTGTTATTTTACACTGTCTATTCTTGACACGGGGATGATGTCGAGTAATTGTTGCCCGGTGGACTGGAAGAGGAGTTTGCTGTGATTTGCATTAGATTGTAGAGTGGCGAAGGTGTTTGTGTAAGTGTTGGCGGTTGGGAGGGTTTGCTGAGGATAGGAGAGGATAGGATTTTGATGGAAGTGCAAGGAGGGTGTAGGAGTCAAGGTGTTCAGACCAGTGGTTGGTGTTTGTGGAGTGAGGAAGTAGGAGGAGAAGAATTCATATCTGGCCTTCCCGACGAGCAAGGCCTATGACGGGAAGGATGGGCTTTGGCACAAGTGGAGGAGAAAATTGTGAAGATATGTGAAGGACTGTAGTGATGTGGAGACGATGGTGGTAGTGAATGGAAGGTCGAGGTGGTTTGCTGTGGAGAAGAGACTTGGGCAGGGATGCACTTTATCTCCACTTATATTTATTTGATGGGAATTGCAGAGGAGGTGGAGTCAGCACAGATGGGAGTGGGTATGTAGGATGGTTGGGGGCGAGTCGTTCAGTAGCAGGAGTGGCAGTATATACTGGGTAAGGAAGATGGCGGTGTTGGAACAGCAGATTGGTGAAAGTAGTTGTAAATAAGTTAAGAGGATGAGAATCGGATCGTGGGAAGAATATGTGAGATCATGAGGAAATATGAGTTAAACAATGAGGTTGGGTGAGTATATATGCAAGTCGAAGATGATGGTGAGAAATGAGAAGAATTGGGAGGAAGATGTGGACAGCACTGAAGTTGTATATATAAATGGCAAAGAATGATGTAAGGGTGAAGAAGCATGTGGGGTCCATGCTGGGTCAGGAGGGTGTGAAGTTGCAGTTTAGACAGGATGCATCGGCTGGGGTTTTAGAGGATAAGAGGAATGGAATTATAGTGGAGCAGGGGGGGGAAGTGACACTTCTTGGTAATGTGTTGGTTGAGAGAACTGGATGAGGTGTGCAGAATGGTAGGGCTGGGCAGTGGCTGGATGAGAGATTTTTTTAAATATAGATGAAAACTTTTCAAGTGAGGGTGCTGCCCTGTTCAGTAAAACAGTGCCCGAGACTTGGACTGAAGGTTGAAGAGCTTTGACATAAAGTAGTGTCTTGACTATATACCAGATTATGAAAACAATAATTATAGCCATTTGAAGTTCAGGCTACAGAGCAATTTTCAAGGTTTAGTTCGGGCACTTTCTATAGAAAAGCAAAATGAATCTGGAAAAGTATGGTGGGTTGGTCATCAAAAATTGTAGCTAATGGACAAGAAAATGTCCTCTCCATTGCATCAGCATAGAAAGTTAACTATCCAGCTACATTACAAGTTCTCTCTGGCTTGTGTCCAAGCCTCATGCAAGTGCCTCCCCACCCTTTTCTCATGTTATGCAAGACTATATATAAAAGATAGAAAGGTTGGTAATACAAGTAAACATCACTTAGTCAAAGCATCTCTTGGTATATATGATTAGAAGAACCTTCAATTGCAACTCCATAACTGCTAAGAGACAGCTCTATCTATCACTATATAGTTCGCTCACATCTTTTGTATTGCTCCCCGATCTGGAGACATCAAATCGAGGATATTCTTGTGCTTGAAAAAGTCCAAAAATGAGCATCTAAATTCATTCTAAACGACTTCTCCGCAGATTACAAATCACGGCTTATTTATCTTCATATTCTTCAGCTATGTATTATTTCGAATTGTCTTTTTCATTAAAAGTTTGAAACATCCTACACAACACTTCTGTATCATTGCATTTGTCTCCTTCTCGAACTCCAACACTAGGTCTTCCTTTCACTATATACAGCACCAACTAATTCATCTAGACATTTATTTTAATCGTATTCCTCGCCTTTGGAATTCCAATCGATGAGATCCCCTCAACACCATCAAATTGCACATAACCAAATTCCTATGGACACACTTCCATCAGAACTTCGATCCAGTTGACTCATGTACCTACCACTATCAATGCCCCTGCAGTAAATGTTTAGCACAACTAACTTTAAGTCAACCATTAAATAAGACCTTGCCATTATGCCTTCAGTACATTCTTCACATTTTGTACTGTAAAATATTAATGAATGAATGGAAGGAAAAGAATGAATGAATAATATAGTTAAATAACCTTAATGAACTTCAAATTGTATTCTCTCGATGGACTAGAAACTCTAGCCTTCATCAAGAATTATTCCTGATGAAGGCTAGAGCATCTAGTCGAAACGTCGAGAAATGCAATTTGAAGTTGATTTAATGTTGCTATTGCTGAGCCTGTTAAGGCCATCACATATATAATACAGCACAGTGTGAAACTATTTAGTAACTAACCTAATAACAATCTATATTTTAAAAAGAAGTCAACAGTACTTAATTAATACAATTATCCACAATATTAAGTTACGAGTGTCCCGCTGCTCAGGAAGGGGGGGACAGGAGTGGACCAAAGATCATTCCTCAGCTGACCATACAACAATTCCTTTCTCCTCTGCCATCACTTCCCTACCCAATACATAACACACTCGCCCACCTCCTCCATCACTGCATCACTTACTCCCTCCACATCTTTCCCCAAAAGCAATGCCACCTTTCCATCCTTACTCACTCTTCTTAATTCATCCAGCCACTGTCTTGCCCCTGCAATTCTGCGTACCTCATCTATCAGAACCAGCCGATCCCTCTCAAATTCCCCGCATGTCACCAAGAAATGTTCCACATCCTCCCCGGCTCCACTATCACACATTATACACCTCTCATCCCTAACTATCCCACATCTCTTCTTATCCTCTAACAACCCAGCTGATGCAGTCCTCAGTCGAAATTGCAGCCGCACACCTTCCTGACCATGCATGGCCCTCACATACCTCTCCACCCCTGCACCATTCTTTGCCAATTTATAATAATTCAGCGTACTTTTCCCGTCTAGACAATACTAACTAAACTATAGACCTATATGTATGCATATCACTACGTAGAACCCTTTACCTTGACGATCCCTTACCATGCGCATGTCTATTCACATACAGTCAGTTCTGCATACATCTCTTACATGCAACTTGTTTTATTAATCCTGTTACATCCTTTGTTAAGAGACGGCGCAATGCGCTTGACTATGTATGCAGAACTCACTGATAGCGTCTTATAACTACCACACCTCACCAGCAAGAGTGCTGGCTGGAGGATAGAGAGTTTTTCTATTTGGAGCCCACCACATGGCAGTAAACTGTCCCTACCCGGGCTGTGACTTCGCTACCACAGATGGACTGGCCCCAGCAGTGGTAGCTGCCCTCCTCAATGGACATATGCTGGTCCACAGCCAGACCGCCAGAATCAAGCCGACCCCAGTCCGCCGACCAGAGATCGCGGCTGGGGGGACCACAGAAGGATGGCACTACTTTTTAACCAGATGGAGGGCCTACTCCTTGGCCGTTCGTCTGGTAGGCACGGACATCCCGATCCAACTGCTCGAGTGCCTCGACCCGAAACTCCGCCGCGATGTCACCCGCAACATCGTCGACACCGTACCAATCGAGATGCACTCTGAGGCCGACCTCCTCGAGGCGATCAAAGCCCTGGCCGTCCAGGAAGAGAACCCGAAGGTGGCCCGTGTTGCCCTCTCCCGGATGGTCCAGGATCGAGGTGAGACAATCAGATCGTTTGCAGCTCGACTTCGCGGCCAGGCTGAGGTGTGCCGATTTGTGATGAAATGCACCGGCTGCGAAGTCCTGAACAACCAGGGCGAGCAGAGGGTGGCAGACCAACTCTGCGTTGGGCTGGCCGACCAAGACATCCAGGAAGATCTCCTGAAGGACCCCAACCAGGCCATGACCGTGGAGGAAACCATACGGTTTGTCGAGGTGAGGGCCGCAGGCAAGCGATCTGCGGTCACCATAACCACACCCACCTCGGCAGACGCCATCCACGAGGGGACCGACCAGGAGGACGCTCTACCAAGCGGCCACAGGCAGCAGCAACGCCAGCTGACGCCTCGCCCATCACCAAGGCCCACACCTACCAAACCCGGCCGCCCGCGGAACCTCACACCTCGGGCACAACCACGGAACCAGCCCAACCCGAACAAAGGGCAACCCACCGATACTAGGCCACACAACACCTCGAAGGCCACCTGCTGCTTTTGTGGCCACCAGGGCCACGGAGAGAGGGCACGCACGGCCATTAGGAGAACCCAGTGCCCCGCCTTCGGTTCCACCTGCTCCTCATGTACCCGCCCCAACCACTACGCACACCTGTGCTGGCAAACAACGACAGAGCAGGAGAGTGCCATAAATGAAAATATCCTCACCATGACAGAGGGCACCCTACCCCACCAGTCCTGGGACTCCTCAGCCGGCACATGGATCCAGCGGCGATCCCCACCCCAACCAAACCTGGAGGTGATGGTGTCCTCACACGCAGAGGACTTCAGGGCACATGGCCACACCCTCAGGGAGGAGTGCCACAACCTGCCCACAACTGCTCTCGCTGACACGGGATGTCAGAGCTGCCTGGCCGGACCAACACTCATGCAGGGCCTCAACCTCAGACACCACGACCTGATACCAGCCACTCTGGCGATGAACTCGGCCAGTGGCAATCCGCTACCTATCATAGGGGCAGCCCTACTAAGGATCAGGACCCGCCACTCCAACAAAGCGACCAGGCAGATGGTGTACTTCTCCCCACTAGCCACCAAACTTTATCTGAGCCTGGCAACTTGTACTGACCTTGGGCTGATCGCTAAGGGGTTCCCCCTCTGTACGCCGACGCCACCTTCGGGGAACGGCACGGGTACATGGGCGACCCCTGATCAGCCACTGTCGCAAGTCCAGGACCTGCAGACCAGACCTGTGGACCTGCAGACCAGAACCAATCGACCTGTGAGCAGACCAGACATCCCACCCCAGAGGAGCACCCCAGCGGACCTGCAGGCCAGACCCTCGGGACCCCACACTCCATCAGTGGTGAGCCAGCTCGCACACACCCCACCCAGACCCTGCTCATGCCCAACCAGGGCACCCCCCCCAGACAGACCCACCTCCCTGCCCTTCCCAGGTACGGAGGAAAACCGCCACAGGCTTGAGCGTCACTTGCTGGACTTATACTCAGCAAGTGCGTTCAATGTCTGTGAGCATCAGCCCCTCCCAATGATGTCTGGACCCCCCCTCTCCCTGAGCATCAACCCAACCGCCACCCCCAAGCCTTGCCACACCCCCATCCCCATCCATTGGCAGGATGAGGTGAAGGCAGGCCTTGATAGGGACGTCCGCCTTGGCGTGCTGGAGAAGGTCCCCCTGGGTACGCCCGTCACTTGGTGCCACCGTATGGTCATCTGCACCAAGAAGAACGGGTCGCTCAGGAGGACCATCAACTTCCAACCCCTAAACCAGCACGCCACGCGTGAGACCCACCACTGCCCCTCCCCGTTCCACCAAGCTCGAGCCATTCCACGCAACACCAAGAAAACCATCTTCGACGCGTGGAATGGCTACCACTCGGTGGCCCTCAACAAGACAGATAGACACTTTACCACCTTTATTACACCATGGGGAAGGTATAGGTATCTTACAGCACCCCAAGGCTACATCGCCTCGGGTGACGCCTACACGGCGCGGTATGACGCCCTCGTCGCCTCCGTGATGTCCAAAACCAAGTGCATCGACGATGCACTGCTCTGGTCGGCGACATCACGGGGGCCTTCCACCAGGCGACTGAGTGGCTCCACATATGCGCCGTGAATGGCATAACCTTGAACCCGCGCAAGTTCCACTTTGCTGAGGACACAGTGGAATTTGCCGGGTTCACAGTGACCCCCACCGAAGTTCGCCCAGCGGACAAGTTCCTCGTGTCGATTACCGACTTCCCGACACCCACCAGCATCACCGACATACGGGCCTGGTTTGGCCTTGTAAACCAGGTCTCGTACGCGTTCGCGATGACTGCTGCGATGCTCCCATTCAGAGCCTTGCTCAAGCCATCCACCCCTTTCGAATGGACGGACGAACTGGCCGAAGCATTCGCCACCTCCAAAAGCCACATCTGCGAGCGCATCAGGGTCGGCGTCCAGATCTTCGACAAAGACCGTCCAACCTGCCTGGCCACGGATTGGAGCAAGAGCGGGATCGGATTCTGGCTGTTTCAAAAGCACTGCCAGTGCCCATCCCGTGACTTGTTCTGCTGCCAGGACGGTTGGCGTGTCACCCTGGTGGGCTCGCGGTTTACCCACTCAGCAGAGTCTCGCTACGCCCCGGTGGAGGGGGAGGCCCTGGCTGTGGCCGACGCGTTGGACAAGGCCCGACACTTCGTCCTCGGGTGCAAAGATCTCACCGTAGCGGTTGACCACAAACCGCTGCTGAAGCTCTTTGGAGATCGCTGCCTCGAGGACATCCCCAACCCCCGACTAAGGAACCTGAAGGAGAAGCTCCGTTACCGGTTCCGGATGGTGTACATCCCTGGCGTGAGAAACCATACCAGCGATGCTCTCTCACGCCACCCATCCGGAACACGGACACCTCCCAGATTTCACCTCCCCGATGATGTGGCAACCCCCGACCCAGCCTGCCCAGGAAGCCTCGACTACCCCGTTGACACCACTCACGCACTAGACGAGGACGACGGACTACCACTGGCTATCTGCGCAGCAACTTCTACCATCCCAATAGCTTGGGAACAGCTCCAGATTGCAACCACGTCAGACCCCACCATGCAGGACCTCATGTTTTACGTTGAGGAAGGACCACCAGTTGACAGGCACATGCTCCCCGCGAGCATCCGTGCCTTCTTCCCAATTCTACACGACATCACCATCATCGACGATGTCGTGTGCTACGGTGAGCGAATCGTCATTCCCACCTCCCTCCGACCTACGTGCCTGGCCGCCCTTCACGCCGCACACCAAGGGACAAGTGGTATGATAGCCAGAGCTACCTCATCGCTCTACTGGCCAGGCCTGACCGCTGACATCGCCGCCACAAGAAACAGCTGTCCTGCGTGCAACAGCAACGCCCCATCCCAACCGGCTATGCCGTCAACTACACCCGAGGAGCCAGAGTATCCCTTCCAGCACATCTGTGCGGATTTCTTCCACCACGAGGGATCCGCATACCTTGTACTGGTCGACCGATACTCTGGCTGGCCAATCGTCGCCCCCGCCACCAATGGAGCCACAGGACTCGCCAGCATCCTGCGGGACACATTCGCTACTTTCGGGATCCCCGCCACACTCACATCGGATGGCGGACCCGAATTTGCTGCCCACTCCACCAGGGAGCTTCTGACTAGCTGGGGCGTACACCACCGAGTCTCTTCAGCCTACAACCCTCACTCCAACAATCGGGCGGAGACCGGGGTAAAGACCATCAAGCGACTGATCGCGGGCAACACTGGCCCGGGCGGATCCCTCCAGACGGCATTCTTCAAGGCCCTGCTCATTTACAGGAACTGCCCCAGCCCGGACACAAAGATGTCCCCAGCGATATGCCTCTTCGGCCGCCCCACCAGGGACCTGCTCCCCAACATCCCGGCCCGACTCAAACCATCCCAGGAAACACCCGACCGACTCCAGCACCGAGACCAAGCCCTTTCCCGCCGACAGACACTTGGCCGCGCCCGGTGGGACGAGCACACCCACGGCCTCTCCCCCCTTCGTTGTGGTGACAGAGTATTCGTCCAAAACCAGACAGGCCGTCACCCAACGAAATGGGACAAGACCGGAGTCGTCGTGGAGGTGCTCCAGTTCCACCAATACCAAGTGCGGATGGATGGAAACGGCAGGCTGACCAAGAGAAACCGCCAATTTCTCCGCAGACAGAGCAACAAACCCCCCCCACCCGACCACCCTTTCCAGCGACGCCTGCCAGACCAGATATACCCTGTGCGACCACTACCCAATCCAACCCAACCCACCCATAACCCACTAACCCCAATCACTATGCCACCTACCCCCCTACCCCCCCCCCCTGCCTCAGATCCAACCCCAACCACCGATGCACCCTCCAGACCCGACGCCCCAGACCAAAGTCAACACACCCGTGCGCACTCCGGACCCGATGCCGGACCAACTTGTACCACCCTTCATCACACCTGCCAACCAGCGGTCATACGCGGCAGTGACCGGCACCCCAACCCCACCCCTGCGTCGAATACAACCTGACCCTGGAAACCTGGCCAGGACCCCAACCCCCGCCCTACCCGAGACTCCCACCCCTATCCCCGAACCCAGAAGAAGCAAGCGAGGCCCGAAGCCCATCCTACGCTATGGACAGTCAGTCCCCCTGACGTCGGACTTGGGGGGAGATAGACAATACTAACTAAACTATAGACCTATATGTATGCATATCACTACGTAGAACCCTTTACCTTGACGATCCCTTACCATGCGCATGTCTATTCACATACAGTCAGTTCTGCATACATCTCTTACATGCAACTTGTTTTATTAATCCTGTTACATCCTTTGTTAAGAGACGGCGCAACGCGCTTGACTACCGTCTACTTCCTCCTCCCAGTCCTTCTCATTTCTCACCTTCACTTTCCCCTTCCACTTGCGCACTGACCCAGCCTCGTTGTTTATCTTGTACTTTCTCCTCAAGATATCATATTCTTCCCACCATCCAATTCCTCCATCCTCTCGTAGTTTATTTACAACAACTTTAACCAATCTGCTCTGTTCCAACACCTCTAATCTCTTGCCAAACAAAACCTTCATCTCTTCCCTCCTCTCCTCTAGCTTCCTCCACCCCATATCTCCCCGTATTGCCACTCCTGCTACTGTATCACTTGCCCCCAACAGTCTCCTACCCACTCTCATCTGTGCTGACTCCAACTTCTTGCGAGCATTCCGTCCTCCTGTCCACCACACTTCGGCTGCATGCTCCATACTGGGTCTCGCTAGAAGCTCCCACACCATTCTTCCTCTGTCTACTTCCACCTGCCCATTCACTCTACTCATCCATATTACCTTTCCAACCCACTCTTCTGCCTTCTTTGCCATCTTCTCTAACTGAACATTACCCCTTAGCTTCCTATCAAACCATATTCCTAAGTACTTGAATTCTTTGACCTCTTCCAATATCTCCTCACCAATCCTCCAATGCACTTCTGATTCCTTCTTCCCTACTACCATGACCTTGCTCTTCTTGCTATTAAATTTCATCTTCCACCTTAACACATACGCCTGTACCACATCCAACATAGCTTGCAGTTCCACCCCTGAGTCAGCCAGAAGAACTACATCATCTGCATACATGAGTGCCCCACACCAGCAGCCTTCCACTTTGACTCCTAGCTCAGCTCTCTCCAATTCCTCCGCCATTCCCATCAGATATATATTGAAAAGAAGTGGAGACAAAGGACATCCCTGCCTAAGTCCATTCTCCACAGTGAACCACCTTGACCTCCTTCCATTCAATATCACCGTCGTCTCCACCCCACTATACAATCCTACACATGTCCTCACAAGCTTCTCTTCTACTCCATACTGCCTCAACTTCTGCCACAGTCCCTCCCTCCACACACTGTCATATGCCTTACTTATATCCAGGAAAGCCAGATATGAAGCTTTTTTCTCGCTCTTCCTCACTTCACAAACTCCTCTTAACACCAACCACTGGTCTGAACATCTCCTCTGTCTCCTAAATCCTCCTTGTGCTTCCGTCAAAATCTTATCCTCAGCGAACACTCCCAACCTCCTTGCCAACACTCTCGCAAACACCTTCACCACATTACAACACAATGAAATTCCCCTATAATTCCCTACTTCATCCTCGTCACCATCCTTGTGGAGAGGTACTAGTAAACTCCTCTTCCAGTCCACTGGGCAGCACTCGATCCTCATCACCACATTCATCACCTGCACCATCACTTCCACCAACCTTCTACCTCCATACATCAGCATCTCATTCAACATTCCATCAGGGCCTGGTGCCTTTCCTCTCTTCAAACACTTTAATACCTCTACTACTTCTTCCCAGCTTACTTCTTCACACATACCCAGCTCATGCCCACCCACTTCTCCCATCTCTACTTCTTGTACTGTGGCATCCTCTTTTTTCCTCCCCAGCTCTTCCCAGTGTTTTGCCATCACCTCCAACACCTCGACTTCCTCCTCTACCATCCTTCCCTCTTCATCTCTCACTCCTTTTATCTTTCTCTCCTTCCTCTTTGCTCTTAAATCATTCCAAAAAAGCTTACAACTAGTCCCACCCTGCTCTCTAATCTTCTTTATAGTTCTCTTCCTCAATTCCTTCTTCTCTATCCTAATAGTCTTTTTCACTTCCTTTCTTGCTTCTCTATAGTCATCCCATAGTTGTCTTAATGTAGCCTCTCTCTCCCCTCTCTTCCTGGGTTGAATATTGGGAAGCTATTGTAATGTTGTCAACAGAGTTAATCGAGTTGCCTATTTCTTCCTTCATTGATAGCGCTTGGCGTCATCCACGATCCAGAAGCTTCCTTAGGCTCACGTAAAGCTTCTACACTCCATCTGTCCATGTTTTTATAACTGACAAGATGGATGGCGAAGTTTCATTTTGACTTAGCTAATGGCTAAACTGGAAACGATCGTCACATAACGTTCTAAACCGGAAATGATCGTCACGGTATAAGCAAAACTGCATCTTAAGGCGGGGCTTCAGGTCCAAAAATGTTTTTTGTTTTTGTTTTTGGGGTTTTTTTCCCCTTCCCATAAATATGTTACCAGGACCTGTAAGATGCTGCATTCCAAATTTGAGAAGATTTGGATGCTCCATTCTGGACTTATAGTGACTTTTGTACATACACCTCCATTCAATTCTTGGGAAAGAAGACTGTCCATGGAGGGTGCGTTTCGATGGTATTTTTTATTTTAACTTGGGGTTACAACTTTAGAGCTCCGTAGATTCTGCAAACTTCATGGTATGGACTTGATATATAGCTCAAAAGATAGGTCTCTCTGTGTGCTCTCTTTTGATACTAAAATATGTTTAATAGGTATAACTATAGGCAAGTTACTAGACCCTAAAGTGGAGGGACCTCAAAAACCTGCATCCCAAAGTCCCCATTTCAGAATAACTCCAGATTGCTATATAAGTGCCAAAAAAAATTGGTACGAGTGGCTAGAGGAAGCCCTAGAGCATGCAATGACCTTTTTCATTAGGCGTTAAAAATTTATTACCTGGTCAAGCGCTCGGGTGGAAAATTGAGGGCGTTGATTGGAAAATTGAGGTGCAACGCCCTCAATTTTCTACCCGCGCGCTTGACCAGGTAATAAATTTTTAACGCCTAATGAAAAAGGTCATTGCATGCTCACTCGTACCAATTTCAATTTTTTGGCACTTAGCAATCTGGGTTATCTGAATGGGATGCAGGTTTTTGAGGTCCCTCCACTTTAGGGTTAGGGCTAGGTCTAGTAACTTGCCTATAGTTATACCTATGAAACATATTTTAGTATCAAAAGAGAGCACACAGAGAGACCTATCTTTTGAGCTATATATCAAGTCCATACCATGAAGGTTTCAGAATCTATGGAGCTCTAAAGTTGTAACCATAAGTAATATTTAAAAAAGTAAAAAATACCCTCGTCCCCCTTTAGAAGGGTGTAACAGCTTTTTGTCAAATTCTGGTTTCCAATCGCCATTCACAGCATAACTAGGTAAAAAAAAATTGCCCAAACCTTGTATATCATTTTGAAGCTCTTTCTTTGCTCTGTGTTCAATTTTTTTTAAATTCATAATAATAAAAAGTTATGTTGCTTAGTGGGCGTGGCATCTATATGAACCCAGCAGTGGGGAAAAAAAAGAAAAAAAATTCTGGTCGTCGATAACAAAGAGTAATGCATTATCTAAACAAACAACATATTTGAAGTCATTTGATCCAATATCCAAGATGGGAAGCTGTGAATGGTGATTTTGAGGTCTGATGGCTGCAGGTATCTAGATAGAAAAACACCTGTAAATATATTATTATACATATCACTTGAAAGCACATAGAAAGGGCTATCTTTTGACACAAAAATTATATTTGTAGCCCTAGAAACCTAAAAGTTATGACGGTTTTTACTTCGTGGCATGTTTTTTTGTGGTTTGACCTAAAGCCCCCCTTAATCCAATAATTTATAGATCTATGCTTGGAACAAAGTGATATGTTTTTAATTTTCACCCTCACTCACCACGCAATGCTAATTTTCGACTCAAGCCTATAGAGGTGGATGAGTCCGCATTTATCCAATCAGCGTGAACATTTTATTCGGTTGGCGCTGGTTTCTAATTCCAAATGGAGTTTGGTAGTTCAACATTCTATGGATAGCCAAGGAAAATATGGTGGGTTATTAATAGCTAGATTTATAATCGGCAAAAAACATATCCTATAGATTTCCCCACTGTGCATTTACAACGAGAGTTGTTTTTTTGTTATAAAATTTTATGCAAATACATGTACAGTGTAATTCAATGGGCACAATAGCAATATGCTAATCGTGTGTGAACCCATAATTAATGTGGCACAATAAAGTAACAACAACAGTAACTACTATGATTTAGACAACAAATCTACGTTTAAAGGAAAAAAGGCTGCTAGCACAGGTTTGGCTCTCTTCAAGTCTGTTCCAAGCCACGATACTGCTTGGTACAATTGAGTGGTAAAGGTGATAAATGGTTGAAAAATAGTATCAGTTCTTGCAAGCCTTCCTGAGTATGCTGAGTGGAACTCAAAAACATGTTCCGTAAAATAGCAGAGTCCATGTACAATTTTATAAATGGTTGCAAGTTTGAGGTTCAGTCTCATTTCATTCAGTTTCGGAATATGGACAATGTTTAGAAGTTCCTAGTCCCACCGACGAGTTACCATCTTAAGTCAAACTTCTGGACCGATTCCAATTTACTTATATCCTTCTGCATATATGAATCCCACAGTTGCGCAGCATACTCAAGGTGAGGACGAACAAGACACACGTACAACTGTTTGAGAGTGCAAGGAGATGAGTTTTTGTAGAATTGTCTATACAAGAGTCCAAGAATCTTTTTAGCCTTGTTGCAGACTCTAGTGGTAAGGTGAGACCATGTTAGATTATTAATCAAAACACCTAAATACTTAAAACTCTTCTGTCTCCTCTAGTATTTCTCCATTAAGGTAGAGTGTTTGAGTATTCATAGATGATGATCTCTTTCTTTCCTCTCAAGTATCATACATTAGGACTATAAAAGATACAAAGATAACGTTTTTATATTTTACACAGCTCCTCCAGGAGTTGATAGTTATACAAATGGATCTTAAGACTGATCCGGACTTAGTGAACATTTAAGATTTCACTACTAGGACCGTCATATTTGGAGACTAGTTTACTTTGGGATTTCACAACTTACCACAGGGGAAATTACAAAGTATGAAACACAATGTTTTTTTAAAATAGTGTGATCATGGATTTTAAAAACGATTGCAATTTCTTGGTATATATATATATAGCATTTTCATTTTTTTTTGTACCTTGCTTAAAATTAAAAACAGAGAATGTCATCTTGTAGCGAGGAAACAGAATCGATATAATTTTTTCTGATTACTCCAAATATGAAGCAGGGAGAACCGTCCTTGGCCAAAAAAACCCAACTTTTTCGGGACAGGCATTTTAAGGACTAGTATAGTATTTCAATGGTTGAACTGACCATACCATTAAAAAAAAACACCAAAAGTGGTATAGATATACATACTAGAAAAATCAAGAATAGGGAGGGGAAGTTTGGTCTGTCCTATATAGGCCGCTTCCTAGGAGGATGACCAGAATCACTGGTTTGCTTCCCTTGTTGGTCTCCGCGGCCATTGAAACTCACTATTACGTGAAGCATCTTCTTCGCAAATCGGGAGTACTCAAGTTAGTATAAGTCCAGAATGGAGCATCCAAATCTTCTCCAATTTGGAAGGCAGCATCTTGCATGTACTGTCATCATATTTTGGGGGGGAAACCAAAAATTAAAAAAATATAAAAATTTTTTGGGGTAGTGGACACCCTTAAAAGGCAAGGTGGATTGGTATCTAGCCAACATCCAGCTACAACACGACTTCTCTCATGGCCAAACTCTCGTGCATGTGCCTCCCCTCGCATTTTATACAGTAGGAAGATACAAAGGTTGGTAATACAAGTTAACATGTCATTCACACATACACACAACATTCCTGCGGGCATGATAGAGCAAACTGAGCATTCATGGCCAACTAATGGGTCAGCATATATAGCATGCAGAGGCCTGCTTGCTACTTTGGGAAAGGATTCCTTGTGAAATGGAGAGAAAAAAATTACCACAAACTAAAAGCTTCACTTATATTTCTTCAGATTTCAGAGCACTAGTTTCAGTTGAAGTACACATATATATAATTATAGATGTGGCTTCCCAAGTAAACCCAGAGCGTATTGACAAGTAATTATCGTCCCACACCGTGCTATAATATATGTGATGGCCATAACAGACTCAGCAATATCAAGATTAAATCATTATATCACTTCTGCATGTGAGTGCAGCCATTCTTTCTCCTAGCTAATAATCTGCTGTTGTTTGCATTAGTTGTCTTCACTACGACGACCATTCCTAATTTTAAGACTGGCTTTATTCCATTATTTTTAGGGGTGAAATACGGTGTATACATAGACAGATGGTATATATATACATAGGCCACATGGCATTATCAAGTTTTCCAAACAACTCGGCACCGAGGGCTTGCTTCACTCGCAAAAAAAAAACAAAAAAAAAGAGAAGAGAGAACAAGTATACATCCACTATTCACCCCCCCCCCCCCCCCCAAGTATACATCCACTATTCACCCTCCTTCCCAACAAACATATCTACACAGCATAATTTTAAATAGTAAATAATTATAACTATGTGTCGGTTAATTTTTTTAAACAAATATAAACTAGTAAGATTATTTGAAGCCGACTACAAATACTCTTAGATTTCCAGAAAAAAAGCTGGAAACCTAAAAGCATATAATGGTTATTTAATCAAACATATTTGTCTTGTATATATGCATAATAATATATATGCATAATAAATACATATCCACTACTTATTTAAGGAAAAAAAGTGTCATCTCTCAACAAACTCAGTTATCAGTAAATATTATATTGGTTTGCTCGACATTTCGGTTATATGATCGTCTTCATTGAGAAAGTCATTAAATATATTTAAAGTTCAACTAACCAGAATTTGATGTACAGCCCAAATGCTGAGCCAACCATGAAAACAAGTGACTAGATAATTAACAGAATAGTCTACCATTTATGGAGGTTTGCAGTTAGTATATATGTTTCTATCAAGCTGCATCTGAAGCCCAATCTTGACACTTTTCTTGCCTTTGGAAAATGGTAAAGGGTCTCCATCCACATCCTATTAAAAATATGTTACTGTAACCACTAATTTAATGAATACATACATACATATATACATACACAATGTACATGCTGTACCTGTTTTGAACTGATTCTAGTCTTCTTTTGCGTTTGTTTCACTGGCGTACTTCTCTCGACCACCAGTTCATTCAAGTCTGGCCATTTGGTCTCCCCGAATCCCAGCTTCGATGTGATTCCTCTGTCACCAACAGAAGTGGAAGAGACATGCTCGACACCACAATGATTAGTGGAGCAAATTATCAAGTCAAGGTTACTAGTAGGGGAGGGGAGTGCTCTGAAAACCATAGTATCTCCAATAGGGTCCAGCTCTGCCCATTGGTCTCTGTCTTTCTTTGCCAAGTTGGACATTGGGAACTGCCTGATGGGATCTTGCTGGCTAGGTTTGCTGGTATAATCACTAGGTTCAATAGGAACAAGCACCCCAGCACTGTTGTTGCTACTGCTGTGATCACCACTACGCCTTTTCCCACCATATTTGTGAGAACGTTTACTTCCTTTCTTATGTTGGTTCTCTCCCGTCTGCCCTCCTCTGGGCTTCCCTCCTTCATGTGTCCCTCCTTCATGTGATTCCTTCCCTCCAGTCCATTCAGGCAATGGCTGATTAGAGGATGGTCGACAGGGAAGGCCAGGTTGGTTGGATTCATTTCTACCAGATGACTTATACTGTGGGGATTTCTTGGCATGTCTAGCAGAGACATGTTGAGGTGGATTCACTGAAGACCAAGAATGCTGAGTGGTCATAGGATGGCTGATAACAGGCTGACAAGGAGAAGGAGGGGGTGTAGACTTGGGGGTGGGCTTGTTCATAGTAACAATTCCATGATCGGAGGATTGGTTCTTTACCTGTGGATGAACTACCACTTCATTCTTTTCCAAGGATACGAATGACGGTGCAATTACACTCTTCCTCTGGACAATCGTCTCTTCCACAGGTTCCTTCCCGCCCTCTCTCTCCTCGACCTTTCTATCCTTGCTATGAGAAGCGGTCATGCCAACATGGAGAGGAGTTGATACAATGACTTCATGCTTAGGAGCATTTGTTCCCAGAGGAAGAGAGCTGGAGACAGGAGGCAGCTCATCCACGGTAGGAGGTTCTGTCGACTCCTGCTGGAGGTCATGCTGAACAAGAGCCAAAGTCGGGATAGGAAAGGCATTAGAGGCCATCATTTCAGACTGTTTCTCAAGCTGATCGAGAGTTAGCATGACATTTGCATCGCCTTGCTGGGTCTGCTCATTCTCTACTGGTTGATCCTCCGTTGATACCTGGTATGGAGAGGAAGGGTGTGAGTCCAACTGCTGCTGCTGTTGATCCACTGGAGGGATATTTGCTGGGGCTACTCGAGGTGGCATGGGAGGCATAAACGGCATGAAGCCCATGACAGGTGGCATGGAGAGATGGGGATGCATCATGGGGTAGTACATAGGCACATGACTGGGAGTGGGCACTATAAATGGAGGAAGGTGAGGGTGGGGTCTCTGCATCATCATGGGATAGTTGGGATGAGGAAGTGGAGGAGGAACTCCCATTCCGGCAAGATCAGAAGATCGCATGAACTGTTCTTGTTCTGGCATAACATCCTCTTTTCTGGCCACTAAGTTGGAAACACTCTGATTACCACCGTCACTGCCAGTGTTGTCCACACAGGCATGAGGTTTGGCATCGAAGCTGGGATGTGAATAGGGAGAAAACTGGTTGGTAACATCAACATGCTTGCACTGCTGCTCATTGTACAGGCTTGGGAGCTGAGGTGCCAACTGCTGGAGAACAAACAGTTCATCTAGCTTCCTGTCCTGGAGGAGTTCCTCTAAGGTGGATTCCAGATCACTGGTTGATGTGGAGCAGTTATGAGAGTAGACAGACAAGCATTGGAGACTGTACTTGATTCCAAACATGACCTTGTCAGCTATGGAATTAGAATGGGGAAGAGTAGAGAGATTAGAGGAGAGAGATATAAACATGGGTGTGTTTCTAACAAGATGAGGAGGTAATGTGATACATACCAATGCAAGAAACGTTAAAAAAATTCTAGTCCAGCAACTGGTCTAGTCAACTCAGAAGAGTTGTCTAGAATAGATTGCTAACCATCACGGGTTTGAATTTGACAGTCTCCAAAAACTCTGGCTTACAAACTCACCTTTGTAAATATATAGCATATATAACATATTTCATTGAATAGAGATCGCAGTTCCATTTTTTTAAAGTGATACAATACTAGTGACAAATGCAAGGCATTAGTAGTGAGGGAAGGTGCAAGAGAGAGCGAGTAAACAATAATAATTACATGAGTCAGAGTGGAAATGTCAAGTTTCATGAGCAGGCGTTCATAATTTCACGAGCCTAAGTGGAAATACTGCCTGCAAGTGAAATGGACTTGACGACAAGTGTGATAAATCGTTTTATTTCATATAATGGTCAGTCGGTCTGGATTGATGCTTCTAAATTGTTGCCATAATTCTTCAAAAATGGTAGTTAATGATTACAGTGTTCTCCCCAGAGCGTTTAATCGTATCGGTCTGATATCCCTTTGAAATTGAAGGCATATCGACCGATACACCTTATCGTTGTACTATTTACAGTTCAAAGTTCATTTTTATCAAATTGAATTATTTATATATGTTCTGGGTGTGGTTGGTGTAAATTTGCAGCAGTTCTATATAGCTCCACAGTAGCTCCCATCTCATGAATAAGACTTACTGATGAGGTGGCTCCTAGCTGAGCTCAAACAAGCACAGGAAGGCTGGCATTGATTTAAAAAAATGGAAGTTGAACTTTCCCTGGATGTTAGAGTTGGAGGATGGGCAAGGTGTAGATGTTCGCTCTGCTGATAACATAATCATAGGCCTAAGAAGGTCGCCATCGGCCAAGCGACATGGATCAACTTGCCTCGCACAACTCGAACAAGGCAGAGTTTAGTGAAGCATGTGAAGAGCGAGTGCTACATCACGGTAGGCCGACTTGGGTTTGGGGAGATGGTGCAGTGTCTAGGAGAGATTGTAGCTTAGCCCTCACTATTCACCTAAATTGTCTTCTTTTTTCCCTCTCTTGGTGTTTATGAAATCATTTCTTCCTGAATCATCATTGTAAACTGTAACACAACAGTTACTTCACCCATGAAATATTTATATTCAATATTATATGAGCATTCAAGTTTCATTGTAGAATATGTATGTCCATCGTGCTTGTTGCATGATACTGTACTGATTCATACTTTTACATGTAACAATATTATGTCTAGTCCCGTGTACCACCTGCAACTTGTAAACACAGGAATGAATGCAAGACCAAAAAAACAAGGACCATCATAGTTGTTTATTAGTCCGCTACTCCACTGATGACATGCCAATATCCCTTACAAAAATCCTGGGGAGAACACTGGTCTATATGAATCTACAGTAGAGTTGCATGCACAGTAGAGCTAAATAATCAGAGGGAAATATGGGAGAATATCCAATGCCTTGTTTATAGGAAAATACTACGGCGACTACATCAAGTATATAGCCTGATGCCTATGGGACAAAACTTGAAATTCTAGTACTATTGGATGGCATTGTTCTATATAGCCCAGCATAGCTGAAGCCTAATACGCAATCATCTGTATATTATCGATGTCATCATGATGTTGTAATGCTTGGATTGTGATGTTGGGAAGTAGACAAGAATTGTACGTATTCATATATTCCTTGCAGAGTTTGAACAGGTGTAAGGTTGAACAACCTGATGCCATGCAACATAATGGGATGGCAAATTCTGAAACAGAAATGTACATGTGGAAGAGTGGCTGAGAGGAATTTTGTTAAGAGTAATTGGAAGCAGCTTTCCTTGAAGGTGGGAAGCACATTACACTAAGAGCGATGTCTAAAGGAAGACCATGCAGAAGCTGACAAGAACTTGTTAAAGTAATAGTTTGCACTTTTTATACTGTTTAGGATGTTCAGTATGCTCTCCATCATTAGCTACATTGACAATGTGCATCAGTTATCCTTTCTATATATGCCAATTATGTAGCGAGTTCTCTCTGTTCATATAGCAGCAGTGTGTGTTTACCTTACCAAGATCGATAAGTTTCTGTATCTACACAACAGAAAAGGTTCTACCTCTACAGCTAAGGGCAATTGTGAAGAAACTCAAGCATCCTATTTTATTAACCATGCAGTCCATCCTCACTTACCTTTTTTCATTCCTCTCTTTACCATTTTCTCGGTATTTTTTGTTACCATGAAGACTCAAGTCAGATGACCCAACATGGGTAAATATTCAGTAAATACATACATTACAGATGATACAACATTTGTACACCATGCATGGCAATACATATTCCAGCCAACTCCTTAGTGAGGGCTCTCTTCACTTGCCTATCGTTTTAGAATAACAACCTTACAGGTAAAACTTTAGTGCTTTGACAGGTCAAGAACTTGTACAATGCACACACGCTTGTTAGAATTCGGTTACAGCCAGTGGTGCATGCAGAATGCACAGTTCCTGATAGTTGTGCCAAGCATCAAGAGACATGCTGTCTCCCGGAGCTTCTAAGATAAGTTTCAAGCTACAGTAATTGGTACACCCTCAGCAGACAGGTCTTTTAACCAGATTAATGAGGCAGTCCCTGCCAGCCACCCTCAGTTGATTAGACCTAGCATAACCTTAGCTAGCCATCACAAAAACCAGGTTGTTCCACTCAACATCTTCTTCATCCAGAGAGGCATTGGCAAGTTGGTGCTGCAATTGCTAGACTTCTAGGTAGTGAGTGTGAACTGCTCCATCCTCAGACCCAGAACTAAAATACAGTTACTTATGTCTATATATAACGCATTCATGTGCAGCTAATAATGAAAGGCAGATGACTGACAACCATTTCCTATTGAAGGTATCACTAATACACAAACTCAGTTCTGATTACCAATTGCGCATGGAAAAGTGATCTCTATTCAAGGCATGCAGAATGCAAGTTTAACCCATCCTTAATTAATAAGTAAATACTAAATTCTATTGACATACCCAATGTGTCCATTGACAAAGATGGTGGACCGAGTGCCTCCACTGGAACAAACGTGTCACTAGTCTGAGTATACATATCTTTGACCTCAGGAACACCAGTGAGGTCTGTCTGCGAGAGAACATCTGCAGTACTTGGTGGTGGGGCGATAACCTTCATTCCAATGTGTAAGGACTGGGAGGTCATAGCAGAAGCACTAGAAGTTGTCTTAGTTGTGACAGCGGTGCTAGTCATGGTAGGACTAGAAGTAGGAGTTCCTTTTATCCTCTCAGAGGGAACGTGGAGAGAACCATGGCTGTTTATGTACGCAGGAGCATCAGTAGATCGCACTTCATAGATGCCTTGCATCATCTTGGTCTCGGAGTTATTCTCCATCACTCCGGTAATACCAGGACCTGCTTCTCCACTAGTTTCAGGACCTGTTCTTCTGCTAATGCTAGCAGTACTGGGGACAGGTTGGAAGTGGTTGATCAAGTGCTGCCGACTCTCACTAGAAGGATATACCGAGGAGGAAACAGGAGCAGCAAAAAGAGGAGGAGGGAGTTCACCGCACTGGTACTGTCCTTGCAAAGTTGCTACGGTGGACAGGCTGGAGGCTGAGTTGTGATTACCAAGACTCTTATCCAGTAATATGCAACCACTGTCCGGAACAGTACCACCTGAAGAAGAAGAGACGAGGTTCTTTGTCGTCTGCTGAGGCGGTGAGTGAGGTAGATAGGGAGACATAATTGGCTTTCCGCCTTCTCCTCGATCTGGTGAACAAGGCTGTGTCTGAGGAGAAGGAGCATTGTGAGTGACTGCAGCTCTACTGTGCTGCTGGAGGATGCCAAACAGGTCAGTATAGCCGCCGCCTCTCTTGGCACTGGATGTGAGTGGAATGGAGGAGAAAGGGAGGCTGCTCATATTTTTGGAGTGAATAGGAGGAACAGGAGGAGAGGTGTGGCCATGGTGACCATTATTCGTCATGGCAGCGGCAAAGAGCATGGTGTTTTGGGGAGGTACAAATGGGGGAGGTTCCACTTTCTCCTTGGAGTGGTGGGGGTGATGGTGATCCTCGTGGTGAATCAGTGGCCAAGCTTCTTGATGCAATGGATCATCTCTCAGAACCTTACGCTCTAAGTACGGACTCTCCGGTCCACTCCCAATACTCTTTTCCACCTCATGAGAGGTTTCTCGATTACTCACACCCACATCCTGGCCAGGGAGAAAGTTGTCTTGCTTCTTCTGGGAAACATAAACGTCAATTCTAGATGGATCAACATTCTCCTCGACTTCCTTCAAAACGGGTGATAATTTGTCCTGGGAGTAGGCCTTCTGATGCATGCAGCCCTGCTGCTGGCCATGCGGGATATCCGAGCTTAACTTGGTGGGGACAAGCGCAGGAGCAGGAAGAGGAGGAGTAGCAGGGGAAGGAACAGAAATGCCAGAAGTAGTTCCCTCGGCCTCTTCTTCTCCACTGCTTGCATACTCAGTCTCTTCAGAGGTAAGAGAGCCACTGGGGCCTCCACTGGTCTTCTTCACGATGCTTGAATATGGTGCCATCTTGACAGGATCTGAGGGAGAAGGATTTAGTCGAGAGGAGGAGGAAACAGGAGTGCTGGAGGATTGAGAAGAAGCCGTCAGAGGTGCTGGGGGCTTTACCAAGGACTTGTTGGCCTACAATGCATCGGGAAAACATGCAAAGTTTAGTAAGTATTACAGCTAGGAGTCTTATGGTATGAGTAGTGTTGTAGGATCAGTTTGTGGTGCAATGTTTTACATAACAGCATTAGGAAGTGCCTTTCATTGCCAGAAAAAAACACTTGAACATACCAGTAATACTACTCCAAACCTAACACATCCCCATGTACGGGTAGTCCAAGGGGAGTCACCAGGGTAATACCCTACCTCCACATCACCCCTTGTACTGGATAGTCCAAGGGGGGTCACCAGGGTAATACCCTACCTCATTAGTCAAAACCATAAGGGTAGTCAGGGTAGTCCCTGGGGGATCACCTGGGTTATTAAGGGTTAGTGTCATATTACATCTTTGTGTTCAGTACAAGTTAAAAAAAAAAAAAAACGTGGCATTGCGGTTCAACCCAACATACATGCAACGCATGACCGTACGCCAAAGGAATGTACAGGGTGTTGCTTATTTTAAACGCTCGCTATGTTTTATCGTAAACACTCGCTACATTTTATTAAATCTTATCGCACATTGAGCGCATAGACAGGCATGTGCATGGATCTCCACATGAACAGAAGAAAAAAAGCAGGGAAAACGTTACTTGTCCTTTTGTGAACATCCTGCTGGAACTGTTTATCTTCCGAGTTATTTCAGTACTAGTTTAAGGGAAGGGAAACCATGTCTGTAAGCTAAGTTTCCTCCTCTTACTTACTATTTTTGTATTACTTGCTGTAATATAACTTTGTGGTATAACTGGAATCTGCTATTTCCCTACTATCTGTTCGAGCCAGTACTTGGATTTCAGTTTTAGTCGTTGTTATGTGCAACATTTTAACAGCCATATCAACCTCATAGGGGTTAAGAACAAAAAAATATGATACCTTGTAACAAAAAAATTCGCACAACCTTCCTTACAGTGGTAGATCAAGATATGACAATTTGATTTCCTTGGTTTGTTATTCGCAGGTTGACCAATCTTTCTACAACACAAGTGTCAGTGGGTTTCAAGTTGGACTGTGCATTCGGCTGTCCATAGGACATTCTCGAACCCATCAGATGCCTCTCTGACGAATTGTCATGCCCACTCCAACCTCTTGACCTAAAGATGGAATGGGGATTCTTCATATTAATATAAATCTGTAAATGTTATTTCATTGCAAGGGGAATGATCACTAACAGCCACTACATCAACAGGGCGGGCATTCAGATTTCAGCATAAACTTATTGTTAACAACAAGCTTAGTAGACCCCGTCCCCTCCACACAGCAAGCAAGTAGCAGCCCAATGAAGCTGTCTCAGTTAGCATTATTAAGCCAGTCTCACTCTGAGCTAACAAGACTAACACGAACCTTGTTTACGTCTCATATCAACTGGTAGTAGGAGCTTCCCCGAAAAGTCCATCCCAGTGAGGTTCCACATTGCAGAATGGGCATCAGCGACAATGGGTAGCCCTTGCTGTTGTGGAGCTCGTGGAGCTGGTAGGCAGTCATCTCATCATCAGTTTGCATTTTCTCTTCGACAATCTCTCGGATGGCTGCTAGGTCTCCCGCTTACCAGACCACCTGGCTATCGTGTGGGTTTCACGAGTGCTAAGCCCTGCCTCGTTGCCGACATATCAGCCTTCTCCAAGATCCTAGCAATAGTTGGTGCCTTCAGTCCTCTAAAATGAAGATATAAAAAACTCGGTTTCTTGTAAGTTGAATAAACCAACTTCTTGCTAAAAAACTTCACGACTGCCACGTGTAACTCCCTAACGATCCATTTAATTAATAAATGTTTTGTGCATTTCAACGTTTCGTGCATCTATACGTTTCATGCGTTCTTTTTTTTAAAGACAGTTGGGACGTTGTTTGTACGTTGGGTTTAAACGCAACGCCAAGTGTTTTTTTGGACTTGTACTGTACATGGTACACACAAATATTACTTATAATGTCTTCCACCTACATTCTGATAATTGTATGCAAATACAGTATGATGGGTGACTTGACCCTCATGCAGGTATCTATAGAAATTGTTAATTTGGATAATTGGTTAATGACCTCCATGCACTGTCTACATTGTGGTCAGGCAGAAAATGTAGGGCCTGGTCAGGGAGGGCTAGGGCAGAGAATGATGTGCTAGGCTGATTAGGGAGGACTAGGAAAAGGGAGAGAATGAGACTAAGGACCTGGTCAGGGAGGGCTAGAGCTAGGAGAGAAAGAATAACACTTGATCAGAGAGGGCTAGGACAGAGAATGGCACCGAGCTGGTCAGGAAAGCTAGGGGAAAGAACAACATTCAACTCCTACGCTTCATTCTCATCCCTCTCACTACTGGGGCCAACCTTGGCCAGCACATGCATGGTGGCATAACCTTCTTTGCACAAAGACCTTTTTTTTTAAATACTTTTTTATTATTACTTCTAGTTTTGGTGGTCCTGACCACAAAAGGTGCCACATTCAAAACTGGCTTACCAAACCATCTCAGCAGTATGGCAGTTAAACATCATGTCCTTACATCCTTACAACCTACCTGTAAGGGCTCAATCGTAGTTAGAAGACTTTTAGACTGATGCTTAGGTTTTCTTCTTGAGCCCTCCTGACCCGACTTCTGAATGTGGTCTACTGATGAATATGCAGTTGCAATGGTATTAGGCCTAGGATTGCTTCCAGAAGAAGTGGGCCTAGGAGTGCTTCCAGTGCGTGCAGTAGTTGCAGTGGTAGTGAGCCTAGGAGTGCTTCCAGTGGTACTTGGCCTATAAACGCTTCTAGTGCTTTCAGTGGTAGTTGGCCTAGGAGTGGTTCCAGTGCTTGCAGTGATATTTGGCCTAGGAGTGGTTCCAGTGCTTGCAGTTGTATTGGGCCTAGGAGTGGTTCCAGTGCTTGCAGTGATATTTGGCCTAGGAGTGGTTCCAGTGCTTGCAGTGGTATTTGGCCTAGGAGTGGTTCCAGTGCTTGCTGTGGTAGTTGGCCTAGTAGTGCTTCCGGTACTTGCAGTGGTATTTGGCCTAGGAATGCTTCCAGTGCTTGCAGTGGTAGTTGTCCTAGGAGTGCTTCCAATGCTTGTAGTGGTAGTTGGCCTAGGAGTGCTTCCAGTGCTTGCAGTAGAAGTCAGCCTAGGATGGCTTCCAGTGTTTATAGTAAGTGAGTTGGCCTTCACAGATGTGAAGGGGACAGAGGAGGAAGGCGAGGTCGACACTTCAGATGGATTGATCACATGAGCAGGACTAGCTTGGGTCTTGAGTTGCTGATGTTTGCGAGCAGCCGGTGCTGGATTAGCGCCACATGATGATGTTTCCTGCTCCACAGAGTGTTGTAGTGGCTGTTGTTTCTTCCATGACTTCCCTGAGATAAGGAAATGTTCGAAAATAAAAAGAATGACTACAGGAATGTACAGAAGTAGTACATGTATTGGCTATTATGAGACTACAGTCTTACTGGAAGACTGTGTAGATGAAAGCAAGGTCAACTCATTAGCAGGAATTTCCCACCTGCAATTCAATCAGCAGCAATAATCACAGTACTGAGAGGCATGCACTAGACTTACTGATCATTTTCAGACTGGTGGATGTGAACCTGTATTTGTATGTATGTATGCATGCATGTGGGACAAACATGTGATGATAATTGAAGTACACCATATTTGCACCTCATTAGTGGATTTTGAATCGGTATAAGTTATGGCTGTGCTTGTCCCATCCAGCTGCCCATCGCAACCTCATTGAATCAGGAGTAATTGTGAGATTTTGGTCCTTGACTTTGGGTACAGGCTTATCCTACAATTTCAGTGTCTCAAGAAAGAACAGAGAAGGACCGTTTTATTTGTTAATTATTTTGTTAATTATTTACTTACTGTTTTTATTGTTTCATAATAACAAAAATTGTTAAGCTATGAAAGATGTAGAAGATATTTTTATTGTTTAATAATAACATAAATTGTTAACTATGAAAGATATAGAAGTCATAGAGCTATGAAAGGTGTAGAAGTCAGAGCTATAGAAGCCATAGAGCTATGAAGTAACACACTTTTCTCTACGTGTGCTATTTTTAATATTTTGGCCTATAGAACAATACTCTGCCCTCTGCATCGTTGAAAGCCTTGGCTCCTACAGATGACATGTGTATATACTAGGTTGCCTCCGGTAGCAGCCCTACGAACAAGGATTGCCACCGCATGTTGTAATATTGATCCACCCACAACGGCAGAGCAAGTAAAGAGATTTCAGCTCTACCACTGATCTGGATCTGGTAGGGGCTTGGATGAAGAAAACAAAACTATTATTCAGTGGACCATAGGCGGCAGAAGGATGAGGGGAAAAAAGGGATGGGGTATTCAAATTTAGTTAGCGTGTCCCAGACTAATGTAGCATGATCATTTACATATCGTAGAGAATGGTAAAGGAAGTTCAACTTAGACTACTACAGGGCTTCATTTAGAAAATTGGCACAACTAGAGGAATCTGGATTTTAAGGGGGGGCATGATAGTTAAAGACGTGGCAAAGTTTCACAAAGTCATCTGGGGGGTTGTGTGCGTGCAGGGTTTCATACAGTTTTAGGAAGGGGGGGAGGGGAGAACTCCAAAGTTTGGTGTTGACGTGGAGAGGGGGTGTATAGCACATAACAACTAGGGAGGTCTGTCCCCCATAATAAAAAATATTAAAAAATAGATGCTCTGAGATTGATTCTGAGGCATTCTAGGGGTACTAGTTAGGGGTACTAGTAGTCAGTTCTAAAAGGGAAGTCTACACAGCCAGACTCAGTTTTATTTGGGTTGTGAAGGGGGGGGGGGGGGGACGGAATTTCTTACTACTTTGTATGCACTATAATATTCCTTTATTAATGCTAAGGAAAAGAAACATTTTTGGGGGGGGGGGGGGGAGGTAAACTGGTCTCCCCCCCCCCCCCCCCCCCCCTCCCCTAAATTATGACATCCTAGTGTGTGTGGACTCCCCTGTTTTTTTTGGTTTTTTTTGGTTGGCTGAGGTGGCTTCTGCCTGGATATACTCGAGTACTGGAACTAACAGTTGACACAAAGGTAGAAAGGTAAACTGGTGTGTAGAAATGCTGTCCAAGTGATCTATTTATAGAAGGGAACAATTTTAGACACTAACATCATCATAATTATTATTGAGTGGTATATAAATTGAAGCACAGAGAGAAACAAAACATAAAAATGAATATTCGTTCGTATTTCAGGAGTGCATCCAAGTCTTCGGTAGTTTCTAGCTCTAGTGATTCTGAGGATGGTAATGAGTCTGAGATTGATATACAGCCCAATCCTCCTAAGAAGCATTGCTCAAGTTCTACTTCTAAACCACCTTCCAAGTCAGGATCTGGAATCAGGAGATACAACAAAAAGTGTGAAGAAGCTTTTCCCTGGTTCGAGTTTGATGAAAATTTACAGGGTGCATTCTGCAAATTATGCAAAAAGGGTGGAAGATCTCTTCAGAGGACTGGTGGGGCTTGGATTACCAAACCATTCACTAACTGGAAGAAGGCGACTCAGAAAATGAAATCACATTAAAAAAAGTGAAGTGCACCTTCTATCCTGCCAATTGGACGTGGAAGCTGATAGAACTAATGGTGGTATTGGGTCGTACAATGGTGGTATTTAGAAGAGAGGATCCATTATCAGCCAGCTTCAAAATGTTGGAGAGCAGCAAATAGGAAGGTGGTTAAAGCTCTAATCCAATGTACTCACTTTCTAGCTGATCAGCACATCGCACATACTACTAACTTTGACAAACTAGTTGAATTGATAGCGAGTTGTGGTGGAGAGACTCTTCAAACTTTTCTTGACAGAGCTGGAAGAAATGCAACGTACACCTCTGTAGTAGTGTTTGTGAATGCTCTTGGAACATGGGTGGAAGAGTCTCTACTCAAGCGGCTTCATAAGGCACCCTGTTTTAGCATCATGGCTGATGAATGCACTGATGTTATTACCATAGAGGAGCTGACAATTTGTTGTCGCTGGGTGGAGAGCGGTACCAGAAGAACACTTAATTGAAATTTTACCCTTGAAGAAAGCTAATGCTGAAAGTATCTATTCTGCTTTAGTGGAGCACTGCAAGGAAAAGAACATTCAGTTGGGAAGGCTTATAGGAATGGGATTTGATGGAGCTGCTACTTTCTCTCGTGACAAAACAGGAGTTCAAAGAAAATTGAAAGAGCTCTCACCTCATGCATTGTTTGTCTACTGTCGCTGTCATGTCCTTCAACTGGCTTCTGTGCAAGCTGCTACACCAGGTATCAAGCATGTCTACACTACTCTGATGACGTTATGGAAGTTCTTTCATTACTCCCCAAAACAAGCAGAGTCATTAAAGGAGATTCAGAAAGTACTAGATCTTCCAGAGCTCAAGATTGTGAAACCGTCAGACGCACGCTGGCTTGCACATGAGAATTGTGTCAAAGCAGTAAAAGCTATTTACAGCTCAATAGTTCTTGCTCTTGAAAATATATATGAAACATCACATGAACCAGAAGCTCTTGGAATAAGTAAAGCCCTTTCTAGTCACTCCACAATAGCAGCAATACTTTCTTCCTCAAGCGGCAAAGCTTAGCCGTGCCTTACAGACCAAGCACCTGGACCTTTCCCTTATTTCTAGTCTAGTGGATGCTACTCTTAATTCACTTGATGATGCTATACTGCCTTCAGCAAATTGGGGTTTACAGCTAGAAGATGCAAGAGAAGAGTTAAAAGCAGAAACAGGTATTGAAGTCACTCATTTACTTTTCAAGAAAGAGTGTGGCAAGCCTTTTATCAGACTCATAAAAGATAACACATCTTTTGAGAAGGATCTAAACCGGCTGGATATGTTATCAGCATTCAGTATTTTTGATCCGAAGAAAGTGCCCAGCCTCTCTACTCATGAGCTACCTTCATATGGAGACAGTTCAATTCAAACTCCGAAGAAAGTGCCCAGTCTCTCTACTCATGAGCTACCTTCATATGGAGACAGTTCAATTCAAACTCTCATTGGACAGTTTGGGAGAGATTTACCAGCTAAATCATTGGAAGGAACTGAATTTGAGAAGGCAGCCATTGTCTCTTCTGACCTCAGCACAGAGTAGAAAATGTATCATCAGCTTATTAAGCAGCCAAAAGATGATACACCCATGCAACTGAAGGAATTACTCACTAATGACATGCTTATAGCATTATCCCCCAATCTACATAAACTGGCAACCATATGCTTGTCTATTCCCGTTTCTACAGCATCAGCAGAACCAAGACATGAAATTAATAAAGAACCACCTTCGTAACCGCTTAACTGAACTTCGCCTGTCCAACTTAGTGAAAATTGTCATTGAATCTCCCGAAAAACTCACTGATAGTGATTTGGAGGAAATTGTTGGCGTGTGGAGTAGAAAAGGTAGACGGATTGCTGTGTCAACTCTCATTCAGACTCTTATCTCATTACATATGCATACTCTCACTGCCCACACACTTTGTCAAGTACTTATAAACATCAATAATGAATTTTAATAATACAATTTCCAAGGGGCCCCCCTGCCCCCCCCCCTAAATGAAACCGCGACTAGTAAAAGAGTTATATACCCACTCACTCTCGTTAGAGTCCAAAGTAGGAGGCATTTGACCCTCCTGCCCTCCCCCCTCCGCTCCATAACCACTGTGAATTCCTTGAGGATTTATTGTTTGTCCACGAGCCTATATCAGGTTACTGACATGGATATATAAATTAAGTCAACTCCCACCCACCTCCAGAGATGTTCAGTACCACCACAACCATTCCTATGATACTTGAACTATCCCGGGATGTCCCTAGTGTATCCCTACAATATCCCTGGCCCTTACACTTAGCCTAAAATATTCTATCCCCCCCCCCCCCCTCCCCCCCCCCCCCCCCCCCCCACCCACACCAATTCACCAGATGCTGGCCGGGCTTAGAATTGAGGGCAGCTATCTCTCCAGTCATCCTCTTCCCATCAATGAAGAAGGAGCACTTGTCCCGTATTCGGAACTGGATATTAGCAGCCATGGTCCTGTCCTTAGCCTCAGTACCTGAGCAACCAAAATAGTAAACAAAAACCATATGCTCACACAAGGAAATGCAATTCCTATGAAAGCCTAACTACTGGGGAAGGTGTTTGTGGTATATGTGTGTGGGGGTGAGGGGGGTAGTGCATAATGGGAAAAATAATATATCAAATATCAAAGCTTCTTTGACAGTATATGTAGGCACATCCAGATGTTACCACATTAAGTACTTATTTCTTCGAATAGACAGCATGCCATCTAACCTGTGCAGACTATATGAAGGCACAGCCTACTTCAATGAGCATGGGCACCAGCTTAGTGAAAAGGGCATGACAGTCCTCGAGGATGAATCTGTTCTGATTGGGACGCACGTCAAGTGTAGGCCTTAGGTTTTAGGGTGTGCCCTCAGTCACAGTTGACGAGATTATTGAGCAGTGTTGCTTGTTAGTAGTTGCTCGTTAGTAGTTGTTGGAGCAAAACAATGTGAAAAACAAAGATATCTGAGCAGTTAGTCGTCCTCTATAACAGCTTCATCCTGTTGTAGGTCCTCCTCAAATTCTCCCGTGCTGATTCTGGCAAAGGGATCATCTCCACTGTCAATCAGTGTTGTTGAGGTGAACAGTCTCTATGGTGATGGCCTGCATCATAGCATTTGTTCCTTGCAGGTGCTGCTATAGCAGAAAGTTACTCTGCTGTAGTGAACTGGAACTGCGCATGAGAGACACGACCACACACGCACAATATTTGCTGTTGTGGTTTGTGTATTGTCAAATAAGGGTGAGGAGTATTTGCACGAACTAGTCGAGGGCTCGAGCTAATTAACTGAAGATGGGGGCAAGGAAGCGAACTATTTGAGGGTGCGAACTGATCCAAGAAATACAGTATGTACAACAATACTGTGGGACTGAGCCACACACACACACAATGCTATATTCAACACAGTCTTGCTTATTTGAATACACATTGCACACCAAGCATACCATACTCTCTCCATCTCTTACTTTCTCTCTTCTTCTTGTGGAAGTGGAGGGCAGAATTGTGGTATTTGGTCCAGCTCATAGCAACCACCTCATCTTCCCCATAATGACGACCCAAATTAAAGAGCATCTTAGTTTCGGGATCCTTGACTGTGTTGTTTGTCTGCTTCTCTCTGCGCAGAGATATGATCCTGTCAATGTCAGAGTCATGAAGCTGAGTTAGCTTCTTCTTGCAGTTCCAAGGGATGATGTCTCTGAACACTCTCTCCATCAGAGAGGTGTATAATAGCCCTACATGCAGACAATATCGACACTTGATATCAGAGAGAGCAGGAAGACATAAGGAGGAATGGGTGCAGTTTTATGAGTGTGTTGTCTTGTCAATTGGTGTGGTGGTCTAGGAGAGGTAGTTTTATTTGAGAAGGTGCAGTCTAGGAGAGGTGTGGAGGCATGGAATAGGGTGTGGTCTTACAAAAGAGGTGTGGAATAGGAGGTATGCTAGGAGAGGGAATATTTTGTATAAGAGTGTGTGGTAGAATATGAAGTGTAGTAGTAATAGGAGAGGGTGTGTTTGAATGAGGGTTAGGAGGGGAGATGAGGGAAAGGGGAGATGAGGGAAAGAGAGAGGGAAAGAAAGAGGGGAGATGAGGGAAAGAGAGGGAAGATGAAGGAAAGAGAGAGGGGAGATGAGGGAAAGAGAGAGGGGAGATGAGGGAAAGAGAGAGGGAGATGATGGAAAGAGAGAGGGGAGGGGAGGGAAAGAGAGAGGGGAGATGAGGGAACGAGAGAGGGGAGATGAGGGAGAGTGAGGGGGGAAGATGAGAGAAAGAGAGAGGGGAGATGAGGGAAAGAGAGGGGGGAAGATGAGGGAAAGAGAGAGGGGAGATGAGGGAAAGAGAGAGGGGAGATGAGGGAAAGAGAGAGGGGAGATGAGGGAAAGAGAGAGGGGAGATGAGGGAAAGAGAGAGGGGAGATGAGGGAAAGAGAGAGGGGAGATGAGGGAGAGTGAGGGAGATGATGGAAAGAGAGAGGGGAGATGATGGAAAGAGAGAGGAGTGGAGATTAGAAAAACTGACACAAGGAAAAAGACAGGGAGTTGCATCAGAAAGACAAGTAGAAATACTGTCAGGGAGTTGGATTAGAAAGACTGACAGGGAGTTGATGGTAGAGGAAGGGAAATAACAGGAGAGAGGAGAGGGGATAAGTTAGGTAGAGAGATACCTTGACAGAAACTTAGAGTTTCTGCATGATGATGTGTATAGACCCCATCATAATGATTACCATCCAAGTAGGCCAACAGAATCTAAGCATAACAACAGAACTCTTGTGAACCATGAATTATTATATTACTCTTCCCCCCCCCCCCCCCCCCTTCTCTCTCCCAAGAGCCCTAGCTTTCGTGACTCACAGGGTTGGCTAAATTGTCCAGAGCGCTCATCTTTTCCTCATCTCTGCCTGTAGAGAAAACCTGTTCTTGAATCTTGTTGCTCTCGAGCTCATGGTAAACAATGATGGAGCGTTCATAGAGTCGACTTAGGACAACCAATTCCATCTCACCACCCCACAGCTGCATATAAAGATAAACATTCAACAACTCCTGCATTGACAAGTGTGAAAGTCTTCCTTTTAAGTGACTCTAATTAATCCTCACCTAGGATATAACCATATCTGTGTGCATACAAACATTTCTCAGACATTTGTCAGCCAAAAAAAAAAAAAGAATAGAAAAAATAAACAAAAAAAAGAACAGGAAAAACAGTTATCCAAACTTTGTGCTAGAGTCAATACCTCTCTTGAAAGATGCTCTAAATATTGATCCAATGAGATGGTGATGAACTGAAATGTAGGGGGGAGAGGGAGAGGATTATTATATTGTACATAGCAGGTTGACCCGCACTTACCTCTTTGAAGTCATCCCTATGTGCATCAATGTATTCTACACACTTCTCCCTCACTCTATGATGGTAATGCTGACTGCAATATACCTTCACAATACAGAGGCCATTAGCATTAGTCAGCATTTCACACTATACTAGTAGTACCCACCTGTTCAGCTACTGCTCTGAAAAGACAGGAGCCATCTTTTGCTATAGCCTTTCTCCAAAGGCTTTTGTTGGCTAGAACCTCGTCCAAAGTGCCTCTGTACGTCTTGGCGTCAGTCTTCATACGTTTAGATTTCTTACCCATCTTATTCGTCTAGGCACAGTGCCAGGAAGGACTGATCTCTTACACAGAATAGAGTTTTCGACTAAGTGAGCGTTGCTAAGAGCTATCGCTACACCCCATCTTTCTTCCCCCTCCCAACGGGCATGCGCAGTAACTGAAGCCGAGAGAGAAAGCTCAAAATAATATTCTAATGGTGCAGTGCTAGGGAATAAACCGCTGGTATAATCCTGGAGTTCAGGATTGAAATGGACGCAGAAAAGTTTGTTTGCATCGCGGGGCTGGGGAAAAAACTAACTTCTAGAGAAGATGGTAAGACTTTGATTCTAATAAAAGCGCCTCATCTCTATTCTGAACTGCAGTTGCCGATATTGTCATTCAAATTGAGAAGTGTGAAGGACTAACAGCTCTTCAATTGAGTGGGAACAGCTTTGGAGTTGAGGCAACAGCAGCCATTGGAGAATGCCTGGCTCACAAGCGGGACTTGACCAGAGCACTATTGAGTGACATGTTTGTTAGTCGGCTCAAGTCGGAAATACCACCCTCCTTGGTGTGACTCATATACTTGCACCACTAATGTATGTTAATTCTACCACTAGTTATATTGAATACGTCCTGTAGGTTGCACTTGGAGATGGCATAATGAAGGCTAACGCTTGTCTGGTGGAACTCGATTTGAGTGACAATGCCTTGGGACCCACTGGCGTAGAGCCCATAACTCATCTACTTACAAGCCCCTCCTTTTACTCGATCAAAGTCCTAAAGTTCAACAACAATGGTCTGGGAAGCAAGGGAGGAACGGTGAGTGGTGGGTGTGTATTTTTGTGGAGGGTGAGTGGTGGGTGTGTATTGTGGGGGGGGGGGGGGGGGGGTGAGTGGTGGGTGTGTATTGTGGGGAGGGACGGAAGTGGTACATGTGCGTTACTGAGGGAAGGGCGAGTGGTGGGTTTGTATTTGTGGGGAGGGATGATGAGTGGCGAGTGTTATTTATGGGGAGGGGTAATTGTGATGGGTGTTAAATGAGGGGAGGGATGGGTGTTAATTATGGGAAGGACATGATGAATATGATTATTTGTACAATTACTCTCAATTGACACTATATGAATATTTTTATTTGGTTTGTTTCAGTCAAAATATTTCGGTCTTCATTGGGGGAAATGATGAGAAGTAATTCAGTTGAAAAATTGGCTTCAAAACCCCCAAAAAGGTAAACATTAAAGATCCTCTGGTTCTCCAGCACCATCGTCCCATCTTAGTCTATGGACATAAAATCTATTCAGTGTCAATTTCAGCTTCAAAAAATCCCAGAATATACCTGGGAAGCAAGTATCTTAGTCTATGGACATAAAATCTATTCAGTGTCAATTCAGTGTCAATTTCAGCTTTAAAAAATCCCAGAATATACCTGGGAAGCAAGTATCTTAGTCTATGGACATAAAATCTATTCAGTGTCAATTTCAGCTTTAAAAAATCCCAGAATATACCTGGGAAGCAAGTATCTTAGTCTATGGACGTAAAATCTATTCATTGTCAATTTCAGCTTTAAAAAATCCCAGAATATACCTGGGAAGCAAGTATCTTTATCTTAGTCTATGGACATAAAATCTATTCAGTTTCAGTGTCAATTTCAGCTTTAAAAAATCCCAGAATATACCTGGGAAGCAAGTATAGACTATTAGCTGCATTTTATGCAGGGGAAAAGCTATTCCCCTTGGACAACTAATGGGCTAATGCTAGAGCTAGGTCCTATTCACAAACATGAAAAGCCTTCGCCATCTGTGCTTTCCTCGTCTAAGACCAAGCCATCACTTTCTGCTATAGCGCTAAGCTCACCCACCCACGTTCCAACAGTTTCAATGTTGTGGCCAATCTATCTAAGGCTCACCCTGGTAAGCATGGATGCCACATTCCTCACTAGAGTCCTCCTCAGATGAGTCGAGAGTACTCCCTGTCGCTAGAAAATGACTTCTGGTTGCCTAGTCTTTTTTTTTTGGAGGGGGTGGGGGGGGGGGGAGGTTGTCCTCAAAGCAGTGAACTGTCTGCATTTCAAGATTTTTACCCTTAGTTACTAGGACACTTGAAATTAGGTGCGCGGAAAATAAGCTCTCTTATGATGACAAATCAACACTTTGATATTCCTTTTTTTTGCCTCCTTTTTTTACCCCTTCTTGGATATCATCATTTCTGGTTTTACTTAACTCCGTGCTCAGAATATCTACCTGATTAGACTTTGTTATCCCAGAAGCTCAACTGCAATCATGTTGTAGTGAAGAAGAAGCCGACGATAATAGACCTTAACCCTTCCACCGCTGGATTTACACAGCACTTTATTTAAATAGTGACGTTATTTTACATAATATTTTATATTCAACCAGGAGTGCACAAATGTCCCTAGCAACCATGGTTGATGTTATAGCATTGGTGTTGACAAACATTGTGGTCAACTGTAGGTTGCCTAGCAACTGACCACATACGATGAATATCATTATAACATTTGATTGTTTGTTTTGATTGTATTTTTAGGCAGAATATGGGCAGAGATTACATCATGATGTAAATATAATAAAATGACAGTGTCATATTTTACTAGGGCAGATAATTAGAAACCATAGCTAACAAACTACCTACTAGCTTTATATTATTATAGCTATATAGATGGATAGCTAGTACCCGCGAAGTACCCAGGTAAATGCTATTTTTTATACAAGTCAGAAAAAAAGCAGTAATGCCTAAAGGATCTTACATGTGTATGGCTATTTATTTTCCTGGGACATCTTGTTCCTGTTCTTCACCATCGTCAGTCTCAAGACCTGGATCCCTACGCAAATCAGCGCTACTATCTCTGGACTGGCAAAAAAAGGTTCTGAATCTACGATGTCATTCAGAGTTGCTAGCTCTTCAGGATCTCTAGTCTGTTCTCCGTGGTAGGCCCTTCTCCTTCCTCATCACTGCTTTCAACCTCAGACAGACCGAATTCGTCGTCATCCAGCATTGCCAAAACATCGTCCAATTTAGTCTAGAAGCCATTTTTTAATCGATCAGCTGAATTTGACGTCACGAATACCTTGGTTACCTAGGCACCATACGTCAGCTATTTTAATTCCAGCTCTAGCAAAGCAAGGGACACCCCCAGGTATATTTAGCACATGCGTAGCTAAAACTAACGATTTTATATATTTGTTTTTGTCGCGGTCATTTACAACTCCGCCATATGGCGGATACGGCGGTGAAACGGTTAAGTTCTGAATGATCCTTAAAGGCATGTCCACACTGCACCTAAACTGATGCCCATTAATGTGTGTTGGGTCCTAGGGGAAAAACTCTTCTAGTTAATGGACGTTCATCGCATCCACACTAGCACCGAAATAAACCATACGAAGCAAAAATAATTAGCCTACCAAAGTCAGCCATAATCATATGCTATAGCTGTAGTTGAGATGAAGTTTGTTTTTGCGTCCTTTTCTTGCTGATCAGCTGCCTACAGATGCGCAGGAAATATTTTCTGCATATAAGAAAGAGGAGAGAGCTGAGGAAAAGGCAGAACCAACGAAGGTTGTGACTGCACAAACTTCAGAAGTCCAGATGCAGGGTGCATAAACATAGCAACAGTTCTCTAGCTATGTAGTTGGTCTAGCTAGCTAAGTTTGGTCGTAGGCCACAGATAGCATACAGTTAGCTCCAAAGTACCCAACTGTAGCATCACGAAGACAAAATTCTTTTCAACACACTTGCGTAGTTATTTGAATGCTTTATAAATCTGTTGCTCTGTTTCGACTCAAACCACCTATTGAGGTGGACCAGAATAATGTGTAATAAATAATAAATTGAATTCGGTGTGGATGTGACAATGCACATTCATGTGTGTGCAGTGGTTGACTTGTGCAGTGTGGGCGGGCCTTCAGTCTAGTGGTGTAATTTAGATGTTATATTTGGTGAAAATATTATTTTTATTTTCTATATTTTTCTCATAAATTTGAACTAGCATTATTCATAAAATCATTATGAATCATTTTCCGATTAAAGTGGTCACTACTACATCCGAGAGTTCTCCTGTCATCCAGGCTCTTTTCTGGTGATAATGCTTCACTGGCAGACCATACCGGGAAAACACTTGGGGTTTTCTGATTCCTAGGTGACAATAGGTGTCTTCTAATCACCAGCTGCATTTGCTATGAAGGTCATTGACACCCTCTGCTTACATTTCTTCCCACCCTTGCACTTCTCCCTTCTGACGAAATCCTTACTCTAGGAGAGCCCTCCAAAAAGATCTGGTTTCATCTAAGTCTTCCTTCTCATATCCCCTCACTGGCAAACCCTCTTTCCCATGAGTCTACGAATCTACACTGTCACTCTTCTAATGTTATCTCGCTTCTTCCAATTTTCCAACCATCCACGACTTCCTTTAAACCCCTTGTTCAAGCATACAGGAATTTCCTTGGCTTTTTCAGTAAGCTGGTGACCACAAGGGTAAATGTTCTTTGCAGATACCATAGGTATAAAGCATCATTTATTTCTGTGTACTCAGACACACGAGATCTCTTGTTTGTATGCAACAAAGAGCTTGAATAGATTCATACAAGGTGACAATAGATACCTCTTTAAAATATATATATCTGAAATTTGTGGTCATTCCAAAGTCGAGGAATTCACCAAGTGAAAGCACACTAACATAGAGGGAGGGTCAGATATTGTCATCATCAATCTCATGTCATCCATGGATTACCGAGTTACTAGGGACACTCGCAGTTCATCCGTGGATGTCAGAGTTACTAGGGATATCCAGGGTCCATGCGCAGATGTCCACATATACCCCATTGAACCAACTGTCAGAGAATCCACGGATGGAAAAGCTACTAGGGATATCCACATGGATACTTTGAGAATTGGTTCATGTAGTATCTGTAAGTGGATATCTGCAGATGTACTGTAAACCCAGAAAAGTTAGCGGGCCATTAATGTTAGCGAATTTAGCGATGAGGAAAAAATCGCTAAGTTAATAGGCAGCCAACATTTGTGGCAATATAAGTACAAAGTTCAAAAATGCTCACGCGCGCGTGCTAGCTGTCAGCAGAGCACGAGGTCGTCGCTGATTAGGAGCTTTCGAGTTTTGATCGAGCAACTGTGAACTTACAATACAGCTATGTCGATTGTTCGTTGGTTGAAAGAGAATGCTGGTGGATCTAGCTCAGTAGCTCAGTTTGTTTACCAGAAGGCGATGGAGCAACAGCTGCAGCCAACAAATTATCAATTCATTCCATATGTCACTACTACTAGAGCGAGACTGGATTTGGCTGACGATCAGCCTGCATTGGCAATATTCGATGTGTTTGCAGCTCATCGCTGTAGTTCTGTTCTTAAAAAGCTTCAAGACAACAATATCCACCAAGTGTTTGTTCCTGCAAGCTGCACAGGAGAGTTGCAGCCACTTGATTTGTGCGTAAATGAAGATTTAATTAATGAATGGACTTTATTAATGATTAATGTACTGTTCTTATTTTCACAAGGATTTCACCTTGTTTTTCATGCTATAAAACGTTAACATTAATGGTCGCTAAAATGTGCATGATATCAAAAACGCTAAATAAAACGGTCGCCAACTTTTCTGGGTTTACAGTACCCTGGATGTCCTTAGTAACTTGGCCATCCGAGGATTACTCCAACAGATGGGGTGTATGTGGACATTGTAGATGAACCCTGGATATCCCCGGATGTTCCTTGTTGGCATTACCAACCACGGATACTCTACCAGTGATGTCATGGGTTATATGCACGGATATCCACGGATGAACCCTGGTAACTCTGACATCTGCAGATGTCCGTTGTTGATGTCACCAACCACGGATACTCTACCAGTGATGTCATGGGTTATATGTGGATATCCACGGATGAACCCTGGATATCCCTAGTAACTCGGCCATCTGCGGATGTCCCTTGTTGACGTTACCAACCACGGATACTCTGACAGTGAGGTCATGGGTTATATGTGGATATCCACGGATGAACCCTGGATATCCCTAGTAACTCGGCCATCTGCGGATGTCCCTTGTTGACGTTACCAACCACGGATACTCTGACAGTGAGGTCATGGGTTACATGTGGCCCTTGTTGACGTTACCAACAACGGATACTCTTGACAGTGACATCATGGGTTATATGTGGACATCCATGGATGAACCCTGGATATCCCTAGTAACTGCCATCCGCAGATGTCTCTAGTAACTCTTGTCATCCACGGATGGTCCAGGTAAATCCATGGTAACTTGGTCATCCATGGATGACACTGGATTGACGACGACAATGCTGGTCATGTATAATAGTAAGATTTTTTCCATCTTTCTTGATAACTTCAATTTTTTTCCGTAGAAGAGGCCACGACTCGACGAAGCAGCTGCTCATACGTGTTTGATAGATGGGTATTGATAGATGGGTATTGCCTTGACATAGTCTCAATCACAGGTCAGAGTATGGATTTGCTGTTCTGGAGTCATCTGCCCCGCAAAATCGAGACTTCCCATGACCGTGTGACCGTGCAAGTGGCACTAGCTAGCTAGCCAGTGAGTTATGGCTACCCAGCCTGTCAGTAGTGGACCTGGTAGTGGTGCAACGTCTTTTATTGTGGCAGATATTCAGTCTTACATCAGAGGACGTAGTGTACACAAGTTAAGTGTGGATGCCCTAATCGGAGAAGTCAAATGGGAGCCAGATAATACTAGTCTATAAGTCGTTTCCCATGCAACATTGCCTCTACAGTCTCACAGTTCCCAAGGAGAAACTGCAACAAAGCATTTGTTGAGGTCACTGGAGACGGAGTCAATAGAAGTGCAGGATGTGGAGTTGGAGTTCCATCACTTTTATGTAACCACAACCTTGCACTAACAGAATAAAATAAATAGCCATATCTCTCGAAGTAAGTGGACTACTTTAGGCTGCATACCTACTCTTCCGTAACATGACATTATTTTTGTTATATTGGCGAATTATATGATTTTCTTATTATATAAATGGCCCCATCCACTGTCCACAACGCCTGATCTGTGCGTGCACTAAAAGCTGTCTGCAAGCTGGAATTGAGAGGTGTCTGTTTTAGGGAGAATGGCTAAGCACTATTTCAATGGTAAAGCCAATTGGTGCATTGCTATTGGGAGTGTTCGTTAGTACAGTTCCACCGTATTTGTGGAGGGTGAGAGATATTTATTTGTGAGGAGGGGAGGCTAAGTGTAGCTAGTTTATTTGTGTGTGTGTGATGGGCAGTGTTATTTGTGAGGAGGGAGGGTGAGTAGTAGATGTTTGTTTGTTGGAAGGGGATTGGTGGTGTTATTTGTGGGGAAGGACAATGTGGATGGATGTTTACTTGTGAGAGGAGGGTGAGTGAGTGGTGGGTGCATATTTGGAGAGGAGGGTGAGTATTGTTTGTTGGTGAGTGAGTGGTGGGTGCATATTTAGAGAGTAGGGTGAGTATTGTTTGTTGGTGAGTGAGTGGTGGGTGCATATTTAGAGAGTAGGGTGAGTATTGTTTGTTGGTGAGTGAGTGGTGGGTGCATATTTAGAGAGGAGGGTGAGTATTGTTTGTTGGTGAGTGAGTGGTGGGTGCATATTTAGAGAGTAGGGCGAGTGGTGTATGAATGTTTGTGGTCTGGGTGAGTGTGAGCTCTAATGCATATTTGTGGGGAGGGGGTGAGTGTATATTTGGAGGTGAATGGTGGATGTATATTTGTTGGAAGGGAGGGAAGGTGAGTGGTGGATGTATATTTGTTGGAAGGGGGGGGAGGGATGGTGGATGTATATTTGTTGGGAGGTTGGGAGGGATGGTGGATGTGTATTTGTTGGAAGGGAGGGAAGGTGAGAGGTGGGCGTATATTTGTTTCGAGTTAATATACTGTGTATACACATTATTTGGATCTGTTTCATGCAGATTTTGGCAAATTCTCTCCTGGAATGTCACTCTGAAGCCCAGAAAGTCGGCTCTAGGCTCGCTCTAGAAGTGTTTGTGGCTGGTAGGAACAGACTAGAGAACACGGGAGCGGTAGCTTTCTCGAAAGTATTTGAGGTACTGTTTTGTGTTTATAGACGTATCCTATGCACGAAATCTTTTTTTAATCAACTCCTCATGTTCTACAGACACTAGAGTCTTTGGTCAGTGTCTCGATGCCCCAGAATGGGATCGATGCAGTTGGGATTTGTGCACTTTCTCGATCTTTCTTGCACAACCCTAATCTTGAGGTATGCGCATGTGTGCACATAAAGAATCTTTGTTTCTATACATGAGCAGAGAGGGTATTCTTAATTAAGGTTTTATTTATTTATTCAGATGTGTATTCATTACTAACTTCATGGTGGTAGTAATTTACTTTTGCACCTTATTCAGGTGTGTATTCATTGCTAACTTCATGGTGGTAGTAATAACAATTTATTTACTTTTGCACCTTATTCAGGTGTATTCATTACTAACTTCATGGTGGTAGTAATAACAATACATAACTTATTATCAAGTTTAGCATGATCGTTTAAAAAAACAACTGAGTGCCCATCGCGCCACTGATACACATCGGAAAAGTTAGGACTTCACTTTTCCTGTTGACCTATGTGTTCATGAAATATGTAGGCATTTAAAAAATTATTATTATTGATCCTATAATTATAGATACATTACCCACCAAATCCAAAAATGGCTCAAATCAGTACCACCAATAATACCAACTTTAGGCCATGTCAAAATAATTCCTTGTTTATCATCCGAAATTTTAAAAATATTGGTGTCATGGGTCCGTGAAGGCCATCCTCTAAAAGATAATTTCTAAGTATGGAAAGTTGAGGACCTGCTGCTTGAACAGTCGATCTGAATGCATGTAATCATTTTGTGCATAGGTGATTGATCTGAACGACAACACCTTCACTGAAGTAGGTTCAGTGGCCATGGCTGAAGTTCTCCCCGACCTGCAGAAGCTGAGAGTCATCAACTTTGGAGACTGTTTGGTGAGACCAGAAGGTGGCCTGGCCATTGCTGCTGCAATAAAGGATGGACACAAACATTTACAGGTACTACTATACCATAACCATTCATCATCACATCTATGCCCACCACTAGAATATGCTGTAACTTCCTAGGATATGGTTGGTTCACACATGGTGATCCTCGGTTCTGTGTGTGTATAGGAACTGAATTTGGGTTTCTGTGAGCTTGACCAAGATGCTGGCTTAGCTGTGGCTGAGGCACTTGCTAACAAAAAGGAGCTGGAGAAGATAGATCTGAATGGTAAGGTTACACCTTGTCACTTGATTGGCACATGACCATAAATATCTTGCATGTGATCATGATATGTTCCTGTGACTGTATAATTATATGTGATCATGATGCACATTAGGTAACTGCTTCTTGGCAGAAGGGATTGAACTTCTGAGGGAATCTCTAGATGCTAAGGGACACTTAGAAGCTCTCGGAACTCTTAGTGATGACGAGGGATTGTTAGAGGATGAGGAGGAAGATGATGATGATTCTGAGGAGGAAACAGAAGAGGAAGCAGTGGTAGAAAAGATAGAAAAGAAGGACGACAATGATAAGTCCTGGCAGAAGGAAGAGGAGGATAATGAAGAGAACAGAGGGAGCGTGCCAATGAAGGAAACAGGAGGTGAAAGGAAAGAAGAATCTCAAGGGAGACCAGTGAGTTTATGTTGTAGATTCGTTGTCACTTGAGATGGCCAGCATGCATGCCTGCACAGTGTTAGACGATCCACTTTTGTCTCTTCCTCATATAGGTTGACGTCCTCTCTGAAAAACTAAACAATCTCGCACTCTGATTCCATTCCGATTCAAAACTCAACTCTATTTATATTTTGTGTGTACAGATTGTTGTGTTCTGGCCATCTCATGAGACTCTTATTATGATTGAAGTTGTACTCATGTTTGCATCATCTCATTATTATTGTTAGTATTATTTTTGCCACCACACATGATTGTGCTATTTTTATTGTCATTATTATAAGTCATTATTATAAACATTTTTAACTGATAGGTAACACTTTCTGATTATCTTAATAATCCAACGGGGGAGAACTTGCTACTGCTAGGTCATGACCAAACACAGCTCCTTCTAAACTCCCTAGCTAGAAGTCCTAACGATGAGAAAAATGATGGAATGCTTGAGAATGACCTTGCTTGGGTCTCTGCCATGGCTTCCATGTTTGCTAAAGTGACGCAAGACTACGGCAAGCACATGGGGAAACATGCGTGTGTGCAGTCGGCCATTGATAGCACAGTTGGTCAGTCCATAGACGGGAGTGTGTTCTCGTGTTCACTTGGTCATTATTTGTTCCCATGTAATTATGTAGATGCCATTCTGCAGCCTCCTTGTAAGGCAGGTTTAGTGTCCGAACTTATCAATGAAATACTGACTCACATCGGTCTGTTGAAGGTGAAGATGTGCATCACATGAAATGTGTCTGTGTTCACCATACTGATTCATTGTTCGTGTTTATATAGTCGGAGGATAAACATTTTGTGCCAGTCAAGGAGATAGAAGGGCCCATCCTGGCTCTGATTCATGTAGTGCAGCAGGACTACTTCCCTAGGGTGTCGATGGACATTTTGATTGCATTCTTCACCAAGTGAGTTCCTTAATAAATATCAGCTGACAATAACATTTGTGCACAATGCAGGTCCAACCCCTTGCTGAGCTCCATCCAAACCATCACTCACAAAGTTCTCCAGGTCCTCCACACGACATGACTGTAGCTAGCTAGAAATGTGCTAGCAATTATGTACAACATCTTGAACAATCAAACTGCAATCATGAATTAAAGCCTTGCAATGCCAGTGCTTTTATTACGTGATATGGTTATAATCATCTCATCCAATCCACCATCGGTTGACATTTGTTACGTGGTCTGCCATAGCCAACATGAGCATGGGTGACGTTTCTCACTCCCCCCTCTTTAGATACAGGGGTGTGTGGTGATATTATTTTTGTTGAAATGAGGGTGGTGGTAAGATGGGAAAAGGTACTGGTGCATGTAGGATGAGGTGGCCGTTGTTTGACGGACTCCAGGTTACAACACTTGGTGTGCTCTCACAGTGTGTTCTATAGTAGAAGAAATTCTGTTATTGGTTATGAATAATGGTATTGACATGGATGGAGGAAAAGAATAACATAGTCTAGCATCGCCGACTCTTCCCATTCAGCAAAGAAGAATCCGGGAACACCAACTTACTAAATTTGTTCTGCCAGAATGATATTAGCGGCTGCTCTAATTGGAAGGAGTTACAGTCAAGTGATGTCAGTGTGGGAGGAGCGGATATAACAGAGAATGCTTTCTACTACTTTGGCTGTGAAGCGGACCTCTCCTCCGTACCAGAGGCAGTTGAACTCGAGCATATTTGCTTAATTTGGAGTTTATGTGTAACTGAATCCCCCTAACCACCCAATTTCCCCCCCCATTTATAACACCTTTACCTATTCAAATAATAAATAAAATACTTGTGGTATGCAATGGTTTTTTGTTTTGTTTCATATATCTAAGCTGAGATATCTGCACTTGCGGGAGTGCTGTATATCAAGCTGGTGTGGCATCCAGTGGTCTCTAAACAAACGCATACAGCATCTGTGTGTATAGCTATCTGTTATTGTACCCCTCCCTTTTTGGGGGGGGAGCAAGGTGAAGGATTCCGCGAGATCTAACTGGGGACCTTGGAAGCTCTACTGCATGCAACAACTTTTTTCAACCGGGCGCTTGACCACGTAAGCTAAGTCGTTGCATGCAAGGGCTTCATCTAGCCACTGGTGCTAATTTCAGCTCTCTAGGACTCGGCACTCTGGAGATATTTATGCACTCAGGTTTTTAGGTATCCCCACTTTAGCTCCAGTAACTTGCCTATAGTTATACCTATGAAAAATGTTTTAGTATCAAGAGAGCACACAGAGAGACCTATCTTTTGAGCTATACATCAAGTCCATACCATGAAGTTTGCAGAATCTATGGAGCTATAAAGTGGTGACGACAAGTTTTTTTTTTACACTACTACTTTATGGTTTTGCCCCCCCCCCCCCCCCCCCCTTAAAACAATGTGTATTTTGTTCCAGAACATCTGATTTATTGTTGATTGCTTTCATGACTACAAATACCTCAGGTTTCCTAAGATCAAAGCCTTTCTAACGTCTTCAGGTAGTGAAGGGGACTGGCAGAAATCCAATTGAAGCACCTGAAAGCTATAGTTCCCCAGTTGCAGGTCAACCTAGGGGGCTATAGATTATTATCACAGCGCTTTTACTGAAACACTTCCCAGAGAGTTCCGCTATCCAGCACTAATTATTCATAATAATTCAATCTTCAAAATCCTTGGGACCATTGCACCTCAGTGCAGTACAAAAATAATAATAATAATAATAATAATAATGACACTAAATGAGGTAGATGACTTGTGTAATAAAGACAATAACATACAATGCCACCTTCCCCTCAGTGCCCACCATCTCAAACTCCTCCAACCATATTCCAGCTCCCTCAATTCCTCATTCATTTCATTAACATTTTCCCTTCCAAATTCTAATAGAAAGTGCCCCACATCTTCTTGTCACACAGCACGCATTATCATCACTACACAGCCTACATTGCTTCTTGTCCTGCAATAGACCTGCTGACCCTGTCCTCAACCTAAACATCAACCTCACTCCCTGTAATGACCTGTATACCTTTCTGCTCCATCACCTTTTGCCAACCTATACCACTTCAAATTGCTCATACTCTCAACATCCTCCTCCCAATCACGCACATTTCTCTTCATCATCTTCACCTTCCGTTGCCTCTGACCCTAGCTCAGCATTCAGATCATATTTCCCCCTCAACAGTATATATTCTTCCCACCATCCTACCCCTCCATCGTCTGCCACACCTTCACCAGTCTACCCTCCTCCACCTGTGCAAGCCTCCTACCACAGACAATTTTTTTCTCCTCCTTCCTCTCTGCCAACTTCCTCCATCTCAAGTCCCCCAGCACTGCCACTCCTGCCACATGTTGTAAGCCATTAATAGGTTTCTTCCTCCTCTCAGCTGAGCTGACTCTAATTTCCTACAAGCAGTCTTCCCTCCTGTCAGCCACACTTCAGCAGCATGTTCCAGGCTTGGCCTAGCCAACAGCTTCCACTGCCATCCTACCTCTATCCACTTCTGTTATTCCATTCCCTTGACTCACCCACACTCACTGCCTTTCCAATCCATTCCTCTGCTTTAATCTTCATTTTCTCCAAGTGTACATTCCCTCTCAGTTTCTTATCAAACCACACTCCCAGGTATCTGAATGCTTTCCAGCTCCTCTCAATATTCCACTTCACACAGTCACTATTCATCCCTAAATGTCATGGTGTGGGCGATCCTTTACCTCTTTATCTTTGAGGCGCGGGGGTGAAGAGGTTCACCGTCTACGCCTATATATTTTTGGCGCGCGCATAGTGAAACCACCAACAGCTTGAGCGAATTCTCGTCTGGGGCTGGAGGATGACATTATGAAGGAGCACGAGTTAAGATAAAAACAAATGGAAGATAAAACCAAATGGACTTCAAGTTAAACAGGTACATCACCTAGCAAGAAGTTTACTGCCATTAAGTAAGATTCTTGGGTTAGCTGTGCCAGTCTAACTTTAAACACTTTTTCTGAAGGGCAGACATTTAACTCAAGAAATATTATAGTCGACTGATCAGGGACATGATCAGGGACATGTGCATATTGTACAAAAATGAAAGTTAATACAAGCGATGAAGGATGAATGTGTCTAATTTTCATTATGGGAGTGAGAGGAGTAACCACTACTACAAAAGGGATCATGGTCTGGAAACAGTCCTTCATCAACAAAAAATGAGATACTGTAGCGAATGCTGAAAGAGAACGCAACTTTTGCAACCAAGACAACCAATTGGTAAGGATCGACAAAACACGTAGACATTATGGTTCGACATGTCCAGAACCGAAATGTAACGTTTTGGAGGAAAAAATTGACGACCTGATCTGGTGCAGTGTGGCAGCAGGGTGTCTGTGGGATCTGAAGCTTGAACTGGAGAGGAAGTGGGTGCTTGCTGACGTTTGCTTGGAGGACGGCCCTGAGGACGTGGCTGTGCAACTTGAACGGGTTTATCGAAGTCCTGGTGGGCAGGCTTCAATCTGTCGACTGTGATGATCTCTGTCTTGCCACCGATGTCTACTTTGAATGTCTTGGGGCCGACCCTGAAAGGGACTTTGTAGGGGCGCTGTAGAGGTTTGCGATGAGCATTGCGACGGATGAATATGAACTTGGCCCTCTGGAGGTCAACAGGATAGACACTGGTGTGATGTTGAAAGGTAGGAATAGGGGCCAGTGTGCCCACTTAGTCACGCAGTCGCTGAAGGCGGAAACGGTTATCTGGCTGGTGGCTGTGGTTGGCAAATGAAATCTCCAGGCACAGTGAGTGGGAAACCATAAGCTAGCTCTGCTGAGGAACATCCCAAATCTTCCTTTGGTGCTGTCCTGATTCCTAAAAGCACCCATGGTAACTCATCACTCCAGTTGAGGCCCGTTAAGCGAGCTCGCAGGGCTGACTTCATATGTCGATGGAATCGCTCGACGAGGCCCTTCGATTGTGGGTGGTAAGAAGTGATGTGATGAAGCTTAGTGCCAAACAACTGTGAGATGGATGCCCACAGCTGTGATGTGAATTGTGATCCCCTGTCGGATGACATGTCCATGGGAATGCCAAAATGGGCGATCCAATGGGTGACCAATGCTTGAGCACAAGTGCGGGTGGATGTATTGGAGAGAGGGATAGCTTCAGGCCATCGGGTAAAGCGGTCTACCACGGTGAGTAGATGGGTGAATCCATTAGAAGGTGGAAGAGGGCCCATTAGATCCACGTTGATATGGTCGAAGCGTCGATGAGGAACCTCGAATGTCTGAAGTGGGGCCTTGATGTGGCGCTGGACTTTGGAGGCCTGGCAAGGGATGCAAGCCTTAGCCCATATTCCAACCTGTTTGCGGAGGCCATGCCAGATGAACTTTGAAGCCACAAGTTGTCGTGTGGCACGCACGTAAGGGTGGGATAGGCCATGTATCAAATCAAAAACCTTGCATCTCCAAGCAGCAGGGACTACAGGCCTGGATTGCCCGGTGGAAATTTCACAAGACACCATTTGGCCCAAAAGAAATATCCTCGAGTTTGAGGCCAGAAATAGCCGTGCGATAAGCCTTTACAGCAGGGTCATCCTGTTGGCTGGCGGCCATGGCAGCATAATCAACTCCCTCATGGATGGCATCAATGGTTACTCTGGAGAGTGCATCGGCCACCTGGTTATCTTTACCCTGTACATGCCGGATGTCAGTGGTAAACTCGGATATGTAGGCGAGATGACGCTGCTGACGAGCAGACCAGGGGTCGGATATCTTGGCCATGGGGGGCCTATGTGTATGCAATGAACTCCCGACCTTCCAAAAAAGTATCTGAAGTGGCATACCCCAAGAGCCAGCAACTCGTGGTCAAAGGTGCTGTACTTCTTTTCGGGGGGGATGCAACTGTCTGCTGAAGAAAGCCAGGGGTTGCAAAATGCCATGCTGGAGAACTGCTCCCACTGCCAACTCTGAAGCGTCCACTGTGAATGAAGTACGCGCATTGTGGCTCCGGCCAGTGCTGTCTTGGTGTCCTGGAATGCTTTGACCATGACATCATTCCACTCCACGGTCTTAGGTTTACTTGACAAAGCTGCAAATAGGGTAACATAGTGTGAGCTGCAGCCGGAATGAACCGGTGATAAAAATTGACCATAGCTACAAACCCTTTGACAGTGGCTGGCTACCTGAACTGGCTAATGCCTTCACCTTATCGGGCAAAGGCATGGCACCGTGTTGAGTGATGCGGTGTCCTAAGAAATCGATTTCTGAGAGGCCAAACCGACACTTTGCAACATTGAGAACAAGGCCATAATCCTGGAGGTGCTTGAAAAGCAGACAAAGGTGGATCTTGTCCTCTGTGACGTCGCTGCTGGCCACCAGGATGTCGTCCAGGTAGACAATGACAAAATCTAAGCCGTGGCAGACTGTATCCATCAAACGTTGGAAGACCTGGGCAGAATTCTTGAGTCCAAATGGCATCCTGAGGAACTCGTCGAGCCCAAACGGAGTGATGATGGCAGTTTTGGGCACGTCAGCAGCCACAACTGGGACCTGATGATAATCTCGCACCAGGTCGACCTTCAAGAAAATATGAGCACCCGTTGAGAAATCCTGGATGTGGGGCACAGGGTTAACGGTCAGGCACGGTAACATCGTTGAGGCATCTATAATCTCCACAGGGGCGCCAGTCCCCTGATGCCTTGGGAACCATGTGCAGCGGAGATGCCCAAGGGCTGGATGAGCGGAATCCCGGATTCCATGCTAGCAAATTCAGCCTTAGCTATTGCCAGCTTGTCTGGTGGTAGGCGGCGGGTGTGTGCATGTATAGGAGGGCCCTTGGTGGTAATGAAGTGTTCCACGCCATGCTTGGTGGATGGTTGGGAAAATTTAGGCACTGTGATGTCTGGGAACTCCGAGAGCAGTATGTTGTACTGGTGTGTGGAGCTTGAGATGGCATCAAGGTGAGGAGCAGACGATGCAGCTTTACCCAAAGGAATGGAAAGGTAAGTTTCTGCATGCACGAGACGCTTGCCTTTGAGGTCTACAAGAAGAGAGTTAGCACGCAGAAAATCTGCCCCCAGCAAAGGACGAGACCCATCTGCGATGATGAAATTCCACTCATAATAGGATTAGCGCAAGGCAAAACATAATAAGATAGTTCGCATCCCGTACATCTTGATTGTACTGCCATTAGCTGCCGTGAGGGAGGGACCTGACTGTTCAATACGTGTGTCAAGTCGGGTACAGGGGAAAACACTGACCTCTGCTCCTGTGTCCACGAGGAACTGGCGCCCTGTATTTTAGTCCCAGATGAAAAGGAGGCTATCATTAAGGCTGGTTGCCGAAGCCACTACTGACGACCGACCTGCTTGTTTCCCGACCAAGAGCAAGGATCTCGGCATTGTCGAGCTGACTTTCCATACTTGCGGTGATAGAAGCAGAGGGTGTCTTGAGGAGCGGTTGGATTCCTGGACTTAGGCACTGAGGGTGGATGTCGTTGAATTACACTGGCACTTGCTCACTTGCTCCCATGTTCCTGACTGCCCATAAGGAGTCGGCCCTCTTTGCTAACTTCCGGTGGTCTTCTATTTTAGTGTCCACCAACTGGGCTCAGATGTCCTCAGGCAGCCGCTCTAGGAAGAGCTGTTCAAACAGTAGACATGGGGGGTGGCCTCCGAGGAGGGCTTGCATCTCGTCCATGAGAGCAGAGGGTTTGAAGTCTCCCAAGGGTCGGAAATGGATAGGAGGGAAGCGCGTTCTCGTGAGCTTAGGCCAAATATGTCAAGCAAACGGTCCTTCAACGCATCGTACTTGTTTGCAGGTGGAGGTTGGCTGATGAGGTCGAGCAGCCGTGCTGCTGTGGTTTGGTCTAATGCTGAGAGGACGTAGTAATACTTGGTATCGTCGACCGTTATATTTTTTTATGTTGAACTGGGCCTTTGCCCGAGCGAACCAGCCGAGAGGTCCCGAAAATTGGCAGTTGGAGGGCGACGGCGTGCTCTTCTGCCGTAATGTCCGCGTCGGGGTCACGAATGCTCTTCAATTGGTAAGGATCGACAAAACACGTAGATGTGGTTCGACATGTCCACTTCCTTGGTAGAACAAGAAAGACATCACACCCTATTATTCCTGTCACAACTTGTAGTTGCTCTGGCTTGCTGGATCCTAGATGGCTGCAAAACTTTGATAGCTAGACACAGAAACTAAGTGTTTGATCCATTTACAGTTGCTCTTTTTCCTTTAGACAAACCAGTGAGAACTAGCAGCAAGCTCACAGGTAGACTCAGCACTAACAACACTTAAGACTTCCATACTTATCATCGAATTCCAGCTTCCATGCATAAAGCTAGAGACACCAGACCCCTTTTTTCCTCTCGGCCCAAAGATAAGGTAGGTAAAGGGTCTCACACGCCAGACTAGGCAAGTAGCAGATGCTCATGAGCCGGCCAAATTCCACTGAAAGGTTGACGATCCTTCCGATTATGAACACACATTTTGATCTCGTGCAATTATTGTGCGCATGTTTAAATAATAGAACGCCGCGTCTTCTGGTGTGTCGAATCGTGCGCATGCCCGCCACGAAATTCCTGGCAACGCGTAAACAAAACGGCTTTCTTCTCAGAAAAAAGAGGCGGTTTCGCCCATGCCCAGTAGACACGTCATTGTACATTGAACTCTAGTTTTACATGCCAATAAGTAAGTAGAGAGGTGTCTACGTAACTCGCTACGTGGCTGGACTTTCGCTCTTTATCCCTGTCGATGATGAATTTCATGATGAATTTCGACTGCTGGGTGTTTATATCTGTGGTGCTGTTTTTTCCTTCACATCACCAGTGCCATACAAAACTCGACAAAGGTAAGTGTTAAGAGTATGATAGAGGTTGGGGGGAGGGTGCAGCAGTGATGAACACAAAATTTATTGCTAAAGCCTTGTGCCTTTCCTCAAGTTTCACATGCCAGACCTAAGTTGACAGACCTAAGTTGAAAGACCAAAATCCAGACCAATCACATGAAATATCGATTTATTATTGAGGAAAGCGAATTGGCCTAAATGAAAAGGATTTTGCACGTTATATATGAATGCCCGACAAGTAGTTAGTATTACGTGCTGGCATGGCTAATGAATTCCTAAATTTTATTTTAAAGCCTGATGAAGATCCATAGTTAATCTGTTTTGGGTTCTGCAGTTAGAACGTGGACTGCCTACTATAAGATTGCCTACTATAAGATACATAGTTTTGTGTAGTCAACCCTTTACTTCCCTTATGGGGAGAAAAGAAGGTTGGAAACCCTAGTGTAATAAAGTTGTTCTTGCTACTACTCTACTTGTGGTCTGTGCAGACATCCTTCAACAGGTATTCATTTCACGGGGAGTAGATTCATTTCCTTCTAATCCTTGGGAAAACAGGTCAGTTTCATTACGCGATAGAACGTGCAGAAAGCAGCATATTCTCTTTGACTTTGTTTACGACTCATCCAAACAGTCCTTCCCACATTTGACATCAGTTCCTTATGTTGTTGGCAACCAATTAGAGCAGCATGTAATTATAATCAAGAAGTTAATATGATGGTGTCAGGCCCTTCACTGAAAGGTAAGGATCAGTAATGCCAGACTTGTATCAGGTTGTGCCAGTTTCTGGCAGACTGGTTGGTGAGAATGGACACTAGTTGTTAGCAAACATTAATGGACTGTATTTTTACAAGTATTACTTGTTTCTCTATGTATTTTGTGAGTGGCATGTTTTGATCTTTTCCTTTCATTTTCTAGGTGCTTTCAGCCTGAGCGATGATATTGAGTTTGCTGCCATTAAGTCCATACACAATCAGTTAGATGACAATGCTGATGGCAACGTGGACTTTCGAGAATCTGATGAGGTCTCTAGTTTAATCTTTCTTGGCCTCAAGGCATCATAAATGCTATTTGTATATTGTTCTTGCATGGGCTAATACTACAAACAAACTCTCAGTTGACATAGTATAGGTACCTTCTAGGTAAATTTGATCACTCAGCATTTTGGCTAGCCTGCTAAGACTCATGTGAGGCTCATGTGAGGTTCAGACTATCACTGTGATAAATGTGTTTTTTTTAAATATACACAAATTTATCTACTAATACCCACTTAACAACAAAATAACTAAATAAAAAGGCAGAAGTTAAAAATAGTTGGTGGTTGTTAATTAGTAGTATCATTTATCTTTGTAGCATGTTTTCTTCTTTGTTTTTTAATTTTTAATTTTTTTATCTCCCCCCTCCCCCTTCATTGCTGCCAACCACATCCGGTCCGGTCGCATGTATTACACGTCTGCCGAGGTGTGATATGCATCATGAGGTGGATAGCTAGCTATATATCAACCTCACGTGAGTCTTATCATCTGATGAAGGCTAGAGTATTTAGCCGAAACTTGTGTCAAGTTGAATATCGAAAAAGTCATTGATGTTTAGCAAGTACTAATGACTTTAAGTAGCTGCAGTGTTAACATCATATTATGTTCCCACCACCTGTGAGAATAGTGCTAAGTGCTAATTGCATATTATTCCTGGGTACGAAATTAGCCGATTTTTCAATGTGTGTGTGTGTCTGTGGAGTAGTTTGTAAAGACGGAATTATGTGGCCCTGGGAAAGAGGAGGTGGAGAAGATCATTTGCATGGAGTCAGAAAAGAGCCACAAATTCCACCAGATGGACACAGAAATCACATCCACAGAGCTCTGGATCACCTGGCACCAAAATGAAGGTTGAAATTGTTCATTTTGATGCGTCTTATTTTCCATTATACCATGTTGTAACCTTTGCTCAGTGTTCAATTGGACTAACAATAATGTGTTGGACTGGCTAGAGCATTATGTGGAGCTACCCCAGTACGCCAACACCTTCAAGCATCACCAGATCACAGGGAGACAGCTTCCTTACATCGCCATCAACTCAGGCCAGATTCTCCAGAATATCTTGCTCATCACTGACAGCCAGCACAAACAGAAGATCCAGCTAAGAGCCATGGACGTAATTCTGTTTGGACCTCCAGCTCAGCGTGGCTATTGGAAGGATGCCATCTTGGTTGTCTCTATCATCCTGAGCATGTGTGGGATTCTCTACACACTACGGCAGAGGATGTTATCAAAGTTTCGCATAGACTCCTTCATAGCTGACTTGCGGCTGAAGGAGGACGAGGTGAAGAGACTGAAGTCCAAGTTTGAAGAATTGGAACTGCCACTTGCGGATGGCACTGACGGAAAGGAGGAGCAGCATTCACCTATTCATATGACATCACCGGCAACTGGTTCACCAGGAAGTCCCAGCTCAGATGAAGACTGCATGTCATCCTTCTGCAAGTATGTAGACCAAGTATTTAATAAAAGTACTAAATGATTTGTGATTCGAAATCAGGGATCACTTTTAATTTGTCCACTTTCCTTCTAACAGTCTTGTTGTTGTTCTTGTTCCTATCCAGAAACTGTTCTTCCCAAGATCCTGAGCAAGCAGCCAGTCAGGCACAAGCGAACATCGAGCTGCTCCAGAAGAGTGTATGGTATCTGGAGGCTAAGCTGGAGGAGAAGGAGGTGGCATTTAATATGCTGCAGGAGCTTCTGCCAGTGTGTCGGCAGAAGGAGAGAGAGAACCTGGAGTTCAGAAAGTCCTTGGGAGAGGAGCAGATAGCCAAAGCTCAGAGAGCAGTAAGTCTTATCTTAGTTGGCAAGGAAGCAAGCCCTCAGTTAGGAGTTGGGTGGAAAACTCGGTACTGCTGCGCATTGCGTATTTATCTATGTATGTGTTCACCATACAAGCACCTGTAAAAATATGAACAGGTTGCCCGCCTTACGGGCTTGTATAAACCGGAAATGGGGCATAGTGAAGAGAAAGATTGAGAAAATGGCAGCAGATTTGAACCTCGAGGTGTGAAAAATGGCTGCAAGTGAGAATGGGCTGTGTGGTTAGTAGCCGACTGGAAAGGATGCTGAATTTCATTCTGTACGATATTCACTCGATTGGAAGCCATGGCTACTAAACATTTCAGCCTTGAGGAGAGGGTGGCTATTATTAGAGAGCGGCAACTAAATGAGAGTGGCATTTATTTATTCGGGAGGGCAAGCGCATTGCATCACAAAATAAACGATGTGGCAACAATTGGCTTCAAGTCCCGCACGGGGGAAAGTAAACTATGACACAGCATGAACTATTTGAGAGCTACTAGCAGTCGTCTTGTAGAAAAACTACATTTTGTTCAAGTTCGGCAACATTCTGCAGACCCAGGTATATACTACTTGAGAGAGATGCGTTTATTACCGTGGACTGAGCAAAATAATACTGTCAGGCCTTCATTTGAAAAATAGTGAAGAGGGAAGGGGGGCAAAAGTCGAGTATTAAAGAACTGGGGGGGTGGTGAACCCTATTGCACACAATGGAATCTGGCGGCATGCCCCCAGAATTTTTAATTTTAGACCTTCTGTGAGTGCATTTACTGGCTGATAAGAATCACATAGTAGTGCATTGGGACACACTTTTTTTCTGCATTGTTAGCATCTTAGAGTTACTACTTTTTTAACTTGATCATGATGACTGAGTTCCAAAAGTAGTGACTCAGAGAGACTTACACTGGCTGACTATATAAAGGGCTCACAGGTATATTTTGCTGAGGTGTTTGTTCTCAAAGTATTCTAAGAAGGGGGGGGGGGGGGGTGAACACCTTTACTTGGCTGGAATATGATGAGAATTGTGAGAGTCTATTTTTCAAGGTCTGCGGAAGTCACATCAGCAAACAGGAAGCGTGTGGGTTACCAAACCATTTTGCAATTGCTGTTGAAATGAAATCTATCAAGCAGATTTGGTAGCAGAGGTATTCAACAGGTAGAAAGGCAAGAAAGAGTCAAGAATGGAGCAGCTATGAAGTCTTAAATTCGCTGCACACACTTTCTTGCACGTAACTACATACGTAGCACATACAAAAAGGTGAGAATCTCAAGTACTTCAGGGAGGAATGCACATACACATCTCATATAGTTGTAGTTGAGTTTGTAGAGGCCTAGGCATGTGAGTTTTGGAGTCCATGCTGGAGTGTCTTCATAGAGCGTCCTATTACAGCATCATGGCAGATGGGTGTACAGATATTTCAAGTGTGGAAGAGGTGTCCCTTTACTGTCGCTGAGAAGAAGGTGGTGTTCCAGAGGAGCATTTCCTGGAGATCATCCACTTGCAGAAAGCTGATGCACAGATCTTCAAGTGAGCAGAATTGTGGCGATAAGGATTTGATGGAGCAAGTACGTCTCCGAAAGAAAACTGGAGTTCAGACTCTCATCAAGGACCTCGCACCTCATGCCCTGTTCATGCATTGCCACTGCCGCTTGTGAAGTTAGCTTGTGTTCACTAATTCTACCAGGAATAAAGCATGTTGATACAACGCTCATGGGTCTGTGGAAATTTTCCCCATTACTCCCCAAAGAAAACAGATTAATGGAAAAGGTCATACTCAATAGCCAAGAGGCTAATATGTAGAGCAAAAATAAGAAAGAAGTAAGCAAATACATGGAGGGACATATTAAGGTGATTGTAGTTTAGTAGTTAAAAGTCAAAGTGCAGATAAGATGTTGAATATAGTGCTTAAATTGTCCAAGTGAATTAGTTTTGGGGAGAGAGTTCCAGAGCGTAGAAGCATGGGATTAGTAGACGATTACAGGATCGGAGGTTGTAGCAGGGAGTAGGTTGACATGGTGGGAGGCTAGAAGGAAAATCTATGCTATTGTGAAGAAGTTTTAAGGAAAAGATAAGTTTGGCTCTCGGGCCGTCAATGTTGATGTGTCCTGCTCATCTCTGCCTCTATCTCTTCAACTTTCTGCACTCTCCAATTTATTCTCCTTCAAGCAAATCGTATCCTCTCCCACATACTCACCTCTCCTGGTTCAACCTCTATCATAGACTTGTTCCATCCCATCTTCATGCTTCTTCTTTGGTTCTGCTCTCATCAAATAGTATCGTAATGGAAATCACCCTCTTCTCCCCTTCCTAAGTACTAGAGAGTGTACAGTAGGAGCCCCAAAAAACTTGGCGTTGCGTTTAAACCCAGCATGCGTGCAGCGTTTAACCGCGTGCATTTTCCAACTGTCTGAAAAGAACGTACGAAACGTTTGGATGCACGAAACGTTTAGATGCACAAAACATTTATTAATTATGTGGCGGAATGGATCATCGGAGTTGCACGTGGCATTCATTTCAGTTCGTGACTTTTAGCGAGAGGTTGGTGTATTCGACGTATTTTATATCTTAAAGGCACCAACCATTGTCAGGACCTTGGAGATGGAGGGTATTACGGCAATGAGGCTGGAGGTTGACCATTTCCTAAGGCACTTTCGAGAAACGCTCACGTTAGCCAGGCCGTTTGGTAGCGGGAGACCTTCAAAGATAACGGCGACCGTCCGAGAGATAGTGGAAGAGAAGATTCGAATTGACAACTGCCTACCAGCTGCACGAGCAACTCAACAACAAGGGCTACCCATTGTCGTTGGAGGACCATTCTACGGTATAGAACCTCATTCGAATGGACTTTTAGGGTAGCTCCATTTGGTAAGAGCCAAGGTTCGTGTTAGTTTTGTTTGCTTGGGATTCTTAAGGCTGTATGCTGGCTTAATTAATTTAGCTGATAAGGAGACTGGCTTAAAGCTCCATGGGGCTCTTACTTGCTTGCTATGGTTAGGTGGGCGGCTCTGCTTAGCTAAGCTTGTTTGTAGTTTATGCTGAAGCTTGAATACCCACCCTGTTGATGTAGTGGCTGTTAGTGATCATTCCCCTTGCACTGAAATAACATTTACAGATTTATTGTTGACTTGATAGTAATAAAAATTATAATCCCCAATTCCATCTTTAGTTGGTGTGGCCAAGACAATTGTGGGCTTCGAGAATGTCCTATGGACAGACAAATGCAGTCCCAGCACTGACGCTCGGTCAACTTGCAAAGAACAATACACTGTTTTTTTTGTCCTTAATGTCATGTGAGCAAATCCTACAAATTGGAGAAAAGGGAGTTGCAAATTATTTAAATAATGGTCCTTAGATGTGGTTGCAGAAGTCTAATTTTTTAACAACAGTTAATGAAAGACTTATTAACAAAAATGAATATTACATGAACAGCAATTCATTTCTTGCATCCTGCAGTTGAATTGCCTCGAGGTATTCTGTGGTGTGGATGTCCCCACCTTCACTCTGCAGGCATTTCCCAGCAAGGTACCCCACAGCACTTTGCCTTACAGACACAAGAGTCCGTCTCCATGGGCCAAAATACCAAAAATAAACAAATAACACCACATGAATCAATTTGATGACAAATCCAAAAATATACAGCTTCAAAACTAGCTCGAGAACCATCCAGTATTCCATTTGTTCTAGCTACCAAATCAAGCAGATTCCAGTTACACCAAGGTTACCGTATTTGCCGGAGTATAAGTCGCAGTAGCAGCTCCAAATCTTCTTCTCCAATTGAGGGGTGCGACTTATAATCCAAACATGTCGCTTTTTCTTAAACAACTGGGCGGGGTCTCTAGTGGCACGTGTGTCGATAAAATGTCTGGAAAGTGAATGAGTTACACTGCTGGCTTTAAGCTCAAAGTAGTTGGGTATGCAGAGAAGTTCGGAAACAGAGCAGCGGAAAGAGAGTATAGAGTTAGTGAAAAATCAGTCAGGGACTGGAGAAAGAAGAAGAGTGTGTTGACAACGCTGCCGAGATGCACTAGATCTGCTAGAGTTGGAGTCTCGGCTTACTGGCCAGAACTTGAAAGTAAACTGCAGGAGTGGGTGCTGGACAAGCGCTGGAATGGAATAGGCATTTCTGGGACCATGATTAGATTAAAGGCGAAGTTGATGGCCAAAGACATGTCTCCAGAAGATGTTGAATATTTTACTGGCTCTACCTCTTGGCTATACAGATGATTCTTGAAGAGAAAAGGACTTGTTCTTCGACAGAGAACAAAGATAGCACAGCGTCTACCTCAAGAATTTGAAGACAAAATCATAAGCTTCCAACGGATGATGATAACAATGAGGAAGGAGAACGGTTATGAAATGCAGCAGATTGGGAACATGGATGAAACACCCCTGAACTTTGATATGCCACTATCTCGTACAGTTAATGCAGTGGGTGAGAAATCTATCTGATAAAAACTACAGGAAATGAAAAAATCTCTTTACAGTGACGTTATCATGTCTAGCTGATGGCACTAAGCTAAAGCCCATGATTATCTTCAAATGTAAGATGTTTCCCAACTGGTGTGCTAGTTCATGTTCAGGAGAAAGAAAGGCTGGATGGAAGAAAATGGGATGAAGATGTGGATTGAAAAAGTGTGGAATCGACGTCCAGGAGGTTATTCCAAAGAGAAACCCTGTCTTGTCCTTGATATGTTCAAAACGCACCTTATGGATTCCATCAAGAAGAAGCTACAGCAAGGAAACACAGATGTTGCCTTCATTCCTGGTGGATTAACAGGTCAGTTGCAACCACTTGATGTTTCCATCAACAAACTCTTCAAAGGGAAGGTGAGAACACTGTGGTCTGATTGGATGGCTGGTTCAACTGATCATGCGCTTAACAAAGGAGGCAGGCTACCATCTATAACATTGTGGTGCCAGTGGGTCCTGAAGGCGTGGGAGGAAATTGATCCAGCTATCATCATCAAGGCCTTCAAGAAGTGCAGCATCTCTAATGCTATGGATGGATCGGAAGACGGTGTGCTTTATGAAGATGACAGCGATGATAGTGGTGATCCTTTTGCTGATATCGATCAAGATTCAGAGGACGTGACGATATTGCTATTGACACATAATCATAGAATTGACAAGATACACATGCACACTACTGTATGCACCATTTCTACATGATATAATTATTTCAGTTTCTACATGATATAATTATTTCAGTTTCTACATGTAGCTAACTAGGAGTAGTAATTCTTGTTTGCCATCACTTTCACCAGCCTTATGATCATGGTTGGCTTTGCTCTGAAGGTATACACACAAGGAACCACTACACCTGTGTTGAGAACATCGCAAAACTTTCTTCTTCCTGTAATTTCACAGGTAATACGACCTCCATGCCGTAGAAAATACAAAATAGAAGGCTACTCTCGAGAATTCCCGTGGCAAATGTCCGACGACAATAGTACCAAGAGTAGTAGCAACCGTGTAGGAATCGTGGGTATTTTCCACTTCAGATTGGACCAGCAGGAACTGTCCTATATGAGGTGTCCAAGTGTTCTTATAGACATGGTGTCCTCGTACTGAACTTTCCAGTTGGAAGCTTTCTTCCTCTTCAACTCCTGCTCCAGCCATGCTCATTCGTCTCATGTAGTCGAAACTTTACCTATTGTCATTGCGCTTTATTTAGCATGCGACCTATACTCCAACTATTATAGGTTTTCAAAATGATGGCTAACTTTGGGGGGTGCGACTTATACTCTGGCAAATACGGTATATTATAGCAAGTATAACAGTAAGAGGAAGAATTATAGACCCTTAAAGCTTACAGCCCTTAACCCTTCCACCGCTGGATTTACACAGCACTTTATTTAAATAGTGACGTTATTTTACATAATATTTTATATTCAACCAGGAGTGCACAAATGTCCCTAGCAACCATGGTTGATGTTATAGCATTGGTGTTGACAAACATTGTGGTCAACTGTAGGTTGCCTAGCAACTGACCACATATGATGAATATCATTATAACATTTGATTGTTTGTTTTGATTGTATTTTTAGGCAGAATATGGACAGAGATTACATCATGATGTAAATATAATAAAATGACAGTGTCATATTTTACTAGGGCAGATAATTAGAAACCTTAGCTAACAAACTACCTACTAGCTTTATATTATTATAGCTATATAGATGGATAGCTAGTACCCGCGAAGTACCCAGGTAAATGCTATTTTTTATACAAGTCAGAAAAAAAGCAGTAATGCCTAAAGGATCTTACATGTGTATGGCTATTTATTTTCCTGGGACATCTTGTTCCTGTTCTTCACCATCGTCAGTCTCAAGACCTGGATCCCTACGCAAATCAGCGCTACTATCTCTGGACTGGCAAAAAAAGGTTCTGAATCTACGATGTCACAGAGTTGCTAGCTCTTCAGGATCTCTAGTCTGTTCTCCGTGGTAGGCCCTTCTCCTTCCTCATCACTGCTTTCAACCTCAGACAGACCGAATTCGTCGTCATCCAGCATTGCCAAAACATCGTCCAATTTAGTCTAGAAGCCATTTTTTAATCGATCAGCTGAATTTGACGTCACGAATACCTTGGTTACCTAGGCACCATACGTCAGCTATTTTAATTCCAGCTCTAGCAAAGCAAGGGACACCCCCAGGTATATTTAGCACATGCGTAGCTAATTATATATTTGTTTTTGTCGCGGTCATTTACAACTCCGCCATATGGCGGATACGGCGGTGAAACGGTTAATCTCATACTGAAATAACTGACTCTAAGACAAACAACTCCAGCAGGATGCTCAGGGAAGAACAAGTAACTGTAGTTCAAGCATTGCCCTGCTTTTTTCCTTCTGTTCACATGGAGGCATGCGCTTTCCTCGTGCTTAGTGTGCGATATGATTTAATAAAACGTAGCGAGCATTTGCGATAAAACTTAGCGAGCGTTCAAACGCTTTGTACTGTATGTTTCTTCGACGTTTCTTGGGCCATCGGTCATGCGTTGCATGTACGTTGGGTTTTAAACGCAACGCCAATGTGTTTTTTACCTTCTACTGTACTATGCGTAAAATCTGGTTGTATCATCTTGCAGACTCTGCCTGTCTTCTTCTTTCCTCCTTTCCCTGGGATCATTCTTCAGACCTTGATTTCTCCTGGAAAGCATTTAAAGATAGATTTTAGATTTTCAGTAGTCATCAGCTCGTGTGTCCCCTCTCAATTGATCTCACCCACTACTTGCCACCCTTGGATTGATAATAGCCTTCAACAACAAATTAAAAAAACATCACAAGCTTTTCTTACATGCTAAAAAACTAGATTCACCTGCTCTATATCTGGCTATCACTCTCTTAGAAATGTTACTATTACATGCATCTTCTTACAGTCTCTCTATCCTCTCCTCCCCAAAAGTGTTGGTCTTTTGTTCATTCCACAAGAAAAGGACCATTTTCTGTACCAACTCTTGTATCCAACGGCAACACGTTCTCCTCTAGCCGTGATAAGGCTGAAATATTTCTCTGAATGCTTCAATTCATGCTATCCTCCAATTGTATCCTATCCTCTTCCTTTCCTGACTTCCCAACCATCCTGTCCTCCTGACTCTCTCTGTACTAAATCTGATGTTATTGACCAGATTTCTCATTTACCTTCTTCCACAGCCTCTGGCCTTGATTTGATCTCCTCTCCACATGCCGCCTATCCTTAGTTGCTCCCCTTACATATATCTTTAACTTATCCTTGTCTCAAGAACGTCTTCCAGTTGATTGGCTTCATTGTTCCCTTCCCTTAATGTTCATCAAATCTTGACAATCCCTCTAACTACCGGCCCATTTCCTTACTCTTTTACAATCTCCTCTTCTCAATTTAGTTTTCTTCCCCATTGATCCCATCATCAGCCATTCTCTTGACAGATCATTCCTTTCACTCTCAAAAGGCATTTGATTCTGTTCCTCACAAACTGTGAATTGATCTTCTTACCTTCCTGCACTTCCCTCCTTACTTACTAACTGGCTTCACTCCTATCTTTGCAACAGTTGATGGTCACAATCACCACTTCCTCACCTGTCCCTGTATCTTCTGAAGTGTCATTCACACAAACAAGATCAGGAAGATATGTGTTACATAGTGGAGACAGATCATCTAATTTATATAAGAGACTGCGTGCATTGAAAGAAAACAGCTTCAAAGATTGGCTGGTGAAGTGAGAGGTTGAATTTGGAAGAAGAGGAGAGAGGTTTTAAGAGTGAGACAGTGGACGTTGAAGTTAAGGTTTAGGTCCTTCATGGTTTCTTTAGATGGAGTTGATACTGGGGGGAATCGGCAAGATGTGATGATAGAAGAAATTTGACCTAGAAGACGGAGGGCAGGATGAGGATATGAGGAGGTTGCTGATGGGAGGGTGATTGGGATGGTGGGGAAGAGAGAGGTGGAAGGTAGTTTGAGTAGGCCTGGAGATTGTTTTGTGGAGGACATCCATTGCTGATGCCAGGTGGAGTGTGCCGATTTTTCTTATATGAAAGAAAAACCTTGGGTAGGTAGGAGATGAATGTGAGTAGGCAGCAGAGGAAGGTTGAGTGGAGAGTTGAATTGATCCCTTACACGAGTGAAGAGCCCTTGAGGTGGAAAGGTAGTAGGGGGGAGGGGGGGGGGGGGGGGGGGTAAGGAGTATGGCGAGCACAGTTAGCTATGTTTGGAGGCTTTAGAGGACAGGGAAAGGATAAAAATAATTATTTGCTAGAGAATGAGTATTGGAAGTGGAATGATGGTTTGAAGGAGTTAGAGTTAGTGACAAGTGCTATATAGTTGACCATGTGTAGGAAGAGGGGAAACTGGAGAATTTTGTAGGATGGTTTATATCAGCACTTACAGTTGAGGAAGTTGAGTTAGGGTAATGGAGGTGAGGAGAATTGGGTGGAGAATTGGAAGCTGGGATATCACCTTCATCTGAACTAAAACTACCAGCAGAACTCTAGGACCTAGGTTAGTTTCCACATCACCAGAGTAGCAGTAGGCAGCCTGCATTAGCTAAACTATAGGAGAGGATCAACAGGAGAAACGACAACGATGCAGCAGATATGATGACGAGCATTAGAAAAAAAACATGCATGAGTCAGTGAGAGAGAGACAGCTGACAAGAAACAAATACAAATCATGTAGTCATTCCAGAGGAAGTTGGACGGAGGTCTCGCTCTGAAAAGAGCCGGTAAGATGATCTAAGCTTAAAAAAAATACATGGAAGGAACAGGAGTAGAATCCGAGAAGAGTAGTTTCTAGCAGTTAGCGCCATGGCAAAGGTCCCTTTAACTGATTCAATGCCAATATGGCGCAAACTCAGACATTGTCGGGTGGGGGGTTAAATCTAAGCATTTGTATATATTAGGTGCCCATTCTCTGTTTGCACATGCCCAATAGACTACTTGATTGATTTAAAATAGTAATAAAACCTTACTTCCGATTAGACGGGGGCGTGTAAGCAAAAAAAAAATTTTTTTTTAAAGCTGACTATCGCAACTGCATTCTTGAATAGTCTCTTCCTGGCTTTTGCTACTGTTTCTGGAAGTTCTTCTTCGGTGGAAAGCAGCACAGGCACCTGTGCTCACCAGGAATCATTCTGAATGCCTTCACTTTTGAGCAAGGAGGCACTCCTGGATGGATTTGTTGTAGACTAGAGTGATATAGAACTGCGTATCTTGTTTGCTTACATCAATGGAGCTGATTCTTATAGTGGCTGCTTATTCCATTCTAATGATATAAACAGTTCATTCCTTACGTTATAGCTAAATATATAACAAACTACAAGTAACATCAGAGTTCAATCGGTTAAAGAGAACTAGCATGTACTTGATATACCAGACTGGAAAATTATCAAGCCTTCTGATACTCGCTGGTTGGCGTGTATAAAGACAGTAATTCTGCGATCATTAGTGCTCTAGATAACATCCATGATAGACACACGAGCCAGAAGCATTTGAGACTTAGAAAATCTTTCAGTAAGCACACGACAATTGCAGCAATGTTCTTCTTGACTACACACTTCCACAAGTAGCCAAACTCAGTAAAATATACTGGATAGAACATTTGGACTGGTCCATCATGTCCAGTATTGTCGACACAACTCTTCACATGTTGGTTCAGCAAATTGGCAACTAGAGCTTTTGGGTGAATGTGAGAACCTGGAAGGAGAAAATGGAATAAAAATTACTCAGGCAGACATCAAGTCATTCCAGGAAAAAGTAGCAAAAGCATTCATCAGTCATCTGAAAGATAACATTTTGAGCCATTTTGCTTCTTCTGGAGATGTTTTGTCAACACGAAGCATCTTTCCAAAGAAAAGTGCCAAGTGTGGACTCTAACAATCTGTCCTCCTATGGAAAAAATTCCCTTAGCATACTCTTGCACACTATGGCACAGAGATCTGCAGAGACATTACAGGGTGAAGAAACAGTAAAAGAAACAATGATATCCCTGACATTAGTATAGAGTGGAAAATTTTGATCAGTTCACAGCTAAGCAGCCTAAAGACAACATGAAATATCAGTTGAAAGAACTGGTTTCAAATAAAATGTTGAAAACAGTGTTCCCAAGCCCTGACATTAGTATAGAGTGGAAAATTTTGATCAGTTCACAGCTAAGCAGCCTAAAGACAACATGAAATATCAGTTGAAAGAACTGGTTTCAAATAAAATGTTGAAAACAGTGTTCCCAAGCTTGAACACATTGCTGCCATCTGTCTGCCCATACCTATTGCTACTGCCTCCATAGAGAGAAGCTTCTCTCTTATAAAAATGTGTCCACGAAGCAGGGAGTCACTCAACCTTTTACCATATTTCCTCAAATACCTCTGTTCATGAGCTGCCTGGCTCTGCGTACTATTCGAGGGCACACTTGATTAAGTAATGCACACAATAATTGCATGAGATCATCGGATCTTGACAGCTATTGATAGTAGCAGTGTTGGTGCTCTATTCTAGTTGTGTTGAACATATCTTTGGTCATGTTCTTCATAGTCAGCTTGTCGCTTCTAATTGAAGGCACGTTTTATTCTAATGCGCTTAAATCGAGAAATACGGTAAATTTATCTGTGAGATCCTTGTGAACATGAAGTTGTTCAGTTCTGTGACAATGGGACCCAAATATTGTTTTACTCAATGAAATGATCGTTCACTGATAGCTGGTATAAATAGCACGGAATGTGTATGCACCTCCTAATGATCATGCCCATAAAGTACTGGAAGTGGTCCGGCTTTGGCCGGACTGGCCAGACCGTTGGAGCCGTCCATGACTGCTGCTCTCTACGGACAGAGAGAGCTGGCTATATGGTTGGTGTATACGGGAATGGTAACAGGTCAATAGAGGAGAGCTGTGGAAGCCATACTGCACACACTAAGCAATGTCAAATGCAAATTAATCACTTTGTTTTCTGCATGGTCTTCCGTTTAGCATTTTGAGAATTCCTGCAGAAAGATGATCTCATTTTCAGTGTAGTTTCCATCTTCAAGGACAGCTGTTTCCAAGTATTCTGAGAATTCCTGCAGAAAGATGGCTTCACTTTCAGTGTAGTGTCTTTCCATCTTCAAGGGCAGCTGCTTACAAGTATTCTGAGAATTCCTGCAAAAAGATGATATCACTTTCAGTGTAGTGTACTTTCCATCTTCAAGGGCAGCTGCTTCCAAGTATTCTGAGAATTCCTGCAAAAAGATGATATCACTTTCAGTGTAGTATAATTTCCATCTTCAAGGGCAGCTGCTTACAAGTATTCTGAGAATTCCTGCACAGAAAGATGATCTCACTTTCAGTGTAGTGTACTTTCCATCTTCAAGGGCAGTTGCTTCGAAGTTTCTCAAGTTTCTCTAACAAAACTCCTCTCATAGCTACGCCTCCACATGCACAGTTTTGTCTCGTAATTTGCCATCCCATAATATTGCAGGGCATCAAGTTGTTCAACCTTGCACTAGTTCGGAATCTGTAAGGAATGCATAACAATTCTTGGCTACTTATCCATATCACAATTCAAGCATTCCTGCATCATGATGACATCGATACTGTACATAGCTGTTCTGTATAAGACCTTCGGCTATGCTGCTAAGACTAGCTAGACAATGCAATCTAATAACGCTAAAATTTAAAATTTCAAAACTTTAAGAACTTTTGTTTTTCTCTCTTAGCACTCCATTCCACACTTTCGCTCGCCACTCAATGCCTTGCATTTGTTACAACTAGTACATGTATGTACAATATATACTCCACTGAAAACAGTATGTACCGCTGGCTCTAAACTTTGTGTATGTGTGCAATCTGAACTTTGTTTAAAAAGGTGGAAAGAAAGGAAGGGAGGTTTTATATTTCAAAACTGAGCGTCTAAGGTGGTACAGATGACTGCACTAACTTTTAGTGTAGTTTTGTACACCTGTGAAACAGAGTGAACATGGAGTCATAAGACAGTTTTTGACTGGGGGAGAGGTCTACTTAGATATGAGGGGTGGAAGATCCAGTTACAAGAAGATGGGGAGGTTTGTAGACATCCTGAGATGCCTGCATCTATTACCAATGAGAAATGAAAATTCTAATAGAGAAACAAATCTTTGTTTGTGAAGCTGCTAAAAATGTCCTCCTGTTGATTATGATACTTGACTTAGTCACTTGCATACCATTTTAAAGAAGGAGTGTTTTTAAAGGCAGTGCAACTCAAAGGCTGGAGAACAGACAAAGCTGTCAACTCTATGCCCATCGAGGCTCTAGCATCTCCTAGCCTGCAGTCTGTCTCTTTCTCCATGTCTCTCCTAATGCCTCTCTTTAACCAGCTACAAGTGCCATATGGCACAAACTTGGACATTATTGGGAATTTTTTATCGAATAACTTGAACGATGCGCCCATTTTTGTATGCACATACTCAATAGACTGTTCAGGTTCGATGGGGTGAGTGAGCGAAATTAATGGCGATCGCAACTACCTTCATGAGCAGTCTCTCCTGGCTTTTGCTACTGGTTCTGGAAGTTCTTCAGTGCAAAGTTGCACAGGCACCTGTGCTTACCAGGAATCGCTCTAAATTTCTTCGCTCTTGAACATTGAGTCGCTCCTAGATGGATGTAAGCTTTGTTGTAGACATGGAGTGACATTGCGCTATGTAGCTTTTGTTTGCCTACCTCAACAGCTGATTCCTATACCAAACTGCAGCTTATTGTATTGGCTTTCTAAAGATGTGAACAGTTTGAGAAGTTTATTCTTGAAAAAATTATATTACTACAAATATAATTGTTACAACAAACCACAAATAAAGTCAACATCGGTCATGTACAGTGCACACAAAATACCTGAATGCTTTCCACACACATCAATTAATCACACACATTTCAAATGTGCACAGTCTTGAGCTACTTCAATAAAGGTCAGGATAAGTCTGAACAGGTTCAGGTTAGGTGCAGCACGTCGACAAACTCTATCACAGGTCAGCATGATCTGAGAAGATACCATTTCCACGCTTGCTGTTTCATTTTTCTGAAAGTGAGTAGCAACTGGAAGCTTATCTAGCTAGCTTTAGTTACTTAGTGTAGTCAACAAGAATTTTGCTTTTGCTACTTGCAAGCCAGCTGCTTTCTTCAATATAACTGTTGGCTCCTGAAACTATATATGAGCATTTAGTAGCATGGACAAGCCTATCAGCTCAAGCATGAAGAGTAATAGCATCTTTCTTGCAAGCAAATGATCTAACAATAACTGTGTAGTTGTATACTGAGGAGAATAAGCTACTACTCAGGGGCGTACCCAGCATAGAGCGCTCGGAGCGCGCGCACCCCCCTAGAGTACAGAATGCAAAAAAAAAGGAAAAAGAAGAAAAAAGGTGTGGCCAAGAGTAATCCACATGCGCGCATGCAGTAACTAGAGAGCCACCTCGTGTTCCATGACAGAAGTTCTCAAGCTAGCTCAGTGACTGTGTGGTTGATTTTTGATTTGAGCTGCCAACTATATACATCTCAGCAGAAATGCCACCGAAAAAGAAGCAGAGAATTACACTTTTTGACTTCAAGAAATCTCAACTAGTCCAATTAATCATTTATTTTTGTCATATGATGTACTTTATATAATGCAAATACCGGTGATTTGATCGGTTAGCTATATGGACATATTTCTAAGATATATTTTTTAATTGGTGCCAGCCATTCTGATCACAAATTGTTTTTCCGCATGCAGCAATACACTTAATTGAGCTATATACCCTATTCTATTTGGTTTTGACTACAAAGGCCTTGGAGAGAGCAACCCCCCCCCCCTCTCTAAATCCTGGGTACGCCCCTGCTACTTGTGTTGGTATTATGGTTGTTGATTTTCTATTTGCAGTGAGACTATCAGAGCAGTGTTCTATATAGTTCCGTTGGAAACCTCTCACGCTCTTCTAGCACTGAGCCTCCTTCTCCCAGCAACCCCAGTCCCATAATGCGCAGATATACATCTTATCTTATTACAAAACAACAACTTGTGTATAAACCATGGCTTGTCAAAGAGTCATTTGTTTGCATGGTTAAACACACACCACAAATGTGAATCAAATTTGCAGCCACTTCATTTTGGTAGTGTGTATAATATCTAGCCAGTTCGATGGAGCCAGTTAGAGGGGAAATTTGTACTGTGTGCCCAGTTCTCTAGTTTGTGCATAAATCTTTATAACATTGATATGTGTGATTGTGTGATTCTCTTGTTTATACATACCAACACGGAGACAGATACACATCGAAGAGATTTGTTTGTTTGCTTTGCAGTGTGAAAAGGTCAGGAAGAGACGTTCCTCTCTCTTAGGGACCTTCCATTTAGCCAACTCATCAATACTTGAAGAAGTAGGACTGCAGATTACTAAAGCTCTGTAAGTAGAGAACCCAGATATATAACATAATGACCATACACATTTGAAAATTAAGACTAGATCTATACTTCTAGGAAATTATCTATATGCTTGTGTGTAAGAGAAATTATAGGTGATCTGTCATGCAAGTACTGTGTTGTTAAGGGGGGGGGGGGGGGGGGGGGTGACATTAGGTCAACTTATCCCAGTCAGTAACCACAACGACTTATGCAGATTATTGTGTACTGACAGACTCTCTTTATGTTTGCTGCTACTGTTATTATAAATTTCTGTTTTATTTCTCGGACACAGCAACAAGATGCAGTTCATTTCTGAGTGTTTTGAGGAACACCACAAACGGTGGAACAAGATAGGTGAAGTTACTGGCCTTCTCCTTTCACCAGAAACGAACCATATGCATATGCTGCAAAAGTGTAATATATCATTCCCTGTTGCACCAAGACAGGTCATGGATAGTACGGAACCAGATAACAGGTTATTCTCGTACAAATATCACTCCATGCCATCAGGCATGAGTGCTAAACATTACCCTATAACCAGAACCCTGACCAGCCCAGGCCTAGCCAGCACTAGTAGTGGTGGTAAGGGGAACTCTCTGCAGTTAGGTTCTCTGGTTCACAGCCAATTTTCCTCCCTTGGAGACCAAGTGATGGACTATCGTAAACAAACTGCTATAGAAAGAGACTCAGCCTTCCTTACTAATGCCTTATCAGCACAGTCCTGTGGGTCTTTCAGTGTTGGGTCTCGCTCTAGTATTGGATCTCACTCCAGTACCAGTGAGGAGGCAAAACATCAACATGACAGTGATGGAAGCATTACTAAGATGACTTCCGCAAAGATGCGCTCAAAGCGTTTACGAAAGAAGAACGATTCGAGTTCAAATTGTGTTGAGGAAGGATTGGAACATTCTTCTGGATGGTTAACTAGTGGAGTAATTAGGAGGCGTGCTAAACAAGTTTATAGTTCAGATGTATGAGTGATCTATAATCAATGTATACATGTACATATTTGTATTTATATACATATTTTAAAATATTTATATACATTTTTATATGCATATTTTTATGTTATTTTTGTTCATGTTCATTCAAATTCGACCCTAATTCCATATGATTACATCATTTGATGAGGACATCACCAAAACCTCCGATCATTACTGTAAAGGTGGTTAGGCAATAAGTATATAGCTTGGGCAAGATGTGATGCTATGATTTGTATAGCGATAGCCGGAATAATCTGCAGCCACGCCCTCCATCACCATGATTCTGCTGGCTGGAGGCATTTATTATTTATCTTGCTATTGCTGAGCCTGTTAAGGCCATCACATATATATTACAGCACAGTGTGGAACTATTTAGTAACTAACCTAATAGCAATCTATTTTTTAAAAAGTCAACACTATATAATTAATTAATAAAAGTATCCACAATATTAAGTTACGAGTGTCCCGCTGCTCAAGGAGGGGGGGCGAGAGGGGACCAAAGATCATTCCTCAGCTCGCCATACAACAGTTCCTTTCTCCTCTGCCACCACTTCTACCCAATACCTAACGCACTCGCCCACCTCCTCCATCACTGCATCACTTACTCCCTCCACATCTTTCCCCAAAAGCAATGCCATCTTTCCCCAAAAGCAATGCCACCTTTCTATCCTTACTCACTCTTCTTAATTCATCCAGCCACTGTCCTGCCCCTACAATTCTGCGCACCTCATTCATCAGTACCAGCCGATCCCTCTCAAATTCCCCGCATGTCACCAAGAAATGTTCCACATCCTCCCCTGCTCCACTATCACACATTATACACCTCTCATCCCTAATTATCCCACATCTCTTCTTATCCTCTAACAACCCAGCTGATGCAGTCCTCAGTCGAAATTGCAACCACACACCTTCCTGACCATGCATGGGCCTCACATACCTCTCCACGCCTGCACCATTCTTTGCCGATTTATAATAATTCAGCGTACTCTTTCCGTCTACTTCTTCCTCCCAGGCCTTCTCATTTCTCACCTTCACTTTCCCCTTCCACTTGCGCACTGACCCAACCTCGTTGTTTATCTCGTACTTTCTCAAGATCTCATATTCTTCCCACCATCCAATTCCTCCATCCTCTCTTAGTTTATTTACAACAACTTTTACCAATCTGCTCTGTTCCAACACCTTTATCTTGCCAAACAAAACCTTCATCTCTTCCCTCCTCTCCTTTAGCTTCCTCCACCCTTTAATTAAATTTGTGTGGTTAGGCTAGGCTGAAGTGGTTATTTCTTACTTCAAGGACAAAGTAGCTAAAGGAAGTTTGCAGGTTTCTACATCCATGAGAATATCTTACCCTGATGTGGTCCAGTCCCCCCAATTTTAATTTGTACTTTTTAGCTGCTTTGAGAATACTAGCTTTTAGCTGCAACAACTTCAGTGGTTCTGCAAAGCAATTTGCTTATGTAACCGCTCCTCCCTCTTTAGTCTTCCCCCTTCCCCCCCCCTTCGTCATCAGCCATTTCTTTGCCCAATTTTGAAAAGTGAGCCGATCACAAAACTGTCAAAAAAAAGTCAAGACGATGCAGTTACATAGTAACTAGGTGCAGTTTGTGAGCTGGAGTGGCTATGTCTAAATACTTGGATCTGGTTCCTAGGGATCACTAAATTCACTCGATCTGAGGTACGGGTGTGTGGTTTACACGAAAAGGTGTGGTTCCAGTCGTGTGATAAATTTCCGGCGGTGAAAAGTTCTGGCGTGGTCGGTGGTGCTAGAAACTGCTACTTGGAATGGATACTGCTTCCTAAAAAGCTGTGATGGACTGTAGCTATGCTGCTCTATCGTGTCAGTGATAGTATAAACATTGCTGCTTTGACACAATAGCTGGCAGAGGGTTTTTATGAATCTCATGGCACTGGCACTTGAATATAGGGCTAGGGGGGCTGGGGCTAGGGTGGGAACAAAACTTTCAAGGGCTTTTGGAGGTGATACAGTCTTCAGCATTAGCAAGCTATTGTGTCCAAGCAGCAATGTTTATACTAACACTGCACACGATAGAGCAGCCTAGCTAAGTCCATCACAGCTGTTTAGCAAGCAGTATCCATTCCAAGCAGCAGTTTCTAACCACCGATAACAACCCTACGCCTGTTAGAACTTAGTCCTTCCCCCGTAAAAACCACACCCCTGTACTGGCGGAAATATCACATGACTGGAACCACACCTCCGTACCTCAGATCGTTAGTGAATCCCGTATTTAGAAACCCTTCGCTCTCGGGACACGGACACCGGCATGGACCCTCGGATTCTGTAGATTCGTGGTCTCGTGATCGTCAATGTGCAGGTTATTAATTGGTTGCGGTTTGACTCGGGCCCTTCCTTTTTTTCCCGCGTATATTTTTCAGGAGAAGCGCGCCCACTATTACGCGGATGGAGTCCGAGTCTTCTGTTGAAGACAGAGTGAGCGGTAGGTGTTCTGATTCTGTGCCTCCTGCTGAAGGAATAAGGAAGAGTAAGAAATTCTATGTCACTAGAGAGTCACAGGAAGAGTTGAGGGAGCCTAGCAGCACTATCGGAATGCTTGACCTCTCTGAGCTGAATGAGATCCTGGAGCAAGACATAGTGTCACCAGATGGGAGTATACTGGGAGTTAGAAATAGGGTAAGGGAAGAATTGGCTCACTTTGAGAATCCAGAGGCTGTTGATAAGGTAATTTTTTTGCAGGATGTTGCCTGTGGCACTTAGTGGAGGGGGTGGGGCTGCTAGACAGTGTGGCCTTAACCCCATTATGACACACATCCAAGCTGCTATTTATATTATTCAGAAATCCCAAGAAAAGGGAAGAGTGATTGTATACCTGACAAGTTTCAGAGGGGTCAGGCGTACCTTTGAGGAGTGTCGCTACGTCACAACTGTACTTTACAACTTGCGCGTGAAGGTGGAAGAGAGAGATATCTATATGAACAAGCACTTCTACATAGAACTAGAGGACAGAGTGAAAGATAGATCCAGTAAAATACCAGTTCCTCAAGTGTTCATTAACGGACAGCACATTGGGGTCAGCTTATTACTGCTAATATGCTCATGTTGTAAATAGTAAATAATGCACACTTTTATTAGGTATATACATGTCTTTCACTTTGTAAGCATGTCTTAGTTTAGTGTTCCAGTGAGCTCACAATTTCCGACCAAAAGTTCCATAATCGAAGTATATTGGCTGCTGAACCAGCAAACATCATCCAGAAATTATCTTCTAAGTCTCACAACTTTGAGATCTTACATTTTTAAGTCTATCTCACACTTAGATATCAAGATCTCTGTGATTTTTTATTCTAGTCCCACCTAGAAAACGGCTAACACTTCCACAGTAAAAACACTACTTCTGATTTTTGCATGTATTTATTGTTAATTAGTAATTGTTAGTAGTTACTTAGTTTGTAATTGTAATAATAATAAATGTAAATTACTTTCATGTATTATTATTTCATTGTATTATTTCATTGTATTATTATTTATTTGATGATATATAAAATATATATATATATAGATTGTAAATTCTAAAGCTCATTGGATAGCCCCACAGTTCCCTGAATAGGTATATAGCTTTCTCCAATACATATATATGCCATTTATATAGCCTTCCCAATCTTAATATATATACTGGTCCAGTTCCTCTTTGCTATATAGTTTCAATTGAGTGAATAATTCTTCTGCATACTAATTTGTTTTAATTTTTGGTGTGATTACTTAAAGTTTAAGTTACTAGAAACTGAGAAAGGTTCAAGTTTGATTTTGTTGGTTCTCTTTCTCCTTAGGCTTGAAGAATAGTCTCAGAGACCGACTATATAATATTATGTGTATCGTGGTTTACAACAATTATAAATCTTGCTCTTTTCATACCAATTTCATACCAAAAATAGAGAACTATATAGAACAATTTTTTTGTCTGATCCACTTGGAAAGCCTGCTACATATAAAGGTGCCAGTGGCAGATATAGACAGCAGCAATCAGTATCTGTGTAAATTTTAGGCGCATGCTATATACTTGCACAAATGATCTAAATCACAAATGATTAAATCATATTATTTTCAAGGCTTACTATATAGTCCCACATTCAAGTACTGTAGACACAAAATTCTATATATATATATTATAGTTAGAGATCATAAATGGGTAGTTGACCACATTTGGTATATAGCAGTTACACAACAAATATGACATTGCAAAAATGTTAAAACTGTGCTCCTGCAGTCCTGCCCTATAGAAGATTTTCCCCTCAATTCTAAAATTGGATGCACTGTCAGCAATGGAGAGTATAATTATGTAGAAGTTTTAGACACACCATTAACCCAAGATGTTGATAAAAACATTGGAACTATCATTGCATACCTTCTGTGAATGCAACTATACTCGTGTGAATATTGATAACCTACATGACAGTCTCCCTTATTCATGATAATATTACCTTCATAATTAAAGCCTTCATAATTAAAGCCTATATGCCCAAGCATGTGGTGCCCTGACAATCATAATCATATTCCAAATGAATGGCCAAGTTCAAGGTATGTTTCCCAGACTCTTTTTTATATCCACCCTTTCCTCTAATAGATGATTGGAGGGGAGAGGGGGGGGGGGGCTGAGCAATTTTTGGGGGCATATTACTTTAGATCACAAAGAATTGGCTTGGATTTGTAGCTTTGTTGTTCAATATGTAAACATTCTTCTGTGTGGTGTTATTAGGGTAAAGAAGAGGTAGAAGAACTGAATGAAACTGGTAAACTACAGCGTCTTCTCAAGGATTTTGAAGTGAATACATCAGTAAACATCTCGTGATGTCTAACGTATAAATGCACTTTCCTTCCTGTCATTAGCGTCAAAAAACTAGTAAGAAGTGTGGCTACTGCGGAGGATACAATTTCATTCCTTGCAGGAAGTGTGGTGGGAGCAAAGACAGCATAAAAAACAGTTTCACAAAAGAGTTCAAGGCACTGCGCTGCACCAACTGCAATGAAAATGGTCTGGAACTATGTCCAGGGTGTGACAGATCTGAGGGCATAACTGGTGGTGGTGGTGGAGAAAACTTGTGCAACAAGGAGGAGCTGAAGCAGTGGAAGAAGAGAGATAAATTTGAAGAGAAAGAAAGAAGGAAGGAGAAGAGAGAACGGATCAAGAGGAAAACACTTGAAGATTAATAATAGGAGAGAAATATGGCTAAAAGACAAAGGATAAAAGGAAAGAACAGTTACTGACATGATTGACACGTTTACCGTTTACCAATTACTTCTAGAAAAATTGTGCTGTTAAATAACAACAAAGAGTATCGAGACAGAAAAAGAAAGTGGAAGAGAGAGGCATGGACAAATGATTGACATGTGTTGTTATACTGTACAAAATTACAAAAACAACAAATAGTAAATTACATCAAGCTTTGAAACATGGTCTTAATTTGAATCAGAGCTGGGGTCAATGGAACCATTGGGGTTAATTGAAACATCATCTCCTAGTTGAATAGACATCTCATCATTATATGGCGTAGTATCACTCTCATCCCCAAACCTGTTCACCAGCCAGTCACCAGGCTCTTCCATAGCAGATTCAGACTCTCTTGCTCCCTGTGGTTCCTCCTCTTCTTCCACCGAGTCATTACCTTCCTCATCATCCAATTCTCTTCCAAGCTCATCCTCTAAGTCCATAGCTCTCATTCCAATAGGAATGGGGCATGTACTGACTTGTGCTTCTAATAACTAAAACAAACGACAACAATGTTTAACTGTTTTAGGTTGTTGTTTTGCCATACCCATTTCTTGTGTTCGGCTTCCCTCGCTGTTAGTCCCTTACAGTCCAGAAGGGACACTAGATTTGTAGGCAGGTATGTAGGTGGAGGGAGGCTAGGGAATCCAGCGTTACTGATCCAACTTTCAGTCATAACCCTTGGCTTTTAGACCGACCATGACAACGCTCCTCTTCGGCCCGCGCGATTGTACGGTAGGGGTGTGACAGGTTGGAAAATCTAACCTATGAGCTTCAAGCACGTGGTCTCTCAGTCGTCAAACAGCGGGGAAGTACGTCCACAACTGCACTTGATAGCGTGTCATTTTCTCTCGAATCTCCAGCGGTCGTTAGAAGTATGAGGAAGTGCGGGTGGTTAGTTGTGGCTACGCTCTTACACGTAGTGAGCAGCCAAGAAGTTGAAGAGGAGTCAACTGCTCTCCCCTTTGTACCTCCCGCCAAACCAGAGGGAGATGTGTACTTCGCTGAGTCCTTCAGCGATACAGAAGAGGCTTGGCGGGTTTGGGTTAAGTCAGAAGCAACTGAAGGTGGAACAGAATCCGATGTACCCAAGTATGATGGTGAGCTTGTTATTACTTGGTGTTAATTTGAAACAGGTAAAGACTTATTTGTACTTCTCAGGGAACTGGAAGATAGAGGCTCTGGTTACAGATGGTGCTATTCCAGAAGATGAGGGTTTAGTTATTCCTGTAAGTGTCAGAACCAACAGCAAAAGTATAACCACTTTGACATGTGTATTCGTCTGTGTCTGTAGGAAGCAGCCAAACGCTATGCCATAGCAGCTAAACTTGACAGAACGTTCGTGTTTGATAAGGCGGAAGCATTTGTTGTCCAGTAAGTGGAGTCATGTAATTATTTCATAAAGCAGTGATAGGTAGATAGTAGCTCCTAATATAGCCCTCTTATATTGTATATCATACTGCTGCTGACATCATCAGGTATGAAGTAAACTTCCAAAATGGGCTAAGCTGTGGTGGCGCCTATATCAAACTACTCAATTCAGCAGACAACCTTAATATGGTAAAAGATGACCAACTATATTACTTGTGCACAGTGTAACCTTTCTTTTCGCCATAGTTTCGTGACTCAACCCCATACTCAATTATGTTTGGACCAGACAAGTGTGGAAAAACTTCCAAAATACACTTTATCCTGCGTTACAAGAACCCTGTCACTGAAGAAGTGGAGGAGAAACATTCCAAGCAGTCTACAGAAGCCTTGGACTTGTTTGATGACAAGAAAACTCACCTCTTTACTCTTTGTGAGTGTAATCACAACAAGGCTAGTCATATTCTTGGAGTGTCATATTCCTGGAGTGCAATGTTGCATGTTGGAAGGTTGGGTATTAGAGCCGATATGGAGTGTTGAATGGATGTTCAACATAACCATGTTATTCTTTATAACCACATAATAATGGTTTTCATTCCACTTCACCAAGACGAATGACTTTGAAGTTGTCTATATTACATGTCATCTCATTTTCTAGTGATCCATTCTGATGGTGAGTATCACGTGATGGTGGACCAGAAATCGTTTATTGCAGGAAATCTCCTGGAAGACTTGACTCCACCTATTATTGAGTCCAAGGAGATTGATGACCCTGAGGATAAGATGCCAGAAGATTGGGACGAGAGGGAGATGTAAGTCTGGTATAAACAGGGTGATCGAGTAGTGCTGGGATAAATTGTATATAAAGGTTCAAAATTGTTGCCCGCCTAATCCTACCTATGGGGAGAGTGGGGGAGGGAGAAGAACTTTGAAGATCTACAATTGATATAAAGACTGTCCACAGCATCATGACAAGATTCATGAGTGCTTTGATGGGGTGTGCATGATGGTAACAGTTTCTGTACAGCTACCTCCTATTTCCTTAGTAGAGTATATCTAGTGATAGTTGATCATTTTTACTTGGGTCAACAGTCTTTCCTCAAGACTTCCACTTGAAATCAAAGCATAGTGTGTGTTTTTTGCAAGCCATTAATGTTAGCATTATATAGTGTAATGATATTTACTCATATTGTTGTTTTTGGTCAGGATCCCAGATCCCGAGGCAGTGAAACCAGACGACTGGGATGAGGATGCCCCAGCAAAGATTCCCGATACCAGCAAAGTCAAACCAGAGGGATGGTTGGATGATGGACCAGAGTACATCCCTGACTCAGATGCTACCGTACCTGAAGATTGGTAAACACCATATGTTACTTGTATCGTAAACATAAGGTGTATCCTATTAGTATGTTGTAGATATTGCTGTTGAAGTAGCCGTGGAGTACTTTGCAAGGGTGTATGTATAATATATACACACTCACTGATGCACAGGCAGACATCTCTGCTAGTGTATGTATAATATATACACACTCACTGATGCACAGTTAGACATCTCTGCTAGTGTGTGTATAATCCCCCACCCCTCAGACTCCTTCCATATGTAGCTACTGCCTACCTCACTGAATCCTTCCCATATATAGCAAGCACATACCTCACTGAATCCTTCCATATTTAGCAAGCTCCTACCTCACTGAATCCTTCCATGTTTAGTAAGCACCTACCTCATCGAATCTTCCATCTAGCATTAGCACATTAGTAGTTGAAACCTTCAATCAGGGAGTGCACTATAACAATTGGTCTACATGGGGGACTATGCGTCAAAACCACAAAATAGTTGTACCTATTTCCAATTGTCATAACTTTTTTTCTCTTTCATCTACACAAGTATTTATGATACCAAAGTCTTTATTATTCTGTGTTTGTTTTTATAAAGTGTTAATATCTCTATATACATAATTTTCTCAGAAGATACATGCAGAAACATCGAGGTGACTCCAAGATATTTGTGGCAGACCTAGCTGGCTAACCATTTGAAGTCATTTACTCATAATTGGTGTGTGGCTTGCTAAGGAGTGTCTCGGTGATATCCATGGAGCAAAGTTACCATATGTTGTCATGTTGATTAGTTACACACTTACAGAGTCTGAAAAACTGATAAAAACTAGAGGCCACCTCTTCTAACTACCATCTCTTGGCAATCCTTGCAGTAAACAAAAATCTGATTCATGGATATCACAGAGTACACTACCATCTCTTGGCAATCCTTGCAGTAAACAAAAATCTGATTCATGGATATCACAGAGTACTAAAATAGCTCTAAAATGACATACATAGCCAAAAAATTGAGCAAACAATTTTATAGTTATTCTCGCAACAAGAAATATTTCCATTAATTGTGGGAATAAGCATTCCAAGTTTGGAAAACGAAATGTTTGAGTTAGCACTGAAACAACTTGACAAAATATGTTCTTTTACAAGTTTTAGCAATTCCTTGATCTGTTTTTTTTTACTTCCGTGACTCTTGGGTTTTTCTGTGCCTATATCTAAATGTAAGAAAGAAAAATATGATGATCCTTTACAGCTGAATGTTTTTGCATGTCAAAGAAATGTATGATGAAGTCCACCATAACTTTGAAAGAAGCATCCTATGTCTCCAAAACTTTGGAAATAGCAAGTAGATAATAGATGCAACAACAGTTTGAGTTGCCAGGGGGGGGGGGTGGGGGGAACGCAGGTCATTTTATTCCCTATTTCCTTATGCTTTGTTCCTAATGATATGTTGAATGTCTCTGCAGACATATTTTCTGGGAAGATACATCAAGATCCCTAAATAAGTTGATATCTTGCTTAATGATATGTTGAATGTCTCTGCAGACATATTTTCTCGGAAGATCATCAAGATCCCTAAATAAGTTGATCTATCTTGCAGTACAATTCATAACTGCCCTAATTAACAAGACCAAAGTCCGAGATTTTGTCAACTGATAGAGAAGGCCCTTATCTGCAACATGTGAACAGATTATCAATAAATGTAGTGGTTTTTCACTGGCAGGCCACAGCTTTGGCAACTGGAAAACACCAGGAAAAATCCCAAACCTCACCTCTTCAAATCATCATAACTTGCTAATACTTAGAGTACTCAAAATTTTGGCACGTACAAAAGACAGATAATTAGAAGGGCTATCCGGTGATATAGAAATTATCTTTTTGGGGTAAAGTTTAGAAACGTTATGAGCTTTACGGCAAAAAAAAACAAGATTTTTGGGGGGAAATGAGAAACATATAGACCAAATTAGGGCAAATATCATGCAAGATGTGTCCTCTTTGTAGTTTCTTGATCTGTTACATGGGGGAAAAATGGTTTGCCAGAAAAAAGGGGGGAGGGAAATCTCTAATTTTGGAGGCATAGCCCCCCTTAAATGGTTAATGTTCATTAAACAGTTGCAGTCTACATGACTACAGTCTTGTTTCTTTTCTTTGACAAGTCAATTCAATATAGTTGTTTTGTTAAAATATATATATACATGTATATATATATATATATTTGTTCTTGTATACTGGTTACTTGTAGGAACCCTCTGAATCATTCCGTCTAGAATGAGAATGGATACAAATAGCAAGCACAAGCAAAATAAGGGGAAGGATTGTGTTTTAAGGGGTAGGGAGTGATATTAACCTGACGATCAAGAATAACAATAGTTAAAGCAGGCAGACTGGTTGGACATCAAATTCTGTGTTAAGCCAACTACGCTAAACTTCATTGTGATCACTGAACTAGATCATGCGAATGCTAAACAATACAGTGCCGTCATTTAGAGTCACAAGCAAGTGACTTACAGCTGGTGTTTTGGGTACTGTCTGTATAATAATTGTCTATATTTTATGTTTGCAATATGTCAGATATCGATTGCTTTGAAACACTGTAAATACCTTTAAAATTATTTATTATCTGTTGTTTTTAATTGCATCCACGGTAGATTGTGTCTAATAATTGTCATGTTGTGAATTTTAACAGGGATGAGGAAGAAGATGGGGAATATGAACCACCTTCAATCCGTATGTTTTTAAACTTCTTGAAACTTAACATTTCTCTGCATATCATCTCACCTTCACACCTCCCCTTTAGCTAATCCTGTATGCGAGGAGGTTGGATGTGGTGAATGGCGTCAACCAATGATGCCAAATCCTGCCTACAAAGGAAAGTGGAAGCCAGACGTCATTAAAAATCCTGACTGCGATGTGAGTACATGTATGACAATCCTTGACCCAAACTAAAAGCATAATAATTATTTTGTGTGATAGGGCAAGTGGGCTCCTCGCAAAATTGAAAATCCTGTCTACTTTGAGGATGATACGCCTTTCTTTAACCTCAGTCCTATTTCTGCTATTGGGTTTGAGCTATGGACGATGAGTGAAGGAATTTTCATTGATAACATTATCATATGCGGGGAACTGGCCATTGCCAATATCTATGCTCGTGACGGGTAAAGGATTATCAAATGTTTATTTTGTTTGCCTTCTACTTAGTCATTGTTGTGGCTGATGTGGAAGAACATGGCCATACAGTGTGAAACAGAGGACTTATATGAATGGCTTGTCTATACCATCCATGAGAATGATACACAATATGAAGATGGACACTGGTGTTGTTTTCTTTACATCACTTGAACATACTGGCTACTTCCTCGTTTCCAGGTGGGCATTTAAAATGGAGAAAGAAAGAAGAGTTGGTGGAGCTATGGATCTGGTGAGTTCAACAATTCCAACTGTCTTGTGGTGAGTGTCTTGTATGTGTATGTGCCTCTTATTCAGGGCTACTGGTTGGACTGGTATATTGAGCTGGCCAACACATACCCCTACTTGTGGGCACTCTATGCCATTGCTGTGGTCCTTCCTTTTGTCTGCTGCATAGGCTGCTGTTGTGTCAAGTCCAAGGTATCACTTGGTTTTAGTTTGGGAGAGGGGAGCCTCTTCGGTTCGTCTATTGTAGATCCAAGTTCTTTAAGAATATCTAATCAGTGTCTTCCTTGTATGACAAACCTCTAGGAGTTTTGTTTATTTCTCTTTTTTTCAACAGTCCAAGAAAGAAGATCAAACGGCTCGACGCAAAAAGACAGATGAACCTAGTCCTGATGATGCGCCGAGAGAGGAGACGGAGGAGGAAAAGTCAGTTCCTAAGCTGGTCCCTGTTGGACAGGAGGATAAGGATGACACTTCTTTTATAGCATCAGCTGATGACAAAGAGGTAATCTATGGTCTGTATACTTTGGGAGACTATACCACAAATTAAAAACCTTATGGTTACCACTTATGTCCATAGATTCTGCACACTTTAGTGTATGAATTTGGTATATTAAAAAGTAGGTCTCTATAAAATTAAAAAAATTTAAAAAAAGTTTGGTAGGTATACTATGCCAAAGCTCTGCAACTAGAGTGGTCAAAATCTGACTGCCAGATTTTGCAGTAGTTGTGATTGGAAAGTGTTAAGACGCTGAAATTAGGATCTGTGGTATGAGAAATACCTATGCAATGTGTTTTATTAGGTGATAAAACTTGAGCGAGTGGTCAAGCATGCGACACGTCCCAATGGTATTCGTGCCCACGCTCGACTACTTAATCATGTTTTTAGCACCTATTGAAAACACTCATTGTCTATTGTTGATGCTGACTCCTAAGATGGTTGTGGAGTCTAGCTTACATTTACCGTCTTGCCACAGATATATTTTCAGCTGCATATCACTTTCCAACTAGGAGCCATGACTGTTGAAAAATCAAGCGCTCCGATTTCGAGATACCTCTACTTTAGCCGCTGTAACTTTGGCAAAGTTATACCTATGTAACATTATTTGTATCAAAAGAGAGCACACAGAGAGAGATCTATCCATTAAACATAAGTTCCTACATTAAAAGTGTGCAGAATCTATGGAGCTCCAAAGTCTTAACTGCAAGGGTTTTTTATTTTATATAGTCTCACCTTAAAATCGCCTTAAAATCAGTATAATCAAAGAAATGTTACAATGAATGCACATGCGCATAATTAATAGTTACTTCTCGACCACTTGTTTCTCCACAAGGAAGCTATGAGGTCGCTCTCAGATTACCATGAGAGACGGTGGAAGCTTTGGAAAAAGTCTAGCGATTGGCATTACTATGATGATGAAACTGCACACAATAGCAGCACTGGCCAATTTTTGGCCAATTTACCAAAACGACCGAGCAAGACAATTTATGGTTTGCTAGATTGACCAATGTTTGTTGGTGGGGCTAATCTTTATCAAGATGCGCCGAGTGTGTCAGACACGTGCAATACTATTAATTTTTGTTCACTTTTGGTGAGTAATCGAGCACTAGCTGTTTTATGCTTAGCTAACAAGCGGAAAGTTTTTCTTTGCAAGTTGATAAGCACAGATATGTCTTAGAGTAGCGATATCTCAGCCCCTAAGCCTAAGAGGAGGAAAGTGTCGTACAAAGGGGGACCTTGTCCAAAAGTTTTCCACTGGTATGTTATAGCGTACAACACTTTCCTTCTCTTAGGCATCGCTACTCTCAGCCATAGCAGTGCTAACAACTTACAGGAAAAGACTAGAACAACTTGCGCTTGTTGGCTAAACAACAACTACTATAGGTACAAGTCAAAATCAACTTGATGTTTCCGTTATTTAAAACCCCACTGTCCCTAAAAATAAAACGAGAAACCAAATAACTGCAATGAAAACGCAGAAAATGAGAGGGAGTTTATATTTGTATATATATATATTCCCCTCCGTCCCCTGCAAGACGAGTCTTGACCGCAGTTCTCTGAGAATTGGTGAAGTAGCACCGCTTCTGAGATCGATTGGAGCAGCTGTAGATTTTGAAACAGCTATCTAAAGATCGATCGATCGGACTGGCTCTCGGAGTCACACTCGACATCAACACAGTTGAATGAACATTCTGTTATTGCCTTTGTTGACCATGCTCTCAGTTCAACCAGCTCCTGGAAACATTACAGGTGGAGAACAGCTCAACTGGAGTAGCTTCGTTATCTCCTTGACTCACTGGTCCACTTGGTCACTTGACTGTAGTAGCTGACTGTTGCTCGAGCGCAGTTTCCAGACATCGCTACAGTTGACTGGCGCTCAATCCAGTTGCTCTCTACACCACCACAACTTGCAGGCCGCTTGACTTGATACTCTTGGAATCAACAAAGCTGTTCGAATGCTGCGGCTCTGGACTGGAAACAGCGCGATGACCTCACCCCTCACCCCAAAGATATTTTTTATCCGTTAGAATTTAAGCAATAAAGAATTCTGGTTCATCATAACCTTTTCCAGTTTCAAAATTATCAATTATCTTCATGAAAAATTATCTTCATGAAAAGAAGTGCAAAAATGAATGCAAAAGGTACAGAATATGGTCTTCTCGAACTGCTTGGCATGTTCTTCCTCTGCTGATTAACAGGTAACATTTTTCCTGTTTCTTGGAGGGGCTGAATCTGCCACCTCTTTCTTCCACATGCATACAGATGCTTTTAAACTCGGTTAGAATGCTGGAAGTTACATTCAGTTATATAGCCCCACTAGCAGGGAAGATTTTTTAAATAATAAATCAAGGCTTATAAAAGCAACTATCTACTGTTATTCCCAATTAGTGATCCACTAGATCTACAACTGAAAGTCTGAAGCTCCAATGCAGCAATAAAGGATATAGCTACAAGCTACAGCTATAGCACCACAGTGGTGGATTAAGTGTTTGATGTTGTTGAGTGAGACTTCATCTAAGAAGAGTTGTCAGTTGTCAGCTGTGATATTTATGGCTGGTTCACAATATGATGCTGGTGAACCAGCAACTGATATGATGGAATAGGATCTAGTACTATTCCAGTAATCCTATTCCAGTGGTGAGTGTCTGACCAGTAGAATTTAGAATGTGATGAACTGCAGCATCAGCTGTTTAGCTTTTAAGTAAACATGCTGTTGTGGATGTGAACAATCTCATTGGAGCTTGAAGACTTGCTTGTGACAAGTAACTGCAAAAACATACAGGGTTAAGGACAATTCCTGGAAACAGATAAGTGAAGTTGAAAGTATTACATACTACCTGGTAGTTGTGAAGCTGACACAGCCAGCTGGTGGCTTTGCAACTAGTAGCACTTTGGTAGATAATTGATAAGTAGTGGTAGTAGTAACAACACTGTAGATAGCTAACCAGGCAGTGTAACTTGTTTAGTATCGATAGCTTACTAGCTGGTGTAGCTGCTAGTAACACTGTAGATAGCTAACCAGGCAGTGTAACTTCGATAGCTTACTAGCTGGTGTAGCTGCGATGAGCTATGTCAGAACAACTTCTCATCCACAATCACCATAATGTATGCTCCCTTTATAATTCAATATGCACTACTTTTGATGATATTGGTTCTTTTCTTTTTTTCTTCCTTGTAACCAAGGTGGTATCAATTTCCTGTACATGCTGCTTACATAATTTGATTGACCATATAGTCTTTTTCATATAAGAATAACTCTAATAGTGGTTACCCTTTTTCAGAATCAAGGAACAGATTGGACACATTTTCTGGAAATTTGCAGTCTTTTGTAGTACAAAAGTTACACATGGAGAAAAATGAGGGGGAAAATATAATAAATATAGCAAATATATTTGTAACCTTTGCAGGATTTCAAGCTTTTCATATCATAAAAGTAGGTTGGTGTGTTGCACTTCGATCTGTTCCTTACTATAAATATACATCAATTCAATCATCAATGGAGAGCACCTTCAGCTAGGGGGGGTAGCTACAGTGGATGGACTGGTCTAGGCTTGATCCAAAGAAGGAAGTTTACAGGTGAAAAAATCTCCCCCCCCCCCCATTAGTTTTCTAGGAGGCACTGTTTAGGGTTGTTACACAACTTTGGGATTTGGCCCAGGAAGGAAGTATACATATGTGGCAGTCTTGATTAGGATCTCTGTCTTGATTAGGATCTCTTATATAATTTTTGAGTAATTTGGTAAACCATTTTTTTAAGTACCTGAAATTTGTAACTTTTTGGTTCTCAACGAACTCTCAGTTGACATAATGATATTACAATGACCTCAATAATCAAGTTTAAATTTACTCACTCGACGTTATTTCCAGCTAGCCTTCATCAGAGATGCTAAGGCTCGCGTGAGCTTGTTATATTGTCGAGAGAGTAGATTTCAAGTTGATTATTGAGGTTATTGGCTCTTGAAACGAGCTAGTAATCGCAAAGAATTTTTTATTTTAACACCAAAAAGTTATAAATTTTTGTACTCTTATCTCGTGAAAAGGGCAAAAACAACAGACAGTAAAGAAAAAGCTTTCAGCTGATATGAGCTGGAACTTGAAACACAGTTATGGTATACATTTAAAAAAATGGTCTTGTCTGCCCTTTAAAGCAGTCAGTTTGTTATCATAGCTGAAGATCCTTGTAGGATGTCCAGTTGCAAATCAAACGACAACCTTTCCTAGGGTATTTTGTAGTGTCCCTGGTAAGGATGAGAAAAATAGAAATGAATGCGAGGCATTTTGTGGCGAGCGAAGGTGAAATAAAAAGTATTTTTTAAACATTATTTTGCTCAAAGTATTGTCCTACTTCAAGAACAGCTGCAGGCCTAACGCTGATCTATAAATTATTGATGTCATCAGATTGGATTGTAATATGTAGAAGTAGCTAAGAGTAGTATATTCCTTACAGTTTTCAAATAGTACCAGCTCAATATTGGCCATGACAATCATTTCCAGTTTAGTAAACGTGTCATGGCTAGAGTGTGTAGACGAATAAGAGTTGCTAAGAGTTACATTTGTCAAAGAGTACCAGCTTAGTGTTGACTGTGACGATTATTCCAGTTTAGCCAACGTGTCCATAGCTAGAATGTGTTGATGAGAAGTAGCTAAGATATATTCCTTACAGATTGCAAGCTGGTGCAAGGCGGCCTGCTCGATATTGAGCATTACGATCGGCATAGTGTGTCAGAATAGAACTTCAACATTCTTTTTTTTTAAAGCTATAGAAACTTTGAGCAGAAGCTTTACCTGAAACAAGGAAGCTTCTCTATCGTGCTGCTGTACATCTCCCGTGCCTTTTTCTATCACTCCTTTCCCCCCCTTTTTTCCTCTTCTTTTTTCCTTCCAATCTCAGTTATCTTTGCTTTGCTGTAACAGAAGCACGTCTTTGACTTTTGTCTCTCTCCTTTTCTGAAGTATATTTTCTTTGTTCATTCTGGAAAAGAGGAAAAGAAACAGCTAGCTGTTCTGCTGAAAAAAAGATCTCTTCTCGTAGCTATGGTTTTAGTAAGCACATGTGCGTAGGAATCCACTCGTATACACATGACACTATTTCTCACCTCCATAGAGCTAGACAATGCTGAATCTGTGGGAGGGGGGAGTAGACTTCTTTCTTGGGTCCACCACTCTGGGTCAAGAGCTGTGTTGAAAACCACAACAAAGTAATCTAGTAGTTAGTCTGATGATTTCTTTCTTTGGATCATGCCTAGTACAATGCAGTAGCTGCAGATGAGGTTTGTAGCTATAGCTTTCTCACAGCTATCTCAAGCACTCCATTGTATATCGTGTGTCATGGGCTTTAGTGTCCGTTTGAAGCTTTTTCTCAACGGCAATCTAGTTAGTGGCATACTTGTGTGGCGATCCTTCGCTTTTAGAAACATGGACAGGTGGAGTGTAGAAGCTTGCTTAAGAAAGTTTCTCGTGGATGACGCCAAGCTCTAGCAATAAAGGCAATAAAAATAAATTGGTTTTGAACATGAATAATTTTTTAATGTGTAGCCAGCTAGCTAAAATGTAATGTCATAACTTTAATAAAGGGGGGACTACACCTGAAACCACCGAAATTTGAACACATATTTGTAGCCGTCATAACTTTCCCCCCTTTCTTATGTGAAGATACTTTTGATACCAACTTGTTGCTCATTCTGTGTGCTTTTAAGATGATATATGTGAAATGTCTCTTTTAGGCACCTTTTCTTAAAAGATACATCCAAAAAGGCAAGGGTCACTCAAAAAATTGCACCCCCCAAACTGTGGCAAGGCAAGTGCCTGGTCTACAGATGCCCAAATTTGGTTTGTGGCTTACCAAGACATTTAGCTGTGATATGACGTGGCATATTTATCAACACATCTCGTGTTCATTAGTTCTAAGGCATTTCATTTCCAACCACGCAAAATACATGCAAAAGATGTGACGGTCACCTCTTCTAATCACCATAACTCGGCAATGCTTCAAGTAAATAAAAAAATTGAAACCGTCATATCGCAGAGCACTAGAGCTCTCAAATGAACCCTCAAATATTAAAATTGAGTGAAGTGTGGCAAAGTTATGTTTTGCCACAAAGTCAGAACAAAATGGATTTTCAAAATTCCTGGGAATAGGTGTTTAAGGAGGGACAGTTGCATTAATAAAAAATAAAATAAAAATTAACCTGTGGTTACAACTTTTAGAGCTCAATAGATTCTGCAAACTTCATGGTATGGACTTGATATATAGCTCAAAAGATAGGTCTCTCTGTGTGCTCTCTTTTGATACTAAAATACGTTTCGTAGGTATAACTATAGGCAAGTACTAGACCCTAAAGCAGAGGGACCTCAAAAACGTGCATCCCAAAATCGCCGGGAAAAAACCACTCCGGGTTGCGAAGTGCCAAAGACCTCTAATTGGTACCAGTGGCTAGAGGAAGCGCTAGAGCATACAATGACCGTTTGAAATAGGCGTTAAATTTTTTTATTACCTTGTCAAGTGCAGGGTGGAAAATTGAAGGCGTTGCCAATCAACACCTTCAATTTTGCACCACGTGTCTGACCAGGTAATAAATTTTTAACGCCTATTTCAAACGGGCATTGTATGCTCTAGAGCTTCCTCTAGCCACTCATCCCATTTTCAATTTTTTTTGCACTACGCAACTCGGAGTGCTTTTGGACGGCGATTTTGGGATGCAGGTTTTTGAGGTCCCTCCGCTTTAGGGTCTAGTAACTTGCTTATAGTTATACCTATGAAACATATTTTAGTATCAAAAGAGAGCACACAGAGAGACCTATCTTTTGAGCTATATATCAAGTCCATACCATGAAGTTTGCAGAATCTAATTGAGCTCTAAAGTTGTAACCACAGGTAAAAATTTTAAAAATGCAACTGTCCCTCCTTTAAGGAGGGACAGTTGCATTTTTGGGGGGAGAGTGACCCACGTGTATTTTCCCCCTTTTTTCTTCTTGAGGTAAACCACTTTATAACTCCATAGATTCCGTAAACTTCATGGGTATGGACTTGATATATAGCTCAAAAGATAGGTCTCTCTGTGTGCTCTCTGTTGATACTAAAATATAAGTATAACTATAGCCAAGCTACAAGTGGAGGGAACCTCAAAAACTGGAATGCCTGTATTGGCCGCATAAATATCTCCAGGTTGCCAAGTGCTAGAGAGTTGAAATTAGCACCAGTGGCTAGAGGAAGCTCTACTCTATTCAACGAGTGTTTTCATTAGGCGTTAAAATGTAAGTATGTGGTCAAGCGGCGTGGGTGGAAAATGAATTTCGTTAATAATCCATAAAACTCGATTTTCCACCCACTCACTTGACCACGTATTACATTTTAATGCCTAATGAAAACACTCATTGAATCGAGTAGATCTTCCTCTAGCCACTGGTGCTAATTTCAGATCTTTAGCACTTTGCAATCTGGAGATATTTATGCGGCCAATTCAGGCATTCCAGTTTTTGAGGTTCCCTCCTTGGCTATAGTTATACTTATATTTTAGTATCAACAGAGAGCACACAGAGAGACCTATCTTTTGAGCTATATATCAAGTCCATACCATGAAGTTTACAGAATCTACGGAGCTATAATGTGGTAACCACAAGTTTTTATTTATTGTTAAAAATAAAAAAATGCTGCTGTTCCCCCCCCCCCCCCCCCCCCCCTTAGTGTTCCTTGTTGGTTTCTCTTCGAATTTTTATGAGAAATTGCATGGACAAAAACCATCATAACTTTGAAATGGAGCATCCAATAGCTCTAAAACTTTAGAATCGGCTAGTAGATATATACAGCCACAGTTTGAACTGATTTTTTTTTTAATTTAACAAAATCCAAAGTTTTTCAGGTGTAGTCCCCCCTAGAAATAGCCAAGTTTTTGTCTGCTGATGAGTTGATGCTGGTTGTATTATTGTCCAAGCCCTCATGCATGTACCTCTCCTCAAGCATCACACAAACACACAAATGCACACACATTTCTTCGGCCAGTGCAGGATACAGTCATCTCATTTCCAGAATAATGAAGCCTTCGTGACAAACTACTTGGTCAGCCAGCACATTGACAGAGGCCTGCTTGTTATTTTGGGAATGATTCCCTGTGAAATGGAAATGTTACCACAATCTAAAATCCATAAGACAGATTTCAGTACAAAGCATATTCATACCTGTGGCTTCCAGAGTAAACCCACCGAATATTGAACCATGTTAGCTTCTTCTGTGCAGCCAGTTCTTCCTTGAGCTAAGTTGTTTTCTCTACCATTCCCAATTTAATAAGCCCACATTAATTAAGACGGGTACCCCTTCCTATAGAATACATGCATATGCCATGCAAGCAATGTCAAGTTTTCCCATCCAACTACCTTGTGAGGGCTCGCCAATAAGCAAGAATTCTGGAATAGAGACTCTCATGATGTCCATAGCTCCTTGATGTTACCTTTGTTCAGAAGCATGAATGCAACAACCATTTCATCATGATATTCTGCATGGAAGCCCAATAGCAACAATCTCTCCTGTCTAACTACTGTGTGTTGTGTACCGTGCATGGTGTCCATTTGTTGCAGGAAGATGAGGCTCATGTGAGTTCTGAGGAGAAGTTAAGTCAGGCCGATGAGAATGAGGAGGAGGGTGCAATAGGAGGAGGTAGCCAGGAAGAAGAGGAGGGAGAGAGGAGTCCAGAGGAGGGAGAGGACAGTCCAGTGGAGGGAGAGGAGAGTCAAGAAGAGTTAGGAAAAAGTCAAGAAGAAGAGCCCAGAAATATAGAAACAAGTACTAAGAAGCCAAGGTATGAACAAGATGTGTTTATAGTGAGGCACTCAGTAAGCTAGCTGTATTTAGGGGGAGCAAACCATTATTGTGTGGTGGGGAGTAATTATTGCTCATTTTTTGTTTTTTATCCTTTTGAAAATGAATACATTAGGATTAAGTGGCTTCTGCAGAAATTGCTGTAAATGCAGTCATCCATGGTAATTTTTTTGTCTTGTTTCACTTCAGAAAAAGAAAAACTCGTCGGGAGGATTAGACAAGTTGTATAGATGCAACAACTGTCAAAACTATGCTATAAAGTTGTGTATATCATGATAACATGGTGTAAAACATCTGTCTGGATAGTATTATAGTACAGATTTAAAAATATATATATAACGAGGTGAATATTTGAGATGGATACAGATATTGTTGTGCCTGGTTAATCATAAATGGGGGGGGTTGGATTAATCATACAAATCGTAAATGGGAGGGGGGATAACAGCCTGGTTAATCATAAATGGGGGGGGTTGGATTAATCATACAAATCGTAAATGGGAGGGGGGATAACATAAGTCACACAAGAATGTCTCGAGTTCTGCTCATAATTAATTCCTCTCCTGAGCGAGTCGTCATTTGCTCCAAGGTAAGGACTTGATATGAATGTATGGGTGTCCTACTCGTACTTGATCGACACATACAGAAACATAAAGTACATATACAGACCGTCAGAATTGTGCCGATCAAGGTTGCACTTGCTACAGCGATCATGGAATTGCTGCTGTCAACCACCAGGTTTGATGTTGCTTCTTGATTCAGCGAATGCAGTGTAAAAGTGGCAGTATTGACTGGATACAAGGTGTAGCTGTCTGGGGGTCCATAACCTATTACCAAGTATTGGTGCTTGACTGGCAGATAATCATATAAAATACAAGGGTTGTATATATATACCCCCCAAAAACTAGACCATTTACCTGATTTTTTTTAGGAACAACTTTTACCAGATTTAGATTGGAATTGGAAGGACATGTGCTACAGTTATGGTTTTCTGATCTGGTTTAAATTAAAATTAGGTGTACAACTTGACCTAGCATGACACTGGAATTGTTTGGCTATGAAGAAGCTACTACTTTGGGGGTTATTTTATGTATAGGATAAGCCTATTCAAAAGAGTATTCAAAAGAGTGTGTAACATACGAGTTTGCGGTTACCCCGAGGCGAAGCCGAGTGATGTAACCGCAAACGGGTAGGTTACATTGGCGCATAACCCGCGAGTGGAGTATAGGCTATCTTACTTATATATACTACATTGCGCATGCGCTAAGCTACATAGCAACTAGAAATGGAAGAATTTTTTACTATTGACCAAGGCGCCCCCCCAAGCTATTGACAAAGTACTGCTGGATAAGCACGCAGCCGAGTTGGAGCAACTTCCTTCAACTGATATCAGAAACTCCTTCAACTTCTTTCAACAATAAAAGTTTGAAACAAAATGGAAGCTAACTTCCATGGCCTGCAGCAATAAAAGTGTAGGTTATATGCTTATGTAACCTATAGTTAATATATTAACCAATCAAATTAGCCACAGATCATGTGATGTAGTATAAATGGTTTTAAGGAGAAAGCAGCATGTGTGGGAAAGGGGGTGAAAATTCTAGCCAACCAATGAACATCGCATGAACTTTTAAACTTTTTAACTTGAGGTATGGCATGTTGTTCTCTGTCATACAACAGTTTTTAGGCATACTATTATATGTAATTTCTATTCTACTATATTCTATATAATAATTTTAATTCATAAAAAAAAAAATAATAAAATAATAAAATAAAATAAAAAAATATTTAAAAAATGAACATTTTTGGCGTTAATTTGGTCTCGCTACTAGGGTATAAGGGGGAGTATCCCAATGGTAAACTCTGCCACATTCTCTGAAAGTGAAAGTCTTACTAATATTAAACAACAGCTGCACTCCATGCTGTATAATTTAAAAGACTGAATATATATGTATTATTTCATGTTTTACTATATGCAAACATAGCAAATAGACCGAATGTAGAAACAGTTCTATAATGTTGAAACAGTTCTATAATGTTGAAAAGTAAGCTATTTTGACAAAATTGGACAGTTTTTCCTCAAAACGCTCTAAATTGGAGCAAAAAAAGAGCTTCTTTCGGTTAAAAACGGAAGACAGGATAAAAAAAGGGAGATTTGTGTATATAGCTAATATGCCCATTTTGACAACAAGAATGAGCGATTTCAGACAGTTTTTCCTCAAAACTCTCATAAACATCACAATTGGAGCAAAATAGTCTCACTATTATGGTATTTAATTGTGATCAGCAGCAGTATCTAAGGATTTAGTTGGCTGGGCAATGTAATTATGTAATCATATTATGTATATATATACCTATATTACAAGCTGTAAAAAAATTATCCAGTAAGCATAAGCTAGACAGAAGAGCTTCCAGAAACAGTAAAAGGCCTGCATGGTCCATGATAACGGTTGCCATTTTTATTGCACTTGTATGTATATATATAGCTGGAAAGTGTCAGCCACTGATTTTATCTGTGGGTATGGGCCCACACTCGGTCACTTGCTAAACGTATTGCTTTATAAAATTCTATCTTCCAAATTACTATATATAATAAATTACTATAATGTTAGCAAAATGTCAATGTCGCACTAATTATAATATGACATCTTAATTTTTTTTAATCCTGGGGGGGGGGGGAATCCCAGGTCCCCCCACCTCCTGTATGAAACCGTGACGTATGTGGTGGATGGATTAATAATCTTGAATAATGACAAAACAATGGGAGCAATTTTCCCTTCTAAGATTTTAAACTCGCTCGAGGCTCACCTGGTGAACACCACATATCTTGACCAAGACCAGCATCCTTGCAATCCCTCCACCTGATGATGGTCTTGTCCTGGGGCGGGCACCATGAACAAGCCAAACACTCAACAATCCCTTCCACAGTCACTCCCAAGAAATATCCATCCAGGCAGTCCCCACACCTTGAGTCCTGTGCAGGACTACAAACCATTGTCTCCTTTCTGTGTAACTGTGAACAGTTCGTGCAGTTTTGACAATTTCTTGTATTCGAGAGCTCTCCGATATTGTGACAATGCTGGCAGCCTGCATTAGATGTGCTAGTGCATGGCTGAAGAAGAACCTCCTCGCTTGAGCATAGGGAACATGGATGACAAGACCCACTAGCGTAATAGTAACCGTTTTCACAAGTATCGACAGTTATGGTAGAAACCGTTAGTGCAGTCTGGAAGAAGGAAAGAAGGACAATTGGGGGAATTACCGTGGAATAACCCCGGGGCTGCCCCTCCAATTTACCTGGAAAGTCAAGCAAAAGAAATGGAAATTTCTGAGGCTTGTCATCGTGTAACAGACCTGTTAACTAGTCCGTTCAGATCGAGTAGCGAGCGACTGGAGTCATCCAAGGAAGCACTGCTCTGCTGTTGTGGAGTTTATTACAGGATGTGGGGGCGTACTGTACCTTCTTGCGTATCTTTACACATGCGCAGAAGTATACTGGAAAACATTTGTTCGAGTTTTTTTTAATGTCTGGCGGATCAAAAGAACAGGTTCTCAATGAACTCTAGTTGACATTATAATCACCTCAATAATGTATTCACTCGACGTTTGTTCGTATGTATTTTTTCGCAATTACATTGTGTGTGCTTTACATTGTGTGTGCTATATGAACCTGAGCTCATTTCAGCCGTTTGGTTAGTCTGTTTATACCAAGTCCAAAGTAGGCTGTAGCTGATCCTCTAACAAGTTTGGTTGGTGGTAAATTCTTGTTTAGGGAAGACTAAATAAATACGTTTTCTAAAACCTATTACTTTAAGCTAACAAAATATATAGTGTTTTTATGTCAAGTTCTCCTGCAACTTTTAAACGGTTAATTTTTACCCAGACTATCCTTTTTTCTAAGAGGAGTTAGAGCAGGTGATGGCGGAAGAAGGAGGGAACAGGAAGTAGGCCAAGGGGGTGGTAGAGGAAGTGGGTAAGAAAGATAAAGCTGAGAAGGTGGTAAAGGAAACAGGACAAGTAAAGCTGGTGAAGGACAGAGAAGGATGGAGGAATATAGATCAGGATATTAAGAAGAGGGAAGAAGAAAATTTTCACGAGGTCTTGAACAAACTGGTGGGGAGGCCATTTATCATGTGAAAGACAGGAAGATACAAGAGGAGGAAAGAGAGTCTGGGGGGAAATGGAGTGTATATGGCGCAAGGGATGTATCAGCATCGGCATATGAAGAATCGCCAGCAAGCGAAACAACAGGAGAAGGCACGCAGGGAAAGAAGTCTGATTGCAAAAGGGTGGTGGAGCGAGGGGGGAGAGTGGATGGAGGCCAGGAGGAAAAATCAAGGGGAACGTATCTACTGCGATCTGGTACATGTGGGTTGTCAGGGGGAGAATCGCTGGTGGACAACAACACAGAGAGGGATCGAGAGAGGCAAGAACCGTCAGGTGGGGGAGCACCGGGAGGGGATTCATACAGGGAAGGAGCACCTGCTGGCCAAAGCAAAGATGTCAATGAGCATGAACAAACCCAAGCTGTGAGAGCAAAGAGTATGTTGAGGAGGGTGGGGGTTGGGAGAGGGACCAAAGATAGGAAACTGGGCGGTTGAGAGTGGCATTTGTTAATTGTAGAGGATGGTGGTCAAGGGAGGTGGGTTTGAAGGTAGTGTTGGGAACGAAGAAGTTTGATGTGCTGGGATTAGCGGAGACATTTTTGCAGAAGGAGGATGAGGTGAGTGTGGCAGGATATGAGTGGTATGGCAGGAATAGAGAGGGTGGCAGGCGGGCGAGTGGAGGTGTGGGAGTTCTGGTGCATGAGAGTTTGGAATCTAGGGTGAGGAAGTCAAGAGAAGGTTTGCTGTGGGTGGAGTTAAGCGGAGCGGGGAGAAGAAAAACCATGGTAGGGGTAGTGTATGTGAACCCAGAAGGAGTGAGAGTGAGTGAGACGGAGGTATTGTTTGAGGTATTGCAGGAGGATGTGGTGAAGTATGAAGAGAAAGGTTTCGATGTTGTTATGATGCGGGGACTTCAATGCAAAAATTGGATTAGGAGTGGAGGACAACCCAAACAGTAATGGAAGGCGGTTGTTGGAGTTGGTTAGGGTTGGAGGTCTGGTTGTGGGGAACGAGTTGCAGTGCTGTGAGGGCAGGTGGACGTGGGAATGTGGGGAGAGAAAGTCGGTCATAGACTATATGTTGTTTAGTGAGGACATGGATGTAGCTAGGGTGGTAGTTGAGGACTCAGGCAAGCTGGATGTGGGGTCGGACCATAACATTATTTGGGGAGAAATTACGTGGGGTAGGAGAGAGGTACAAGTGAGAAGAGAGCGACATAAATGGTGAGTTGACAATAGGCTAGACTGGATGGAGTATCAGGAGGCAGTGGAGGAAATGTTCATGGGGTGGGAAGAGGAGGTGAGAGAGCTTGAGTAAGAGTTGGGAGGAAACATAGTTGAAGAGGTGTGGGGTAGGTGGAAGGAGAAAGTTTTGGCTGCAGCGGCGAAAGGAATTGGAAGGAAGAAGATTACAGACAGGTCAGAGGGATGGTGGTCAGGGGATGTGGAGTGGTTGATTGGTGTCAGGAAGGAGAAATGTAAGAGGCTAAGGGAAGCCAGAAAGAGAGGGGAGAGAGAGGCTACATTAAGACAACTATGGGATGACTATAGAGAAGCAAGAAAGGAAGTGAAAAAGACTATTAGGATAGAGAAGAAGGAATTGAGGAAGAGAACTATAAAGAAGATTAGAGAGCAGGGTGGGACTAGTTGTAAGCTGTTTTGGAATGATTTAAGAGCAAAGAGGAAGGAGAGAAGGATAAAAGGAGTGAAAGATGAAGAGGGAAGGATGGTAGAGGAGGAAGTCGAGGTGTTGGAGGTGATGGCAAAACACTGGGAAGAGCTGGGGAGGAAAAAAGAGGATGCCACAGTACAAGAAGTAGAGATGGGAGAAGTGGGTGGGCATGAGCTGGGTATGTGTGAAGAAGTAAGCTGGGAAGAAGTAGTAGAGATATTAAAGTGTTTGAAGAGAGGAAAGGCACCAGGCCCTGATGGAATGTTGAATGAGATGCTGATGTATGGAGGTAGAAGGTTGGTGGAAGTGATGGTGCAGGTGATGAATGTGGTGATGAGGATTGAGTGCTGCCCAGTGGACTGGAAGAGGAGTTTACTAGTACCTCTCCACAAGGATGGTGACGAGGATGAAGTAGGGAATTATAGGGGAATTTCATTGTGTTGTAATGTGGTGAAGGTGTTTGCGAGAGTGTTGGCAAGGAGGTTGGGAGTGTTCGCTGAGGATAAGATTTTGACGGAAGCACAAGGAGGATTTAGGAGACAGAGGAGATGTTCAGTCCAGTGGTTGGTGTTAAGAGGAGTTTGTGAAGTGAGGAAGAGCGAGAAAAAAGCTTCATATCTGGCTTTCCTGGATATAAGTAAGGCATATGACAGTGTGTGGAGGGAGGGACTGTGGCAGAAGTTGAGGCAGTATGGAGTAGAAGAGAAGCTTGTGAGGACATGTGTAGGATTGTATAGTGGGGTGGAGACGACGGTGGTATTGAATCGAAGGAGGTCAAGGTGGTTCACTGTGGAGAATGGACTTAGGCAGGGATGTCCTTTGTCTCCACTTCTTTTCAATATATATCTGATGGGAATGGCAGAGGAATTGGAGAGAGCTGAGCTAGGAGTCAAAGTGGAAGGCTGCTGGTGTGGGGCACTCATGTATGCAGATGATGTTGTTCTTCTGGCTGACTCAGGGGTGGAACTGCAAGCTATGTTGGATGTGGTACAGGCGTATGTGTTAAGGTGGAAGATGAAATTTAATAGCGAGCAAGGTCATGGTAGTAGGAAGAAGGAATCAGAAGTGCATTGGAGGATTGGTGAGGAGATATTGGAAGAGGTCAAAGAATTCAAGTACTTAGGAATATGGTTTGATAGGAAGCTAAGGGGTAATGTTCAGTTAGAGAAGATGGCAAAGAAGGCAGAAGAGTGGGTTGGAAAGGTAATATGGATGAGTAGAGTGAATGGGCAGGTGGAAGTAGACAGAGGAAGAATGGTGTGGGAGCTTCTAGCGAGACCCAGTATGGAGCATGCAGCCGAAGTGTGGTGGACAGGAGGACAGAATGCTCGCAAGAAGTTGGAGTCAGCACAGATGAGAGTGGGTAGGAGACTGTTGGGGGCAAGTGATACAGTAGCAGGAGTGGCAATACGGGGAGATATGGGGTGGAGGAAGCTAGAGGAGAGGAGGGAAGAGATGAAGGTTTTGTTTGGCAAGAGATTAGAGGTGTTGGAACAGAGCAGATTGGTTAAAGTTGAATAAACTACGAGAGGATGGAGGAATTGGATGGTGGGAAGAATATGAGATCTTGAGGAGAAAGTACAAGATAAACAACGAGGTTGGGTCAGTGCGCAAGTGGAAGGGGAAAGTGAAGGTGAGAAATGAGAAGGACTGGGAGGAGGAAGTAGACGGGAAAAGTACACGTTATTATTATAAATCGGCAAAGAATGGTGCAGGGGTGGAGAGGTATGTGAGGTCCATGCATGGTCAGGAAGGTGTGCGGCTGCAATTTAGACTGAGGACTGCATCAGCTGGGTTGTTAGAGGATAAGAAGAGATGTGGGATAGTTAGGGATGAGAGGTGTATAATGTGTGATAGTGGAGCAGGGGAGTATGTGGAACATTTCTTGGTGACATGCGGGGAATTTGAGAGGGATCGGCTGGTTCTGATAGATGAGGTACGCAGAATTGCAGGGGCAAGACAGTGGCTGGATGAATTAAGAAGAGTGAGTAAGGATGGAAAGGTGGCATTGCTTTTGGGGAAAGATGTGGAGGGAGTAAGTGATGCAGTGATGGAGGAGGTGGGCGAGTGTGTTATGTATTGGGTAGGGAAGTTGTGGCAGAGGAGAAAGGAATTGTTGTATGGTCAGCTGAGGAATGATCTTTGGTCCACTCCTGTCCCCCCCTTCCTGAGCAGCGGGACACTCGTAACTAAATATTGTGGATAATTTTATTAATTAAGTACTGTTGACTTCTTTTTAAAATATAGATTGTTATTAGGTTAGTTACTAAATAGTTTCACACTGTGCTGTATTATATATGTGATGGCCTTAACAGGCTCAGCAATAGCAACATTAAATCATAAGTGTTCTGTAACTCCTCCCCATCATTCACTAAAGGATGGGTGTTAATTCTTCTAACATTCCTTCAGTTCTGACCAGATAGTCATATCTGGTCAGGCCAGGAAGTGGGTGTGGCTTAATACAGTGTATTGTACACTAGTACAGCAGAAAGCAACGATCTTTTTTTCTACGGTTGCGCGCGTTATTATTTGCCGTATATTCACGAGTATATACCTGGCAGCAGATCATCTGCTAGAAACCCAGTCAAAGATGTGGATGTAAGTAACCCTGGCAACAGCAGAGGGCCGCATCCCCACAACTCATTTAATTATCATAACTCTACATCATTAAAATAATAATTATAATATTATATTATTATTGCAAAATTATATTATTATTGCTATAAAAAATAAATTAAAAAACGAGTACCTGGCTACGTGGGTGCGGTATGTATAGGCTTATACTACATTGCGCACGCGCTAAACTACATGCGTGTAGGTTACGCGCCTATGTACCTATAGTTATTAACCAATCAGATTAGCCACAGATGACGTGATGTAGTATAAATCTTGTAATGAATTGCGGTTATTATTCTCGTTTCTTAGAAATATCTTTCGTCTAGTATTGTGTTCTTCATAGTCAGCTTCGTCGCCATGGCGCGTTTTATTCGAATGCGCTTTCTAAGGCAAGTTTTTGTCCGTGAGACCTTTGTGAACATTGAAGTTATTCAGCCTTTGTTGTGACAGTGGGAGGCAAATATATACGTCGACGCAATGATCGTGCAGTCCGTCTGGCATGAATATAATAGCATGAAATGCGCATGTGTTTCCTTTTCACAGAATCATATATTTGGTAACATGAATGAATGAAAATGAATGACTGTAATACACTGTAGGACAAACTAGCTTATCTGGCTAGTAGCTGAACAAGTATATAAAGGTATGTGAGAATGTTCTAATGACTACACCCATAAATTGGAAGTGATCCCCAGCCAAAGCCAAACCATCAGAGCTTCCCCTGCTGTTACAGAGCATTTAACAGATGTAAATGACCCTACATGGGTAGCTACTGTCAACAATAGAAACAAAACATGGTATTTCTCATAATAATGCTTTTAGTTGACAATTCTGGAGCCCTCCACTGCTCAATGAAGAAAGAAAAAAGCTGTTAAATTACTATTTAACATTCTTGTTTGAAATTTTAGCATTGCATGCTGCCCTACTCACCAGGCTTCTATACATTACTGATGGTGCCAATTATAATACATCAAAATGGACACGTGGAAAATTCGCGCTTTTCCATCAAACCTAGTGGAATGGGAAGGGAGGTGATATCAACACATGCTAGCATTTTCCCTCCACATAGAAATGGGAAAAGGTTGAAAAAGATGGTTGTGTACTTATGGGGTGTGTTTCTCAAGCATTCACTGCCATCTTCCTAGCCTTGGGGAAATGAGAGCGTCTTGATCTTTTTTTAATTTTATTTTATTTTTTAATTATTTTTTTATTTTTTATTATTAATTATACATGCTCAATAGCCACTGGCTAATGCAAAGAGCACACAATATGCACAACACATGAAATACATTATGAATGTTATGAAATTGTTTGTATGTAGTGTTTAAATAAGCTAAGAGAACGGGATTCCTTAATATTGTTCGGAAGAGCATTCCACTTACGAATGACGGAAGGGAAAAAAGATACATTAAAAGACTGAGTACGAGGGAAAATGAAAGTAAGATTGAGGGGGTGGTATGATCTAATGTTGTAAGGTGGAGGAGGCTGATGTGCAGGCAGTGAGGTTGGAAAGTCAATGTAATTATGCAAAAGCTTAAAGAGAAGTATGAGTTTAGAGTTGAGACGACGAGAGGAGAGTGTAGGGAGTTTTAGATTAGTACATAAGAGGGAAGAGGTGATAACTCCAACAATTAATTGACAGTTGTTGGAGCATAGAGATAACAGTGAAGGGCAACTGTCTTTTCCAGATCAGAAAGACAGTAGCAGGGCAGGAGGGTCTAGGGATTAGAGCCGACACCTCTTTCCTGGGTGCCAAAGCAGCAAACTAGGCTGCAGAGAAAAGTGGTAGTTCTGTCAGAAAATTTCATCGCCAAGCTGACCTGGTGGTTGCCAAAAGGGTCAACAGTATCCTGGCATATAGGGCACAGAGTTCTCTATAAAAAATAGACATTGGGAAAATCATACATGATCCTTAGACTGAACTTCACCGCTTTTAGGACTGCCCGGCTTACTACCATCGCAAATAATTCTATGCTGGTTTTGGGAGTTAAAATTGCCCCAAACCGCCAGTTGATAATAGTAAGAAGTGAGTTTTAGCCGAGATAAAAACTTGGGGAAATGAGAGCGTCTTGATCTTTTTATTTTTTTTTATTTTAATTTTTTAAATATTTTTTTAATTTTTTTTTATTATTAATTATACATGCTCAATAGCCACTGGCTAATGCAAAGAGCACACAATATGCACAACACATGAAATACATTATGAATGTTATGAAATTGTTTGTATGTAATGTTTAAATAAGCTAAGAGGACGGGATTCCTTAATATTGTTCGGAAGAGCATTCCACTTACGAATGACAGAAGGGAAAAAAGATACATTAAAAGACTGAGTACGAGGGAAAATGAAAGTAAGATTGAGGGGTTGGTATGATCTAATGTTGTAAGGTGGAGGAAGCTGATGTGCAGGCAGTGAGGTTGGAAAGTCAATGTAATTATGCAAAAGCTTAAAGAGAAGTATGAGTTTAGAGTTGAGACAACGAGAGGAGAGTGTAGGGAGTTTTAGATTAGTACGTAAGAGGGAAGAGGTGGTAACTCCAACAATTAATTGACAGTTGTTGGAGCATAGAGATAACAGTGAAGGGCAACTGTCTTTTCCAGATCAGAAAGACAGTAGCAGGGCAGGAGGGTCTAGGGATTAGAGCCGACACCTCTTTCCTGGGTGCCAAAGCAGCAAACTAGGCTGCAGAGAAAAGTGGTAGTTCTGTCAGAAAATTTCATCGCCAAGCTGACCTGGTGGTTGCCAAAAGGGTCAACAGTATCCTGGCATATAGGGCACAGAGTTCTCTATAAAAAATAGACATTGGGAAAATCATACATGATCCTTAGACTGAACTTCACCGCTTTTAGGACTGCCCGGCTTACTACCATCGCAAATAATTCTATGCTGGTTTTGGGAGTTAAAATTGCCCCAAACCGCCAGTTGATAATAGTAAGAAGTGAGTTTTAGCCGAGATAAAAACTTCTCACACGGCAATACAAACGAACTCTAGGTCTGTATGTGCATGCGCATACGCGCGCCAGTCGGTCTCAAGTCCTATGGCTTTCTACCAAGCCTCCACGTCACCATCCCCCATGATAACTATACAAAGTGGTGATTTAATTAATTAAGAGAATGCAGTAACATGCCTACATTGGCCTATTTTAAAATGGTGAACAAAGACCACCCACGTAACATTTAACTATATCACAGCTAAGACTCACTTATGGCAGCTTTTTGACTAGTAGTAGTTTTGGCCGACTCCAAAAACACTTCAAGTGTGCCTTGATTCTTTCACCAAAGTTGTAAACTGGCAGCGTTCAAACCGCGAAATTCAGAATTCAAGATCATTATTTATACCATCTTGTCTCACTCATGAAAATTTTAGTCCCAGAACACTCCAAACGTTCCAATGCACAACAATTGTTAAAAAAATTAAATAATAATAATAAAGAAGGTTGGTACTGGTGAGTGTCAATGATATAATCTAACTAGTTCAAATGCTGTTAAAAAAAAATAAAAAATTAGAATTGACACTGTAATATAAGCAGAATGACAATTACTTATCACACTTTACTATTTAAAAATTTTAAATGTTACATAGTAAAATGGCTTGCTCCACAACTTGAAAAAATATATTACACAGGAGTTTCCTCCAAGATGGTTTTTGGTATGGTCTGTAAGATATAGTGAAAACACAACCAGCTTTTAATATAATTATGCTTAAATATGCAAATATTCCACACCGAAAATATTCACATGATTTTCATGAAATGTGCTACATCTTATAGTATTTTAATGACCTATGAAATGTCTCTGTGCACCTATATGCAAAATAGCTTTGGGATGAGTGTGGCATACAGTCTTGTCAGATGGGTCAAGCACTGACAAAGACTGATCCATGATTTGTGATATGTGAAGTGCTCTGGAATGCAACTACTGATATGCAAATTAAATTAGCTCAATTCATGTACATTTACCTGTAGAGCTAGCACTATGCTCTGATTTATCCTGGAACCACCATTGTATGTATTGAAAATTAATTATCCAAGATAATATGGTGCAAAAGTGTACTTTGTCATGATTTACTTTGAAGGTGCTCATGCATTATTCAGCAGCTTATATTATATATGCCTTCAAGTTGTGCTTTTTGTGAAATTAATCAAAATTAGTCGAACTTTGGTTTAATCTTCAAAATCCTTGGAACCATCGCACCTCATACAGTGCAGTATAAAAATAGATGAAGAATAATGACAGTAAATGAGGTAGGATGACTTGTACCACTATATGACATACATACATATCTGATAAATGCCTACCTCTGTTATTCCGTTCACTTTACTCATCCACACTCACTGCCTTTCCATTCCTCTGTTTCATTCCCTCTCAGTTTCTCATCAACCCACACTCCCAGGTATGCTTCCACTACTTCCAGCTCCTCTCCATCAATATTCCACTTCACACTATTCCTCCCTTTCCCAATGACCATTACCTTACTCTTCTTCTCATTAAACTTCACTTCCATCCTATCGTATAGTTCTGCACCATATCCAACATTTCTTGCAACTCCACTCCTGTGCCAGACAAATGTCATCAGCATAGAGCAATGCACCACACCATGTATATACAATCCATCTTCAATCCCAGCTCAGCTCCCTCCAGTTCATCCACCATTCCCGACACATGTGAATGATGTTGGTGACAAAGGGCACCTCTGCCTAAGTCCCCTCTCTTTCCCAAACCACCTCGACTGACCTCCATCCAATACTATCCTAGCTTCCACCCCATTGTAGAGGCCTTCACACATTCTTACAAATTTCTCCTCCACTCCTGTTTGTCTCATTGTATACCACAAATAATCCCTCCACACACTGTCATAAGCGCTTTACTGATGTCTAGAAAAGCTACGTAAGATGATCCCTCTCACACACTGTCATAAGCTTTACTGATGTCTAGAAAAGCTACGTAAGATGATCCCTTCTCCCTTTTCCGAATCTCACATATACCCCTTAGGATAAACAACTGATCTTCGCATCTCCTCTTTCCTTCTGAAACCTCCTGTGCCTCCTTGAAAACTTGTTCCTCACAAATCTTCCCTAACCTCTCTGCCATCAATCTAGTAAAGACCCTCGCTACACAACTCCCCAATGATATCCCCCTTTATAATTCCCAATCACTTCTGCATCTCTGTCTTTTGTGGAGCGATACCAACCAACTCCTCATCCAATCCTCCGGACAGCACTACTCCCTCCTCAGCACCATGTTCAGCAAATCAACTAATACTTCCACCATCCTCCCCCTCCATAAATCATCATCTCATTGAGTATTCCATCTGGTCCTGGAGCTTTTCCCCTCTTTAGACTCTAGATATCCACCACTTCTCCCCATCTTACTTGTCACACATACCCATCTGATTGTCAACCCTGACCTCTCTCACCTGAACCAGGTATTGTAGACACTCCTCTCGCTCTGCCAAGCTCCTCCCAGTGTCTTGCATCTCCTCTAAAACCTCATCTTCTCCCTCTATCACACCACCAGAGTTGGTCTTCAATCTTCCTTTTCCCCCTCAGGTCGGACCAGAACAGCTTACAACTGGTTCCACCCTGTTCTCCTATTCTCCTCATTGTCTTTTCCTGTAGCTCTTTCTTCTCTTTACTTATCAGTAGCTTCACTTTTTCCCTTAGCTCATCCCAGAGCTTTCTCATTTTAACATCATGACGCATTCTTGCTGTCTTCAATTTCCCATAAACCCCTTTCCTGTTACGTATTATTCCCCCACTTCATCTGACCACCATCCCGAGTCCTCCGTTATTTTCTTCTTCCCTAACCCTTTCTCTGTCGCTGTCAACACCTTTTTCCCCCTGCATTCCTTGTTACATTGGACCCCTGCTCTTGATCTAACCCCCTCAACTGTTCTTCCCATCCTATATACAAATGCTTTCTCTACTGCCTGCTGATATATACTCCATCCAGTCTTGCCTACCGTCCACTCTCTCCTCCATGACCACAGACTTCACTTCACACCACAGTAGGTTATGATCTGAACCAACATCCTTCTTCCCAGAGTCTTCAATCACTTACCTTCCACACAATCAAACAATAGTCAATTACCGATTTCTTCTCCCCTACTTCCCAGATCCACCTTCCCTCCCAGTTCTTCATCATATTCCCCACAACCAATCCTCCAAGCAACACCAAATTGAGGAGCCTTCTGCCATTGCTGCTTCCACCCCCAGACCTATTCTTGCATTAAAATCGCCCATCAGAATCACTTCATATCCTTTCCCTTCAAACATCGCTATATCTGATTGTAGTCCATCTCCGTTTCCTCTACTCTCACCCCCTCTGGGTAGACATAAACAACACCTACCACCACTTTTCTCTCTCCCTCTACTCCATGCACATTACACCCTCCCTTGATCCGCCTAGCATCCGTGACTTCAGTCTCTTATCTATATACCAATATCCCTACACCACCACTTGCCCGCCTATAGGCCTCCGTCTCTACCATACCATTCATGCCCCACTACACATGCCTCCTCCTCTTTCTGCAGGAACGTCTCTGCCAACCCTCGAGTATCCAACTTCATCTCCTTCAGCATAACTTCAAATCCACTTCCCTCGACCACACACCCCAAACCCTACTCTCCATGCCCCCTTTCCTTCACCCTCCACTTTAGCCTCCCCACCCCCCCCCCCCCCCCAACCTTTGAACAACTCGTCTGATTTGGCTTCCCGGGCAATCTGGTCTGGCCATGGCCTGGCTTATGAATACATGGTCATAGTGTCTGCAGGTTGACAAGATGCTATATGATCTGATCTAGATCCTTGTATATATATATATATATATATAGAAAAGTACTGGGATGGCTAGTCCTACTGCAATTTCATGCTAATGTCCCTGATGATTGCATTAGCATGAAACTGCAGTAGGACTAGCCATCCCAGTACTTTTCTATATTCAATAGCTCTGCCTTAACACAGCATTGAGCACTATTTGTAGCCTTCATCAGCAAACTACCTTCTAAGTATATATATATAAATAAATATTTTATATATAAGTATATATATATATATAAATAAATATTTTGAGAGCCACAAGTAGAAATCAAAATCTTAGAAAAAAACGCACTTTGACTAAAATCCACACAAAACACTCTTTACAACTAGTGGAGGTATAAGTCAATAATGACCAACATTCATGTTTGCCATGGGCACATTATTATGATGCACTATAAGGGGGGAAGCACTCTAGTTGTCTTGCCAACAGCAGCTCAAAATGTCTGCTACTGGAGTCGCATCTCTAAATAAAAGGAAACGAGAGCGGCGCGAGAACTACAGCCATAAGCGTCTACAAGTTTCAAGAATCGGTGAAGTATTGGAACTAAACGTTTTTATTCTAGAGTCGCTTCAATTCCTGTAGCTAGCTAAGCCAAAAGTCATAGCAATGTCACCGTTGTCAAAATCTTGTAACAGCGCGTGCACGCCATAATATTAATTTAATTGTGTTTAGTCTTGAGATAGACTATCACCAAGTACGAACAATAAATGACGACCACTAGAAGAAATATGAATTAACTATTTTAATGGCTATTTATTACACAGCAAAGTAACGAATTTTTGTTTGGGGATGACGATGGGGGGGGGGGGGGGGGTACTAAAGACATAGGACCCTAGGTGCCAAAGTATTTCCTCTTCTCCCACCATTTGAGCAGTTTCCTATTACAATTCTGTCCACCCCATCTAACACCTTCCTTCATCTGCTACTGATCTACCCAACATTAGGCCTACTCTCCCTTCTTCATCTTCATTTCTCCATTCTACCACCCACTCCGAGACATTCTGCCCTCAACCGTATCCAATAATCTTTCTCGATCACCAGCAAACTCCCCATAGTAGAACAAGAAATGCACTCATCTTCCACAACACCTTCATCACATAGCTGACATCTACCATCCCGGCACATACCACACCTCGCCTTCTCACCCAAGAGTCCCACTGATGCCGTCCGTAACCTAAATCTCAACCTCACTTCCCCCGTGTTACTGAATCCTCTTAAATCTTTCTTGTCCACTCTTCTTTAGCTAACTTATACCACTGGAGTTGATTTCCCTCCTACTTCTTCCTTAATTCCTCCATGTTGCACTACTATCTCCAATGCTCCTTTCCCCCAAACGTCCCTTGCAGCTCACAAAACCCTGCCCACCAGCCTGGACAATCACTTAACAGTGCCACAACTTTTTTCACTAGCCTATCTTCACTCATTCTCTGCGACCTCCATCCAAAAAACACTTTATTTTCTTCCCTTCTCTGCTCCAGCCCCCCCCAGCCCAGGTCTCCTCTTACTGCAACCCCTGCAACTTTATTATATACTCCCAATGCTCTCTTGAATTCTTTCCAAATTCTTGCAGGCTGTCTTCCCTCCTGTCCACCACATTTTAATGCATGTTCTAGACATGGCCTAACTAGCAACTCCCATATTAGTTTACCTCTGTCAGTCTCAATTTCTCCATTTACTTTGCTCATCTAACCAATTCTTACCCTCCATTTCTCTGCCTTTTCCTTCATCTTCAAATCTCCAAATGAACATTTCCTCTCATCCCCGTCAAGCCACCCATTAATGGAGCCAAGGAGGTGTGGTGCTTAGGTCAGCGTCAATGATGTTGTTTACAATTAAGCCCTAAAACATGACAAGGACCGATTTCCACTCAGAGACGTTGACATATATTTGCCGCCCTCTGAACTGACTTTCACTAGCCTTTCTTATAACCGCATTAATTATTTAGAAGTATATATGTGTTATAGGGATATCATATTTAGCGCCAGTAAAAGTCTTGGGGGTCACAAAATAGCTGATTGCATCATAGCTATGAGTCACATACATGCAATTGCAGACATTGGACCTTTGACACAAGTTATGCGAAGGGGAGAAAAGATGAATTTAAAGGGTTCCACCCCCCAATTTCTAGGCTTTTTGAACAGTCAGTACCTTGTGAAGGATTCAAGGCATGATTGGGGACAGTAATTCTAATATCGAGCTAAGGAGCCGAGTTTTTGCCAAGATATTTGCTTGGCTGTTGAATAGGCAAATATGCACACTCCCCATACAAACTTGTCCACCCAACTCCCCTCCCCACCAAGGGGTCCCTTTGCAAATATGACATAACAGAAGTAATCAACATTGAACACTACATGTAGTTAGTTGTTGAAGTCACTTGTGGACTTGAGGCTACTGGCCCCCGCATCCCACCTCTACTTCCTGGAATTCCAGGGCCTACTGTATTTGGTGGAGGGTTAAATGTAGCAGGCATGTTTGTGTTTGTATTGGCGTTAGTAGTTGGGACAGAAGACATCCTACGCAGATCCTCCAGGGAATTGTACAGTATCTGCCTGTGCTTGTTGACCTCATTGCTGTACATCGGATGCATGGCTAGGGGGCTGGCCTGGAAGCGGGCGATGGCATCATTCACTAGCTGTATCTTGCCATGCAAATTGAGGACAGCTTGACGTATGACCATGTCCAACCTCTGTGTTTGCTCCCTGTGCACGCGTGGGATCAACGGAGAGTTAGCATAAAGCTGCCTTAGATGCCGCAAGTTGTTTTGGTTCATCTTGAGCTGGTTGACTTCGTGCATGGCCTGGGAGACGAGACCAGTCACAGTCCTCACCTTGAAGGTGTCATAGGGACTGATAGCATGTGGATCTAGCATTTCGGGGACACCTTGCACAGCAGCAGAGGAGCTGGCAGTTGCTTCCTGCTGCGTATATCCCGAGGCAGGCTGCAAGGACGCCGAGGCAGAAGCTGCCGAGTTGAGCCTGTTCTGCAACACTTCCAAATTATACCTAACAAACAAACAAACACCAACAGCATCAAAATAGGAAGACAGAAATTCACAACATTAGACAAAGTTCCTGAGCAAATTGAGTTTAGAGTTAATTGACTTCAATACTTTACACGACAATGTTATAGAAATTTCCCTTTGTAAATCACAGTTACACCAGACTGCAACTGCAGTTCCTATCATATTCCATGGTATCCCTTTCCAACCAGCATTTTCATCTTTTCAACAATTGGTGATGCGACATCTTGGAAGGGCAGTTACTACTTCCAATACGACAATCATTTTGAAGCCGACAACCACAACTGTTGATTGCAACGGTTATCTTCGAGGCACCGTTTCTGGCTAATCCTACTATTTCTATAATTTTGTTAATTTTGTTGGTCGTTAGGATGCAAATACAAGCTACAGTTGCCTGAGCAAGGCTGCACAGGCACCTATGCCTACCAGGAAATACTCTGAATGCCTTTGAGAAAGGACTCCTGGATGGTTCTTTGCTGTGAGTTTTTTTGTTGACTTAAGGGGGGAAGAGGGCTGAAAACACATATTTTTTCAAATAATTTATTTTTGGCCCAAAAGGGTTCATAGTATGTCTGGAGTTTGAGTTTCAAGTTTCAGAGCAAGTGAATACTTGCATCAGAAGATATAGCCATTTTTATACAGTGCATTATTATTCCATTTCATTTCATTTCACTTCACATTGGAAGAGGTTCTCTCCCAGTCTTACCTGGCTACAATCGGGGGGTCGGCGATGATCGCCTACCCAAAATACAGTTTTTATATATCAAAATGTTGCCAATTTCATGGAGACCCTTACCAGTCGTTTGCGCAATGAATTGGCCAGGCGGGGGGGTAGTGCGCAACCTCTAAGATGAGCACGTGTTTTTTAGTCAGTTCGCTTGAAACTTTCACACTGTTGAGTTATGGGGAAGAGAACAGAGAAGCATTTTAAACAGAAAGGCCAAGGATTCAAGAAGAGTGACGACAAGAAGAAGAAAGCCCTACAGGCGGCTGTTGTTGAGCCTGTCACAGTAGCCGCGCCAGGCAAGTTTTAATGTTTATCTCCGTACTAAAAAGTTACTAGCTGTTTCCTTCCTTTGTTAGTGAGTCTCTTGGATCCTGTAGGTGGGGTAGCGCCTTCTGTGAACCTTCACTTACCTTGCAATCAATTGCAAATGTCTGAAGAGAGGCCAGTTCCATTTGTGACTATGACCAGTGTCTATGACCAGGAAGAAGTTGGCTCTCATGGATCGTTCAGCTGCTTCTGTGGCTGTTACTACTGGATCTACTGGCTCTACCTCTTTGGACTCAGGTGGTGTTGGAGAACTAGGTAAGGGTAATTGTATAATAAACTTAGATAAGCTTAGAGAGGTCATAGAAAGGTGTAATAAGTGTATTCAATGTGGTAACTGAGCTTCCTTGCAACTGAAGCCCGTAGGGCAGGCATGGTGTCTCATTTTTACTTTTTGTTCAAATTGTAGTAACACTCGAGACATCTCAAACCCTGTATCTGTAGAAGCATTCTTTGAACATCCAGTCAGTACTGGGTGCTCGCATTGCTGGAATTAGTCATTCTGGTCTGGAAGATATCACTGCAGTCATGGATATGTTGCCCCCTCTTGGTTCCACTTGTTTTTTTAAAATATACTAGGTCAATAGGGAGTGACGCAAATGCAGTAACAGAGTATTATGTTGGATGCCGCTCATAGGTTACATGATTTTTATAGGGTTAGGCATGAAGACATCATTGATGTTAGTATTACTGTTGACGGCACATGGCTTAGACAGGGCCACAAATCAAATTATGGCTTGGTTGCGGTGATGTCTTGGGACACTGGAGAAGTTTTAGATTATTATCTTATGTCTAAGTTCTGTCAAGCTTGTGCGCGAAGACCTGAAGATGAAACAGAAGCAAGTTACACAGAATGGTTTGAGGGTCTCACAAGGTAAAAATTGTGAAGCCAATTTTGAAGGCTCTTCGGGTTCTATGGAAGTTGTAGGAACACAAACTTTTTTAGCGTTCAGTGGAGAGACTGAAGCTTAGGTACACACACATAAATTAGTGATGGGTATACAAATGCACGTAAACGGTTGTTGGAAGTCGAGCCTTACGGTCCTAGTGTCTTTGGGTGGTGCTAGGGGGGTTAGTCGTGTGTCTATAGTTAAAATGCAAACCTACTATAGGGGAGCAATTAGAAAGGACAACCTAGAGGGGATGATTTGCGATGTGAAAGCGATTTTTTATCACTCTTAGTCAACTATGGAACATCCCAACACGAGTATTGTCCTACAGGAGTTTTGAGTTGGTGTAAGTTTAATCCAGCTTGTGCTAAAGGTGAGGTACCACCAGTACCGATAGGCCTATGATTCCTCTGGACAAGGCTATGTATGTTAGAAGGTTTTTGATAAATTAATGTCCGAGGATCTTTTGTGCAAATGTTTAGGTGGTTATACACAACCAAAATGAGTTTAATTCTGTTGTGTGGAGTAGAGCGGGTAAGACAGAACATATGAGTGCAACAAGTGTCAGGCTTGCTGTCGAGAGGCAGCATAGTTCAATGGAGGGCGGAGCATTGTATGGTCCTGGCATGGGGGACCTGTAACATTTTTATTTTGTTTATGTGTCTTTTGCTTTCTATTGTCAAACAGAGATTACTGGAAGATACTTTTGTTTATGTGTCTTTTTGTCAAGCTTAGGAATTAGTGGAGGATGACTTTTGTTTGTGTTCTATTGTTTTTCAGGGATTACTGGAGGGTGTCGGAAGACATGCGTGGAGGGTGACGATGGATGGACCTGGGCATGGGAGCCCTGCAAATGATGACGTGTTTATGTTTGCTAATTCAATATTAGCAAAGCAACATACATGTAACAAGTCTGATGCGTCTTTAATTTATGTGTATGTATATATATATATTATATATATAATTATATTGTTGGTTTTCAGGTTGTAGTTGGGATGTAGGATGCTGTTGTTGAAAAAATAAAGGACTGTGAAAAGTCAAACATTTTGTTTGTACACACAATTCTAGTAATGAGGGGATGTATTCTGGTGAAGCAGGGGGTGTTTCTGGCAGCTGGGATGTGATTACGAACTGCTTGGACTTCAAGGCTCAATATCTCTGAAGTGATTTTTGAAAAACCGTTCAAATGATAACTTGAATGTTTTTTATCCTTTCATTAAAAAAAATATATCATTTGAAAGCAATTTTTATATTCTACAACTTGCGCGAGAGTTTTTGTTTGATAGCATTACTAAAAAAGACCTATAGATGAAAATGTAACGTGATGTCATAAAGCTATGTTCAGAAAATGAGACAAAAAAACATTTTTTCAAAATTTCAAGACGCGCAGTTTGTAGTGCTCATTATGATTGACTAATAGACCGAATAAGAGCCTCGCAAAGGTCGTTACTGCAACGTGATTTACTTAACGGCTTACGGTCCGCACTGGAAGAGCCTATAATGAGCTAGGAAAAAATTATGGCGAAACAAAATAACAAAAGAGACTTACCATTAGAAAGAACAGACTGCAAGCTATAATTTGATATATAAATCGGGAAACTAGAGTGAATGCGAGCAAAGATATGGTACTTTATATGAGACTACGCGATACGCAGCCTTCTTTCCCCCTTAAATAGTCACAAAATCGCTTTTTATTAATTTTTTGATACTGCAATGAAGCAGATTCAACTAAAGCTGTAGCTTGCATCCTAACAACCAACAAACAAAATTCTCATCAACCAGGTTATTAGGTTATTATAGTTATTTGACGTGTCAGTGTTGGAGGTGCGGTTACTATTGCAGTCATATATTTTTTTTGCGAATCAGAACCTGATTGCTTGCGCGGTGTTTTGAAGTTGATGAAACCTTTTCTTGAATCAAGTAAGGGAGAGAGAGGAATAGGGGTGGTTAACTTAGAGATTGGACTAAGGGTTACAACTGGAGCAGTGGTTCATAATTGAGGATATACGGTGCTTATGCATGTAGAACGTGTGTGCATGTACGTACAGTTGAAGCATCTGTTAACCAAATGATATCAACTTCATTTTATATTCAAAGTCTTAACTTCCCCCCTCCTCCCTTCTTTTTCTTGTGGATGTCATTATACAATAAACTGCAGCAGTTACCAGGTGGCTTCTGAGGTTAGCTGAATGTCTAGAACAAACCCTGCACCAAAGAGATACATCCAGAAGCATATCTTTTTAAGGTAATAGTTCCCAGTAGATAGGTGCTTCCTTAGTTACAGCATCCAGAAACAGCAGGCAAGGTTTGGACCGAGACGGCCACAATGGCAGTTGCGATTTAAAGGACAGTTTTCTGACTATTTTATAAAAATTTAGCACTCCACTGGGAGTGCGTAAGAATATATAATGTGTCTTGTCCGTCCATCCGTTAGTGAGTCGTCATGGTTATATGCATGTGCAGATAAAAATCCTTCGCCTTGACTACGAGGAATCTTGGAAAACCATCCGTCCATCTACCTGTGTGTGTGTGTGTGTGTGTGACGGTTATGCAAATGTGCACCAATACGGAATCCTGAAGAAAGTGACTGCAGAATGGCTACTCCTGCAAGCTGCACAGCTATACAGAGTGCAACAGAAAGCAAGAGAGCTGCAGCAGAGAGACAGAGAAGGAGAAGGGACGCAGCATGTGAAACTGCGCGAGAAACTGCATGAAAAGTCGACTGGAAAAGTCAAAGGGAGTGGAGAGTTCAATTAACTGACACCAACAGATAAACTGAGGGTCTACCAGAGAACAAATGACACTTCACAGGGAGCAGATATTTCAGCAAGTGCAAGGGATGAGGAGAGCATCTAATACCTGTAGAAGGAGAGAACTGAGGGCTGCAAGGCCAAAGAGTACAGCATGAAGAGAGAGCAGCAGACACTGGTAGGAGGAGAGAACTGAAGGCTGCATTCATCATCAAGGAGTCAGGCAGCAAGGAATAACTCTCAAATGATGAAGAATTTTTTAATCTAAGCAACTTCGTTACCCTTTCTGGCATATTTGATGTTTATGGTACTACAAAACAACAAAGACTAGACAACAGCATAATGGTAGATTATGTATAGAAGAACCTTCTTGTGATCTGCCAACATTTTATAATAAACACCTAATAAATGATAATAAATGCCTTCCAACCTCTACACAAAACAATTATCTACCTTGCAGAGTTTCTGCATGTACTTGCTAGTCGTTGTTTTTAACTGGTGTTTAGCATGGTGTCTTTTGTATTTATGGGGAAAAAATTACAAGAAAAGTTTGAGAACGCTGGCTCACTGCATGATACATAGGCTTTCTCTTCATAAAAAGAATAAGAAGGGGACAAAAATATTACATTTTGACCAACTTGCTTCAGGATGTTCAGGATGTTACCTATAAGGCGCTTGCAGTGGTCATTCATATTACCTATAATAACATAAACACTCACTTGGCATTCTCCATGGACATTTGCTGTTTGTAGTGCTGCCAAGCCACCTCTCGCTCCTCCTCTGACAGTTCCTCTCCATCAATGTGCTCCAGCAGGGAGTCATGGTGATGGTAGCTCACCACCCATGCAGCCTGTATCTTCTCCAGAATAGCACCTAAGACAACATCATCCTAGTATGCACGAAGGAGGAGGAAGAAGATGAAGTGACAATGAAGCTGACCAGATGAAAAAAGGACAGGCAGAAAACAACAAGCAAGAGCATCGAGTTACCTCAGGGCGCTGTATCTTTGGTTGTTCGGACTGTGAGCCAAGAGGAGGTGCTGGTGTGTAAGTGAACAACTCTGACAGATCCGAGGCAGTGAAATGTCTGCCTATCTGTTTCTCATCCACTACTCTCATGGACAGAGACTGCTTCGTCACTTGGCGGTCATAGATCTTCTCTTCCATCGTACCCTGTACAGCAAGCAATAAAGATAATCACAGAACTGGGTCACTGCTGGAATGGCTAGAATCACTTTACCTGAGCTAGCAGTCGGTAGACAAAGACAGGTTTCTTCTGTCCATAACGGTACGTCCTAAAGATGGCCTGCAAGTCATGGGAAGGATTCCAGCAGGCATCGAAAATCACCACCCGATTTGCAGCAACCAAGTTAACCCCAAGAGAGCCAGCTCTCGTAGAGATTAGAAACAGTCTTAACCTGAAATAACCATCGAAAATATTATGTGCTGCACTGTATCTACCTATACAATAGTCATACCACACATGTAGTTTATTTATAGAGCTCTCTTACTTCCATTTGCTCCAACCCAGTGTGATGTTCTGTCTGTAGCCACTACTCCAACCCAGTGTAATATTCCACCAGTAGCTATCTAAACCCAGTACTTCAACCTGCTCCAATCCAGTGTGATGTTCCGTCAGTAGCTATCTAAACCTAGTCCTTCAACCTGCTCCAATCCAGTGTGATGTTCCACCAGTAGCTATCTAAACCCAGTACTTTAACCTGCTCCAACCCAGTGTGATGTTCCGTCAGTAGCTATCTAAACCCAGTCCTTCAACCTGCTCCAATCCAGTGTGATGTTCCACCAGTAGCTATCTAAACCTAGTCCTTCAACCTGCTCCAACCCAGTGTGATGTTCCGTCAGTAGCTATCTAAACCCAGCCCTTCAACCTGCTCCAATCCAGTGTGATGTTCCGTCAGTAGCTATCTAAACCCAGTACTTTAACCTGCTCCAATCCAGTGTGATGTTCCGTCAGTAGCTATCTAAACCCAGTCCTTCAACCTGCTCCAATCCAGTGTGATGTTCCGTCAGTAGCTATCTAAACCCAGTACTTTAACCTGCTCCAATCCAGTGTGATGTTCCGTCAGTAGCTATCTAAACCCAGTCCTTCAACCTGCTCCAACCCAGTGTGATGTTCCGTCAGTAGCTATCTAAACCCAGTACTTCAACCTGCTCCAACCCAGTGTGATGTTCCGTCAGTAGCTATCTAAACCCAGTACTTCAACCTGCTCCAACCCAGTGTGATGTTCCGTCAGTAGCTATCTAAACCCAGTCCTTCAACCTGCTCCAATCCAGTGTGATGTTCCGTCAGTAGCTATCTAAACCCAGTACTTCAACCTGCTCCAATCCAGTGTGATGTTCCACCAGTAGCTATCTAAACCCAGTACTTCAACCTGCTCCAACATGTTCCATCAGGTGTCCAGGAAATTAATCATCACTGACATGCATACCACTTGCCTTTCATTCCCTTTCTTGTTGAACTTAGACATGTTAGATGTTCTGCTATCAATTCCAGACGATCCATCCAGCCGGCAATAGTCCACAGTACGGATATAATTTCCTCCCTCTGGTCGGGACAGAAATTCCTCAATGAGATCCAGGGTCAACAAACTCTGAGAGAAGACCAAAATTTTCTCCAACATGGACTTGGTCTCCTCCAGCAGTTGGAAGAGGAAGACAAGCTTGCCGCTCATATCTAGTTTCTCCTCACCATCACCAAGTAAATCACTGTACCAGGTAGTGGGAACAGTTCTCTGCTGGAAATAGGAAGAGAATACAGAAGGGGAAATAGGAAGAGAATACAGAAGGGGAAATAGGAAGAAGAAAAAGAAGAAATTAGAAAGAGAGGCAACAGGAAATAGGAAAAGGAAATAGAGAAATAGGAAGAGGAAATAAGAGAAAAGGAAGAGGAAATAAAAGAGGAAATAAGAAGAAATAAGAGGGCAAATATGAAGAGTAAATAGGAAGATAGGCATCAGGAAATAGGAAGAGGAAATTAGACAAATAGGAAGAGGAATGAGGAAATAAGAGAAATAGGAACAGGAAGAGAAATGAGGAATTAGACAGGAAAAGGAATGAGGAAATTAGACAAATAGGAAGAGGAATAGACAAATAGGAAGAGGAATGGGGAAATTAGACAAATAGGAAGAGGAATGAGGAAATAAGAGAATTAGGTAATAGGAATGAGGAAATTAGACAAATAGGAAGAGGAATGAGGAAATGAAAGAAAAAGGAAGAGGAATTAGGAAATAAGAGAAATATGAAGAGGAAATAACAGAACGATGAAATAAGAGAAATAGGAAAATAGGAAGAGGAAATATGAAGAGGAAATAAGAGAAAGAGGAATGAGGAAATAGGAAGAGGAAATAAGGGGAAATATGAAGAGGAAATAAGAGAAAGAGGAATGAGGAAATAGGAGAAATAGGAAGAGGAAATAAGGGGAAATATGAAGAGCAAATAACAGAACGACGAAATAAGAGAAATAGGAAGAGGAAATAGGAAGGGGAGAGAAGAAGGAAGTAGGGAGGGATAGGGAGGGATAGAGAGGAGGGGAGGATGAAAGAGGGAGGAAATGAGGAATGTAGGGAAGGGGAGAAGCAAAGAAGAGTGGAAATAAAGGAGGGAAAGACAGAAAAGAAGACAATGCAATACACACAGTAACAGTGGCCAATTACTGTGCGTTGAGTCTGCAAATAAAAGCCTATCATTGTACCGGTTCATCCTGGTCCTTCATACTCCTGCCTGATCTCAAAGCTACACCAGTTCCAGACGTCCCTCCTACTGCGGCTCTGTCTTGGAGTCTACCTCCCGCAGAGGGCTCCAGCTTGATTCCGTCACGTGGGAGGTCAGCACTGTCACTGTCGCTTGAGATGGCAATGGGAGTGTCACGGCTGGTGAAGTGGTGTGAGTTTAGTGGAGTGGGCGTGCGAGATAGGGAACTCGACAGTGAGCTGGCAGACACACTATCAGCCTAGACAAAACCACACATATATAGGTACATCTATATATGGGCATATCTACACATAATCAGACACACCACACACATGCATGTACATGACATGCACACTGTTAGACACATACACCCAATGTATGTATGCCTAATACCTACATACAATCATATATACCACAAATATGCACGTGCATCACACACTGTAAGACACACACACACACATTTTCTGTTTTCTAATAGGAACAGTGGTTTAATTACCTGCAATGATTATACTGCACCGTTAGAGGGGCAGTTCTATTAAACATGTTACACATGAAGGGGCATTACAACTGGAGGGGCATTACAACTGGAGGGGCATCACAACTGGAGGGGCATCACAACTGGAGAGGCATTACAACTGGTGAGGCATTACAACTGGAGGGGCATCACAACTGGAGGGGCATCACAACTGGAGAGGCATTACAACTGGAGAGGCATTATAACTGGAGGGGCATTACAACTGGAGGGGCATTACAACTGGTGAGGCATCACAACTGGAGGGGCATCACAACTGGAGGGGCATCACAACTGGAGGGGCATCACAACTGGAGGGGCATTACAACTGGAGGGGCATTACAACTGGAGGGGCATTACAACTGGAGGGCATTACAACTGGAGAGGCATTACAACTGGTGAGGCATTACAACTGGAGGGGCATCACAACTGGAGGGGCATCACAACTGGAGAGGCATTACAACTGGAGAGGCATTACAACTGGAGAGGCATTACAACTGGAGGGGCATCACAACTGGAGGGGCATCACAACTGGAGGGGCATCACAACTGGAGGGGCATTACAACTGGAGGGGCATTACAACTGGAGGGGCATCACAACTGGTGAGGCATCACAACTGGTGAGGCATCACAACTGGAGGGGCATCACAACTGGAGAGGCATTACAACTGGAGGGGCATTACAACTGGTGGAGGGGCATTACAACTGGAGGGGCATTACAACTGGAGGGGCATCACAACTGGAGGGGCATCACAACTGGAGGGGCATCACAACTGGAGGGGCATCACAACTGGAGGGGCATCACAACTGGAGGGGCATCACAACTGCAGGGGCATCACAACTGCAGGGGCATTACAACTGGAGGGGCATTACAACTGGAGGGGCATCACAACTGGAGAGGCATTACAACTGGAGGGGCATCACAACTGGTGAGGCATCACAACTGGAGGGGCATTAAAACTGGAGAGGCATTACAACTGGAGGGGCATTACAACTGGAGGGGCATCACAACTGGAGAGGCATCACAACTGGAGGGGCATCACAACTGGAGAGGCATCACAACTGGAGGGGCATCACAACTGGAGGGGCATCACAACTGGAGGGGCATCACAACTGGAGGGGCATTACAACTGGAGGGGCATTACAACTGGAGAGGCATTACAACTGGAGGGGCATTACAACTGGAGGGGTATTACAACTGGAGGGGCATTACAACTGGAGAGGCATTACAACTGGAGGGGCATTACAACTGGAGAGGCATTACAACTGGTGAGGCATCACAACTGGAGGGGCATCACAACTGGAGGGGCATCACAACTGGAGGGGCATTACAACTGGAGGGGCATTACAACTGGAGGGGCATCACAACTGGAGGGGCATTACAACTGGAGGGGCATTACAACTGGAGGGGCATTACAACTGGTGAGGCATTACAACTGGAGAGGCATTACAACTGGAGAGGCATTACAACTGGAGGGGCATTACAACTGGTGAGGCATTACAACTGGAGAGAAGCAGTTGACAGTGGTTTCTATAGGTACACACACAAACACAAGTATGCATGCACTCTCCCACATGCAGAAATGTTTTATTAAAATATCTTTCTCACCTTCTTGTTCTTCCCAAGTCTATTGTACTCATCCTCATCTTCACTACCAGACACAATGAATGTGTCAAAAGAGTCTTCCTCTTCGTCACTCAGCCCATACATCTCCCTTCTCTCCTCCTTCTCCAACTTGCGCTGCTCATCCAACTTCAACACACATGGGTGGTTCCAAATCTGAGCAATGAGGTGGGGGTCAAGTGCAAAGTGCATTAGTCCACTCAGGATGAAGCACAATCAAATGGTTGAGTGTGCTGACTAATACATGACAATAAATTATTTGTTGCCTCAAAAAAATATTCATAATAAAAAAACAATAAAAAAAATTAATAAAAAAGGTTTGACGACCCTACCACTTAAATCATGTGTACCACATATCCTCAATTAGGCTGCATGTGTTCTTTTTGAGGGTGTGCATTTTTCAAGCGCTCTAGTACTTTAGTTTAACAAACCTGCTGTACCACCATGCATATAATTGATCACCAGATCTCAGTCAAGTTAAACACCATTTTTGTGAGACTATTCATTGTGTATTACTCTTTCCAGGTCAGCTTCATCCGACATGAAGGCAGTGTCTAGTTTGGCTGTCTCACTAGTGATGGCAGGTGCTGCACTGGCTGCCACCAGCTCAGACTTGCAGTGGTGATAGCAGGTGCTGCACTGGCTACCACCAGCCCACACTTGCAGCGGTAATACCAGGTGCTGAACCCCGACCCCACCCCCAAAATTCATCTTCAAGATATTATATATCTATTGTGTTTCTTATAAATACATGTAACTTGTGTACAATAATCACTACTAAAGACTCCAAATTAACACCCAAAAGTTGGTAAAAGATTGTCCAAATAACAAATTAACACCAAAATAACAAACACGCTTGTGCAATGTCTAGCTGAGCCGAATCAGCCAAACACCTGCACATTTTTTGCTACAAAGAAGTGAAGAGTTTGTTTCCTCAGAAGCTTCCTCTTGTGACAATAGTTAACAGCACAGACAACACCAGGTAAGTATTCATGATCCATGAAGTTATAGGAAAATGTCATTGTACTTATTAGTATGCTTCACATACATGGCCCACAGAAAGTTTACCTGGCCTTGTGTTGAAGGCCTCTGCTGTGGTCATCGTATCATCACCCATGGTGACATATTGTGATATAGCCTAGCATAGCTAGCACACTCGGAGCAGACACTTAATACAGTCCGCAAGGCTCAACTAACTATTACGTACACAGGGAACACTGAGTTTACGATCATTACCCACTTTCAAATCAAGAAACAGATAATTTGTGGCTAGGCACTGAAAAATTTAGAACCATCTAGTAATCCTACTGTTGTCAATATGGCACACAAGTTGCGCAAGTGGGAGAGAAGATCCTTGAAGGCAAATGTGACAGTTTTTATATTCTTTTTTTAGGGCTGTGGTTTACTAGCTTAGCGAAGCATTCACGCTGGAAGTATTTTGAGTGCTAATAACGATCGAAGGTTTAGGCTGCTAAGAAGCTGCCAAAGTGAGTTTTTGTGTTTTTGGTGTCCACCATTTTGAAATGTGGATCAAACCAATACAGTCGACAAGAATAGCATATTAATGACCTTGGCAATGCATTCAGAGGCACGAATGCTCTCTTCTGGCATATTCACTGTCAACTTCTTTACAACATCTTCCAATCTTTTCCACTACCCACCCACTCAAACATCAGCTATTCCTTGGGGTTTTCTAACTTACTTTGGCCAAGGTTGAGTACGTTGCAAAAAGGGAACTGGACTTGAATCCTCCATGCCCCCTCTCCTTGTCCAGAAAGCGTCTGTAGAGCTGATCCTGCACAGAAGACAACCTGATGTTCAGCACATACTCCTGCTTGGGAGGCAACGTCTTGCTCAGTATTCGGTAATCCTTCCGCTGCCAGGAGGTAAGGAGATAAGGAGATAAAGAGAGAGATAAAGAGACAGACGACCAGAGTGAGGTTTAATGAGGACAAAAGGGAAGTTACCTGAACAGTATCTCTTAGTATTGAATAGAGTATGTGAGCTCTGAGCCTCATAAAGCGGATATCTTCAGGGCTGGAGTCTCGACACTGGCCATTGGTGATAGGATTCACAAAGCGGTTCTTAAATTCTTTGGCCGTGCCAAGAAGATTGGGCTTCACAAAGTTCACCATGGTGTAGTCTGCAAGGTAACAATTATACAACCAAGTGGACATGCACATCAGAACATCAATAGCAAATCTGATGTTACTTCTGGAGCTAATACATACCCTAGGCAGGTGTTAATGACGGGTACGAGGTTTAGCTATTTTAGGAATTATCGACAAAGTTGTTGTGTATTGCCATGAAAACATGGATCAGCAGAAGTTAATTCACTCACACAAACTCCAATGGGCACCAGCAGCAGTGTAATGGACAACTCAGCTTTACTATAATAGCAATATTACTTTTGCGAGTTTAAAGTTAGCTAGCCAATAGATTCAAGAATCCATCTAGAATACCAGCCTGCCTTAGAGGGGAGGGCGCTCTCGCCCATTACTCACCAAATTATCTTTTTTTTTAAAGTCAAAAAAAAAAAATCAAGAAAAAAAAGTAATAAAAAAAAAGAAGAAAAAAAAATCAAAAAAAAATCAAATTAATATAAAGGAAGAAAAATAACAAAACAATTTTTTTAAATTTTATTTAAAGGCAAAAAACATTAACTCTGCACACACACAAAGCTGAATTTCAAGTTTCATAAAGCACGGATGGTTCCATTCTCTAGTTTTCAACATTATGCATTGCTCCATTTCGTATGGAACGCTGAATTTTGAAGCTTGATTTCTCAAAACATGATTTTCTATTCCATGAAAAAAGGAAAAGTATATCCACGTCAATTCTTGCTCAAACTTTATAATTTTGATAAGCTCATTTTATCACTTTTAGTCATTTTGTATAATCACGCAAAAGCCAGGTTCATGACCACAAGACTTGACTTTTGTAATGGATACGGAATTGAGCAAATTTGTCATTGTGAATGACAACACAAAACCACAGAACAAGTGGAGCACTAATCTAAAACCAGTAGGATTAGCTGGAAGTGGTCAATGAATTCACATTATCTGATGATTATGATGATACATTATATTTATTTTAATACGAAAAATAAATACACCATTAGAAAGTTTTATTTCATGAACTGCAATCTGGTAGTTATTTGTAGAGAGTTGTATTCTCAAGTTATGAGGTCAGGAGTACAACCATGTCTACTAGGGAAAGATCCAGCCTAATAACTAATTTCTCCTTATTTCAAGAACAATATTTCACACTGGTCAACTACACAAGTTGCAGTTTGGTATAAGAATCAGCTTCATCGAGATAAGCACACAAAAGCCATACAGCTCGACGTTGCACTATGTTTACAACAAAAACTTGAGGCAAAGAATCCATTCAGGAGCAAAGGGATTCCGAGCACTTCCTGGTACGTCTACACTTCCTGGTGTACGTCTACACTTCCTGGTACGTCTAGGTGGCAGCCTTCCTCAGCACAACACAGCTTTCCTCAGCACAACACAGGTGTTTGTGCAGCCTTCCTCAGCACAAGAGCTCAGAAACATAGTAACTAGCATCTATTGGGTATGTGCAGGGGAAAAATCCATCGCTTAGTATTATATGTGTGTATGTGAACAGTGTCTGAGTTAGTCCTTGTAAGTGCATGTAATGGTCAATTGTCCTGTACTCAAACCAGACTTGACCACTGGAGATGATGTTCACACACACACACACACTGTAAGTACATGTACTTGCAATCACTTTTATGCATTCAGTGAAGTGATGGCCTTTGACAATAAAAGCAAGTAACATGATTCCATCAATGGTGGTTGAATTACAGCCAACAATACTATTTATACTGCCTGAATGCTTCACACACACACATACATACATACATGTTGCTCTAGCCCTACAACCAGTGGTCAGGCCAGCTATAGGCACTCACATTCCTGCAAGTTGTTCTGTAATGGTGTTCCAGTCAGGACAACTCTGAGTCTGGTTTTGACCTTGTTGATGCAGATGGAGGTGCTCGAGCTTGAGTTACGCATGACGTGACCCTCGTCACATACCACCAGGTCCGCCCCAGGGTCCAGCAGGAACTTCTGCAAGTCCAACTTCAGCTTGGCTCGCTTGACCCTCTTGCAGAGCACCAGGTTACGAAACCTCTCGTAGCCCATGATGATGACACCTCCATTTACAAACCACTTCCTCAGCTTGCTTATACTGACCTGTATGTTGGGCTCGTTGAGGAGATACACCTTGGTTAGGCAAGACATGTGTGGAGGGGTGGGTGGGAGGGGAGGTTGAAAGAAGGTTAATGAGGGTGTGAGTAGGAGTGTGAGAATGTTAGATAAGGGGACATACATGTGAGGGTTGAGGTATGTGGTGTGATTTAGCCTGAAAGGTGTGTGGTGTGTCAGTGTAATTGTATGTGGTTTGTGTGAGGGTTATGTGGTGTATATATATATGGTATGTGAGATCATCAGTCAGCATGCACCTGTTAGCGCTGTGACACCTTCACCCCGAGAACACCCACAACTACATACACATCAACCTTCCTCACACCACAAACAGAACCCACAATACACACACACACTTTGCTCTACACCACAAATGCCATACACATTGGAAAGTGTTGTAACACTCCCTATATAGATAACAACCCCACCAAGCGGCTAAAATTACACTGGCAGCTTCTTAACTACCCAAGTGGTGGTTTCAGCTGCTATTAGGACTCCCAGCATACTGTGAATCCCTCTCGCTTTGGCAGTAAACCACAGATCAAAAATCAATGGAAAGTGTTAAAAATTCTTGAAATTCACTCCAAGGATCTATATTATAATCCCCCCCCCCCGAAACCTATACATACCACAGCACCTCACACACAACACGCACACCTCACACTAACCATACATGTGTGAGGTGGGTGGGCAAAGCAGGTCTGAATGGGTGACATACATTGTAGTCCATGTCCTTGAACGCGATCCATTTAAAAAACTCCTCCCTCCAGTTGTAGATCGTGTTGACGGGGCAGAGGATGAGCACGCGTTTCACCAGATCTTTCTCACAGTTCAGCAAAGCATCCACAAAAGCAATCACCTGCATCCAAACACACACACACATGCACCCATAATCCAACAGCTATGCAAGGCTTCCGTGCACCTCTAGCTAGCTCCATGACCTTTACCACACACAACAACAAAAATATTATGAATTTTGGGTTTTGGAATTCAAAATGGAGCTAGCTCGTGGTTTACGATCCCCCTGTTGCAGTCTTGAAAGTGTTTAGAGCTTATCCTCAAGTGTCTACTAAATACATTCTAGTACGTACCTGTAGAGTTTTTCCAAGCCCCATGCAGTGGGCTAGGATTGCTCCCGTTCCTCTGCCTGCGGCCACCCGCTCCAGACTCTCCACGCATGCATCGTACAAGAACTTAATGCCTTCTCGCTGGTGGGGCAGGATGCTGGGCACCAGCGCCTGCCTCACCTCCAACTTGACCTCCTTGCTCTCGGGGTCCTGCTCCAGCACCAGCCGGTCCTCCACCTCCTCCGTAGCAAGTTTCTTGCGTTTTTTCAACCGCTCTGCTCTCTCTTTCTCTTCCTGGAGGGCCTGCTTGGTCTCGCTGGCTAGCTTAGTGTCACCGATCAGCTTGCGGATCCTTTTCCTCTTCTTTCCTTTAGGATCCTGTGATTCCGTCACCTCATCTTCATCCTCATCCTCTTCGTCTTCTTCCTCCTCTTCTTTGTCGGAACCTTCCTCTCCACTCTCTGATTCAGACGTCAGCAAATCCTTAATCCACTGCCTCCTTCTTCGTCTCGGGCCCTTCAAAAATAATCCTTCGTCCATGAAATCATCCGAGTCCCTGTCCGACGGTGTGCTACCTTTCTTCTTCCGCAGACTTCGCCGCTTACTGGGCTTCTCCTTAACAGATGATCCCTCATCGCTGCTGGTGAGAGTATTGAGAGGGTCTTTCTTCTTCTTGCGCAGCATGGGCTCAATGTCAGAAGAGAGAGGAGAGTTAGAATGGCTACTGGTATTGGGGATCCTATATTCCACAGACTCTGGGCTGCTACTTCGCACGCCAGCCTCTTCCCTCTCCTCCCTTTCTCCACCCGCTAGCCCTAGCCCTAGCCCCGAGGAGTTATTCGACAGCTGAAGCTGTAGACGTCGACAAGAATCAGCATCAGAGTCTGACGAAAAAGAGGCCATTCTATTTCTCTTATTTCTCTTCTGTTTGCCGTCTTTCTTCTCTTTATTTTTCACTTCGGAGCCAGAGGAGTCTGAGGAGTTGGAAGAGGTTGGTAATGTCATCTTCTCTTCTGGCTTCTTTGTGTCCTCGATATCCTTTTCTTTTTCTTCCTCGGAGGAATAACCAGCTAAGATGTTGGCCCTTTTCTTCTTTCTAAACCTTTTCTTCCCCCCAGAGTCCTCCGGCGATGTGTCACTGGTGCCCGAAGCGGGATCCACAGGATCCAACGAGGAAGGCTTCTCCTTCCTACGCAAAATATCTTGGCTCTTTTTTTTCCTTCGAGCAAGCTCTTCACACAAATTTGTGTCAGACATGATGTCATCGGTCTGAACTTCAGGAGACTTGCCTTCATTGTGGGAGGAGTCGGAGGAGGAATCGTCGTCCTCCACTTGAGCAGGTGTTATCGCCACCTTTTTCCTCGTGGACACCTTCACCTTGTCGGGTGCTTGACTTTCCTTGGACTCCAACTCTTCCTTGGGCTCCAACTCTTCCTTGGGCTCCAACTCTTCCTTGGGCTCCAACTCTTCCTGTCTCTCTGCACTTTCTTGAATGTTCGTACTTTCATCCACCTTTGGTGTGTCCTCCACAGTGCCTTTCTTACGTCTTGGTTTCCTCTTGTTTGATGTAAGCTGAGCACACTTGCTTCTCCTCAAGTGCTCGGTTAAGCCCTGGCAGAGATCCCGTGCAGAGCAGAGCAGCTTACTGTTGCACACATAGCACTCGAATTTTGTTGTTTCAGAACCAAGTAGCTTCTTGAGGTACTTCTTACCAGATATACGCTCAATACAAGCATAGCAGAAGCTCTTGTTGCAGAAATCGCAGAGAACAATCTCTCCTCCGTCCCCACAAAGGCTGCAGTAGACCTCATTGGCATCATCCATAGAAAACTCACCACTGTTGATCACAGAGAAACAATACTGCAGGAGAGAAATGCACCATGTAAAATTACCTATAAAATGGAACTTGATAAATCCACCAAGATAAAGATCAAGGTCAAGCATTAGTAGATACTTGAAAAGTCTTATTGACTCTTTTCCCATCACATAATGAGACAACAGAGAAACAACGGTATTTCAAGTATTTTCACACATGCATGCATGTATACACATTTTCACACATGCACGCATTTATGCACACACAGGTCAGCACGAGCTCTACAACTAACAACCACACACGCATTTAAATGACACCAAAGCACACCCTCACCTGACAAATAAGAACCTCGAGTCGAGGGTGGCTGTGGATGACTTGAGTGGACCAGTTGATATTTTTTCCACAGGCCGTGCAGCTGACGATGGAGGGAAAACTGTCGCCTTTTGTTTTCCCCGCCTCTACTGTATCCACTGCTGGATCACCCTTGTCAGGATCGATGCTGCTGCCTCTTGCTGCCACAGGTTCAGACGTACGGTTTGATGAAGTTTTAGAAGCTGGAGCTACAAGATTCTCACTTTCTTTTACTAGAGGACTACCATCATTGCCACTAAACCTGTCAACGCCATCGTCATCAGGGTCGCCATCATCATCAGGCTCGCCATCATCATCAGGCTCAGAGTCTTTGTCCAAAATACTTCCACCTGGTAAAGGATCGCTGTTTTTATCACTTGGCAAAGGATCATCAAGTCCACTTTTACCGCTTGCTGTGGCCTGCATTTTGACCTCGTTATCTGCATTATCTGGAACTTGAGCTTGAGCAGCATCAAACTCAGACTTATTCTTGTCTTTGTCCCAGGACTCCCAGTCCATCATAGCTACTCCGGTGCCGCTCTCACCCTCACCTGGCAGATTTACATGCCCTTTTAGAGTGGTATCCTTACGGCTGACTCTGACAGTCAGCGTGGGAGAGATGACAGGAAGTTCTTCATCATTAGAGCTGCAACTTTGCAAGACCTTCCTCTTCTTCTTGCTGGCTTCCATGCTCTCAAAGTCACTGTCGGAGCTCAACAAGGTCTGGTCCAAACTCCGTTTAGCTCTAGGAGTGAGGTTTTTGCCAGCAGATGACGCCTCCGCCTGAGTCACGGACTTGGATTTGGGTGTGTGGATGATGGTTGGACATACTTTCCTCTTGCTGGCTTCCATGCTCTCAAAGTCACTGTCGGAGCTAAACAAGGACTGGTCCAAACTCCGCTTAGCTCTAGGAGTGAGGTTCTTGCCAGTAGATGACGCCTCCGCCTGAGTCACAGACTTGGATTTGGGTGTGTGGATGATGGTTGGACATGTCTTCCTCTTGCTGGCTTCCACGCCTTCAAAATCGCTGTCGGAGCTCAACGAAGACTGGTCCAAACTCTGCTTAGCTCTAGGAGTGAGGTACTTGCCAGAAGATGACACCTCCCGAGTCACAGACTTGGATTTGGAGGTGTGGTTGGTGGTTGGCGGATATGGTGGAATCACATTTTCCACGTCACTTATAGTGATGTCGTCGTTGGAGGAAGTGAAGCTCTCTGAGCTCAAACTGCTATGGTTCTCTCCATCCTTCTCTGCTCTTTTTCTAACCTTTCCCCGAGACTTCCCTTGCAACTCATATTTGTGCCTGGCTACCACTCGGACACTTTCCTCCTTGTCTGCCTCCTGCTTTATAACTCTAATTTTTGGTGATCTAAGAGAGCCAGCCTCTTCTTTCTGAGAATGGTCCAGACCCAGTCTTGAGGATTGCTTCACTCGATTCTTACCATGACTTGGGCTCTCCTCCACACCACTACTTCCACCAACACCGCTTCTTTCCCTCTTCTCCTTCTTAGGTGATATTTTTGTTGGAGGAGGCAATGCTTTGGCAGGAGGTGGTGATACTTCTTCTGGAGGAAGCAATACTGCTGCAGAAGGAGATGATATTTCTGCTGGAGGTGGTGATACTTCTGCTGGAGATGGTGATACTTCTGCTGGAGGAGGCGATACTTCTGAAGGAGGTGGCGATTTTTCTGCTGGAGGTGGTAATACTGCTGCTGGAGAAGATGATATTTCTACTGGAGGAGGCAATGCTTTTACTGGAGGTGATTCTGTTAGCAAAGATGACGACTTTAGCTTCTTTTGCAAGTCTCTGGTAGACAACTTGGGCAGGACCAGTTGTAGTTCCTTATCCAGCTTGGATTTGAGTTCACAAGGCTCCATGTTAGAAACATGCCCACTAGAACTAGGCTCATTATTGTCACTCTTCTTCCTCTTGCTTAGCTTGGCACCCATCTTTTTACTGCTCCGTTTGTCTGCCTTTCTGTCCGACTTTCTCTTGAAGGGTTCCTGAAGGTCATTGTACCCCTCAGCCAAGCTTGAACTGACAGAATGTGCAGAGCTCACACTTGAATGCCTGGTTTCCATCTGGTAGTTGCCATCACTTTCCTCCTCTTCCTTGAGATGTCTCAATACAGCCTTGCTGGCTTGGCTGGTAAACAGCTCTTCCTGGTCCTTATTAGAGCTAGTGGCAACGTCAATATTCGCACCCACACTATCTCCACAAATGTCGCCGTACAAAGCGAAAGAACGTTCACCTTTAGCAGTTCCCATTCTCCTTCGCGACTTTCTCTTTCTGTCACCATTATTACCAGAACTCTGGTACACCATCTCTTCATTACTGTCATCCTCATGAAGCACGTCATAATCATCACTACTATCACTTTCAAACACACCGACAGCCTTCTCATCATCTTTATCTTGCTTTTTCCCCTTGCCCTCATCTTCAAGTTCACTATCCACAGAAAAATCACTACTAGAGGACGTTGAATTGAAGTGAGTCGCCTCTTCCGCCAGCCCTTCATGCTCTGTACTCGAGTTTCGAGTTGCTGCATCTCTTCTATCCTTAGGAGTAAAACCAAGTCTAGGAAGCCCTCTTCCACGCCTGGCTCTTGCTCGCGTAAGCCTCCTAGAGGAAGAGGGGCTGTACAAAGGCTCAAGTGACATGGGAGAAACTTCAAATGTGACAGAGGTAGAAGGTGAGGAAGATGAAGACGGTGATGAAGGTGAGAGAGAAGAAGATGGTGTTAGCAAGTCCGGAGATATTTTTTTCTGAACTCTAATAAAATATACACGTAACACCATTATGAGAAAGAAGTAGGTATGGCCAGTCAAGTGACTATACTATCACTTACCTAAGTTTGGGGTGCCAGGGTCTAGCAAACACTTCCGCCCTTTTTCTCGGTGTGTCCTTGGGTGGGATGTGTAGGATACACCCCGACCTGTGAATGTAGCCAGGAGAGATGCTCATATCTAATGACACCCTGGAGTAGACCAGAGATTCTTCCTCGTCAAAACGGGTCCTGGAGATATTTGGCACTGGTTCCGTACCAGGAGGTCCACATACCATCACAGGCCCAGGACGAATCCTCTCATTCTCATCGCTATCAAACTCATCCTGTTCGATTCTGTCTGATCTACAAGTGGCAATGTGATACATTTGCTAACATTTGCTAGGAGATATGGTTCTCTATGGTTACTAGTTGTGTAACTGTGGTAGTACATTGGTAGTAGCTAAGTAATAGTTCATTACACACAGACATTCCTCTGTTGGTTGCCAGTTGTTGGTTGGTTATTGCAACTAAGCACACCACATGCCACAAATTATATTAATTATCAGACATGCAACCCACCCACACACCACACACACACACAACTGTATTCTAGATAGCTTATACATGTAAAGTAATTAATATGGTACATATCTGTGTAGGTGTACATGACACATGTAGGCATTATTTCGCACACATACATCCCCAAGACTTACCCAGGAGAAACCACTTCCTGTTCACAGTCCAATATTTCAGCCATTTTCTTTGCCATGCTAGACACTTTCTTGAGCTTTGAATCCTGGAGGTAGGGAGAGCTTCTACTGCCATTTCTCCTGTAATGATACAATGTCAGGTACAATGTTAGAACACTCTAAGCCCAAAGCTGAATGAATCCTTACTTTAATTCAATCTGTTCTGATTGTGGCAGAAGTTCCTAGGAACAAACACACCAAGCGTAGCTTACAGATAGCCGAAAATTCGTACATTCCTACTCTGATACACCTACCTCCAAGCCGGACAGTAAACCGGTTAGTTGTTCGTTGAAATTCCTCACTAGCAGCTTCACTTGCCTCTTTCTAGATTTGGCTCTGTACATTTTCTTAGCTGAACTAGCTTCAGCTAGCGCGCTACGTCTTTACTTCCAACCTTCAGTAGCTCAGTTAAGTGATTGGTGCGCTGTAATAACGAAGACCGCTATTCCATGTAGTTACAACGCTTTTGTATTTGTTGCCGGTACAAAACTCCAAAACGTCCATTAGAAAGCAGTTCTTGCGTTGATTCGTGCTGACCATACGACTATATTCAGAATTTTGCCAGGTACCAAGGCGCAAATAATTGCTATTTTACGAAGTACAACGACATCAATGCGATTATTTGACTTGACAATCGGACTAAAACCCGTTGTCGCGTCAACGTGACCACTTCTTCCCCGCCAGTCAAAGGCACGCATGCGTAAGGTCCCTCAAATTTTGACGACCTCTTTGTCACCCAGCGATCACCATGTCATCCTCACTAAGCACGTTGTACGAGAATGCTAGGGTCTATGCAAAGATCCTCAGAGATTGCAGCCTGCCCCAAGTAGCAGACTGGAAATCTGAAGATGTAAAGAGAGCTTTCAATTGGGCTCAGTATTTCCGTCAGGTGTGACCTAAGCCATTTTCATGACCTAAGCCATTTTCATGACCTAAGCCATTTTCATGACCTAAGCCATTTTTATGACCAAGTCATTGTATACAGCATTAGCATTCACATACTAATTATGCAAACAGGTGCACCAACATATTGCAAAAAAGACGTCCATAGTGAATAAACTAGAGTCTAAACTGAAGGAGATTAGTCGTTCATTGTGTGTGAGGTTCGGCCAGGAAGAGTTGTGCTATGACTTCCTCATCCACAAGTCCCTCCTCTACTGTACTCGGGTAACCAAACCCAATATAATCACACGACTCGTGAATATCTTGTATTTTCCTAGGCTCTCTTAGATAACCCAGCACTCCCCGAGAAGTTGCGTGACCACATTTTATCAAGGGCTGAATGTCCTCCCTCTTTGGTTAGCATTTATATATATAGTGTGATTCCCAATGATGACCACCTACTCACTCATGTACTGATCTTGGAAAGATACTCCAAGTAATAATTACTTGTAGTTAGGGATGCAGTGTAATAAGAGGACTCCTTGTAGCTGGAAGATTAGGAAAGGGAGTGGGTGGGGAAGAGGTATTACAAGTAGGTATTCCCATTTTTTTTGTTAGTTGTGTTCTGAAACAACTTGCCTTGAAAGGAAATACATTCCGACATTTATGCCTCGAGAAAAAAATCATCCATTAACATGAATGCATGTATTTCTTTTCACCATTGTTACAGTAAGTTAGTTGGCAAGTATCCATAGCATTGGTCCAATTTCAGTAATTACCATAGCTATACATGGAACCCATATATTGTTGTAATTGTGGCACAGAGGAGTGACATGGATGTTTTGCAAGACAAATCGGCACGTGCAGAGACAGCAATCGTGGTTCTAGGGAAAATCCATAGCAACCTGAAAAATGATCTACATAAAGAAGGAAATGAAGATGTACTGCATAGTCTGAAGTCATTGGACGCTGCTTACCTCAGGCAAGACCTCTCATGGCTACAGTAAGTTACAATAGACACAGTTATGTCTTGGCAAGAGTTAAAAGGGAATGACCCTCTCATTATAATAATGATGTATAGGAGGATGGGCTCGTGTCAATCTCGTACGACAGCTGTGGAGTCCAGGTTATCCAGCCTCGCTCAAACAGGAGGAATGGTTAGGAGTTGAATAGAACACATGTAAAGACATACAATATTTCTATTGTTACAAAATGCACTGAATATTTGTTGTATAGGAAGTGATTTTGCTTGCATTGCTGCTGCGCTCGTGTGGCATGGCCTGGTTAACCAATGGTTCCAGCCACCCCGACAGCCTAGACTCACCACGGAGAGCCATCTTGGAATGGCTGGTGATGACAGCACAATCTGGGAACATGTTGGACACAGAAAAGAAACCTCCGAGTAGTGTGGGAGGTTCAAGTGAACAGGAAAGGAGCGTCTGTGAAATACTATGGGACAGCAACCACTACAAACTGTTGACAAAAGTGTCCATAAGATATTTCAGCTTCTTCAAGGAACATTTGAAGTTTTTGGTTGCCAAAACGGAAAAGCTGGACTCCATACCGAGTCTGGAGAACATGTGCTTGAAGAAGCATCATGGTGATGATGAAATATCTCCCGATAATCACCAGCAGATGAAGTGGATTGTGTCACAGTGGGCAGAGCTGGTACAGGGTGGAAGGCACCTCAGGGATGTGTGCCTCCCTATTCTCAGGTCTCGGGTGTTTCCACACCTTGCTTCTGACGAGATGTTGGAGCCGAAGGGGGGACTCTATAATGAGCTGAGTCACATTGGGTGCCTGCTTGATTACGCATCAGTCAAACAAGGTGTATGGAATGAAACATTGAGAACTGTTTTGTTATCCACAAAAGAAACATGATTGAGACATGACACAGGATTTCTGAAGGACTACACAAGTATATTATACCTAAGCTAGCTAGCTACATGTTGTTACATTGTAGTAATCTTTAAACAATCTGTCCAAGTTAACCAGGTCTGTCTCTGCTGTCACTTGCTTGTATTTATAAAAATAAACCTGCAAGATGTTCTTGATCTCCTTGTCAAGTTCACACTTCAACCGGTCCCACATCAGCAACACATGCTCAGCCACTCTCTTGGCAAACTTCTTAAATATATCCTAAAAATGCATAGAAAACAGATGCTATCATATGACTTTGAAGCACTATGAAAAACCATGCGTGCAGAAGTATGAAAAACTGTGCTCGAGAGAAAAAACATTATATACCTTCGAAGACAACTTCTTATCCTTGTAGTAGACATTCAGAGCCCTCACTACTGTGTCTGCCACCTGCTTCCTCTTGCTTGTGCTTGCTGCTGCTGGAGGCTTTCTTGATCGAGAGACTTGGTCTTGATGAGCCAGGGGAGATGTTTCATGCAGGTCTAATCCCAAAAGACTGTTCTTGGAAGCAACCACCTATAACCACATGGCATGAACATTAACAAATGAGTTTGGTCAAAGCCAGTTTTGCAAGCACCATCTATCGTATCACCATCTATTGTATCTTTGTCAAGATAATAAGAATAAGCGTCGAACCTCCCATCAGGACCCCACTCTATCCAGGCACTTTCTTACTGGGGCAGCTTTCTGAATGAGGACTGAATTTGCCAATGAGCACTTTCAATGCCAAAATCAAGCCCCCCCCCCCCTCCTCCCCCCATCAATTGTACACCTACTTGTAACCTAGTAATGGTTTTACAATTATGTACAATGTGGTCAGAGTCCTAAACAGCTGTAAATACAGTGGTCCCCACTTCCTCTACACATGTAACAAAACAACCACAACCACAACACTGGTTATTGTCATACATTTATTGTCTGTTCCTGCTTAATGTCATTAAAAATTACTAAGGTCATGTGTTTTCCTTATAAGGAAGTAATAGCTGCATGTACTGGCTAAACCTCACGACATGCATGATAAAAGCTGCAAAATTCCACTTTTCTGTGTGTGGACTTTAAAAGTCTTGAATTTGGCTTTTCTTGTTTTGGCTATCATGAGCACTAAACACAATTGTGCAGATTGATATCCTTTCACTCAAAAGCTGGACATTATCAAGCTTTCTTCAAGAGTTTCTCAGCATGTTTAATTGCCCTCAGGCAAGATCCCCTCGGGCAAGATCCCGAAAAAGAAAAAATAGAAATTCTTCTTCCAGGCAATTGAAAGCAAATAATGATTCTGTTGATCCTCCTCCTGGACTAGAAGCAGTAGAGCTGTTGGCACAATAAAAGCCTTTATTGAGAAGAGTGGTGGTAACAAGACGAACTTGTATAATGTTGAGAAAGAAGTAGACCACGATCTCTTCTTTCACGACTCAATGTAGCACCACAAACTATTTTATCTAGCTAGCACATGTATAATTAATGATTTTGGGGTTATTAAAAACTGCATAGCCTTGACATGATTTAGCTGGTCCCAAGAGTATGATACTAACAGATTGACTACTTTTAAAAAAAAGAGGGGGGGACCATGACCTCCCATGTAGACCACAGGCAATTAGATGACCCCTTACCATTCAAAATCATTGTACCGATTTAAGAAAAACAATATTGGTGTTATGATTTTAAAACTTATATAGAACACTTTTGTGCTTGTTTCAAGTTCTTTTCTGTTTGCTTGTGTACATTATACGTAGTTCAGTGGTTGAGAACCACAGGTCACAGCTTCAGGGTGCAGGGCTTTCAAATGCTTTGTTTCTTGTTGTTGTCCACTATCAACACATGCCATGTCCCCATGTAGATCATGTTGTCCACTTCACAGAAATTAGCACATACCATATCACGTTATTGTTGACTGTACCCATCAGCTACAGCCTCTGGTTAACAGTATAGGAGATCTCCAGCCTCCCTTTTGGTAACAATTGTCCAGGAGCGACCACAGACCCAACAGCAGAACCAAGCGTGCGGGTCATCCATTCTGAGCTGTCTCGACTCAATTTAATAAAACAGCATGTGGGCTAGCGTGTTGCGTCCTTGACAACCACCTCTGGCCACGCTTTTTTGCCACAGTCGAGAAACAGATTAATTGCCACAAGGCACTGAAACATTTGGGTTCCTGTTATTATTGTACGCAAGTTATGCGAGGGAAACAACAGAAATAAAAACATAGATCACTAAAGATCAAGGTTTTTTCACACCCCTACAGGGTTTTTTTTTTTTTTTTTTTTTTTTTTTTTGTTTTTTTTTTGCGCTGCTCGTTTGTGCCACCTTAGCAAAGGACTCAAGACATTCTTGGAGTCGTTTTTGGAACTAATATCGGCTGAAATAGGTCAAACCAATGTAGGGAGTGCTACTGCACACCCCGTTATACCTGCAATAGACTCAAATTGTAACCACCTCTCCAGCTATAACCATGGCAACTTATAGCTGTAACTTTTTCAGGAATAGTTATTGAACACAACTACAATAGCTGTTTGGTGGAAGAATCGCACCATTGAAGTAGCAAGATTATACTTCAATTAGTTTCTTGTTTGTGTCTTTCAGATGACCATTCTTGGGAGTAGATGGTTTTCACGACAACCTCAATACAGTGGGTCACAACAGTTGTCTCTTGTGCTGATCTTTTTGTATGGTTAATCCTCAATGACCATCTACATTCTCCTAGCTATTGGTAGCTTCAGGCTTCCCCACCAGCATCAGATGCAGGGCACCTAGATAGCTCCAAGCTGTTGGTAGCTTCAGGCTTCCCCACCAGCATCAGATGCAGGGCACCTAGATAGTTCCAAGCTAACTTCAGGCTTCCCCACCAGCATCAGATGCAGGGCACCTAAAGCTGTTGGTAGCTTCAGGCTTCCCCACCAGCATCAGATGCAGGGCTCAAAGCTGTTGGTAGCTTCAGGCTTCCCCACCAGCATCAGATGCAGGGCACCTAGATAGTTCCAAGCTAACTTCAGGCTTCCCCACCAGCATCAGCTGCAGGACACCTAGATAGCTCCAAGCTGTTGGGAAGAATCTAGAGCATGTGGCAGTCACATGTGCCAATAGTTGGAGGGTGGCCAGGCCATGAAGAGATAATCTCACCTAGGATGGTCATCGGATTGTCCTCAAGTGAAAGAGCCTCTCTTGATTCCTTAAAAAATTATTCTACTAAACTTGTGTGTAGTTTTCATGCTTAGGTTAAGGCACAGTTGACTGATGCCATAAGCACCTCCAAGCACAAACTCAAACATTATTAATTTTACATGGGGTAGGGGGGGGAGGTAAAAAGAAATGAACCGTTTCACTAAACACGAGATATTTTCACTCTACCTGCACATCCAGTAGACAGCTGTATCATTTAAGAAAAGTTTTACTTCTGGTTGGATGGGGTGACCAAACAAAATGGAGGGAAAATGGGGGGGGGGGGGGGGGGGGAAGGCTGACCTTTACAACTGCTATCATGGGACAGTTTCTTCCCGGCCTTTACTCCTGTTTCTGGAAGCCCTTCTGTGGAGGAAAGCTACACAGGTTCCTTATAAGTTACCTGGAATCGCTCTGAATCCCTTTTCTCGAGAAAGGGGCACTCCTGGATGAATTTATTGGTCGTAGTTTTGTTGTAGACAGCATGGCGCAGTGCTACGTAGCTTCTTACCTCGACGCAGTGCAAGCTTCTTACCTTGACACAGTGCTACGTAGCTTCTTACCTCGACGCAGTGCTACGAAGCTTCTTACCTCGACGCAGTGCTACGTAGCTTCTTACCTCAACGCAGTGCTACGAAGCTTCTTACCTCGACGCAGTGCTACGAAGCTTCTTACCTCGACGCAGTGCTACGAAACTTCTTACCTCGATGCAGTGCTACGAAGCTTCTTACCTCGACGCAGTGCTACGAAGCTTCTTACCTCGACGCAGTGCTACGAAGCTTCTTACCTCGACGCAGTGCTACGAAGCTTCTTACCTCGATGCAGTGCTACGTAGCTTCTTACCTCGACGCAGTACTACGAAGCTTCTTACCTCGATGCAGTGCTACGAAGCTTCTTACCTCGACGCAGTGCTACGAAACTTCTTACCTCGATGCAGTGCTACGAAGCTTCTTACCTCGACGCAGTGCTACGAAGCTTCTTACCTCGACGCAGTACTACGAAGCTTCTTACCTCGACGCAGTGCTACGAAGCTTCTTACCTCGACGCAGTACTACGAAGCTTCTTACCTCGATGCAGTGCTACTAAGCTTCTTACCTCAACGCAGTGCTACATAGCTTCTTACCTCACTGGAGTGATTCTTATACCAAACTGCAGCTTGGACTCGACTGATTTGAATAGCAAAAAAAAAAAGTTGTAGCTATTTTGGTTGTAAAAATTACAAATAAGCCATTGAGCCTTCATGGACATAGTGATGTGATGAGAGTTGCCAAGTTTTGGGTATTCCTCTTCACCATCCTCACATTTGTCATGACCGTGGTCCGGCTCTCGTTCGCTTAAGGAGTCAGGGACATCAGTCAAGGTGTGCAGCTAATCAGCGACATGGTTTGGTGGTTCCTTGTTTCCGTCAAGATTCCCTTTCACCTAGAACCGGCTGAGAGGAGCCGTTCTGTGCCAAGTGAAGGAACTCCCTCATTCATTGGAAGGGACGGCCGTGTTCTAGTGTGGGCAAGTGTCGACATTGCTAGCCTCTGTGTGTGCCAACACCCAGTGATACTGGAGAAGCACAAGCCTGAGAGGAGTGCAGGTTCATAGCAGCACTACTGTATCAGTCACTGAGACCACCATGGACTGTTTGGATTGTAGGCTTCCTTTCTCTGGCACTTATGTAGGTAGCAGCCTGATCCTCGTTACCTTCATTTTCTGTAACCCACCAAAATGGAAAAACTACTTCTGTGCTTGTGACTAGTATGCTAGGCTTTGCATGAGTCCGCTTTTGACACATTCAGTTTGCTCTACCTGACTAGGATTTGCATGAATCTGCTTTTGACTTTACTCTACACGGACTAGGATTTGCATGAGTAGGCTTTTGACTTTACTCTACACGGACTAGGATTTGCATGAGTAGGCTTTTGACTTTACTCTACACGGACTAGGATTTGCATGAGTAGGCTTTTGACTTTACTCTACACTGACTAGGCTTCGCATGACTCTGCTCTTAACACATTCAGTTTGTTCTAGATTTCCTTAATTTTTCCTCAATCTGAGATGAACCTGTTTTGTCATCACGTAACATAATTCATGATTATTCACGATGGAAAGCTCGTATGAAGTTAAAAACAGTTGCACACTAAAATATTGCACAGTACTGTCCTGAAGGCACTAAAATATTGCACAGTACTGTCCTGAAGTAGACATGACACCTGGCAGAGTAAAAATAGAGGAGGGGGTGTAATCAAGACACTTGAATATAATATTATTTATTTCCAATAATATACCAAGTATCTCAAGATGCTAACTTTCACCTCCACATTCAGAAGTGCTGACAAAACTAGACAAGACTCTGTTGCACATGTGGAGTGCAGTAGCCAATGAAGATGCACTGAAGCAAGCACAACCGGCTAAGAAAGCTGGAGCTCTCAACTTGGACCTCCAGGAGCGAACAGGAGATCGGACTCTGTGAATGAGACAGCACAGAGAAGCTTCGAGACAAGAGCTAGGGGCAATGAAGAAGGATACCTCCATACACGGGCTCTCTTGCTGGTGACATGTGAAGGTCTTATCATCGGCTATAACCTTTGAAGATGTTTGATGTACAAATGTGCACTGCAGAGGGTTACTATGTTGGTTTATGGTCAGTAAAGTGCATCCCAGTGCTCTCAAGGATTACGAGGAAATCAGCAACCTGATCAGCCGGCCAAAGAGGACAAATCCATGTGTTAAAAACAAGCAGTCTCTTTGTACTTAACACGACCAGCAGATGCAATATCGTGGATCTGGGTACAGAGGTCGAGAGTGGTCAATGGGAGAGGCGAAGGCTAGAGGCACAGGAGCATCTATCATAGGAAGACGGAGACTGCTACCAGAGCATTCATCAGAGGAAGAGAAACCCCTGGAGACTGCTACTGTGGCATCCATCATATGAAGAGAAACCCCTGGAGACTGCTACTATGGCATCCATCATAGGAAGAGCAACCCCTGGAGACTGCTACCATGGCATCCATCATAGGAAGAGAAACCCCTGGAGACTGCTACCAGGGCATCCATCATAGGAAGAGAAACCCCTGGAGACTGCTACTATGGCATCCATCATAGGAAGAGAAACCCCTGGAGACTGCTACCATGGCATCCATCATAGGAAGAGCAACCCCTGGAGACTGCTACCAGGGCATCCATCATAGGAAGAGAAACCTCTGGAGATTGCTACCATGGCACCCATCATAGGAAGAGAAACCCCTGGAGACTGCTACCAGGGCATCCATCATAGGAAGAGAAACCCCTGGAGACTGCTACTGTGGCATCCATCATAGGAAGAGAAACCCCTGGAGACTGCATTCATCATAGGAAGAGAAACCCCTGGCGACTGCTACCATGGCATCCATCATAGGAAGAGAAACCCCTGGAGACTGCTACTATGGCATCCATCATAGGAAGAGCAACCCCCAGAGACTGCTACTATGGCACCCATCATAGGAAGATAAACCCCTGGAGACTGCTACCATGGCATCCATCATAGGAAGAGCAACCCCTGGAGACTGCTACCAGAGCATCCATCATAGGAAGAGAAACCCCTTGAGACTGCTACCAGAACACTCATCATTGGAAGAGAAACCCCTGGAGACTGCTACTATGGCATCCATCATAGGAAGAGAAACCCCTGGAGACTGCTACTATGGCATCCATCATAGGAAGAGAAACCCCTGGAGACTGCTACCAGGGCATCCATCATAGGAAGAGAAACCCCTGGAGACTGCTACTATGGCATCCATCATAGGAAGAGAAACCCCTGGAGACTGCTACCATGGCATCCATCATAGGAAGAGAAACCCCTGGAGACTGCTACTATGGCATCCATCATAGGGAGAGAAACCCCTGGAGACTGCTACCATGGCATCCATCATAGGAAGAGAAACCCCTGGAGACTGCTGCCAGGGCATCCATCATAGGAAGAGCAACCCCTGGAGACTGCTACCAGGGCATCCATCATAGGAAGAGAAACCCCTGGAGACTGCTACCATGGCATCCATCATAGGAAGAGAAACCCCTGGAGACTGCTGCCATGGCATCCATCATAGGAAGAGAAACCCCTGGAGACTGCTACTATGGCATCCACCATAGGAAGAGCAACCCCCAGAGACTGCATCCATCATAGGAAAAGAAACCCCTGGAGACTGCTACTATGGCATCCATCATAGGAAGAGAAACCCCTGGAGACTGCTACTATGGCATCCATCATAGGAAGAGAAACCCCTGGAGATTGCTACCATGGCATCCATCATAGGAAGAGAAACCCCTGGAGACTGCTGCCAGAGGCTGTGGCCATTAGCTACGTGGCATGCAGCAAGGTTTACTTGCTTATGGTGAGTTAAACAACCAAGTTTTACAAAGTGTTCCACGAAACATTTGAGTATATTCTGATTCTTACAACATTGCAAATCAACTCTCAAAGAACTCTCAGTTGACACAGTACAGATACATTGACTTGCTCGATAATCAACTTTAAATTTACTCACTCGATGATGTTTTGGCATATTCCTGATGAAGGCTAGAACATCAGCCGAAACATCAAGTGTGTAAATTTAAAGTTGAGTATCGAGAAAGTCAATGTATACGTCAAATCATACAAGAACTTACACGACCTTATTAGGTGGCTAGGGCAAACGGGCTTGGAAAAAAGGTGCCTGGGATATTACTTACAAAACAAAGTTAGTTACTCAGTAGCAAATGTTTTAAAATACTTCGGACTTCACAAGTGTGTGTTCTACCTGTTGAATACTGCAGAACTCTTTCGGGTCGCCAAGTCCAAGGGAGACAGTACAGGCTCTCTTGTGCTCTTCAGCCATGCCATCGTCGCCACTGCACAAGCATGCAACACAGAGCTACACACAGTGACTGTACCACTACACAAGCATGCAACACAGAGCTACACACAGTGACTGCACCACTACACAAGCATGCAACACAGAGCTACACACAGTGACTGCACCACTGCACAAGCATACAACACAGAGCTACACACAGTGACTGCACCACTACACAAGCATGCAACACAGAGCTACACACAGTGACTGCACCACTACACAAGCATGCAACACAGAGCTACACACAGTGACTGCACCACTACACAAGCATGCAACACAGAGCTACACACAGTGACTGCACCACTACACAAGCATGCAACACAGAGCTACACACAGTGACTGTACCACTACACAAGCATGCAACACAGAGCTACACACAGTGACTGTACCACTACACAAGCATGCAACACAGAGCTACACACAGTGACTGCACCACTGCACAAGCATGCAACACAGAGCTACTGTACCACTACACAAGCATGCAACACAGAGCTACACACAGTGACTGCACCACTACACAAGCATGCAACACAGAGCTACACACAGTGACTGCACCACTGCACAAGCATGCAACACAGAGCTACACACAGTGACTGCACCACTGCACAAGCATGCAACACAGAGCTACTGTACCACTGCACAAGCATGCAACACAGAGCTACACACAGTGACTGCACCACTGCACAAGCATGCAACACAGAGCTACACACAGTGACTGTACCACTACACAAGCATGCAACACAGAGCTACACACAGTGACTGCACCACTGCACAACACAGAGCTACACACAGTGACTGCACCACTGCACAAGCATGCAACACAGAGCTACACACAGTGACTGCACCACTGCACAAGCATGCAACACAGAGCTACTGTACCACTACACAAGCATGCAACACAGAGCTACACACAGTGACTGCACCACTACACAAGCATGCAACACAGAGCTACACACAGTGACTGCACCACTGCACAAGCATGCAACACAGAGCTACTGTACCACTGCACAAGCATGCAACACAGAGCTACACACAGTGACTGCACCACTGCACAAGCATGCAACACAGAGCTACACACAGTGACTGCACCACTACACAAGCATGCAACACAGAGCTACTGTACCACTGCACAAGCATGCAACACAGAGCTACACACAGTGACTGCACCACTGCACAAGCATGCAACACAGAGCTACACACAGTGACTGCACCACTGCACAAGCATGCAACACAGAGCTACACACAGCGACTGTACCACTACACAAGCATGCAACACAGAGCTACACACAGCGACTGTACCACTACACAAGCATGCAACACAGAGCTACACACAGTGACTGCACCACTGCACAAGCATGCAACACAGAGCTACACACAGTGACTGTACCACTGCACAAGCATGCAACACAGAGCTACACACAGTGACTGTACCACTGCACAAGCATGCAACACAGAGCTACACACAGTGACTGCACCACTGCACAAGCATGCAACACAGAGCTACACACAGTGACTGCACCACTGCACAAGCATGCAACACAGAGCTACACACAGTGACTGCACCACTGCACAAGCATGCAACACAGAGCTACACACAGTGACTGCACCACTACACAAGCATGCAACACAGAGCTACTGTACCACTGCACAAGCATGCAACACAGAGCTACACACAGTGACTGCACCACTACACAAGCATGCAACACAGAGCTACTGCACCACTACACAAGCATGCAACACAGAGCTACACACAGTGACTGCACCACTGCACAAGCATGCAACACAGAGCTACACACAGTGACTGTACCACTACACAAGCATGCAACACAGAGCTACACACAGTGACTGCACCACTGCACAACACAGAGCTACACACAGTGACTGCACCACTACACAAGCATGCAACACAGAGCTACACACAGTGACTGTACCACTGCACAAGCATGCAACACAGAGCTACACACAGTGACTGTACCACTGCACAAGCATGCAACACAGAGCTACACACAGTGACTGCACCACTACACAAGCATGCAACACAGAGCTACACACAGTGACTGTACCACTGCACAAGCATGCAACACAGAGCTACACACAGTGACTGCACCACTACACAAGCATGCAACACAGAGCTACACACAGTGACTGCACCACTACACAAGCATGCAACACAGAGCTACTGCACCACTACACAAGCATGCAACACAGAGCTACACACAGTGACTGCACCACTACACAAGCATGCAACACAGAGCTACACACAGTGACTGTACCACTGCACAAGCATGCAACACAGAGCTACACACAGTGACTGCACCACTACACAAGCATGCAACACAGAGCTACACACAGTGACTGCACCACTACACAAGCATGCAACACAGAGCTACTGTACCACTGCACAAGCATGCAACACAGAGCTACACACAGTGACTGCACCACTACACAAGCATGCAACACAGAGCTACACACAGTGACTGTACCACTACACAAGCATGCAACACAGAGCTACTGTACCACTGCACAAGCATGCAACACAGAGCTACACACAGTGACTGTACCACTACACAAGCATGCAACACAGAGCTACACACAGTGACTGTACCAAACTTACTGGTGATAATTGCCTGTGGTCCTTTTCTCATCCTTGGATCTAATGTCATCCATTTCTCTGGCATCTTCTCCATCCTGCTCGTCTTCCTCGGACTTGATAGGTCCTCCGCAGCTAGTGCCCTCCAGTTCCTTGACAGGTCCTTCGAGATTAATACCTTCTTTATCGATCAGTTCAGAGTTCTTCTTGGCATTCCCACACAGAACAGCCCCAGAAATGGGAAGACGAGAAGCGGGCACAAATAAGGAGAGTCCACTGGTCTTCTTGGGTTCTACAGTTCTCGAGAATTCAGCAGTAACGGTCCCTAAGTGTTGTTCAGTTGGGATCAGTTCGGAGGCCCTCACGAACCCAGTAGTTAGAGAGGGCCCATCAGTCAGAAACGGCTTGTTTGAAGGCGAGTGCGGAGAAGGTGTGTCATCAGCCGGGTCACAAGCAAAACGTTTCCTCAAGTTCAAATGCAGCACCTTGTCCCTTGTTGAAGTCTTAATTTCTTTGACCTGTACAAACACATCTTATACTTCAGCATGTCACTGTGAAGAGCCATGAAAACTGACGTGATCGTTGATTTGTAGCTTGTAAGTTTGTGAACTTTTTTTTGAAGTAAATACCGAGTGCTCCATGGCCACTGCAGCTTGACCTGGGTCAGAAGAGTCCAATGGTTGGAGCGACGCATTGTCTTCAAGAGCTTCAGCGAGCAAATTCAAACAGTGAACACGAACCTTGCCAAAACAATGACGACAATGACAAGATTAGTAACAACAAAACAAGCAACTTTCAACTGCTGCAACAACATCAGAAGCAAAATTAACAACAGTGCCATCAGTAATAACAGTAACAACAATAACAACAGCAGTAACAACAGAAGTAACAACAGCAGTAACAACAGAAGTAACAACAGAAGTAACAACAGAAGTAACAACAGCAATAACAACAGAAGTAACAACAGAAGTAACAACAGAAGTAACAACAGAAGTAACAACAGCAGTAACAGCAGTAACAACAGCAGTAACAACGGCAGTAACAACGGCAGTAACAACGGCAGTAACAACAGCAGTAACAACGGCAGTAACAACGGCAGTAACAACAGAAGTAACAACAGCAGTAACAACAGCAGTAACGGCAGTAACAACAACAGTAACGGCAGTAACAACAGAAGTAACAACAGCAGTAACAACGGCAGTAACAACGGCAGTAACAACGGCAGTAACAACAACAGTAACGGCAGTAACAACAGCAGTAACAGCAATAACAACAGCAATAACAACAGCAGTAACAACAGTAACAACAGAAGTAACAACAGCAGTAACAACAACTGCATCAAAGAAGCTATCACATAGTACCGCACACTGTCCATATACAATACATAGTTGAATCTTGAAAAGAAGCTTCTAAAAATCAAGTGACTACTACTACTGACTACTCTATGTTGGCAATCGCTGCTTGCTTGGATCCCAGCAAAATTGATAAAGCATAAGCTTCTCTGCACTTGACTCACCGGCAATCCCCATGGTGACCCATCTTAAAAGTAATAGGCAACCCATTATCTTTGACATTGGATCAGGGTTATTATTACCTTCCTTATCTCATTATAGCACTTCCTTAGTGTACTAGACACCCATGCAATACCTCCTTCCTTAATATACTAGATATGCTTCTTCCTTAATGTACTAGATACTCATACAATAACTCCTTCCTTAATATACTAGATACTCATAATAGCTTCTTCCTTAATATTCCTTAATATACTAGACATACAATAGCTCCTTCCTTAGTATGCTAGACACTCATAAAATAGCTCCTTCCTTAATATACTAGACACTCATACAATAGCTCCTTCCTTAATATACTAGACATTCATGCAAGCTCTTTGCTTAATATACTAGACACTCGTGCAATAGCTCTCCTTCCTTAATATACTAGACTTAATATACTAGACACTCATAAAATAGCTTCTTCCTTAATATACTAGACACTCATATAAGTTCCTTCCTTAATATATTAGATACTCATAAAATAGCTCCTTCCTCAATATACTAGACACTCATACAATAGTTCCTTCCTTAATATACTAGAGATAGTCATAAAATAGCTCCTTCCTTAATATACTAGACACTCATACAATAGTTCCTTCCTTAATATACTAGATACTCATAAAATTATTCCTTCCTTAATATACTAGACACTTATACAATAGCTCCTTCCTTAATATACTAACCACTCACAATAGTTCCTTCCTTAATATACTAGATACTCATACAATAGCTCCTTTACAACAGCAGATCAACAACAACAACAGAGCAGAAGCAGCAACGCCAACAACAGCAACATTAGTCCAGCGGATAGAGGCCACAAATGTTGTGAACTCTGCACTTTGTGATAACAGTGTGAAACTTGGTCACGTAATAAATTTAGCTAGTGTTTTAACCTTGGGGGCGTGGCAGTTATTTCAAATGGCCACAGTAATCCTTCCTAGAACACGTCTAGACAATGGTGTGGGAAGCCTGGTGCATCATGTGACGCTATACAATGAAACAATCTTGAACTTCAGCCTCCACTCCAGTGAATGGAGAGCAGCGATTACCAGCTGGAATGCACATTATGATGGTTGTGGACAAGAAGTTAATGCTAGAGTTAATGTAACACCATTAACATACCGCTGCACCAGCTAGCAAGCATAGAGCTATTAAACCAGTTACACTGAACTAGCTAAGTAGTTAGCTACAGCGCTACAAGCTGGTAGTAACACAACTTATCAAACTACCAGCTATCCACAAGCGCTACCATCAGGTCTGGTTGCAAAGCCACTAGCTGGCTATATCACTAGCATCTAGATATGCAATGCTTTCAACTTGACTTACCTAGGCAGTCCTTTGCTTCAATGTTTTAGCAGATTCCTGCCGCAACCAATGGCCTTGTTCTCTTCCACATGTCACTCGTCTAAACAGCTGACTGTGCTGTTCATCCATCACATTCTAAATTCTAGCTTCTGATTTGGTTCGACGCTGGATTAGAACCAGATCCTATTCCATCGTATCGTGTTGTCCCATCGTAACCCATCATTATATCATTGCTGGTTCATAATATGATGATACAATACGATGGGACGGTATGATACGATGGTTGAGTGTCATATTGTGAACCAGCCTTAACTTGCACTGATACAATACGATGGGACGGTATGATACGTTGGCTGAGCGTCATATTGTGAACCAGCCTTAACTTGCACTGATACAATACGATGGGACAGTATGATACGATGGCTGAGCGTCATATTGTGAACCAGCCTTAACTTGCACTGATACAATACGATGGGACAGTATGATACGATGGCTGAGCGTCATATTGTGAACCAGCCTCAACTTGCACACATCTAAATCTTCTACAAGTTTAGCTAGACCTTGGAGGCGTGGCAGTCAAAATGGATGCAGTAATATGCCCTACCATCGCGTTGGCAGTTATCTCTAATTCAAGGGGGCAAGGTGGCCATTTCAAAAATTGTTTGCCCGGCGATACAAAAAAAAAATGAAGAGGACAGGTCACAGCAGTCTGGCAGAGGATGCGACTGCTTTTAGCAATGCTGGAAGTTTGCCTAATTCTCTCTCCTCTACTGACTATGCAGCCAGTTCTCTCTCCTCTACTGACTATGCAGCCAGTTCTCTCTCCTCTACTGGCTATGCAGCCAGTTCTCTCTCCTCTACTGACTATGCAGCCAGTTCTCTCTCCTCTACTGGCTATGCAGACAGTTCTCTCTCCTCTTCTGACTATGCAGACAGTTCTCTCTCCTCTACTGGCTATGCAGCCATTCTCTCTCCTCTACTGACTATGCAGCCAGTTCTCTCTCCTCTACTGGCTACGCAGCCAGTTCTCTCTCCTCTACTGGCTATTTCTCTCTCCTCTACTGGCTATGCAGCCAGTTCTCTCTCCTCTACTGACTATGCAGCCAGTTCTCTCTCCTCTACTGACTATGCAGACAGTTCTCTCTCCTCTACTGACTATGCAGCCAGTTCTCTCTCCTCTACTGACTATGCAGCCAGTTCTCTCTAAGACACTCGATATTTCACGGATAAGTGATGGTGCATTGGAACAGCATAGAGCCAAGTCCCCAGTAGCTGCAGGCTTCAATACACAATTTTGGATCACTAACTTGATCCAAAATCATGTCTACTGTGGCTCAGAAAGCTGCAAATACCGCCAAAGCATCCCTCAACACTAACACCGCCTCTGGGGAGAAGAGAGGTTAAGGAGTCCGTCCGCAGACAGCACCACAGAATGCTGTCAAAAAAACCCTGGGGGGTGGGGGTGGGGGGTTCTGGGGCTCTCAAAAGAGCTGTTAAAAAAAAAAATCTCAGCAGAGAAATCAGCACACTATTTGAAGACGTTGTTTGTGGACAGGAGAAGCATACAGAAGGACTTGGCCCTTGTTCTCACAAGGAATGGTCCATGCTGCAGATGCTGCCAGGGAGCAGATAGCTGTATACTGGTCCATGCTGCAGATGCTACCAGGGAGCAGATAGCTGTATACTGGTCCATGCTGCAAGGGAGCAGATAGCTGTATACTGGTCCATGTTGCAGATGCTGCCAGGGAGCAGATAGCTGTATACTGGTCCATGCTGTAGATGCTGCCAGGGCTGTATACTGGTCCATGTTGCAGATGCTGCCAGGGAGCAGATAGCTGTATACTGGTCCATGCTGCAGATGCTGCCAGGGAGCTGATAGCTGTATACTGGTCCATGATGCAGATGCTGCCAGGGAGCAGATAGCTGTATACTGGTCCATGCTGTAGATGCTGCCAGGGAGTTGTTACCATACAGACTGTGGACAGAGCGTTGTTGTCTTGGCTGTGTATGCATTTGCACAGCTGGTGCAGATGCTGCCAGGGAGTTGTTACTATACCGACTGTGGACAGAGCGTTGTTGTCTTGGCTGTGTATGCATTTGCACAGCTGGTAACATCACTGATGGGTTTGTGGGTAGCTTTTGGTATGGAAAATACTATCGGCTGATTCCTGCTCATCTGCAATTAGTCGGGAGAAGTGTTTAGCACTTCCAATCTTCCATGCGTTCACTAGATTGACACTTTCGGGTTTTTCAGGGGGGGAGGGTTTTCAGGGGTGGGGGGGAGGGGAGACAGCATGGGAGACATGGAGTGTGTTCCCTGAGGTAACGGACGCCTTCTTTTCATTAATAGGACAAACTCAACAGTCAGAGGTGGACACTCTGACTGCCACACACCCCAAAGCCAAATCGGAGATGGGCATCTAAATTTACATGTACCAGGTAGACATGATTTATGTAAATGTCCCAAGTTTCACGCTCTAACCACAAAGTGCACGACTCCTCCCCTTATTCGCTGGTCTGCACGCCTTACCTTCAGTGCTAGTTTCGGTATCCGAGACTTGTCAGCGGCCTCTCTCAGTCTGCAACCAGGATCTGAATGGTTGGTTTGTAAAAACCACCTTGTTTTAAACATCGCAGCCCACTTCCAGACTAACCTGGTATCTCTTCCCCGTCGCCAACACTATTCCCACCGCACTAAAACAACAGCACAAAAAGGCAAATGGAACAAACAAAATATGAAGATTGGGACGAGACATCTACTCCATACTCTTCTTCTCTTCCTGAACTCTGCTTCGAAGAAGTCATCGGCGAAGAGGCTTTCTCCTTCCCTCTTCCGACTTTTACCCTCTCCTCCGCTCGAGTCAACGTCCTCATCCCTACACGCCATACAACAACAGTGTAAATAGCCGTCATCTTCTACAATGCCGTCCCGCCAAGCGGAGGATACAGACTCACTGCTTGTGTCCACATCGGCCCCCACCGTAGAGAGAAAGGTCAGGCTTTCCGTGGCTTCCCGATGCATGCATAGTTGCCTTACCGCAAGACAGCTGGTTCCCATCACGAGTGTGCGCCCTGGTGGCATCTGGGTCTTTGCAGAAGTCACATGACCTCCCACACTATGCACCATAATTTTTTAAATTTTTTTAAGTGGATATAATCCCAAAGCCTCTTCTCCACACAACCACCACCTTGTCTTTACCTGAGGCTTTGGGTCACTGAAGTAGTCTGCAATGGCGGCATGCCTGCACCTGTGTTAGGGGGCATGGCACAAAGATGGAGGTCATCACATATGTATAACATAGTGCACCTATCGAGCGTTCCCTGCCTTACTTAGCTTCCTCACAGTACTTGACAAGAACCTCAAATGTTTTCTGAGTGGCTTCACTAACGTTGTCACAACCACTTGCAGTGTAGCCTTTCTTTTTCCTCTTCTTCTATTATTACACATAATGGCACATGCTATAAATATAATGGCATGTGTTATCATGTGTTATATAATGGCACGCATTATCATGTTATATAATGACACGTGTTATCATGTGTTATAGTGCCATGTGCTATAAATGGCACGTGCTATAAATATAATGGCACGTGTTATCATGTGTTATATATATAATGACACGTGTTATGTGTTGCATACATATAATGGCACGTGTTGAATATAAAAATAGAAGTGCTATATAATGGCACGTGCTATAAATATAATGGCACGTGTTATCATATAATGGCACGTGCTATAGTTGGAGGATAGCCCAGTAATTACCACATGTTTTATTCTCATTGACATACCACTTTCCTGGCCTCTTGCTTTAGAAGGAAGACCAATTCATTCCTATCAGACCTGCCAAGTACATGCATGTACATGCATGTATTTAATATAACAGATATGGCTGTTAGCTTCTTCCCTATATGTGCTCAAACACATAACATGCACAATGGGTCACCTTCTTCATTTCCAAGACTAAAAAATATATATGTGCCTCTTGACAGCTGTATCAGTAAAAGCAAGACTGATTTTTTTATGCTCTCTGACGAGGCTCTAGTCTAGCTTAGTTGGCTAGTCCAACTGCCATAAGGGGGGGGTTAAAACCATTAAAAGTACCCAAAATTTATAACCTTCGTAACCTTTTTGTTTGTTTGTTTGCAGTTAATTTTGGCACCAGAAGATAGCTATGTTTCAAGAGCTTTCCAATGGCGTACTTTGTTAAGGCTTGTAGATCTGTACTGTGATGACTAGTATACTCCCTTATACCAGAAGATGCTTGTTTCAAGAGCTTTCCAATGGTGTACTTTATGCAGGCTTGTAGGTCTGTACAGTGATGACTAGTATACTCCCTTAGTACCAGAAGATAGCTTGTTTCAAGAGCTTTCCAATGGTGTACTTTATGTAGGCTTGTAGGTCTGTACAATGATGATGCCTGAGCCCTCACGCGAGGGACGACCAGGAGACGAACATGCAAGTATACTCCCTTAAAACTGTACCCTATATCACCTTGAAAACCCTCTAGAGAATACCTGTACCCTCTTCCATTTACAGCTTGTGCAACAGAACCACGGTATGAGCAAGAAGACTTTTTGTGTCTGTAGGTAACGGTCAAAAGTTATACATCCCATGTTTACATTGCTTCTTGCTTTAGGCCTCTCCCATTTCCCTTCCAGGTGGAATCTGGAAAAACTCCCCGCTCAAACCGTGGTTATGCGTGGCTATGCTACACTCACTGTGAATGGACAGGCACCCCTGTGGCTTTATATGATCAAGATTGAGTTTTTAACCCTCGCACCATCGCATTGCTGGGCGAGTTTACAAAAAATCGAACCCATACATCAACCATATGTTGTGTGATTTAGCCATAATTGGTGATAGACAGTGTGGCCGGTCTTTGTGAACAACACCCTGACCACGAATATCATTATTTTTGTTCTGCACTCTCAGCGAACTCTCAGTTGACATTACAATGATGAAAGCTAGAGCATCTAGTTGAAACGTCAGAAGAGTGAATTTCAAGTCGATTATTGTAATCTTTGTTATAGCAGCATAAAATGCAGAAGCCATTACAGGGTTTCATTTAGAAAAAAGGGGGGGCAACTGGAGGAATCTGGATATTAAGGGGGGGCATGATGTCAAACACTTATCAACATCAATAAGAATTTTAATAATACAATTTCCAAGGGGGGGCAAAAAGGTTCCAAGGCTGCCCCCCCCCCCCCCCCCTAAATGAAACCCTGCATTACATTCAGTAACCCTTGATAGAATACAATCAAATGGCTAAGGTACTGACTGGGTGACTATAACAATCTTGCTACAATAACCTTCTCAATAATCAATTCCTGATGAAGACTAGAGCATCTAGTCGAAACATCGAGAGAATACAATTTCAAGTTGATTATTAAGAAGGTTATTGTAATGTTATTATGTCAACTGAGAGTGCATTGAGAGTGTATCTACATACATGTATATGTTATTGGAATCTTTGTATTATATTGTTTACATGCACTCTGTACGTAACATAGACCAGGCCTCACATTTTGCCGCTATGTACCACACCTATGAATATGATTATTTTTCTGGGCATATGACACCGTTTATCATTAAAAAAATTATTATTATTTTATTTTTTTAGTGAGCAGAGATAAAGAGACAAGGACAAAAAAGAGAGGCTAGTTCTCCAGCACCATCACCCATCTCAAGTTGATGAACATGAAATTCATTCAGTGTACCATTTCAGCTTTAAAAAATTCCGGGCCATACCTGAGAAGCTAGCTATAGACAATAACCCACATTTTACACAGGGGGGGGGGGGAGGGGGGGGTGGAGCTACTGCCATTGGACTACTGCCATTGGACTACTGCCAGGCTAATACTAGAGCTAGATCCCATTCACAAACCCGAGAAAGCCTTCACCATCCGTGCTTTCCTCGTCGGAGGCCAAGCCATCACTTTCCGCTGCAGCGCTAGCTCATCCACCAGCGTTAGAATGGTTTCGACTGTTGTGGCCGTCTTATCCTAGGCTTCGCAAGAAGGCTCACTGTGGTAAGCACCACAGATGCCACCATCTTCTTCCTCACTAGATCATCCTCAGATCAGTCAAGAGTAGCACCTACATGTATGTATCTTTAGAAAAATCTCGTGCCAGATTTAGTTGCCCAGTCATTTGTTTAGGTCATCAAAACTGAGAACAGTCGGGGGCTCAAGATTTCTTTTCCCCTACTGGGAAGTAAGTGGCACTTGATTATGTGAGCAGGAAATAAGCTTTTTTATGATATAAAAAGTATGGCGCATAAAAGATCGTGCATGTTTTTTTTTTGGTAGAGCCATGTCACACTGTTGACGGTGAGTGTGAGGGAGTATACTAGTCACCACTGTACAGGCTTACTAACCTCCTTCATAAAGTACAGATTTGGAAAACCCTTGAAACAAGCTCGTCTTCTAGTACTAAGGGAGTATACTAGTCACCACTGTACAGGCCTACTAGCCTTATTAAAGTACACCATTGGAAAGCCCTTGAAACAAGCTCATCTTCTAGTAAGGGAGTACACTTGTCACCACTGTACAGGCTTACTAACCTTCATAAAGTACACATTTGGAAAACCCTTGAAACAACCTATTTTCTGGTACTAAGGGAGTACACTTATCACCACTATACAGGCTTACTAGCCTTATTAAAGTGCACCATTGGAAAGCTCATGAAACAAGCTCGTCTGGTTTTCTGGTAACAAAATTAAATTAATTATCTTCGAACAATTTTAAAAAAAGTTATTTTTAATGGTCTACCACCCCCCTCCCCCCGTCCCCCTAACCCCCTCCCCTTCCTAAAGGTTAGGCTTCCTGGGGGGGGGGGGGGGGGGGGGGGGACCTTTACTAATTGCCTATTAGGGATCAGGCTTGGGTGATGTCTAAGAAACTCCTCATTAATTGCTCATTAATTGCTAATTAGAACTAGAACTAGGCTTGGGTGATGTCTAAGAAACTAAGAAACTCCTTGTTAATTGCTAATTAGAAGGCTTGGGTGATGTCCTCATTAATTGCTAATTAGAACTAGGCTTGGGTAATGTCTAAGAAACTCCTCATTAATTGCTAATTAGAACTAGGCTTAGGTGATGTCTAAGAAACTCCTCATTAACTGCTAATTAGAACTAGGCTTGGGTGATGTCTAAGAAACTCCTCATTAACTGCTAATTAGAACTAGGCTTGGGTGATGTCTAAGAAACTCCTCATTAATTGCTAATTAGAACTAGGCTTGGGTGATGTCTAAGAAACTCCTCATTAACTGCTAATTAGAACTAGGCTTGGGTGATGTCTAAGAAACTCCTCATTAATTGCTAATTAGAACTAGGCTTAGTGATGTCTTAATAAACTCCTCATTAACTGCTAATTAGAACTAGGCTTAGGTGATGTCTAAGAAACTCCTCATTAATTGCTAATTAGAACTAGGCTTGGGTGATGTCTAAGAAACTCCTCATTAATTGCTAATTAGAACTAGGCTTGGTGATGTCTAAGAAACTCCTCATTAACTGCTAATTAGAACTAGGCTTAGTGATGTCTTAAGAAACTTCCTCATTAATTGCTAATTAGAAGGCTTGGGTGATGTCTAAGAAACTCCTCATTAACTGCTAATTAGAACTAGGCTTGGGTGATGTCTAAGAAACTCCTCATTAATTGCTAATTAGAACTAGGCTTGGGTGATGTCTAAGAAACTCCTCATTAACTGCTAATTAGTTAGAACTAGGCTTAGGTGATGTCTAAGAAACTCCTCATTAACTGCTAATTAGAACTAGGCTTAGTGATGTCCTAAGAAACTCCTCATTAATTGCTAATTAGAAGGCTTGGGTGATGTCTAAGAAACTCCTCATTAATTGCTAATTAGAACTAGGCTTGGGTGATGTCTAAGAAACTCCTCATTAATTGCTAATTAGAAGGCTTGGGTGATGTCTAAGAAACTCCTCATTAACTGCTAATTAGAACTAGGCTTGGGTGATGTCTAAGAAACTCCTCATTAATTGCTAATTAGAACTAGGCTTGGGTGATGTCTAAGAATCTCCTCGTTAACTGCTAATTAGAACTAGGCTTAGTGATGTCTTAATAAACTCCTCATTAACTGCTAATTAGAACTAGGCTTAGGTGATGTCTTAAGAAACTCCTCATTAATTGCACTAGGCTTGGGTGATGTCTAAGAAACTCCACATTAACTGCTAATTAGAACTAGGCTTGGGTGATGTCGAAGAAACTCCTCATTAATTGCTAATTAGAACTAGGCTTGGTGATGTCTAAGAAACTCCTCATTAACTGCTAATTAGAACTAGGCTTAGTGATGTCTTAAGAAACTCCTCATTAATTGCTAATTAGAAGGCTTGGGTGTGTCTAAGAAACTCCTCATTAACTGCTAATTAGAACTAGGCTTGGTGATGTCTAAGAAACTCCTCATTAACTGCTAATTAGAACTAGGCTTGGGTGATGTCTAAGAAACTCCTCATTAATTGCTAATTAGAACTAGGCTTGGGTGATGTCTAAGAAACTCCTCATTAATTGCTAATTAGAAGGCTTGGGTGATGTCTAAGAAACTCCTCATTAACTGCTAATTAGAACTAGGCTTGGGTGATGTCTAAGAAACTCCTCATTAATTGCTAATTAGAACTAGGCTTGGGTGATGTCTAAGAATCTCCTCGTTAACTGCTAATTAGAACTAGGCTTAGTGATGTCTTAATAAACTCCTCATTAACTGCTAATTAGAACTAGGCTTAGGTGATGTCTTAAGAAACTCCTCATTAATTGCACTAGGCTTGGGTGATGTCTAAGAAACTCCACATTAACTGCTAATTAGAACTAGGCTTGGGTGATGTCGAAGAAACTCCTCATTAATTGCTAATTAGAACTAGGCTTGGTGATGTCTAAGAAACTCCTCATTAACTGCTAATTAGAACTAGGCTTAGAGATGTCTTAAGAAACTCCTCATTAATTGCTAATTAGAAGGCTTGGGTGTGTCTAAGAAACTCCTCATTAACTGCTAATTAGAACTAGGCTTGGTGATGTCTAAGAAACTCCTCATTAACTGCTAATTAGAACTAGGCTTGGGTGATGTCTAAGAAACTCCTCATTAATTGCTAATTAGAACTAGACTTGGGTGATGTCTAAGAAACTCCTCATTAATTGCTAATTAGAACTAGGCTTAGGTGATGTCTAAGAAACTCCTCATTAATTGCTAATTAGAACTAGGCTTGGGTGATGTCTAAGAAACTCCTCATTAATTGCTAATTAGAACTAGGCTTGGGTGATGTCTAAGAAACTCCTCATTAATTGCTAATTAGAACTAGGCTTGGGTGATGTCTAAGAAACTCCTCATTAACTGCTAATTAGAACTAGGCTTAGTGATGTCTTAAGAAACTCCTCATTAATTGCTAATTAGAAGGCTTGGGTGATGTCTAAGAAACTCCTCATTAATTGCTAATTAGAACTAGGCTTGGGTGATGTCTAAGAAACTCCTCATTAACTGCTAATTAGAACTAGGCTTGGGTGATGTCTAAGAAACTCCTCATTAACTGCTAATTAGAAGGCTTGGGTGATGTCTAAGAAACTCCTCATTAACTGCAATTAGAACTAGGCTTAGGTGATGTCTAAGAAACTAAGAAACTCCTCATTAATTGCTAATTAGAACTAGGCTTGGGTGATGTCTAAGAAACTCCTTGTTAATTGCTAATTAGAACTAGGCTTGGGTGATGTCTAAGAAACTCCTCATTAATTGCTAATTAGAACTAGGCTTGGGTGATGTCTAAGAAACTCCTCATTAATTGCTAATTAGAACTAGGCTTGGGTGATGTCTAAGAAACTCCTCGGCTTGGGTGATGTCTAGGGAGACCTTCACCAATTGGTTCCATTTCGGTGATACCGTAAAATCTGGATATTTAGCGCCCCACTTCTAACCACACCCTGCAAGAAAACCAGCACTTGACTGGGAATAGGCAGCACTTATCCAGATTTTACGGTAGCTAGGGAGACCTTCAATAATTGGTTGTCTATGGAGACTTTATAATCGGGTCAGCTTGGTGATATCTAGGGAGCCTTTACATAACTGCAAATAGACATTATTAATCGAGAGGCTTAACATCCCTAGGGAAACCTGGCTGGCTAGGAAGACTTCACTAATTGGGTCAGCTTGAGTGATACCTAGGTACCAATAACTGCAAATAGGCACTTATTACTTAACATCCAGATTTTATGGTAGCTTGGGAGATCTTCAATAATTGGTTCTTTATGGAGACTTCGCTAATTGGTTCAGCTTGAGTGGAGACTTCACTAATTGGTTCTGCTTGAGTGGTATCTAGGAAGACCTTTCTAATCAGTTCTGCTCCAAGTGGTATCTGGGAAGAATTGGTTCTGCTTGAGTGATGTCTAGGGATACATTCGCTAATTGGTTCTGCTTATGTGATGTCAGAGAGACCCTCACTAATTACATCCTATTAAGGATAGGCTTGGGTGATGCCTAGGGAGTTAGGCTAAAGCGGGTCCATAATACGCCACGAGTCCATTGCGCATTATCGCATCACAACACTTGAGTAGAACTAGATTCTATTCCAGCGATGCGACATGTTCGATGTTCACAATATCAAAAACACGCCGTGTTGCATCGCTAGTGCATACAGCATATTGTGGAGCCCCTTTGGGCTTGGGTGAAGTTTGGACCTTCACTAATGGCTTTACTAAAAACTTGGCTGGTGATTTAATTGCTCAGGGTAAAGCCATTATGCATCTACACAACAGAACAAGGTGACAACATGGTGATAGAATGCTATTTGCACTCTGCACTGTGTGGGAGTGGCTAAGGAGTGGCCTACTTGGAATAGTATATTCTGCAATAAGACGTCTGCCCATCCCGTCCTGCTCGGCCAGACTCCTGGTAATAAGCTTCCATGGACTTGGGCATAGTCCAATGAACAACAAACCTACAGGACATGGCCAGTGACAATAAATGGGGTTCTGCAGCAATGGTATTTGGTCATGTGACAGTCATGTGATAGATAGATAAACATGAAAAATAACAGTTGGGGGGGGGGGCAGTTGTATTGTGTGTCACCTGACATTAGCTTTGTCCACGCCCATCCCAAAGCTAATTGTGGCCACAATGACGGGGACCACTCCCTGCATCCATTGCTGCTGGATCTCACTCCTCTCCTTCGCTGGCAAACCTACAAGTTAGACACAGTAGTAATTGACTACTGATCTTCACAGTGTCTCCTCAAGGTTGCTCACAAGCTGCGAGGGATCAAGAACTCAAAAATATATAGTCCACCGTATTTCTTCGAATGGTTGCCCCTTTGAATACCCCCCCCCCCTCTAATAAGTGGTATTCACCTGATGGCTGAACAGTATAACATTCTCCCCCTTAAATACTATTTGCCACAGATAATAGCACTCGCATTGCGCAGCGTAATAAACTCTAAAACAAAGACGGCTATATTTACAACTATAATTCAAATCAAAATGTCTGAAACAGGGCTCCACCTGCCACCACTGGCCCATTGCTCCGACAGCATCCAGCTCTCAGGGCTGCAGTTGCTGCTCCACCTGCCAGTGGCCCATTGCTCCGACAGCCTCCAGCTCTCAGGGTTGCAGTTGCTGCTCCACCTGCCAGTGGCCAGTGGCACATTGCTCCAACAGCCTCTAGCTCTCAGGGCTGCAGTTGCTGCTCCACCTGCCAGTGGCACATTGCTCCAACAGCCTCTAGCTCTCAGGGCTGCAGTTGCTGCTCCACCTGCCAGTGGCCCATTGCTCCAATAACATCCTCTAGCTCTCAGGGCTGCAGTTGCTGCTCCACCTGCCAGTGGCACATTGCTCCAATAACATCCTCTAGCTCTCAGGGCTGCAGTTGCTGCTCCACCTGCCAGTGGCCCATTGCTCCAATAACATCTAGAGTCATCCATTGCCATGGTCCTAGAAGCTCTCCTGGTTCTGGACAGTTGTCAGCTCATCCATCAACCCACCAGGTGATCCATCTCGTTCGGCTTCTGCCTCCAGATCTCAAACCTAGCCTTCGCCCCAGCCTCAGACCACAACTCTTCCTCATCGTCCACCAGGGAAGATTCTCAAGCGAATCTCTAAGGTCTCTGGGGGTGGCTGTGGGGAGAAGTTTGCCATCACTCAGGACACCATTGCTATAGATAACCAAGCACTGTGACATCATCTCTCTCACTTTGGTGATCGTTGCCCGAGACAACCTCACAGAGGCGGGGGAAGTGATGGCACTTGGCTTCTGCTGTTAATCAGCAGACCGACAAAGAAACTGACCGCACAACAGCATGGTCCAGCTCAAATCCAACGGCCAACCCAAAAGTGAGCCTGATCCCATGGAATTCACATCAAAGGAGAATTACTGCCAAGTTGGAGGAGGGAGACTACGACTACAAAGGCTCTGTGAGACTGGCCTACTCTGATGTCACTCTGGTTGACAAGAGCAATGCCACTTACATTGCATTCCAACACAAGCCCTCCTCACAACACTCGGACAAGAGGTTGTCATACCAGGGGGAAGCACAGCGAGGGCTTCAAGAGATTGTCTGGGTCTAGTTGAAATGTCTGGGCCTAGATGAAATGTCTGGGTCTAGTTGAAATGTCTGGGCCTAGATGAAATGTCTGGGTCTAGTTGAAATGTCTGGGCCTAGATGAAATGTCTGGGCCTAGATGAAATGTCTGGGTCTAGATGAAATGTCTGGGTCTAGTTGAAATGTCTGGGCCTAGATGAAATGTCTGGGCCTAGATGAAATGTCTGGGTCTAGATGAAATGTCTGGGTCTAGTTGAAATGTCTGGGCCTAGATGAAATGTCTAGGCCTAGATGAAATGTCTGGGTCTAGTTGAAATGTCTGGGTCTAGTTGAAATGTCTGGGCCTAGATTAGATGAAATGTCTGGGCCTAGATGAAATGTCTGGGTCTAGTTGAAATGTCTGGGTCTAGATGAAATGTCTAGATGAAATGTCTGGGTGTAGATGAAATGTCTGGGTCTAGTTGAAATGTCTGGGTGTAGATGAAATGTCTGGGTCTAGATGGGTGTAGATGAACTGTCTGGCCTAGATGAACTGTCTGGGTCTAGTTGAAATGTCTGGGTCTAGATGGGTGTAGATGAAATGTCTGGGTCTAGTTGAAATGTCTGGGCCTAGATGAAATGTCTGGGTCTAGATGAAATGTCTGGGTCTAGATGAAATGTCTGGGTCTAGATGAAATGTCTAGATGAAATGTCTGGGTCTAGTTGAAATGTCTGGGCCTAGATGAAATGTCTGGGTGTAGATGAAATGTCTGGGTGTAGATGAAATGTCTGGGTCTAGATGAAATGTCTGGGCCTAGATGAAATGTCTGGGTGTAGATGAAATGTCTGGGTCTAGATGAAATGTCTGGGCCTAGTTGAAATGTCTGGGTCTAGTTGAAATGTCTGGGCCTAGATGAAATGTCTGGGCCTAGATGAAATGTCTGGGTCTAGACGAAATGTCTGGGTCTAGTTGAAATGTCTGGGCCTAGATGAAATGTCTGGGCCTAGATGAAATGTCTGGGTGTAGATGAAATGTCGATGAAATGTCTGGGTGTAGATGAAATGTCTGGGTCTAGATGAAATGTCTAGATGAAATGTCTAGATGAAATGTCTAGATGAAATGTCTGGGTCTAGTTGAAATGTCTGGGCCTAGATGAAATGTCTGGGCCTAGATGAAATGTCTGGGTCTAGATGAAATGTCTGGGTGTAGATGAAATGTCTGGGCCTAGACGAAATGTCTGGGTCTAGTTGAAATGTCTGGGCCTAGATGAAATGTCTGGGCCTAGATGAAATGTCTGGGTGTAGATGAAATGTCGATGAAATGTCTGGGCCTAGATGAAATGTCTAGATGAAATGTCTGGGTGTAGATGAAATGTCTGGGTCTAGATGAAATGTCTGGGCCTAGATGAAATGTCTGGGCCTAGATGAAATGTCTGGACCTAGATGAAATGTCTGGGCCTAGATGAAATGTCTGGGTCTAGTTGAAATGTCTGGGCCTAGATGAAATGTCTGGGCCTAGATGAAATGTCTGGGTCTAGATGAAATGTCTGGGTGTAGATGAAATGTCTGGGCCTAGATGAAATGTCAGGGTCTAGATGAAATGTCTGGGTGTAGATGAAATGTCCGGGTCTAGATGAAATGTCTGGGTCTAGATGAAATGTCTGGGTGTAGATGAAATGTCTGGGCCTAGATGAAATGTCAGGGTCTAGATGAAATGTCTGGGCCTAGATGAAATGTCTGGGCCTAGATGAAATGTCTGGGCCTAGATGAAATGTCTGGGTCTAGATGAAATGTCTGGGTGTAGATGAAATGTCTGGGTCTAGATGAAATGTCTGGGTCTAGTTGAAATGTCTGGGTCTAGTTGAAATGTCTGGGCCTAGATGAAATGTCTGGGTGTAGATGAAATGTCTGGGTGTAGAAGAAATGTCTGGGTCTAGATGAAATGTCTAGATGAAATGTCTGGGTCTAGTTGAAATGTCTGGGCCTAGATGAAATGTCTGGGTGTAGATGAACTGTCTGGGCCTAGATGAAATGTCTAAGCCTAGATGAAATGTCTGGGTGTAGATGAACTGTCTGGGCCTAGATGAAATGTCTGGGTCTAGATGAAATGTCTGGGCCTAGATGAAAGGCCTAGATGAAATGTCTAGACCTAGATGAAATGTCTGGACCTAGATGAAATGTCTAGATGAAATGTCTGGACCTAGATGAAATGTTGAAATGTTTAGACCTAGATAAAATATCTAGGTCTAGAAATATCTGGGTCTAGATTAAATGTCTGGGTCTAGATGAAAGGTCTAGATGAAAGGTCTAGATGAAATATCTAAGTCTAGATGAAATGTCTGGGTCTAGATGAAATGTCTGGGCCTAGATGAAATGTCTGGGTCTAGATGAAATGTCTGAGTCTAGATGAAATGTCTGAGTCTAGATGAAATGTCTGGGCCTAGATGAAATGTCTGGGCCTAGATGAAATGTCTAAGCCTAGATGAACTGTCTGAGTCTAGATGAAAATGTCTGGGCCTAGATGAAATGTTTGGATCTAGATGAAATGTCTGAGTCTAGATGAAAATGTCTGGGTCTAGATGAACTGTCTGAGTCTAGATGAAAATGTCTGGGCCTAGATGAAATGTTTGGATCTAGATGAAATGTCCCGGTCTAGATGAAATGTCTAGGCCTAGATGAAATGTCTGAGTCTAGATGATGTCTAGGCCTAGATGAAATGTCTAAGTCTAGATGAAATGTCTAGGCCTAGATGAAATGTCTGAGTCTAGATGAAATGTCTGGGTCTAGATGAAATGTCTGAGTCTAGATTATGTCTAGGCCTAGATTATGTCTAGGCCTAGATTATGTCTAGGCCTAGATGAAATGTCCACGCCTAGATGAAATGTCTAAGTCTAGATGAAATGTCTAGGCCTAGATGAAATGTCTAGGCGATCAAACCAAAGTTTGTAAAAGTAGACACCATACCAGCCAGAAAAAAATGAATGTCAACGTGCTTCTTCATTTTGTACAGAAGATGCTTTTTCACTCGACTAGCAGAGGTTGGCGTTGCCTGGAAGATAAAATATCTAGCAGAGGAGCACAAAATGACCCCCCCCCCCCCCCCTCCCCCCAAGTGTAGACCTCAGTGTTACTCTCCCAGCCCTGTTTGCAAAAAACAAAAAAAACCCAAAAAAGGATATTTAAAAATATTGCCCTCTGTAAATCTTGCCATTTCAGTAGCATGATAGCAAACTGTTTGCATCGGGTGCAAGGTCCAACGTAGCTAGCGTAGTTGGTTGCCATGTTGCGCTGTTTGTCTGATATCGTCGCAAATGTGAAACGCATGCCAGGTACATAAAACAGAATGGCCGATCTCTGCAATAGTTGTTGGGGACAATGGCTTCCAGTTAGTCTGGACTTCAATGGCACGTAATGCAACATAGCCCATGACCGTCACAGTGGGAAAGTGCACCTTGCTGCTAAATTTGAGCACTTCAAAACTGTGCCTGTGCAATAAAGGCCACACGAGCAGATAAGACAAGACAGACACACAAACAGGTAAGACAAGACAAGACGCACAAACAGGTAAGACAAGACAAGATGCATAAACAGGTAAGACAAAGCAAGACGCACAAACAGGTAAGACAAGACAGACGCATAAGCAGGTAAGACAAGACAGATGCACAAACAGGTATGACAGGACATATGCACAAACAGGTAAGACAAGACAAGACGCACAAACAGGTAAGACAAAGCAAGACGCACAAACAGGTAAGACAAGACAAGACAAGACGCACAAACAGGTAAGACAAGACAAGATGCATAAACAGGTAAGACAAGACAGACACACAAACAGGTAAGACAAGACAGTCGCACAAACTGGTAAGACAAGACATGCAACTAGACTTTCTTTTATTTAGATAGGTGTGAATTGCTAACTGTCTAGACTAATTTGCTGGTCAATAGATGAGCAAATGTCTGCAGAAAAAGGCATCTTGTGCTACACTCACTAGTCTCGAGACAGTTCTTGCTGCTTCCACGTCTACAATGCTCTATTGTTAGTCCCGCTGTGCAGACTGTATTCATCTACTTGCCAATATCTTACATATATATGGTGGTGGTCATCACATCCACATGCTCTATTGTTACTTGCCAAGTGCTACATAAGGTAGTGGTCATCACATTTACATGCTCAATTGCACGGATTAGATAGATACGTCTGACAATTTTCAGGCACTAATGAATGGGCATGTGACAAAGGTTATGTGCGGGAGAGAAGCAAAGAAGAAATACGCAATACGCAAACATGAAGAGAAATAAAACAATAAACTGCGAAAAGAAATGTGTGGTTTTTCAGGCGTCAAATTAGCAAAGGATTCAAGGCACACTGGAAGTGTTTTGGAGCAAAAAAAGCACCAACACAAGTTTAGGCTTAAATAAAGAAGCTCCAGAGTGGGTTCTAGATGATACAGCTCAATTTTCTTATAGAGAGGTGTCCATAATCATCAGTTACCATATGCCCCTGTCATGATGCTGGTGTGCACAGCCGGCCGGCCTTTAAAGATATGCTCTGCCACAGTCCAATTCTGTTTCACGGCAAAGGAGGAAATGTTAATCTACACAGCTGAGAAAGAACATATACAAAGTCGTCCTGTCGTGTTTGTGTTTACCACCTCAGCTAGACGGCCTGTTCCACCTAACATCAGTTCCTTGTCGTCAGGCTCCGTCCATTTAGAGCAGCCAGCAATTACATTCCGCCAGAACAAATTTAGTGCGCAGGCATCCCCACACCCAAGGGAAGGGAAAGGGTGACAATGCCAGACAAGGTTCATTGATTATCCCAGCTAACTACCAACCCTTCAGCTGTCAGAACACCAGAGTCATGGTGGGGACACCACACAGTGACGTGGGGGCCCAAGGTCAAACCCATTGCACAAACCTCATTCTGAGTAGAAGCACTAGTACAAATGGCTTTATGCGAATGGACATCCTCTACGCATTGCGTAGACACTACTAATAGCACGTGCTCTCGCACATGTCCAATGAGACTGTGGACATTCCTGGGATCATCTATGGATCAACAAAATTCATAAAAGTTCTTGTCCGCCTAATACGCACTAAGATTAGGGCTGGGCGAGGCTTAGGTGGACAAAAGCTCTGTGACTTTAGACACCCATAAGATATTCTGTGCTAGTGCAGGGCCCCATTGGACCACCCTGCCTGCTCTCACCTGCATGATAAGCCCGGGCAGAGATGCCCTTGTTGGACAACCTTCCCGCCAGCATGGAGCAACCATTACGAGTGCGGCAGTAAACAATGCCACACCCATTGTGAAGAGCCTTCTTCTTTTGATGCAATGCTGCACCAGAGCCAGTGATGTTGATGCCCAGGGCCATGGCTGTGAATTTACTCAGATCCTTACGTGGGAAGGGGGAGGGGGATAAAACCACAACAAATATGATATGTGACCAGCCATTCTTTAGTAATTAACACTTGCACATGAAATAGTGACTGTTGGTGGTCATAGTGACATACCCTTCATGTGACAGTACACTCACCGACACACAGCAACGAGTAGGATAACCTTCCCAGATTGTACGCACTCTTTGGTTGCGCTGTGTGTGCCAAGTCAACGTGCTAACAACACAATAGGCAAAGCTATAGAGATACACCTAATAAGAGCAAATAAGATATATCACCTCTAACTTGTTATCGCTGTTCACAGGTTTCCTACTTCCTATTTTATTTTTTTGTATGCAAATGTGGACTTTGCCATTGTCCTTCTCCGGACCTTTTTACCTGCTGATTTTTTTCCTCAATCTATTTCTCAAAGAAGCTTAGCTCTTCCAGCTTCCCAACCTAGAATGTGGATTACATGTTGGCAAGTCTGTAACACACCGATCTAGTTCACGAGTGATTATACGACCTTCCCTGCAGTTGTTTGCGCGTCTGTACTCGGAGGACCATTCAACGACATATCGATACCATACACAACTCTCTCAGAACTTTGGTGCAGACGCAATATTTTATTGATCAAATAAAAAATGTATTAATATTTATTGGATCTAAGTGGTGATACGAATGAGTATAACTTATATTAATGAGGAAGAAAAATTGCTATAACATAGCATCTGCACCAATAGTGCACAAATTACTCTTAATGCACTCTCAGTTGACGTAAAAACATTACAATAACCTTCTCAATAATCAACTTGAAATTGTATTCTCTCAGCGTTTCGACTGATGCTCTAGCCTTCATTATTCCTGATGAAGGCTAGAGCACCTAGTCATTATTCCTGATGAAGGCTAGAGCACCTAGTCATTATTCCTGATAAAGGCTAGAGCACCTAGTCATTATTCCTGATGAAGGCTAGAGCACCTAGTCATTATTCCTGATGAAGGCTAGAGCACCTAGTCATTATTCCTGATGAAGGCTAGAGCACCTAGTCATTATTCCTGTTGAAGGCTAGAGCACCTAGTCATTATTCCTGATGAAGGCTAGAGCATCTAGTCATTATTCCTGATGAAGGCTAGAGCACCTAGTCATTATTCCTGATGAAGGCTAGAGCACCTAGCCACATTCCTGATGAAGGCTAGAGCATCTAGTCGAAACGTCGAGAAATACAATTTCAAGTTGATTATTGAGAAGGTTATTGTAACATATAAAGATGTCACAGTTAAAACTGGTATTAGACTTCAAGCAACCTGACCAGCCTGATTTGAGGTTAACATTCATGCAGTGTGTACAGTGAGAGACCGACCTGTAGTGGATCTTTAAGGATCTCCTTAAACTTCACTTCGTAGAAGAGGTTCTGCCTGAAGCAAGCATCCTTAAACACCGACACACTTGTACTCATCCGGAGAGACTGGATGATATCTTTCTGGACATGTGGCGTGGCTGTGGCAGTGAGGGCCAGCCATTGGATGGAGGAGAAAGCTTCACGCAACTCCCCTAGCTTGAGGTAATCCGGTCGGAAATCATGACCCCAATCAGACACACAGTGCGCTTCATCCACTGCTATGAGGGAAATCTTCCTGAGCCTGTAAAGGTCATCCAATACACTACGGAAATGACTAGTAGCAACTAACTCAGGAGTTACATAGAGGAGCTTGATGGAAGGGTTCTTGTGATGAAGATCTGATAGAATCCTACTGCGGTCAGCACTAGCAGTTTTAGAGTTCAGGGTCTCGGCTTTGACGTGGCAAGCCTTCAGGTGAGTAACCTGGTTTTCTATGAGGGCAATCAAAGGCGACAACACTAGAGTGACCCCACTCGACAGCAATGCTGGCAGTTGGTAGCACAAGGACTTCCCTGCACCAGTTGGCATTGAAACAAAAACATTCTTTGTTCCTGTATACGTATAAAAACCATACTAAACCAGAACCACCCTGTTGCAGCTTCGATTCAAAATTGGTAGTTATTGTAACGGTATACCTTCTGCTACAGCTGTCACAGCTCTTTTCTGCAAATCAGACTTAAATGACTGGTACCCAAATGTCCTACTCAATTCCTGCAACAGAAGATTTTCACGGAAACTCATTTCGAAAGAAAATTGACATTCTAATTGCAGTGCACCAGACAATAAATCGGTACTTCAAAAAAAAAATGTTCATTTGTTATTTTTGTACTTTTCACAGCACTAGCTGGTACGCCTGCAGTCTGCAGTTGTTCCAAATAGTTCCAATGGGAGCTACCAGTTGGTGTTGAATCTATAGCCGAGTAAGGATGATGAGCCATCTCGTATCTGGCTTCGTCCTTCCCTCCAATTGCACCTTCCCTTGCTCTTGATTCGTGGATCCTTTTGTCTCCATTCCTCGAACTGTCCCAATCAGAGTTTGATCCGTAATAATCTCTTGATCCTGCATAATTATCTGTATTTTGTCTGGTTCTTCCATCATGTCTTTCACCTTCTCCTTCCTTTCCTCGACAAGTTTCTCGTTCTGCCACTCCATAATGCCTTTCTCCAGCCGTCATTGAATGTACACTAAAATGTTCTGCTGAAGAATGATGCGATTGTATTGCATATCTTCTTCCTCCGTGCCTCACTTTATCCCTACCTTGATTCCAGCTCTTTTTGTCAACTGGCCTACCACACTCATCTCTCTCCTCCCTCTCTCCCGCTATCTTCATTCTGCCATCACCTTTGCCCTGTCCTTCCCTTTCTCTTCGTTCATACCTTCCTCTTCGTTCATACCTTCCTCTTCGTTCATACCTTCCTCCACCTTCCCCTCCTTCATAACTTCCATCCCTCCCACCTCTGCTTGTTCTTTGGCTGTCCCATTCCATTTGACCTCCACGAAAACATGACCCTCCTCTCCCTCTCCTCCCAGCACCATGAATATAAGAATCTGTAGGAGATCTCTCATTGTACTCCACATCTCTGTTTGGGTAAGGATCATGTCGAGTATCTCTGTGCATGCGAGCCGTGGACCTATCATCGTTGGAGAAAGGCATGTCAACTATACCTCTATGGGATGCAGTTCCTTTGAGATAGTACTGGTCATTTTGTTCATCGTAGATGTAATCTTCGAACACGTCCTCTTCCTTATCGCTCTCTCCTCCTCTTCCACCACCACTTGACTTAGTTGCTCTCTCCAAGAAATCTGAAAGAAGATAAGTTGCCCTCCTTTCCTGTGGATAATCATCTTCAGAGTCTCTTTGTTTTCTCCCTCTTCCTCTTCTCTCTCTCCCACCATCTTCCATTGGGGGCCTCTGGATCCTACCCGACTCTCTGGACCGTCCTCCATGTCCAACACCAAGACATCTTGCTCTTGCTGATCGGTCCCCACGGCCAAATCCCCTCCCACTCCAATGGGGGACAATATTTTCTATATCAACTGTGCAGGGCTCCGTCAAAGATAACTCTTGTATCTGAGAAGATAATTTAACATCATCTTTAGAGAGAGATGGAGAACAATTGGTTGGATCCTTCCTCATGGGTTCTCCACTCCAGCCTCCACCAGTTCCTTGAGTGTTGTATGATGGAGGAAGTTCCATTTTCTCTCTGGTTGAAACTTCCCCTGCCGGGGACTGGTGTCTTTGTTCGACAGACTTGTCTTTGATCTTGGCTGTAGCACTTGTGTTACTGTTTCTAGTGCTGTTGCTGCTGGTTTTGCCCAACTTAACAAATTGGGGAGGTCCTTCCTCCCCATCTCCTTGGGTTCGGTCCATGTTATCTGGAACAGCCTGAAATAACAAGTCATTCATCAAAATAACTCGGAACATAAAACAGCCATTATGTGCAGTGTGGGTGTGGTGTGCATGTGTGTTTGGATATGCCATTAATCTTACCATGGGCAAAGCAATTGAAGGCATGAAATCCCCCTCCCTCCCACTTCGCCCTATGCAACAACAATAATTACTACGCCAAAAAAATCTAGTCCTCACAGTCCAGACCCTTTACCAATCAGTACACTTGTAATAGTCTTATGTTTTCATTATCTCAAGGATCAGAACTGCCTTGTAAAAAATTAATAATAACTAGCCCATAAGACCAGGTGTCTTGTAATTCCATGAAAGGAAATGTGCAAAGCTATTTATGCTTACCTTCATTGAACTCCATTTCCTGTGGAGGCCTTCTACTCTTCCTCCTAGCACTTCCATGGACGATTCTCTCAGCAACATGAATCCATTGACAACTGCAACAGTACCCTTGATGATGACCTTTGTACCAGGCGGGATATCAGGGCTGCACATCGTTATTATGTAAAAATGATTACAATCACTTCATTTGTCATAGCAACCTTAGCTTCTCAATGGGTCCTTCCAATTCCATAGCACTGATGTAAGCATGTCCATCAGTGAGCTGCAGTCGAAGGAGTCGTTTTCCTGAAGAAGCATCATACTGCTTACTTGAGGATACTGCTACATTCTTCACCTTCTGAATTTGGAGGACCAGAGGCCCTGCAACCTGGTGCTGCCGTTTTCTGTTGATGTCTGGAGGCAAGGATGGCTTAGCAATACTCCTCAAGTCCATCTACAAATAGAACGAACACAAATTCCAAATTTTATTCTGCTTGTTCCATGCTTGGATCACCTCCATTGCCACTTTGGTCACGTCCTTTCGGTTTGTTTCTTCACATGTTTTTTTACACAAAGCCAGTCCTTCCTCAGATAAATACCTGCGGAACACACAAAGCACAAGTAAACCCTCTGCTCAAAATTGGTGGGAGGTACGCAAACTTACCAGCCAAAACTTCTTAGAGCATCGTCCATTAGTGCCCAGTTAGCGCCCCTAGTATATCAGTAACTGATGGGTGCGGCTTTAACAATATGATATCGCGATCCGTACGACCGGGTTTGTTTCTGTCTGTTTTAGTTGTATCCTCCCAGTGCTGGGTCGCCTAAGACGCCATTGAAGGTTTAATCGCATCGAAAATTAAATCGTCCTGAAAGGTAAATCTTGGTTTCTATCTATGAGCTCGTAGAAGACTATGACAGAGAAGGTGTTTATGTATAGCCAGCTAAAATACAGGTTTACCTAGGATGATCATTCTGAGATGGAGCTGGCCAGCTTATGTGTATTTAAGACTCAATCACAGTACATGAATAGAACTCTGTGCTTCATAGGGCATGGCTCCTGATGATATAGCCACCATACCAGCTGAGGGTTTGGCAAAATATTTAGCTCTTCTAAAGACTTGTTAGTTCTCTCCCCCTGACTTCAACCCCTTGCCTTAATCATGCAGCTGACTACTTGTTTATTGGATTGGGTTGTGGCCAAACACTTGCAAAATCTCCAGAGCATCTATGGCTACTGACCGGAAACTAGCATTCGTAAGTTGAACCTTTGTATCTGTTATATCATACTAAGCACAATGTTGACAAAAAAAGTCATAAACAATACTGCTACCATGCAATGGTGGTACAGTCAAGTGAGTAACCTGGCAAGTCTATGACATCTCACAGTAACCTGAGCTAGCTTTACTTGGTACGACTACGATGCATCTCCCTCACTCATAGCAGTAGTAGACACTCTTAAGGACTAGGAACAAGGGTTGTGTCATCTAAGCTTTGCGGACTTGCTTATGTACAATGGGGGGGGGAGGGGAAACAGCACCGCTGTGTTGTATACGGAGGTATTTAGAGCCTCTTTTTGCCATAAGCATAGCAACCATGTTTCATTACATCTATCACATATTATACATACGAGACATCATAGCAATATTGTAGCACGACAGAGGCTTTGCATGCAACATAACATTACTATGGCAATGGCAGCCTTGTTAGAAGCATTACCTTTATATGGTCACTGTCATTTGTCATGGCAAAGGCAGTGTATGCAATACTTCATATTTTTTTCTCGCATCATTTATCGACAGCAATGCTTCAACAACAAAATAGAGTTCAAGGTCATCTCAGGTAGATGCACGACGACCACACTGCACCATCACCTAGCATCACATATGGGAGGTGCTAGTTACCATACAAGACAATAATTATTATAGGAGTTCTCCGCACTAATAAGTCACTAACAAGCCTAAATTAGCCCAGATATTTAAAGGAGACCTCAGTGGTTCATTCTAACAGTGCAGCTTGGCGCTAAGGCAACCCCTCTTGCTCCCAGTCAGTCTCAGCAGCTGTTGGAGGTTCTTAAGACCGGGAAAGTTAGGAACTCCATGGGAGTGAGTGGGAACCTCCTCATCCCACCACTCAATGTCAGGCCTCAGGCCGTAGGAACATGGGTACCTCCTCACCACTCAATCAGGCCGTAGGAACATAGGTACCTCCTCACCACTCAATGTCAGGCCTCAGGCCGTAGGAACATGGGTACCTCCTCACCACTCAATGTCAGGCCTCAGGCCGTAGGAACATGGGTACCTCCTCACCACTCAATGTCAGGCCTCAGGCCGTAGGAGCATGGATACCTCCTCACCACTCAATGTCAGGCCGTAGGAGCATGTGAGTGGGAACCTCTTCATCCCACCACTCAATGTCAGGCCTCAGGCCGTAGGAACATGGGTACCTCCTCACCACTCGATGTCAGGCCTCAGGCCATAGGAACATGGGTACCTCCTCACCACTCGATGTCAGGCCTCAGGCCGTAAGGGCAATGTGGGTGGGGAACTGCCACTTACATCAGCATCAGCAGACAAGATACTGGTAGGTCAAGGATCGGCTTGAAGACACCCACAATGACCTTGTTGTCCTGCCACTTGTTGTCCCTGCATTGGTCTCTGGCCTCCTTGCAGCAGTTGTGAATCTGTATCTGTCTCTCATCACAGAGGGTGCAGGAAGCTGCTGCCCTTCTCTTCCACAAGCGAAGATTGGCTTTGTTGAGAAAGGGTGTCTACTGCTGCATTCAGAGAAAAAACATGGCTTGCCTTCTCTCTCAACTGTGGATTTCTACAGGGCCGAACAAACAAAAACAGGAGGGAGGCCTTCTATATGTATTGCAAATTTAGCTATGGACGCTTGTCGAGCAAAGTGAGTCTCCCACCAGGGAAAGCAATGAGAGAGTTGCTGTCGCCGCATGTGCTAGAATGTAAGAATATTTTAATATGTGTTATTCACCTCGTCCCAGACTCACTGCAATGTGATGACCATGTCACACCATCCCTGACTCACTGCACATGTGATGAACATGTCCCACCATCCCTGACTCACTGCACATGTGATGAACATTTCACACCTTCCCTGGCTCACTGCACATGTCATGACCATGTCACACCATCCCTGACTCACTGCACATGTGATGAACATGTCCCTCTGTCCCAGGCTCACTGCACATGTGATGAACATGTCCCACCATGCCTGGCTCACTGCACATGTGATGAACATGTCCCACCATCCCTGGCTCACTGCACATGTGATGAACATGTCCCACCGTCTCGGACTCACTGCACATGTGATGAACATGTCCCACCATCCCTGACTCACTGCACATGTGATGATCAAAGAACAGCCAGTCTTCATGTTTGCTCAGCAACCTTTTCACAGTAGCAGGTGTCGAGCTTGGAGCCTTGACGACTCCAGGATGAACTTTACCAGGCTTGGCAAGACGTTTCAGCTTGCCACACCATCGCTGAGTGAATGCGTTCTCTCAAGACCTCCCATTTTCTCTTGTTTGCTTGTTGGCGAGAGAGGTGAACCCTTTCCGGGTGGTTGGATGGTATTGCTGCACGTGACATATCTATGTACAGGTATGTTTTCACTGTGCGGTAAAAGGTATGAATGGGTCACTCACCTTAATTTTAGATAAAGCTGGCTTATGTAAACTGGAAATCGTCGTCAGTGACGAGACAGAATGGCAGCAGATTCGAAGATGGAGGAAAGAAAACTGGCTGCACAGGTTTATTGAGAATGGCCTGCAGGTAGGGAAAGGATGCTGGAGTTTCAAATATTTACATGCTCTAGCCATGGAGTTGAGAGCCGCCATGTTTGTCTGATTATGCTGAAGCTATTATTAATCTTAAGGTAAACATACTCCACTCTCTATGGACGGAGAGAACTGGCTACATAGTTGGCAGGATAACTGATGTCTATGGTCAATAGTCAATAAGGATGTGCTAATGATGGGGAGCATACTGAATATACTAAACAGTGCCAACCGTGCAAACTATCACTGTAACAAAGTCTTCCTTTTAGTATTCTGAGAATTACTATAGAAAGCACTTCCTGATGAGCTCACTCTTAATGCAGTATGCTTCACATCTTCAAGGGACACTGCTTCCCAAGTGTATGTACTCCTAACAAAACTCCTCCCACAACCCTACTTCCACATGCATATTTCTGTTTTGGAACCAGTTTCCGATCTTACACCAGTTTGGAATCTGTAAGGAACATATGAATACATGTAATTCTTGGCTACACTTCTCCACATCACAATCCAACATGGCAACACCATGATGACATCAAACAATGTGTAGATTGGTAAGGTATTAGGCCTTTAGCACTGCTAGGCATAGGACAATGGCTAGACTGATATTTTTATCCTCTCTCTCTCTCCTTTGCTTGCCACTCAATGCCTTGCATTCATTATTGCCTTGTGTTCTAGGACTCACTAGCCCTGTAAAGTTCCTCTACCATCTAGCTCACTATGGTAAGTTGAAAGCCTATCTGTCAATTTTGATTAATATGGAAGACAGTTTGTCTAATTAATAGTCATTAAGACATTCTGAATGTCAGCCAGAAGGCATCTGTTTTAATTTATTTAATGCATTCTGAATCTCGGCCAGGATGGACGATGATCGATGGATCATGGTTGAGTCTTGACTACATATGGTGGTCCTTTTATTGAGCCATGTCTTGAGTGTGTTTGTGTGTCTACACTGGTCCTAGCAGATGTACCCCCACTCGGTTGCGGTAGTGTTAGGGGTGGGTGGTGGTGAGCAGTGGATTAGCTTAATGCTCAAAATGCCGACAAAACCAACCAAAAGTTCTGGCAAGTAGGAAGGGATTTGATTCTTCCAACACCCCGGGTGTCCATTTTTAAATCACGAAGTTTCTATGGGATGGATGCCAATGTACGGCTTGTTTCCTGTCCCACCAGGCTCGCTTCCTGTCCCACCAGGCTCATTTCCTGTCCCACCAGGCTTGTTTCCTCTCCCACCAGGCTTGTTTCCTGTCCCACCAGGCTTGTTTCCTGTCCCACCAGGCTTGTTTCCTGTCCCACCAGGCTTGTTTCCTGTCCCACCAGGCTTGTTTCCTGTCCCATCAGGCTTGTTTCCTGTCCCATCAGGCTTGTTTCCTGTCCCATTAGGCTTGTTTCCTGTCCCATCAGGCTTGTTTCCTGTCCCACCCGGCTTATTTCCTGTCCCTCCAGGCTCTTGTCTCGATCGCATGAAGGAGCAGCTCCTTACAGCCGACCTTTGCGTGCATTGCCCCCATTGATCATTGCAACTGCTGTTTTTGCCAACCAGAGCTTCATGAAATGAGGATTCCATCTAGACCATATATATGTGTGTGTGTGTATATATATGACCAGATTTGCAGTCTAAACGCAGAAATGAGATTTAATTATTTGGGGGGGGGGGGGGGGGGGGGGGGGGGCACCTATGCTGCCTAGCGACCATGTCCTGAAAGTTTGGAACTGTTTGAATGTATATACATAAAACGGTTACCCTCCAAGCAAGCACTCGATAGTTCTTATTTGAGTAATGGCATTTTAAACGCATTGCTGGGGCACAGGCAGGGTGAAACCATACACTTCCGAGGAGAAGCCGTATACTACCAACTTCGTGACCGTTGGAGCTTCTCACCATTTCCGGGACTTCCCAGGCCCAGCTATTTAGAGCACTTCCTATGTTTTCTATATATGTCATCTCTGTAAACCCAGGCTAACTTGAAAGAGCTGAAGAAAGTGCACCTAATTTTCCCACTCGAAACCACCATAACAGGGCAAGAGGAAGTGCATCGACCTTGCTCCTGTAAAGTCCTCTAGAAATAGTGCCACAGGCTTATCACTGCCACAGGTTCATACATGGAAGATAGTTTTAGCCTTTGGTGCAATTTTTACCCAAAAACTGCCTATATCTCAATAATTGTTCCAATAAACGAATCATGCAATCTTCCACTTCTTACCTGAATTGCTCCATTATGTTTGTTGAATGTGATTGTTGAGAGGAGGTGGATGTGATGGAGGAAGGTGTGGTGTTGTTCAGAGGAGGTGTGATGGAGGAAGGTGTGGTGTTGTTCAGAGGAGGTGGATGTGATGGAGGAAGGTGTGGTGTTGTTCAGAGGAGGTGGATGTGGTGGAGGAAGGTGTGGTGTTGTTCAGAGGAGGTGGATGTGATGGAGGATGGTGTGGTGTTGTTCAGAGGAGGTGGATGTGATGGAGGAAAGTGTAGTGTTGTTCAGAGGAGGTGGATGTGATGGAGGATGGTGTGGTGTTGTTCAGAGGAGGTGGATGTGATGGAGGAAGGTGTGGTGTTGTTCAGAGGAGGTGGATGTGATGGTGGAAGTTGTAGTGTTGTTCAGAGGAGGTGGATGTGATGGAGGAAGGTGTGGTGTTGTTCAGAGGAGGTGGATGTGATGGAGGAAGGTGTGGTGTTGTTCAGAGGAGGTGGATGTGATGGAGGAAGGTGTGGTGTTGTTCAGAGGAGGTGGATGTGATGGAGGAAGGTGTGGTGTTGTTCAGAGGGGGTGGATGTGATGGTGGAAGGTGTGGTGTTGTTCAGAGGAGGTGGATGTGATGGAGGAAGGTGTAGTGTTGTTCAGAGGAGGTGGATGTGATGGTGGAAGGTGTAGTGTTGTTCAGAGGAGGTGGATGTGATGGAGGAAGGTATGGTGTTGTTCAGAGGAGGTGGATGTGATGGTGGAAGGTGTGGTGTTGTTCAGAGGAGGTGGATGTGATGGAAGGTGTGGTGTTGTTCAGAGGAGGTGGATGTGATGGAAGAAGGTGTGGTGTTGTTCAGAGGTGGTGGAGGAAGGTGTGGTGTTGTTCAGAGGAGGTGGATGTGGTGGAGGGAGGTGTGGTGTTGTTCAGAGGAGGTGGATGTGGTGGAGGGAGGTGTGGTGTTGTTCAGAGGAGGTGGATGTGATGGAGGAAGGTGTGGTGTTGTTGAGAGGAGGTGGATGTGATGGAGGAAGGTGTGGTGTTGTTGAGAGGAGGTGGATGTGATGGTGGAAGGTGTGGTGTTGTTCAGAGGAGGAGGTTGTGAGGTGTGCATGGGAAGTGGATACTGAACAAGAGGGAGGTGTGGTGCTTGAAGTGAGGGAGGTGTGGTGCTTGAAGTGAGGGAGGTGTGGTGTTTGAAGTTGTGTGTTCCTTCCACTTTACCTTATTCTGTTCAACCCACTCACCTTCAATCACTCCATGTGGCGCTCTGGGTTTCATCAATAGAGAGGGGAAAAACACACATTCATTTATGCACGATAATTTTTATATCATAATACAGCTTTCTCCTGCTCTATCTAGCACCTAATTTAAAGAGCATCATTTCCCAGGGACTAGGGGGTGGGGGAATCTTGAAACGCAGACCATTCACGGTTTTGACAATTAAAAAAAAGACTAGGCATCTAGTCTAGTAGAAGCCATTTTTCTAGTGACAGGCGGTACTCTTGACTCGTCTGAGGAGGACTCTAGCGAGGTAAGATGGTCACAATAGTAGAAACTGTTGGAACGCGGATGGATGAACTTAGCGCTACGGCAAAAAGTGATGGCTTGGTCTCTGACAAGGAAGGCATGGATGAGGAGGCTTCTCAGGTTTGTAAATAGGATCTTGCTATAGTATTAGCCTGTTTGTTGTTCGAAGGCTGCTCGGGTGAAATGTGTGTAGTGCCTATAAGCTAGCTTCCCAGTATCTGATTGGGTGATGGATGATGATCCTGGAGCGCTAGCTTCTCTCTCGCTTTCTTCTTCTCCATCTCTTCTCACAACTCAATTATAAATATACGCTGAATGTACGCTGAATGTAAAAATGGATTCACCATTATAATGTATGCTGCAAGAATAATCATATTCATGGGCTCGGTACATGTTGGCAAAGTGTGGTCATGTTTTATAAACATTATGATACAAAAATTCAATACAGCAATATTATGTTGTGGACATACTGTTCTAGCGACAGTAACTGTTCTCTATAATACCTTAGCTACTTATAGCCCTGTTGGTATTATGTCATTGCTGAAATATTGTTGCATTAAATGCTATAAGGACTATGTTCTAATACGTGGCGTTAGAATTTTAGATGATGATATTCATAGCTTGTGATCAGCATGGTCTCAAAACCTGACCATGTTGTTTGTCAACAATAGAGCTATCCCATAATATATGTTGCTAGGGACTTGAATGAATTTCTGGACTGGTTTAGTTCATTAAAAAAAAAAATTTTTTTTTTTGCTCCTCCCAGCAAGTGAGAGGGTCAAGGATATATGTACGCATACTTGCACTGTGTGATGTTGCCATGGATACTTGCACTGTGTGATGTTGCCATGGATACTTGCACTGTGTGATGTTGCCATGGATACTTGCACTGCGTGATGTTGCCATGGCATTGTTGTTGTGTTGGGAGCGTGTGTTTTGTATAACAGAGTGAGGGGAGGGAGGGGGAGTGGTTATGGTGTGTGAGGGAGTGGGGGGATACATTGACATTAATCACAATGTTCTTCTTGGATTGTTTGTGTGTGCGTGCAGTTCACCCAGAAGAAGAAGGTCAAGGTACGGGCGTCAGAACCTGTCATTCAAGATCCAGAGCTGGAGGCAAAGCTGAACGAACTGGACCACCTGGAGGAATCTCAGATCAATGACAAGCTCCAGGCCATGCTGGTAAGCCACACCTCCCTATTAGCCTGACATGGTTCATTAGTTCAATCTCGTTGGAAGAATGTTCCTCGGATGGTCGAAGAGTAATCAAGCATTATTCCTGATGAAGGCTAGAGCATCTAGTCGAAACGTCGAGAGGATACAATTGAAGGGAGAAGTGTATAAGTCCATTTTTGGCGAAAAATCAATTTTGTCCTAGACCTGATCATAATACCTTAGGACATTCCCCATGGCAATTTTTAGACTCTATCTCCATGGTATTTTGATGTTAAGGACACTTTAGTACAGAAAATGCTATCATAACAGTATTACAGTGCATGATTAAAACGTGTATAACTCAAAACATTGAATATGGACTTATACACTTCTTGCACTCAGCCCTTCAATTTCAAGTTGATTATTGAGAAGGTTATTGGCAATTGTCAATTGTGTTAATTGGTAATAGGATCAGCATCTGTTTACAAGTCTCACCTTTGAAGGGAAATAGTTGCTCACGTTTTATTGTTACTGGGATACCACTATAGGTATTGAATGGCAGATACAGTTAGTCAAAGAATTTTTTTTTGTAATGCAGTTTCCACCAAGATCTGCACCAGGGCGGCTTCACCCAGGCTGAAATAGTGGGTAGGTCTGAGAAGGAGAGATGCACTTTTTCAAGGATAGTGCTGTTCAGCTAGTCTAGCCACAGAATGTACTCACCATATGTGTTGGAGGACTGGAGAGTGATAGATACTATGGGGAAGATGTGTTGGCCTCTCGGGGTGAAGGAGAGATGGAACAGGGCAAATTGGTTCTCTAGCTAGTTCCTGTGCTGGTCCTGTCAAACAACTAATTATCACCGACTACTTCATCTTATACAACAAGTTTCTTGATAATCAACTTTAATTTACTCACTTGACGTTTCGGCTGCTGCTCTAGCCTTCATCAGGAATAATTAGATCCTGATGAAGGCTAGAGCATCCAGCCAAAACATCAGGTGAGTAGATATAAGTAGAAAGTCTTCTCTAGCTAGCTGGTTAGTGTGCTGGACCTATCAAACGGCCAATACCGACTACTTCATCTTATCTGCTGTGAATCCACAAACACGTGTTTTGCCAAAGATCTTTAAGGCTGTATAGAGGCTCTGAAACTATGTACACACGCATACCTTCATGTATTACTCGCCCTCGAATGAATCGACATGGTCAGTGAGGGAATATTGCACCCATGTGGAGGTGCTTAGTGCCTGAATTTATACTGCTGAGATGTGGACATGCTTACACTAGCAAGCTAGCGAGATATACTGAGAGTAAAAGAGCTTGCATGTTTCAAAATTGAGAATGTTTGAAAGTCACATTGGCTTGGCAATATCTAGGGAGGAATTCTCAGATCATGTGTATGTATGTGTGTGAGGATGTATGTTAGCCATGAATATCATTGTACGGCCTCAGCGATAAAGGTGGCTGCTGTGAGGAGGTTGTGCGTGTATCATCAGTCAGTGATAAGTTCTGGATACACTCACTGGACCAACACCACACTGGGTTGAGGCAGGTTGAAGTAGGTTGACAATGGTTCTATGGGGACACACACTGGATGGAGGTTGAAGTAGATTGACAATGGCTCTATGGGGACACACACTGGACCAACACCACACTGGGTTGAGGTAGGTTGACAATGGCTCTATGGACACACACTGGACCAACACCACACTGGGTTGAGGCAAGTTGAAGTAGGATGACAATGGCTCTATGGGGACACATCCTGGACCAACAACACACTGGGTTGAGGCAGGTTGAAGTAGGTTGACAATGGCTCTCTATGGGGACACTCACTGGACCAACATCACATTGCATTGAGGCAAGTTGAAGTAGGTTGACAATAGCTCTGTATGGACAGGAGGGTAATAAGGCCTTAGGGCTTGCTCAGTGTCCTCCTGCTGCTCGTACGTGACCCTAGAGTACTTGTAGGTGAGTTTTGAACTACTCAAAGACCACATCTAGATGTATGACCTTTTAAAATGTGGTAGTCAGGAGGTTTCTAAGTCCAATTTTGTTCAGGAACCTTACCGTGGGTTAAGCACTGATAATGACTGTGTCTCCTTCTGCTGTAAGGGCAATGTTTCTATGAGGAATTTATTATGTCTGCAAGGCACTGCTCGTTAAGCAGCTGCCGGTGTTGGTGCCAATTTTCTGGCAGTCTGGTACTTATAAACACCTACTTAACAATGGCATTTATGGAAATCTTTTGTTTGCTTTTGTGAAATAATATCCTCTGCAGACAGTAATAACTAAAGACAGAGGCAGTCCATAAATTAAGCAGTCCATTGAGTATTTGAGTATTTGGCTCTATGTGTTTTACATGATTAATACTTGCATCATGCCGCATTGTTTTGTTGTTGTTGTTGTTTTGGTAAATTGTTCTTAGTGAACATTACACACCTCAAAGATGCAAAGTGGATGCCAGACCACCCCGTCCTGGGCCCACCACTCAGACTCTCTCTGACATTGACTCCTGGCCCTAGAGCTGGGGCCCACCACTCAGATTCTCTCTGACATTGACTCCTGGCCCTAGAGCTGGGACCCACCACTCAGACATGCCACCATCACCACACGTGGCATGTTCTGACATTAATGACTCCTGGCCCTAGAGCTGGGGCCCGCCACTCAGACATGCCCACCATCACCACACGTGGCATGTTCTGACATTAATGACTCCTGGCCCTAGAGCTGGGCCCACCACTCAGACATGCCACCATCACCACACGTGGCATGCTCTGACATTAATGACTCCTGGCCCTAGAGCTGGGGCCCACCACTCAGACATGCCACCATCACCATGTTCTGACATTAATGACTCCTGGCCCTAGAGCTGGGGCCCACCACTCAGACTCTCTACGTGCCACCATCACCACACATGGCATGCTCTGACATTAATGACTTGTGGCCCTAGAGCTGGGCCCCACCACTCAGACTCTCTACATGCCACCATCACCACACATGGCATGCTCTGACATTAATGGCCCTAGAGCTGGGGTGCACCACTCAGACTCTCTACGTGCCACCATCACCACACGTGGCATGCTCTGACATTAATGACTTGTGGCCCTAGAGCTGGGCCCCACCACTCAGACTCTCTACGTGCCACCATCACCACATGTGACATGCTCTGACATGAATGGCTCATGGCCCTAGAGTTCGTGTTATCCAGGGGTGTCTGACATCCCCTTCGCTGTAGTGGTCTTGACTCCGCCCATCTTAGCAGTGCCAAGTTTTGTCTGTCAAATTGCCTGAGGCGCTATCTGTTCGCATGTCGTCAGGAGTGTCTGCCTGGCATCTCCCTCCCACTGCCAGGGTCTTGGCCAAGCCATGCCCCAGTTCAGCAGTGGCCTATGACCAGGATGCACGCTACATGCATCTGGCACTGCGAGTTGGCCTACAGAGGGTGGGCCCTGCACTGGGGATAAGTGGGGGAGTCTAACAAATAGTGAGGTGTTGAGCGTATTCACTGGGGATAAGTGGGGGAGTCTAACAAATAGTGAGGTGTTGAGCGTATTAGGGGCGAACTCGCCACTGGGCCAAAATCCGTTTTCTACGGTGAAAAATTCTCCAATCCAACACTCTTTGTTGTGGTATGCACTGCTCAGTTACTCTCCGCCTCTAATATTCCATTAATTACAATGTATTTCACCACGTGCAAGGCCCGGGCGGGATTCGTGACTTTGCCTTACAGTAAGAGAGGCGAAGCAACCACCGAGGAGAGTGAGACTGTAGCCAATTGGAATGCTGTGGATTCCACTCATGCACGACCAATCAGCGGCCACGAATGCCTCTCGGCGTCCTCAGTCACTCAGCCAGCCCTTGCTTGTTGCGTCGCTGTTGTGTTGATCGCTAATATTTTGCAAATTTCTCCATGTTGCAGTGCTTTTGACAAACCCAAAATGAGTTCGTTGGACAGGGATAACCAGCCTGCTCCCTCTGGATTATCTCGGAAGCGATTGTGGCAGAAGACAGTGGAAAAGTGTGGTTGCAAAAAATAAACGCAATCTTGGTGAGGCCTATGTCAGCTGCATCTCGAAGAAGGAAGTTCCTTCTCGTAAGAGTGGCGAAAAGTGCTAGTGTTTGTGCTTGGATAAGATTGGAATGGGCTAGCACAAGTTGTGTTTGATGAATTATGGAAGGTAGTTGACTTTAATGGACAAACGAGTTCTTGAGCAAACTTGTAACTTCACAGGAGGTGAAACGTTCACGAGTGAAAGACAGGCCTTCTAGAACCTTGCGTCGTCTTACTTACAGAATACACTACGAACAACAGGTGTTTGAAGTGTGCCGAAAAGCATTTTATGGAATACATGGTATTTCTGAGAAGCGAGTGTGTACTGTGTTATCTAAAATAAGTATTACAGGTGCTGTGGAAGAGGACGAGAGAGGGAAAGGACCCACAGCTTTCAAGATAAGTGATGAAAGGAAGAAGCTTGTCAAGGAACACATTAATAGCTTTGGCGACAGTCTCCAGTCATTACAGCCGAGTCATTACAGCCGAGAAAACCCTCATAGGAAATACTTACCCACTGCCATGAACATTAGGATTCTCTATGAGGAATATTGCAGGAAAATCACAGGGATGCCGTGGTTGTTTCCAGCAGTTTCTATGGCCGAGTGTTCACTCAGGGGGTTAACATTCAAGCCTCCGACAAGTGACTCTCGCAATCTTTGTGATAGAATCAGTGTTGGGGAAGAAGCTGCAGTGGCTGCTGGAGAGGGTCAAGACCGTGAAGCTCTTGCTAAGCTTAAGCAGGAGAAGGAGATACACCTGAGGCATGCAAAAACTGCACAAGACCTTCTCAAATCGTACAAGGAGAATGAAGACGAGGCAGTTATAGCAATTTGCATGGACCTGAGCTCTTCCTACCCCCAAGTTAACTAGTGGTATCCAGTTCTACAAGCGCAAGTTGTGGATCTATAACATTGAATACATAACATCAAAACTGGTAAAGCTTCCTTGTACTATGGCACGAAACACAAGCGAAAAGGGGTTCCAATGAAATAGCTAGTTGCCTGTACCATTGTATTGATAATTTTTGCAGCGCTAGTTCAACCAAAATAGTTATTTTCAGTGATAACCGATGGACAAAACAAAAGTATCTTCTGTGCTTGCATGCCAGAAGAAAATACATGAAAACAGATCTAAAGACATTGAACGTGTGCTCGGCATTCATGTTGGTGTTCATGGTGCCTGGACATTCATGTTGGTGTTCATGGTGCCTGGGCATTCATGTTGGTGCTCATGGTGCCTGGGCATTCATGTTGGTGTTCATGGTGCCTGATGTTGGTGTTCATGGTGCCTGGGCATTCATGTTGGTGTTCATGGTGCATGGGCATTCATGTTGGTGTTCATGGTGCCTGGGCATTCATGTTGGTGTTCATGGTGCATGGGCATTCATGTTGGTGTTCATGGTGCCTGGGCATTCATGTTGGTGTTCATGGTGCCTGGGCATTCATGTTGGTGTTCATGGTGCCTGGGCATTCATGTTGGTGTTCATGGTGCGTGGGCATTCATGTTGGTGCTCATGGTGCATGGGCATTCATGTTGGTGTTCATGGTGCATGGGCATTCATGTTGGTGTTCATGGTGCCCGGGCATTCATGTTGGTGCTCATGGTGCCTGGGCATTCATGTTGGTGTTCATGGTGCCTGGGCATTCATGTTGGTGTTCATGGTGCATGGGCATTCATGTTGGTGCTCATGGTGCCTGGGCATTCATGTTGGTGCTCATGGTGCATGGGCATTCATGTTGGTGCTCATGGTGCCTGGGCATTCATGTTGGTGCTCATGGTGCATGGGCATTCATGTTGGTGCTCATGGTGCCTGGGCATTCATGTTGGTGTTCATGGTGCCTGGGCATTCATGTTGGTGTTCATGGTGCATGGGCATTCATGTTGGTGTTCATGGTGCCTGGGCATTCATGTTGGTGCTCATGGTGCATGGGCATTCATGTTGGTGCTCATGGTGCCTGGGCATTCATGTTGGTGCTCATGGTGCATGGGCATTCATGTTGGTGCTCATGGTGCCTGGGCATTCATGTTGGTGTTCATGGTGCCTGGGCATTCATGTTGGTGTTCATGGTGCATGGGCATTCATGTTGGTGTTCATGGTGCATGGGCATTCATGTTGGTGCTCATGGTGCCTGGGCATTCATGTTGGTGTTCATGGTGCCTGGGCATTCATGTTGGTGTTCATGGTGCCTGGGCATTCATGTTGGTGTTCATGGTGCCTGGGCATTCATGTTGGTGTTCATGGTGCATGGGCATTCATGTTGGTACTCATGGTGCCTGGGCATTCATGTTGGTGCTCATGGTGCATGGGCATTCATGTTGGTGTTCATGGTGCATGGGCATTCATGTTGGTGTTCATGGTGCCCGGGCATTCATGTTGGTGCTCATGGTGCCTGGGCATTCATGTTGGTGTTCATGGTGCCTGGGCATTCATGTTGGTGTTCATGGTGCATGGGCATTCATGTTGGTGCTCATGGTGCCTGGGCATTCATGTTGGTGCTCATGGTGCATGGGCATTCATGTTGGTGCTCATGGTGCCTGGGCATTCATGTTGGTGCTCATGGTGCATGGGCATTCATGTTGGTGCTCATGGTGCCTGGGCATTCATGTTGGTGTTCATGGTGCCTGGGCATTCATGTTGGTGTTCATGGTGCATGGGCATTCATGTTGGTGTTCATGGTGCATGGGCATTCATGTTGGTGCTCATGGTGCCTGGGCATTCATGTTGGTGTTCATGGTGCCTGGGCATTCATGTTGGTGTTCATGGTGCATGGGCATTCATGTTGGTGTTCATGGTGCCTGGGCATTCATGTTGGTGTTCATGGTGCATGGGCATTCATGTTGGTGTTCATGGTGCCCGGGCATTCATTTTTGCCGTTTGGCAAGAGACTTTGGCAACATTGAACAGAAAATCAGTTCGTCCGATGTGTACACTTTGCACCACTATGAGCACTTTATCCAAGAAGCTAGAAAAACCAAGCCATTTATTGTGATAAGGATGCAATGTAAACATCTCAGTCCACTTCAGAAACTCATTGTGAACATGCACGTATGTGGCACTAGATTCAAACATGTTGTTGGACAGTGATGGGTACAAGGAAGGCTATGCAAGCCAGAGTAGCTCCATGGTTACTCTGTCGCAGTAAGGGTCCAGAAAGGCAGGTCTAGAATATACAATCCTGATGCTTTTGACTTGGGTAAGGAAGTACTCCAGCCTTTGTGTATGTAAACCCTGTAACATAAAGGCTGACAAACTGCCTGACCTTAAGGCCTATGCTCCCGTGCCTCACAAGGCATATTTCGAAGAAACCTTCAGGCAACAGGAAGAGGAGAACACAACACCACCAGGGGTCGAGGGGGATGAAAATCCCGACGACGAACTTCTGGAGTACTAATTTTCAGCCCCCTCCCTCCCCCCCCCCCCCCCCCCCCCCCAACCACGCACAACAAGTACCACATCAAGTAATTTTAATGTATTTTACTTTTAGTTTTCCACTCGTATTTTTATTGATATTTACACATTTTAGGAATGTAGGTGTGGTTGCTAATTACGATTTAGGTTACATTCGGTAATATAATGAAAAAATATAATCTACACATTCTACCATATATGGTATCACGCAAATTTTCATGAAAAATGTGGCCGTGTGCATGTTTTAATGTTGCAAAAATTTGGAGCTCATTTTCTCAAAACCTGTTTTGGTTAGTTTGCCCGTAATACTGTAAACGCCTCTTACGACATCCTCTGTCGCACAGAGGTGATAGGCCGACTTGATATACTCAGTGGGGGACTTCCAACCACTTAGGACACTTCAGGTTTCAATGTTAAATCCTGGTTAGTATCCTGGTTGGTATCCTGGTTGGTATCCTGGTTGGTATCCTGGTTGGTATCCTGGTTGGTATCCTGGTTGGTATCCTGGTTGGTATCCTGGTTGGTATCCTGGTTGGTATCCTGGTTGGTATCCTGGTTGGTATCCTGGTTGGTATCCTGGTTGGTATCCTGGTTGGTATCCTGGTTGGTATCCTGGTTGGTATCCTGGTTGGTATCCTGGTTGGTATCCTGGTTGGTATCCTGGTTGGTATCCTGGTTGGTATCCTGGTTGGTATCCTGGTTGGTATCCTGGTTGGTATCCTGGTTGGTATCCTGGTTGGTATCCTGGTTGGTATCCTGGTTGGTATCCTGGTTGGTATCCTGGTTGGTATCCTGGTTGGTATCCTGGTTGGTATCCTGGTTGGTATCCTGGTTGGTATCCTGGTTGGTATCCTGGTTGGTATCCTGGTTGGTATCCTGGTTGGTATCCTGGTTGGTATCCTGGTTGGTATCCTGGTTGGTATCCTGGTTGGTATCCTGGTTGGTATCCTGGTTGGTATCCTGGTTGGTATCCTGGTTGGTATCCTGGTTGGTATCCTGGTTGGTATCCTGGTTGGTATCCTGGTTGGTATCCTGGTTGGTATCCTGGTTGGTATCCTGGTTGGTATCCTGGTTGGTATCCTGGTTGGTATCCTGGTTGGTATCCTGGTTGGTATCCTGGTTGGTATCCTGGTTGGTATCCTGGTTGGTATCCTGGTTGGTATCCTGGTTGGTATCCTGGTTGGTATCCTGGTTGGTATCCTGGTTGGTATCCTGGTTGGTATCCTGGTTGGTATCCTGGTTGGTATCCTGGTTGGTATCCTGGTTGGTATCCTGGTTGGTATCCTGGTTGGTATCCTGGTTGGTATCCTGGTTGGTATCCTGGTTGGTATCCTGGTTGGTATCCTGGTTGGTATCCTGGTTGGTATCCTGGTTGGTATCCTGGTTGGTATCCTGGTTGGTATCCTGGTTGGTATCCTGGTTGGTATCCTGGTTGGTATCCTGGTTGGTATCCTGGTTGGTATCCTGGTTGGTATCCTGGTTGGTATCCTGGTTGGTATCCTGGTTGTGTATCCTGGTTGGTATCCTGGTTGGTATCCTGGTTGGTATCCTGATTAGTATCCTGGTTAGTATGCTGAGGTGTTGGCTGTTAGTAGTTATAGTGTCCCCAACAACCACTCTTTCAAATAGGGGGGGGGAAGAAGGGGGCTCGACTGTACCCTTGTAATTTCACACCCATCCCTTCAGTGAGGAAGATGGGGTGGAGAGTAATGAAGGTTTGAACAGCTATTATGAATATATACTTATTAATTTTGAACAGAGCTATGGTGATGTGTGGTGGGTGTGAAAGTGTGAATGCTCGCTTGCACTTGACACACACAGGTAGTTCTAAAGCTAGTACTGGTTGTCAAGGTTCTACCTGTACAGTTCTGCTCTGGACCTGACTGAGAATCCACGTGGTCTGACTCGCAATGCCAGCTGTGTGGGCCCCCACTCAGGAGGAGGAGGCCCTTCTAATGTTAACCTAATCTAAACGCTGGTTTAAATAGCATTCATAAAGCAGTCTTGCATCCACTAGATAGCAACCATTATTTGGAATAACAATTGTGGGGGGGGGGCAGGGGTTGAATTAGGATCCCCCCTTCTCAATAATGAAGCTTTCTGACTTACACACACTAATAAGACTGCTATGCGTACTTCTAAAAATAGAACTATATTTTTATTGATGCTGATGGGACTGCTATGGTCACATCTAAAAATAACTACTTGCCTGTGCTAATAACACTGCAGTGAGCCCACCCACGAATAGACCTCTATAGTTCAGCCGCACCAACTTAATTAAAATTAAGATGTTTGGGTTGTCAATATACTAGGATGAACAGGAATGTGTGTGTGTGTGTGCGTCCATGTTTGCATTGCAAGTCTTCTAATAAGGTTTCAATATTGGCTGGTTGCGTAGGTGGAGACTGCTGCAGACGCTATAATAATAACTAACAGTGGGGTGTGGGGTGGGAGGGGCAGCTGTCAGACACTATATATATATATTAAAGAGGGGAGAGCCAGGTTGGTTTTGTCTGGAGGTAATGGACGTTGCTTGCCGTGCAGGAGGACATCAACGTGACCAGCGAGGTGGGGAGGCAGCACATCCTGGGCCAGAGTCTGCGCGATCGCAGGGAACTCATCCGAGCGTGGATACGCAGAGATCACAGACCAACAGGGGTGAGTGGGCCAATTAATGTCCCTGTGCTTTGATGTTAATATTGTGTCAGAGTTTGGTCCATGCTGTGATGGTTTGATGTTAATATTGTGTCAGGATGGGTAGTGATTTTTTAATGTTAATATTGTGTCAGGAGAGATGTAGTGATGGTTTGATGTTAATATTGTGTCAGGAGAGATGTAGTGATGGTTTGATGTTAATATTGTGTCAGGATTGGGTGTAGTGATGGTTTGATGTTAATATTGTGTCAGGAGGGATGTAGTGATGGTTTGATGTTAATATTGTGTCAGGATGGGGTGTAGTGATGATGGTTTGATGTTAATATTGTGTCAGGAGAGATGTAGTGATGGTTTGATGTTAATATTGTGTCAGGATTGGGTGTAGTGATGGTTTGATGTTAATATTGTGTCAGGAGAGATGTAGTGATGGTTTGATGTTAATATTGTGTCAGGATAGGTTTGGTCCATGCTGTGATGGTTTGATGTTAATATTGTTTCAGGATGGGTGTAGTGATGGTTTGATGTTAATATTGTGTCAGGATGGGTTTGGTCCATGCTGTGATGGTTTGATGTTAATATTGTGTCAGGAGAGATGTAGTGATGGTTTGATGTTAATATTGTGTCAGGATGGGTTTGGTCCATGCTGTGATGGTTTGATGTTAATATTGTGTCAGGAGGGATGTAGTGATGGTTTGATGTTAATATTGTGTCAGGATGGGTTTGGTCCATGCTGTGATGGTTTGATGTTAATATTGTGTCAGGAGGGATGTAGTGATGGTTTGATGTTAATATTGTGTCAGGATGGGTTTGGTCCATGCTGTGATAGTTTGATGTTAATATTGTGTCAGGAGGGATGTAGTGATGGTTTGATGTTAATATTGTGTCAGGAGAGATGTAGTGATGGTTTGATGTTAATATTGTGTCAGGAGAGATGTAGTGATGGTTTGATGTTAATATTGCAGGATGGGGTGTAGTGATGGTTTGATGTTAATATTGTGTCAGGATGGGTTTGGTCCATGCTGTGATGGTTTGATGTTAATATTGTGTCAGGAGAGATGTAGTGATGGTTTGATGTTAATATTGTGTCAGGATGGGTTTGGTCCATGCTGTGATGGTTTGATGTTAATATTGTGTCAGGAGGGATGTAGTGATGGTTTGATGTTAATATTGTGTCAGGATGGGTTTGGTCCATGCTGTGATAGTTTGATGTTAATATTGTGTCAGGAGGGATGTAGTGATGGTTTGATGTTAATATTGTGTCAGGAGGGATGTAGTGATGGTTTGATGTTAATATTGTGTCAGGAGAGATGTAGTGATGGTTTGATGTTAATATTGTGTCAGGATGGGTTTGGTCCATGCTGTGATGGTTTGATGTTAATATTGTGTCAGGAGGGATGTAGTGATGGTTTGATGTTAATATTGTGTCGGGATGGGTTTGGTCCATGTTGTGAAATATTGAAATGGCCACCAATAACTCAGACACATCGCTGCTGTAACCTCATGGAAGCATTCGTGGTGTTCACTTCCCTTACAACACCTGCATGGTCATGTAGCCTCTTCAGGCCATATATGTAGCGCTAATTTGTTCTAATTGTGGGCAATTATGGCTGCACGTTATATATACTTGTATATTCTTCATCTGTAATGAGCATGTGCAGATAAAACAGCTGCAGTCAGTGTTCGGTCAAGACAAGCTCAGCAGCATAGGCTCTGTGTGTTCTATGAGCACGGCAGCATAGGCTCTGTGTGTTCTATGAGCACGGCAGCATAGGCTCTGTGTGTTCTATGAGCACGGCAGCATAGGCTCTGTGTGTTCTATGAGCACGGCAGCATAGGCTCTGTGTGTTCTATGAGCACGGCAGCATAGGCTCTGTGTGTTCTATGAGCACGGCAGCATAGGCTCTGTGTGTGCTATGAGCACGGCAGCATAGGCTCTGTGTGTTCTATGAGCACGGCAGCATAGGCTCTGTGTGTTCTATGAGCACGGCAGCATAGGCTCTGTGTGTTCTATGAGCACTGCAACATAGGCTCTGTGTGTTCTATGAGCACGGCAGCATAGGCTCTGTGTGTTCTATGAGCACTGCAGCATAGACTCTGTGTGTTCTATGAGCACGGCAGCATAGGCTCTGTGTGTTCTATGAGCACGGCAGCATAGGCTCTGTGTGTTCTATGAGCACGGCAGCATAGGCTCTGTGTGTTCTATGAGCAAGGCAGCATAGGCTCTGTGTGTTCTATGAGCACGGCAGCATAGGCTCTGTGTGTTCTATGAGCACGGCAGCATAGGCTCTGTGTGTTCTATGAGCACGGCAGCATAGGCTCTGTGTGTTCTATGAGCAAGGCAGCATAGGCTCTTAGTGTTCGATGGGCAAGGCAGCATAGGCTCTGTGTGTTCTATGAGCACGGCAGCATAGGCTCTGTGTGTTCTATGAGCACGGCAGCATAGGCTCTGTGTGTTCTATGAGCACGGCAGCATAGGCTCTGTGTGTTCTATGAGCACGGCAGCATAGGCTCTGTGTGTTCTATGAGCACGGCAGCATAGGCTCTGTGTGTTCTATGAGCACGGCAGCATAGGCTCTGTGTGTTCTATGAGCACGGCAGCATAGGCTCTGTGTGTGCTATGAGCACGGCAGCATAGGCTCTGTGTGTTCTATGAGCACGGCAGCATAGGCTCTGTGTGTTCCATGAGCACGGCAGCATAGGCTCTGTGTGTTCTATGAGCACGGCAGCATAGGCTCTGTGTGTTCTATGAGCACGGCAGCATAGGCTCTTAGTGTTCTATGAGCACGGCAGCATAGGCTCTGTGTGTTCTATGAGCACGGCAGCATAGGCTCTGTGTGTTCTATGAGCACGGCAGCATAGGCTCTGTGTGTTCTATGAGCACGGCAGCATAGGCTCTGTGTGTTCTATGAGCACGGCAGCATAGGCTCTGTGTGTTCTATGAGCACGGCAGCATAGGCTCTGTGTGTGCTATGAGCACGGCAGCATAGGCTCTGTGTGTTCTATGAGCACGGCAGCATAGGCTCTGTGTGTTCCATGAGCACGGCAGCATAGGCTCTGTGTGTTCTATGAGCACGGCAGCATAGGCTCTGTGTGTTCTATGAGCACGGCAGCGTAGGCTCTGTGTGTTCTATGAGCAAGGCAGCATAGGCTCTGTGTGTTCTATGAGCACGGCAGCATAGGCTCTATGAGCACGGCAGCATAGGCTCTGTGTGTTCTACGAACAAGGCAGCATAGGCTCTGTGTGTTCTATGAGCACGGCAGCATAGGCTCTGTGTGTTCTATGAGCAAGGCAGCATAGGCTCTGTGTGTTCTATGAGCACGGCAGCATAGGCTCTGTGTGTTCTATGAGCACGGCAGCATAGGCTCTGTGTGTTCTATGAGCACTGCAGCATAGGCTCTGTGTGTTCTATGAGCACTGCAGCATAGGCTCTGTGTGTTCTATGAGCACGGCAGCATAGGCTCTGTGTGTTCTATGAGCACGGCAGCATAGGCTCTGTGTGTTCTATGAGCACGGCAGCATAGGCTCTGTGTGTTCTATGAGCAAGGCAGCATAGGCTCTGTGTGTTCTATGAGCACTGCAGCATAGGCTCTGTGTGTTCTATGAGCAAGGCAGCATAGGCTCTGTGTGTTCTATGAGCACGGCAGCATAGGCTCTGTGTGTTCTATGAACACGGCAGCATAGGCTCTTAGTGTTCTATGAACACGGCAGCATAGGCTCTTAGTGTTCTATGAACACGGCAGCATAGGCTCTGTGTGTTCTATGAGCACGGCAGCATAGGCTCTGTGTGTTCTATGAGCACGGCAGCATAGGCTCTGTGTGTTCTATGAGCACGGCAGCATAGGCTCTGTGTGTTCTATGAGCACGGCAGCATAGGCTCTGTGTGTTCTATGAGCACGGCAGCATAGGCTCTGTGTGTTCTATGAGCACGGCAGCATAGGCTCTGAGTGTTCTATGAGCACGGCAGCATAGGCTCTGTGTGTTCTATGAGCACTGCAACATAGGCTCTGTGTGTTCTATGAGCACGGCAGCGTAGGCTCTGTGTGTTCTATGAGCAAGGCAGCATAGGCTCTGTGTGTTCTATGAGCACGGCAGCATAGGCTCTGTGTGTTCTATGAGCACGGCAGCATAGGCTCTGTGTGTTCTATGAGCACGGCAGCATAGGCTCTGTGTGTTCTATGAGCACGGCAGCATAGGCTCTGTGTGTTCTATGAGCACGGCAGCATAGGCTCTGTGTGTGCTATGAGCACGGCAGCATAGGCTCTGTGTGTTCTATGAGCAAGGCAGCATAGGCTCTGTGTGTTCTATGAGCACGGCAGCATAGGCTCTGTGTGTTCTATGAGCACGGCAGCATAGGCTCTGTGTGTTCTATGAGCACAGCAGCATAGGCTCTGTGTGTTCTATGAGCACGGCAGCATAGGCTCTGTGTGTTCTATGAGCACGGCAGCATAGGCTCTTAGTGTTCTATGAGCAAGGCATCTGTGTGTTCTATGAGCAAGCAGTTTAGTGTTATATGAACAAGTGTTAGTTGTTCAATCTGTGTGCATAATGATCACTATGTTACCATAGCAACACTAGTTAAATAGCAGAAAGAGTGTTAGACAACTTTCAGATACATAACTGCTGTTGTCAGTTCTAGTGCCAGAGCAAGTGTTTCATCGTTCACTGCCTACTTGTCCAGAGTGCGTCAATGAATTGTTGAAGTGACTGAAGGTGATTGGTTGGGAATGTTATGTTTATAAAGATTACATCATTGGTATTGTATGTATTGTTTGTAGGCCAGCCTGGATGGTCCAAGTTCTCCCGAAGAGTATGTGCAGGAACTCATGAAGTTTGACATTACGAACGAATCCGTGTCAGAGCAACATCATGGGACTGTCGACAAACTTCGAGTGTCTCTCTCCACCAATGGGCTGAGGTGCATATGTCAACTTGTTCTAACTGTGTGGGTGAAGGTTAGGTGTGTTGAGGTAGTAATGTGTGGGTGCTGTGTGGGTGAAGGTTAGGTGTGTTGAGGTAGTAATGTGTGTGTGCTGTGTGGGTGAAGGTTAGGTGTGTTGAGGTAGTAATGTGTGGGGCTGTGTGGGTGAAGGTTAGGTGTGTTGAGGTAGTAATGTGTGGTGGCTGTGTGGGTGAAGGTTAGGTGTGTTGAGGTAGTAATGTGTGGGTGCTGTGTGGGTGAAGGTTAGGTGTGTTGAGGTAGTAATGTGTGGTGGCTGTGTGGGTGAAGGTTAGGTGTGTTGAGGTAGTAATGTGTGTGTGCTGTGTGAGTGAAGTTAGGTGTGTTGAGGTAGTAATGTGTGGGTGCTGTGTGGGTGAAGGTTAGGTGTGTTGAGGTAGTTATGTGTGTGGCTGTGTGGGTGAAGGTTAGGTGTGTTGAGGTAGTAATGTGTGGGTGCTGTGTGGGTGAAGGTTAGGTGTGTTGAGGTAGTAATGTGTGTGTGCTGTGTGGGTGAAGGTTAGGTGTGTTGAGGTAGTAATGTGTGTGTGCTGTGTGGGTGAAGGTTAGGTGTGTTGAGGTAGTAATGTGTGTGTGCTGTGTGGGTGAAGGTTAGGTGTGTTGAGGTAGTAATGTGTGGGTGCTGTGTGGGTGAAGGTTAGGTGTGTTGAGGTAGTAATGTGTGGGTGCTGTGTGGGTGAAGGTTAGGTGTGTTGAGGTAGTAATGTGTGGGTGTGGGTGAAGGTTAGGTGTGTTGAGGTAGTAATGTGTGGGTGCTGTGTGGGTGAAGGTTAGGTGTGTTGAGGTAGTAATGTGTGTGTGCTGTGTGGGTGAAGGTTAGGTGTGTTGAGGTAGTAATGTGTGTGTGCTGTGTGGGTGAAGGTTAGGTGTGTTGAGGTAGTAATGTGTGGTGGCTGTGTGGGTGAAGGTTAGGTGTGTTGAGGTAGTAATGTGTGGTGGCTGTGTGGGTGAAGGTTAGGTGTGTTGAGGTAGTAATGTGTGGGTGCTGTGTGGGTGAAGGTTAGGTGTGTTGAGGTAGTAATGTGTGTGTGCTGTGTGGGTGAAGGTTAGGTGTGTTGAGGTAGTAATGTGTGTGTGCTGTGTGGGTGAAGGTTAGGTGTGTTGAGGTAGTAATGTGTGGGTGCTGTGTGGGTGAAGGTTAGGTGTGTTGAGGTAGTAATGTGTGGTGACTGTGTGGGTGAAGGTTAGGTGTGTTGAGGTAGTAATGTGTGTGTGCTGTGTGGGTGAAGGTTAGGTGTGTTGAGGTAGTAATGTGTGTGTGGACTGTGTGGGTGAAGGTTAGGTGTGTTGAGGTAGTAATGTGTGTGTGCTGTGTGGGTGAAGGTTAGGTGTGTTGAGGTAGTAATGTGTGTGTGCTGTGTGGGTGAAGGTTAGGTGTGTTGAGGTAGTAATGTGTGTGGACTGTGTGGGTGAAGGTTAGGTGTGTTGAGGTAGTAATGTGTGGGGGCTGTGTGGGTGAAGGTTAGGTGTGTTGAGGTAGTAATGTGTGTGTGCTGTGTGGGTGAAGGTTAGGTGTGTTGAGGTAGTAATGTGTGTGTGCTGTGTGGGTGAAGGTTAGGTGTGTTGAGGTAGTAATGTATGGGTGCTGTGTGGGTGAAGGTTAGGTGTGTTGAGGTAGTAATGTGTGTGTGCTGTGTGGGTGAAGGTTAGGTGTGTTGAGGTAGTAATGTATGGGTGCTGTGTGGGTGAAGGTTAGGTGTGTTGAGGTAGTAATGTGTGGGTGCTGTGTGGGTGAAGGTTAGGTGTGTTGAGGTAGTAATGTGTGGGTGCTGTGTGGGTGAAGGTTAGGTGTGTTGAGGTAGTAATGTGTGTGTGCTGTGTGGGTGAAGGTTAGGTGTGTTGAGGTAGTAATGTGTGTGTGCTGTGTGGGTGAAGGTTAGGTGTGTTGAGGTAGTAATGTGTGTGTGCTGTGTGGGTGAAGGTTAGGTGTGTTGAGGTAGTAATGTGTGGAGGCTGTGTAGGTGAAGGTTAGGTGTGTTGAGGTAGTAATGTGTGTGTGCTGTGTGGGTGAAGGTTAGGTGTGTTGAGGTAGTAATGTGTGTGTGCTGTGTGGGTGAAGGTTAGGTGTGTTGAGGTAGTAATGTGTGTGTGCTGTGTGGGTGAAGGTTAGGTGTGTTGAGGTAGTAATGTGTGTGTGCTGTGTGGGTGAAGGTTAGGTGTGTTGAGGTAGTAATGTGTGTGTGCTGTGTGAGTGAAGGTTAGGTGTGTTGAGGTAGTAATGTGTGGGGGCTGTGTGGGTGAAGGTTAGGTGTGTTGAGGTAGTAATGTGTGGTGGCTGTGTGGGTGAAGGTTAGGTGTGTTGAGGTAGTAATGTGTGTGTGCTGTGTGGGTGAAGGTTAGGTGTGTTGAGGTAGTAATGTGTGTGTGCTGTGTGGGTGAAGGTTAGGTGTGTTGAGGTAGTAATGTGTGTGTGCTGTGTGGGTGAAGGTTAGGTGTGTTGAGGTAGTAATGTGTTGGTGCTGTGTGGGTGAAGGTTAGGTGTGTTGAGGTAGTAATGTGTGGGTGCTGTGTGGGTGAAGGTTAGGTGTGTTGAGGTAGTAATGTGTGTGTGCTGTGTGGGTGAAGGTTAGGTGTGTTGAGGTAGTAATGTGTGGGTGCTGTGTGGGTGAAGGTTAGGTGTGTTGAGGTAGTAATGTGTGTGTGCTGTGTGGGTGAAGGTTAGGTGTGTTAAGGTAGTAATGTGTGGAGACTGTGTGGGTGAAGGTTAGGTGTGTTGAGGTAGTAATGTGTGGGGGCTGTGTGTGTGAAGGTTAGGTGTGTTGAGGTAGTAATGTGTGTGTGCTGTGTGGGTGAAGGTTAGGTGTGTTGAGGTAGTAATGTGTGGGTGCTGTGTGGGTGAAGGTTAGTGTGTTGAGGTAGTAATGTGTGGGTACTGTGTGGGTGAAGGTTAGGTGTGTTGAGTAATAATGTGTGGGTGCTGTGTGGGTGAAGGTTAGGTGTGTTGAGGTAGTAATGTGTGGGTGCTGTGTGGGTGAAGGTTAGGTGTGTTGAGGTAGTAATGTGTGGGTGCTGTGTGGGTGAAGGTTAGGTGTGTTGAGGTAGTAATGTGTGTGTGCTGTGTGGGTGAAGGTTAGGTGTGTTGAGGTAGTAATGTGTGGGTGCTGTGTGGGTGAAGGTTAGGTGTGTTGAGGTAGTAATATGTGTGTGCTGTGTGGGTGAAGGTTAGGTGTGTTGAGGTAGTAATGTGTGTGTGCTGTGTGGGTGAAGGTTAGGTGTGTTGAGGTAGTAATGTGTGTGTGCTGTGTGTGTGAAGGTTAGGTGTGTTGAGGTAGTAATGTGTGTGTGCTGTGTGGGTGAAGGTTAGGTGTGTTGAGGTAGTAATGTGTGGGTGCTGTGTGGGTGAAGGTTAGGTGTGTTGAGGTAGTAATATGTGTGTGCTGTGTGGGTGAAGGTTAGGTGTGTTGAGGTAGTAATGTGTGTGTGCTGTGTGGGTGAAGGTTAGGTGTGTTGAGGTAGTAATGTGTGTGTGCTGTGTGTGTGAAGGTTAGGTGTGTTGAGGTAGTAATGTGTGTGTGCTGTGTGGGTGAAGGTTAGGTGTGTTGAGGTAGTAATGTGTGGGTGCTGTGTGGGTGAAGGTTAGGTGTGGGTGAATGAGAGAGAGTGGTGTGTGTGTGTGTTTGTGTATGGATAGTGGGTGAGTAAGAGTGTGTGATGATGTGTGAGTGGGTGGGTGAGAGAGTGTGAGTGGGTGGTGAGAGAGAGTGAGTGGGTGGTGAGAGAGTGAGTGAGAGAGTGTGAGTGGATAGGTGAGAATGGGTGGGAGTGTGTGAGTGAGTAGTGGGGAGAGTGGGTACATTAGTAGATGTGTGAGAGAATGCGAGTGATATGGAGTGGGTGGGGGTGAGTATGGATGGATGTGAGTGTGGAGTTAGTATGTGATAGGGTGTGTGTTGTGTGGAGGTTGAGGAGTGTGTGTGTGGGGGGGGGGGGGGGGTTGGAGGTGGTGTACGGGGAGAGTGTGTGGGGGGAAGGGGGGGAATGAAAAGGTAGGGCTTGTGATGCCTAGTTTGCTTGCCATTGTAATACTATAGCACATCCCAAACATAACCTAATGAATATTCATGTATTGAATGGGACCCTCAGTGGAGTTTTAAATATATTTATAGCTTTTTTTCCCTTTAAACTGTTCATATCATTACAGTTTGGTTTAAGAATTGCTTCCCCTGAGCAGTCTATACTCAAGGTCTACAACATAACCTATAGAAACGTAACCTATAGAAAAGAAATTAACCCAGCCAGGAGCACCTCCTTTCTTAAGAGTGAGAGACTCAGAAATTTTCCTGGTAAGCATAAGTGCCTCAGATTTCCTCAACCGAAGAGCTTGCAGAAACAGCAGGAAGGCCCGACCCATAACAACAGTTGTGATAGTCGGCCTTGATTGTAGGGAGCAAAAATGAGTAGAGGTCAAAGGATGTTCCTTTCTTCTCGTGTACCCTTCTAATAGCTTGTGTGTGCATGTGCAGGCATGCATGCTTGGAATGTTGGGTGTACCCAAGCAAGCCTCTGGGATGTGTGTTTGGATTTGAAATTCTAGCTTTTTTTGTTCGTTTGTTTGCTCATTCTCGTGATGCAGCTGGGTGAAGAAGTTTGGCGAGTACAATGGCTTGGACACTCTCCTCAACATCCTCAAGGCTTGTTGTGCGGGCACATTCCAAGGCAAAGACGCAACCTTGAGACGGATCCAGCACCAATGTGTGCGCAGTCTCAAGGCCTTCATGAACAACACAGTGAGTCATTATAAGTCAGCCGGTCAATCCCACACTTGCAGTGTGTGCTGCATGCAAGTCCAGCACTTGCCACAACCTTTCCTAGTGCAGTGTGTGCTGCATGCAAGTCCAGCACTTGCCACAACCTTTCCTAGTGCAGTGTGTGCTGCATGCAAGTCCAGCACTTGCCACAACCTTTCCTAGTGCAGTGTGTGCTGCATGCAAGTCCAGCACTTGCCACAACCTTTCCTAGTGCAGTGTGTGCTGCATGCAAGTCCAGCACTTGCCACAACCTTTCCTAGTGCAGTGTGTGCTGCATGCAAGTCCAGCACTTGTCACAACCTTTCCTAGTGCAGTGTGTGCTGCATGCAAGTCCAGCACTTGCCACAACCTTTCCTAGTGCAGTGTGTGCTGCATGCAAGTCCAGCACTTGCCACAACCTTTCCTAGTGCAGTGTGTGCTGCATGCAAGTCCAGCACTTGCCACAACCTTTCCTAGTGCAGTGTGTGCTGCATGCAAGTCCAGCACTTGCCACAACCTTTCCTAGTGCAGTGTGTGCTGCATGCAAGTCCAGCACTTGTCACAACCTTTCCTAGTGCTGCATGCAAGTCCAGCACTTCCTTCACTTCTCTAAGCAGAATAACAAAACAAACCAAGAAAATAAGTTTTCCGAAAAACCTCAATTTTGACAAACTTTTGGAATGCATGACCGCACCCGTAAAGATTTGACTTACGCAGAACAAGAGTATGTGGTAGCTTCCGACATGTTTTCTGTTGACTACATGTCTGACTGTTATTCCTGGAAGAGAATATACTACCACTTCCAGGAGGAAACGCACATTTCTTAGCTTGTGGTGATGTGAGGGTGTCTCTTGTGGCTATGCAAACTCTCGTCTGGGTGGGTGTGCTTCTGTAGTTGACACATGCACACATGCACACCACACACATAAGCATGCACACCACACACACACATGCACACCACATGCACACCACACGCATACACACACACATGCATGCACTACACATGCATGCACACACACACATGCATGCACACACACATGCACAACACACACATGCATGCACTACACATGCATGCACACACAAGCATGCACAGGCATGTACGCCAACACAGATTGTATTTAGTTTGTGATGTCCTTATTTCCTTGACAACGTTCCACGTAATGATTAACTCTTTGGACGTGGTGAGATACTCCTATTTTGCTCCAGGCATTCAGGAACATATAATAGCTTGCTCGAGTTCGAGGATGCTCTGTACAAAAACCTTGCTAATCAGTAAGATTTCATCTTGTTCTGTGGGTGTAAGGCTAGACCAGGAGCAGCTACTGCATAGGTAGGTATAGCACCCGTGAAAGGTTGCCATAGTGAAAGGTTACCATAGTGAAACTTAAATACCACAAGAAGGGAGGGTGTTGGTGCTTTGATTTTTTGGCACATCATGTAAATTTATCGTTGTCGTGGAAACCATTTATGCACTTTGACCTATCAATATTAATCAACCTTTGATCATGAATTTGCTCATGTTTGAGCTAGAGGTTTCAAATTTTATATGCCATATTTGCCAGAGTATAAGTTGCACCGGAATATAAGTCGCACCCCCCAAAGTTGGCCATCATTTTGAAAATCTATAATAGTTGGAGTATAGGTCGCATGCTAAATAAAGCGCAATGACAATAGGTAAAGTTTCGACTACACGAGACGAATGAGCATGGCTGGAGCAGGAGTTGAAGAGGAAGAAAGCTTCCAACTGGAAAGTTCAGTACGAGGACACCATGTCTATAAGAACACTTGGACACCTCATATAGGACAGTTCCTGCTGGTCCAATCTGAAGCGGAAAATACCCACAATTCCTACGCGGTTGCTACTACTCTTGGTACTATTGTCGTCGGACATTTGCCACGGGAATTCTCGAGAGTAGCCTTCTATTTTCTATGGCATGGAGGTCGTATTACCTGTGAAATTACAGGAAGAAGAAAGTTTTGCGATGTTCTCAACACAGGTGTAGTGGTTCCTTGCGTGTATACCTTCAGAGCAAAGCCAACCATGATGAAAAGGCTGGTGAAAGTGATGGCAAACAAGAATTACTACTCCTAGTTAGCTACATGTAGAAACTGTATCATGTAGAAATGGTGCATACAGTAGTGTGCATGTGTATCTTGTCAATTCTATGATTATGTGTCAATATCATTCTGAGCAATATCGTCACAGTCCTCTGAATCTTGATCGATATCAGCAAAAGGATTACCACTATCATCGCTGTCATCTTCATAAAGCACACTGTCTTCCGATCCATCCATAGCATTAGAGATGCTGCACTCCTTGAAGGCCTTGATGATGATAGCTGGATCAATTTCCTCCCACGCCTTCAGGACCCACTGGCACCACAATGTTATAGATGGTTTCCTTGGCCTGCCTCCTTTGGTAAGCGCATGATCAGTTGAACCAGCCATCCAATCAGACCACAGTGTTCTCACCTTCCCTTTGAAGAGTTTGTTGATGGAAACATCAAGTGGTTGCAACTGACCTGTTAATCCACCAGGAATGAAGGCAATATCTGTGTTTCCTTGCTGTAGCTTCTTCTTGATGGAATCCATAAGGTGCGTTTTGAACATATCAAGGACAAGACAGGGTTTCTCTTTGGAATAACCTCCTGGACGTCGATTCCACACTTTTTCAATCCACATCTTCATCCCATTTTCTTCCATCCAGCCTTTCTTTCTCCTGAACATGAACTAGCACACCAGTTGGGAAACGTCTTACATTTGAAGATAATCATGGGTTTTAGCTTAGTGCCATCAGCTAGACATGATAACGTCACTGTAAAGAGATTTTTTTCATTTCCTGTAGTTTTTATCAGATAGATTTCTCACCCACTGCATTAACTGTACGAGATAGTGGCATATCAAAGTTCAGGGGTGTTTCATCCATGTTCCCAATCTGCTGCATTTCATAACCGTTCTCCTTCCTCATTGTTATCATCATCCGTTGGAAGCTTATGATTTTGTCTTCAAATTCTTGAGGTAGACGCTATGCTATCTTTGTTCTCTGTCGAAGAACAAGTCCTTTTCTCTTCAAGAATCATGAATCTGTATAGCCAAGAGGTAGAGCCAGTAAAATATTCAACATCTTCTGGAGACATGTCTTTGGCCATCTACTTCGCCTTTAATCTAATCATGGTCCCAGAAATGCCTATTCCATTCAAGCGCTTGTCCAGCACCCACTCCTGCAGTTTACTTTCAAGTTCTGGCCAGTAAGCAGAGACTCCAACTCTAGCATATCTAGTGCATCTCGGCAGCGTTGTCAACACACTCTTCTTCTTTCTCCAGTCCCTGACCGATTTTTCACTAACTCTATACTCTCTTTCCGCTGCTCTGTTTCCGAACTTCTCAGCATACCCAACTACTTTGAGCTTAAAGCCAGCAGTGTAACTCATTCGCTTTCCAGACATTTTATCAACACACGTGCCACTAGAGACCCCGCCCAGTTGTTTAAGAAAAAGCGACATGTTTGGATTATAAGTCGCACCCCTCAATTGGAGAAGAAGATTTGGAGCTGCTACTGCGACTTATACTCCGGAAAATATGGTACAGTTAATAATGTTGCAGTTGCAGCTAAATATTAAACTGTTTGACAAATTTTTTGATTGCTATTATTATTTTAAAGTTTGAGCATGATTAATGCTTTCCGAGGGTCATCTCTGTAAGGTATTTTATTCAAGGAAGGAGGACACTGGACATGTGAGGTTTCAATTACATTGTACATACATATATATACTGTTGGGAAGAAAGATGTTAGAAATATTAATTTATGTTCGATAAAAGCTGATTTCAATCTCAGATTTTGGGATACGCTGATGGCTCTTGTACTTCTTTACTAAAGCAACTCACATTTCTTTTCCAACTGCCACCCCCTCTCTGTCTGTCCAGTGGTATTCATGAACCTTTGCACCCCCTCTCTGTCTGTCCAGTGGTATTCATGAACCTTTGCACCCTCTCTCTGTCTGTCCAGTGGTATTCATGAACCTTTGCACCCTCTCTCTGTCTGTCCAGTGGTATTCATGAACCTTTGCACCCACTCTCTGTCTGTCCAGTGTATTCATGAACCTTTGCACCCACTCTCTGTCTGTCCAGTGGTATTCATGAACCTTTGCACCCACTCTCTGTCTGTCCAGTGGTATTCATGAACCTTTGCACCCTCTCTCTGTCTGTCCAGTGGTATTCATGAACCTTTGCACCCTCTCTCTGTCTGTCCAGTGGTATTCATGAACCTTTGTACCCCCTCTCTGTCTGTCCAGTGGTATTCATGAACCTTTGCACCCTCTCTCTGTCTGTCCAGTGGTATTCATGAACCTTTGCACCCTCTCTCTGTCTGACCAGTGGTATTCATGAACCTTTGCACCCTCTCTCTGTCTGTCCAGTGGTATTCATGACCCTTTGCACCCTCTCTCTGTTTGTCCAGTGGTATTCATGAACCTTTGCACACCCTCTCTGTCTGTCCAGTGGTATTCATGAACCTTTGCACCCCCTCTCTGTCCAGTGGTATTCATGAACCTTTGCACCCTCTCTCTGTCTGTCCAGTGGTATTCACAAACCCTTTCTAAAGTATTTCTGGATGAGTTTCATAGTTCAGGATGAACAACTTTCTCGAGGCTACTAAAAGAGTAATCACACAGTAGCACGTGTGTAATCACACAGTAGCATGTGTGTAATCACACAGTAGCACGTGTGTAACCACACAGTAGCACGTGTGTAACATCCCACACACGCTCGGGGTTGAGCTCACAATGAAACTTCGGCAGGAACATGTTTCTGTACGTCTGTGGAGTGATAAATGGAGGGCATCCTTGGGTTATTTGGCAAGAGCTCTCGAGTTAACCCAAGCCTTCCTTTCAGAGCAACATTTTCACATAACCACATCATAGACTTCTTCTTTTCATTGTCCAAATATGGACAACCATTCCTTTTTCAGGGTCAGCCCTTGCATTGGTCTTCTCCACTGCCTGATAGTTTTCTCTCATGGAAACCTGCAACTACTCCAACCTCATCAGCAGCAGCAGCAGTAAGACCAAAGTGCCGCCTAAATGTGCCCATCATTAGTAATGGCAAACATTCTTAAGCTTTCCTTGGGCTGAATCTTCATCCATTCCTTGTACACCTCTTCAGCATCTTCATTGTAAAAAGATAATCATTGTCATCCTCCTCAGGTGATGGTGATACTCTGGGCAGAGCAATTGATGCATCTAGGTTAATGGAGGTACCTGGATGCATCCAAGTCACTGCAGGTAGTGGGCAGAGCTGATCATAATATTCTGAACTGCTTTACTCTCAATGCTGTCGCTGCTTTCTCAGCCAGGCACTTCTTGTCTGACCAGCAGACCTTCATTGATCTCTACTCACTCATGGTTGATGAAAATCACTCATTCAGCCATGAGGGTTACCGTGGAAACAGGCCATGCCTACTTATAAATGAGTACTAAAACTCCATAGAGATTAAAAATCCATCAAATGACAAAATTCATTAATGGAAATTTGTAGTTATGATTGTGGGTGGAATTTTTTAAAACAATATTAAGTTAAGGTCAAAAGTTCACACAGACTTTATGGTGTCCTACACTACATATATAACCTTCACAAGTGCTATGTTGAAAGATGTACGTAGCATGCTAACCCAAGCTCTGGTGAATGACAAGCCTTATTTGTTCTTGTATGGGCATCCGGCACAATAATTAGATATATCTAGTAGATATATCAAAGAGAACTCACAAGAGTAGTTTCTGGCTTTTGTTTCACTAAATAGTCCACTAGGTAACGACATGCCTAGATACCTTGTTCAATAAGGCTTTGGATACAGTAGTAAAGTTAGAAGCTTTGTATGCTAGCTGTGTTGGAAGTTGTAAAATGCTTTAGGAGAGTGGGCTACTTGTTGGGGGGGGGGGGGGGGATTTTACAAATTTTGATTAACTTGAAAACAGCTTGTGTGTGGGAAATTACCTATGGGAAATTACCTAGCTTATCCAAAGCGTTAATAGACTAAAAGTGCACCCTTGAAATTCCCCAATGGCTCTTATGGAGGTAGTTCTGCCAATTCTCTTTCAGTTTGTATTGATGAGTCATTGATTTTCCCATGCCAAGTGCTCCTAGCAATACTTCAGCCCATTTGTATTGATAGTTGTTCCTGTTGGTGTCCTGGAAGTGTGCAATAAGTGCATGTTATACGAAGCTTGTGGGAGAGCCGCGTGCTTTCATGCTATTATGTCCTGTTGGTAACCTTTTGGGGTTTTGGCAAGTTTTGGCTGGAGCCACAATGTGTATAATTATGACTATGCTAGAAATGTGTAGGTGTTGGTAGGGTTTGGATAGCCACTGGTAGGACAGCCACTGGTAGGACAGCCACTGGTAGGACAGCCACTGGTAGGACAGCCACTGGTAGGACAGCCACTGGTAGGACAGCCACTGGTAGGACAGCCACTGGTAGGACAGCCAGCACAGCCACTGGTAGGACAGCCACTGGTAGGACAGCCACTGGTAGGATAGCCACTGGTAGGACAGCCACTGGTAGGACAGCGACAGCTACTGGTAGGACAGCCAGGAGAGCCACTGGTAGGACAGCCACTGGTAGGACAGCCACTGGTAGGATAGCCACTGGTAGGACAGCCACTGGTAGGACAGCGACAGCTACTGGTAGGACAGCCATGAGAGCCACTGGTAGGATAGCCACTGGTAGGACAGCCACTGGTAGGACAGACAGCACAGCCACTGGTAGGATAGCCACTGGTAGGACAGCCACTGGTAGGACAGCCACTGGTAGGACAGCCACTGGTAGGATAGCCAGCACAGCCACTGGTAGGACAGCCACTGGTAGGACAGCCACTGGTAGGACAGCGACAGCTACTGGTAGGACAGCCAGGAGAGCCACTGGTAGGATAACCACTGGTAGGATGACCACTGGTAGGACAGCCACTGGTAGGACAGCCACTGGTAGGATAGCCACTGGTAGGACAGCCACTGGTAGGACAGCCACTGGTAGGACAGCCAGCACAGCCAGCACAGCCACTGGTAGGATGACCACTGGTAGGACAGCCACTGGTAGGACAGCCACTGGTAGGACAGCCACTGGTAGGACAGCCAGCACAGCCACTGGTAGGACAGCGACAGCTACTGGTAGGACAGTGACAGCTACTGGTAGGACAGCCAGGAGAGCCACTGTAGGATGACCACTGGTAGGACAGCCACTGGTAGGACAGCCACTGGTAGGACGGCCACTAGTAGGACGGCCACTAGTAGGACGGCCACTAGTAGGACGGCCACTAGTTGTTGTTGTTAATTTATTTGTTGCTGTTATAGCAACATTTCCATGGGTGTGTAATAGTGACATAAACCTAGCTCCTTGTTCTTTCGCATTATGAATTTAAAAAAATTAACTCCAATCTGAAATTCTGTACGTACAAAGAACAAAACAAAACAACAACAGCAGAGATAGCTTTGGTGACTTCATGGTAGCCCTGGGTTTCTGTGCAAGCACTGCTTATCTCCGTTGTCTTGGGCAGAGCAAAATAATCAAGTAGGCATCTGGCAGAAGCATTAACTGATTAGTATTTATTAATTACTAGTATTAACTTTATTATTGATCTTATTGGCGAGTTGCATCTGTTGGATATGAATCTTCATGAAGAAATGTTACCGTTACTAATTACAAGTACAAGGTACCAGGACACACTTTGCAGACTTTGAAGAGCAATGTGAAGGCCTCCAGATACGTGTTCTGTTTGAAGTGTGGATGTTGGTATTGGCTGGGTGTGGTTGAGCGAAGAAGTGGATCTAAGTTTTCTGCATCGAAACTTGGCCATATAAGGATTGCTAGATCCGCATGTTCCTGTCAACTTCTCGAGTGCAGCGTAAGAAGAACTGGTTATTATAGATATGACAATCCAGAGAAGAAGGTGTTGATATTTGCTAGTGTTAGCAACCTACATGACCAGAATTCCTACAAGTCTCCGGCCTGCTGGTCGATGGCTAATCTTCTGGGTGAAAATCTTTCACGCTGTCCTCCTAGTTGTTGAGCATGGTTATGGAGTATTCTAGGCGACAAAAGTTGATGCAAAAGTCACAGGCATTAAGCTGCTACGTATAGGATAGCCTACACAAAAGAGTCGGTTATGCGCCTATGTAACCTCCGAGTTTGCGGTTACCCCGAGGCGAAGCCGAGGAATGTAACAGCAAATGAGTAGGTTACACTAGCGCATAACCGACTCTTTTGTATAGGCTATCTTACTTATACTACATTGCGCATGCGCTAAACTACATGCGGTTAAAAGTGTAGGTTACGCGCCTATGTAACCTATAGTTATTAACCAATCAGATTAGCCACAGATCACGTGATGTAGTATAACTATAGTTATAACCACAAAACTTCCAGTCCCCTCCCCCCATGCCACGCCCAGCATTTCAAACAAACGTATTAGTCTAGTTAGTAGGTCATTGTGTTGCTCTTAGTGTCTCTGAAGTGCGTCTCTCCTTGACTCTGTGATAAAATATGAGGGAGAAAACAGTTGCTCATGAATGTTCATATCCAACGGTAGGTAGCCAGGCTCCTCAGGACAGCAACTCTCTACTCATGAAGAGTTGGCTCTGCGGTGGGTGATGTGCTTCTGTGCGGCCGTTTTCTACCAGTCACATAAACCTGGTTGTTAACAGGTGCATCGGTCAGCAGAAACTAGTCAATAGTGACACATACAGGATTTATGCTGCATATAAATATATTTGCGTTCTAATTTCATGTGCTCGGATCAACTGCACCGACATCCTGCCACATTACCAGAATCATCAAAGTGAGAGAGGTTTTTCTTTCCCTTGTGAGTGCATATTGTACCCGAGCTCCTCACTTGCAGCTGCGATGGGATAGTTGAGGATAAGCCAGCCCAAAGGAAGTTGCAACCTGTGCACTAGCAGCAAGTGTGAACAGACATGAGCGCTGCCAACCAGCTTGCCAGCCTCTCCAACAAGAATGACAGTTGCCATGTTGTAGATTGTTAGGTGCAATATACACAAGTGATAGTACTTTTTATTTGGCAATCCACATAGCTCACTAATGATGGTGGGCAATACCAAGAGTTTTGCCTCTGGAGTGCGGACCCTTATTTGGTATAGCAATTTGGTAAAGGGTTGTATACAGACTAGGCTTGAATAAAGTGGGGCTTGGTAGATTATATGCACACTGAACAGCTTTCACCAACCAGCCAAGTACAGTGGATACACCATTGGTTGGGGGGGAGCAAATACTAGTGGGCTATGATATTTATCAGTCAGAGGTCATGGAGGAGATGCTGTTGATTTTGACTGTCTGGGGGCTCCCAACAGGAAAGTTGACTGGGTGGTTCTGGGTGGAGGTTGCTGGTTGGCTGGCCAGTTGCTATGGGGTTGACTAGGTGGAGTTGTTGGAGGTTGCTGGTTGGCTGGCATTGACTGGGTGGTATTGGGGGAAGTTGCCAGTAACCGGGCCAAGTTCTCTTTGTAAATTGCCTATAGGATAGTCTTGGTTGGTGCTTGTCATGCTTGAAACTTCAAAGCTGATCATCGCCTTGTCATGTGCTTGATTATATAATCAATAGGCACTCTTGACAGAACATTTGATTTATACACTTACGGTGACTAGTATACATCCATGGTGAGGAATCATTTATTTTTATCTACTCTCTGCTCTAGTATGGACTGACTAAGATGCTGCAGAGTGAACAAGGACTCACCATCTTTGTGATGGCCATGGACCCATACAACGAGAACATGATGGCAGATGTCTTGAGAGTAGCAGCTGCTGTGTGCCTGGTAGCTGACGGGTGAGATATTAGCCTTCTTCACCCCCTCCACCTCATCTTCCTCCCCCTTTTCTTCTTCCTCTTCCTCCTCCTCTTCCTCCTCCTCCTCCTCCTCCTCATCCTCTTCCTTCTCCTCTTCCTCCTCCTCCTCTTCCTCCTCCTCCTCCTCTTCCTCCTCCTCTTCCTCCTCCTCCTCTTCCTCCTCCTCTTCCTCCTCCTCTTCCTCCTCCTCCTCTTCCTCCTCCTCTTCCTCCTCCTCCTCTTCCTCCTCCTCTTCCTCCTCCTCTTCCTCTTCCTCCTCCTCTTCCTCCTCCTCCTCCTCTTCCTCCTCCTCTTCCTCCTCCTCCTCTTCCTCCTCCTCTTCTTCCTCCTCCTCTTCCTCCTCCTCTTCCTCCCCCTCTTCCTCCTCCTCCTCCTCTCCTCCTCTTCCTCCTCCTCCTCATCTTCCTCCTCCTCCTCTTCCTCCTCCTCATTGTTGTCCTGCTTCTCCTACCCCAATATTTCACATCCTTTCTCTCTCATCCCTCCCCTCCTCCCCCCATCCTTCCTTCCCCCATCCTTCCTGGCATGCAATTTGTGTATCTCCTTTCACGCACAGACATGACCGTGTACTAGAAGCAGTCACAGTTAACGGGGAGCAGTGTGGGATAAACCGGTTTGAACCAGTTCTTGCAGCTCTTAAAAAAACCAACAACCCAATCTTGCAGCTTTCCTGCCTACAGTTCATCAACGCCATCGTAAACACTCCTGATGACATTGACTTCAAGCTCCACTTGAGAAACGAGTTCATGAGAGGAGGACTGGACGAAGTGCTGGTGGTAAGTGGGTGTGGTCGGTGTGGGTGTGGCTTGGAATTCGTGTGGGTGTGGTCCGAATAATAATGGTTTGTGATTAGTTTTGCCTGTGCCTGCACAATGCAAGTACTGGTATACTTGCGTGGGTGACAGAATGTGCCGCTCGCGTCAAACGTGCTCATTAATCCATGAATGGATTAGGTATACGGTATATCTTTCCTGTTTCTACCATTTTACTGGAAGTGCTTTCTCATGCTGGGCCCATTTCTTTGTCAAGACGTGTAGTGTCTGACCTGGAAGGTTTGCTGAACCACTTAAGACATTGCATGGAGTGCTTCGCCAAGTGTGGTTAGCCATAAGTCTCAATATTTCACCACTAAGAGGCTGTATTTCTCCTCTTAGAGGTCAGTATTTCTCTACTTAGAGACCAGTAATTCTCCACTTGGAGACCAGTATTTCTCCACTTGGAGACCAGTATTTCTCCACTTAGAGGCCAGTATTTCTCCACTTAGAAATCAGTATTTTTCCACTAAGAGACTACTATTTCTCCACTTGGAAACTTGGAAACCAGTTGTTCTCAACTTAGAGGCCAGTATTTCTCCACTTAGAAATCAGTATTTCTCCACTAAGAGACCACTATTTCTCCACTTGGAGATCAGTTGTTCTCTACTTAGAAGTATTTCTCCACTTAGAGACCAGTATTTCTCCTCTTAAAGACCAGTATTTCCTACTTAGAGACCTACTTAGAGACCAGTATTTCTCCTCTTAGAGGCTAGTATTTCTCTACTTAGAGATCAGTATTTTTCCTCTTAGAGACCAGTATTTCTCCACTTAGAGACCAGTATTTCTTCGCTTTGAGACTTGTGGCTATGGCTACAGAGGTCTTTGTTCTGCCAAAGGCTAAAGAAATCTGCACAACTTCCCAAAGCTTCTAGATGGTGTGGGTGTGTCCTCGTGAGATAAGGAGTTATGTGTGTGTGTGTATATATACACATGCACTTATATACATACCAGCTCTGATTGTTACATGAGAAGCCACAAGTAGAGCTAATGATTTGTGTGCATCACAAAGAACTTGGTGATTGCTTAATAGGTTCACTGGCACCAAATCTTCATCAGAGATAATAGTTTGTTGAAGAGGTTGGCGTAATGCTGCAAGTGTTTGTTTGCTGGAGTGTAATGCTGCAAGTGTTTGTTTGCTGGAGTGTGATGCTGCAAGTGTTTGTTTGCTGGAGTGTGATGCTGCAAGTGTTTGTTTGCTGGAGTGTGATGCTGCAAGTGTTTGTTTGCTGGAGTGTGATGCTGCAAGTGTTTGTTTGCTGGAGTGTGATGCTGCAAGTGTTTGTTTGCTGGAGTGTGATGCTGCAAGTGTTTGTTTGCTGGAGTGTGATGCTGCAAGTGTTTGTTTGCTGGAGTGTGATGCTGCAAGTGTTTGTTTGCTGGAGTGTGATGCTGCAAGTGTTTGTTTGCTGGAGTGTGATGCTGCAAGTGTTTGTTTGCTGGAGTGTGATGCTGCAAGTGTTTGTTTGCTGGAGTGTGATGCTGCAAGTGTTTGTTTGCTGGAGTGTGATGCTGCAAGTGTTTGTTTGCTGGAGTGTGATGCTGCAAGTGTTTGTTTGCTGGAGTGTGATGCTGCAAGTGTTTGTTTGCTGGAGTGTGATGCTGCAAGTGTTTGTTTGCTGGAGTGTGATGCTGCAAGTGTTTGTTTGCTGGAGTGTGATGCTGCAAGTGTTTGTTTGCTGGAGTGTGATGCTGCAAGTGTTTGTTTGCTGGAGTGTGATGCTGCAAGTGTTTGTTTGCTGGAGTGTGATGCTGCAAGTGTTTGTTTGCTGGAGTGTGATGCTGCAAGTGTTTGTTTGCTGGAGTGTGATGCTGCAAGTGTTTGTTTGCTGGAGTGTGATGCTGCAAGTGTTTGTTTGCTGGAGTGTGATGCTGCAAGTGTTTGTTTGCTGGAGTGTGATGCTGCAAGTGTTTGTTTGCTGGAGTGTGATGCTGCAAGTGTTTGTTTGCTGGAGTGAGATGCTGCAAGTGTTTGTTTGCTGGAGTGTGATGCTGCAAGTGTTTGTTTGCTGGAGTGTGATGCTGCAAGTGTTTGTTTGCTGGAGTGTGATGCTGCAAGTGTTTGTTTGCTGGAGTGTGATGCTGCAAGTGTTTGTTTGCTGGAGTGAGATGACCTTTCGGTCGACATGGCACTAAGACTTGCAGAAGGTCAGTACATGTCATGGTCTAAATAGACGTAAGGACAGCCAGCTTGGTAGTGACCTGTCCTGTGTGGGGCAGCTAGCTTGGTGATGACCTGTCCTGTGTGGGACGGCCAGCTTGGTAGTGACCTGTCCTGAGTGGGACGGCCCAACTTTGTGGTGACCTGTTCTGAGTGGGATGGCCAGCTTGGTGGTGACCTGTCTTGAGTGGGACGGCCAGCTTGGTGGTGACCTGTTCTGTATGGCAGTGGCCTATCCTGTATGGGACGTCCAGCTTAGTGGTGACCTGTCCGGTATGCGATGACCAGCATGGTGGTGACCTGTCTTGTGGGCGTGACAGCCAGCTTGGTAGTGACCTATCCTGTATGGGACAGCCAGCTTGGTGGTGACCTGTCTTGTGGGACGACCAGCTTGGTGGTGACCTGCCTGTGTGGGATGGCCAGCTTAGTGGTGACCTGTCCTGCATGTGATGACCAGATTGGTGATGGCCTGTCCTGTATGGGATGGCCAGCTTGGTGATGATCTGTCCTGTACGTGACGGCCAGCTTGGTAGTGACCTGTCCTGAGTGGGACGGCCCAACTTTGTGGTGACCTGTTCTGAGTGGGATGGCCAGCTTGGTGGTGACCTGTCTTGAGTGGGACGGCCAGCTTGGTGGTGACCTGTTCTGTATGGCACAGTCAACTTGGTGGTGGCCTGTCCTAGCATGCTAACACTATTAGTCAAAAGCCTGGAATGGAACCCAATGCAGACAGATTGCTAATATCTAAGCAGGGGAAGATTTGTGGTAATGTCTAAGCAGGGGAAGATTTGTGGTAATGTCTAAGCAGGGGAAGATTTGTATCAAGGAACAGATTGGTAATGTCTAAACAGGGGAAGATTTGTGGTAATGTCTAAGCAGGGGAAGATTTGTATCAAGGAACAGATTGGTTATGTCTAAGCTTGGGAAGATTTGTCAAAACGGATTGGTAATGTCTGAGCATGGGAAGATTTCTGTCAAGAAACAGATTGGTAATGTCTAAGCAGGGGAAGATTTGTATCAAGGAACAGATTGGTTATGTCTAAGCTTGGGAAGATTTGTCAAAACGGATTGGTAATGTCTAAGCATGGGAAGATTTGTATCAAGGAACAGATTGGTAATGTCTAAGCAGGGGAAGATTTGTATCAAGGAACAGATAGGTAATGTCTAAGCATGGGAAGATTTGTATCAAGGAACAGATTGGTAATGTCTAAGCAGGGGAAGATTTGTATCAAGGAACAGATTGGTAATGTCTAAGCATGGGAAGATTTGTATCAAGGAACAGATAGGTAATGTCTAAGCATGGGAAGATTTGTATCAAGGAACAGATAGGTAATGTCTAAGCATGGGAAGATTTGTATCAAGGAACAGATTGGTAATGTCTAAGCAGGGGAAGATTTGTAACAAGGAACAGATAGGTAATGTCTAAGCAGGGGAAGATTTGTATCATGGAACAGGTTGGTAATGCCTAAGCATGGGAAGATTGTATGAAGAAACAGTTAATGTCTAAGCATGGGAAGATTGTATGAAGAAACAGATAATGTCTAAGCAAGGTAGGATGAAACAGACAATGTCTACGGATGGGAAGATTTGGAGTCTTCTAGTAAAGTTTATTACATTATTAGATCTGCCAGCTTACTCCTTTAGCGACAGATTTAAGTTGCGTTGGAGCTAACAGCGGCCAAAACCATTTAGGCTGTTAAAAAAGAAACTGTCAGAGTTTTAGCTGTGAAATGAACTGTTTGTGTGTGTTTTAGGCATCTGCTATTTTGAAAGATGGTCAAGCCGATCATAGAAGTGCTACCACTCTCTGGTATACTGCGTGTGTATGTATATATATATATATATACATATATATATGTGTGTACACTAGGATGCTCAGCATTGCCAGACAAAAAAGAGCAGTGGCAGGAATTGATCACAGATACAGTGTTATAGCTAGTCTGTCTGAATCACTTGGAAACAGAACAGTTGCCTAGTAAGCAGGTGTTGTTAGTTACACCTGCCTTAGTAAGCAGGTGCTGTTAGTTACACCTGCCTTAGTAAGCAGGTGCTGTTAGTTACACCTGCCTTAGTAAGCAGTTGCTGTTAGTTACACCTGCCTTAGTAAGCAGGTGCTGTTAGTTACACCTGCCTTAGTAAGCAGGTGTTGTTAGTTACACGTGCTAGTAAGCAGGTGTTGTTAGTTACACCTGCCTTAGTAAGCAGTTGCTGTTAGTTACACCTGCCTTAGTAAGCAGTTGCTGTTAGTTACACCTGCCTTAGTAAGCAGTTGCTGTTAGTTACACCTGCCTTAGTAAGCAGGTGCTGTTAGTTACACCTGCCTTAGTAAGCAGGTGCTGTTAGTTACACCTGCCTTAGTAAGCAGTTGCTGTTAGTTACACCTGCCTCAGTAAGCAGGTGCTGTTAGTTACACCTGCCTTAGTAAGCAGGTGCTGTTAGTTACACCTGCCTTAGTAAGCAGGTGCTGTTAGTTACACCTGCCTTAGTAAGCAGGTGCTGTTAATTACACCTGCCTTAGTAAGCAGGTGCTGTTAGTTACACCTGCCTTAGTAAGCAGGTGTTGTTAGTTACACCTGCCTTAGTAAGCAGGTGCTGTTAGTTACACCTGCCTTAGTAAGCAGGTGCTGTTAGTTACACCTGCCTTAGTAAGCAGGTGCTGTTAGTTACACCTAGTAGCTTGGCTCCACATGAAGCAGGCCTAGGAATCCTATCTAGTATGGCTACTTTGTTGTTGTTGTTGTTGTTGTTGCTGTTGTTGTTGTGTGTGTGTGCTCATGTGTGCGTGTGTTGAATCAGTTGAAGATGATGCTACCCTCTGTTAATTTCGCCATTTCAACAACTGCTCTTGTTTTCTAATGGAGGTAGGGCTGGAGGCAGTCTTGCCAGTAACCTGCTCCATTGGACGAGCTCTAACGTAGCTAGCATGGTTTGCTGGTAACGCCGCCATGTTGCGCCGCCATGTTGCATTATTGGGGTGCTGTTGTCAGAAAAGTGCATGTGTAGATACATATCCCTAAACAAAATGGCCGCCAATGATTGCAAAGAAGTGGTTTGTTTTTCCTTGTTTTTGTTGTTGTTGTTTTGCCCTTCCTTAAGTGGTCCATCAATGCCGGGACAAAGCTGGGTGTGGTTTGACCCTAGGGTTCCCGAGTTATGAGCTAACATCATACACACAAACACACACAAACACACACAATACACACACACACACACGCATACACACATACACATACTTTGTGCTAGATATTTACATATGCCTAACTGTGCATGAAGATGCTGAGCTGGGCTTGTTCACGGCTTGGACACGTGCATTATGCATGAAACAACCACTTGGGTGGGTGTGGATGTTACTGCAGCCTATGTTTCTCTATCTATTTTCTCTCTACTAGAACCTGCGCGATATTCAGCTGCAGGATCTCACCACTCACTTGGACATCTTCGAAGACCACAGGGAGAACGACTATGAGGAGATGCTTCACCGCCTGCAGGATGTACGGGTGGAATTCCTGGAGCCGCATGAAGTGTTCCGCATGCTCAGAAGCATGACGGCCAACACAGTGGCAGAGCCATTCTTCCTCTCCATCCTCCAGCACATGCTGCTCATCAGAGATGACTGCTGGGCTAGGTCAGAGTGCACTCTTTCCTCACCACCCTCCTCTTCTTCTCTCCGTGTTTCTCTGGCTTTATCTTTATCTTCGGTTGTGTTGTTATCGTTTCTTCACTCATCCATCTTATCTTTCCTTTTCCCTTCCTTGTCTATGCTCCTCTCTCTCTCTCTTCTCTCTCTCCCTTCTCTCTCTCCCTTCTCTCTCCTCTCTTCTCACTCACTTGCTCTCTTCTCTCCCTCTCCTCTCTTCTCTCTTCTTACTCTCTCTCTTCTCTCTCTCCCTTCTCTCTCCTCTCTTCTCTCTCACTTGCTCTCTTCTCTCCCTTCTCTCTCCTCTCTTCTCACTCACTTGCTCTCTTCTCTCCCTCTCCTCTCTTCTTTCTTCTTACTCTCTCTTCTCTCTCTCCCTTCTCTCCCTCTCTTCTCTTCTCTCTTCTTACTCTCTCTTCTCTCTCTCCCTTCTCTCTCTTCTCTTCTCTCTTCTTACTCTCTCTTCTCTCTCTCCCTTCTCTCTCCTCTCTTCTCTCTCACTTGCTCTCTTCTCTCCCTCTTCTCTCTTCTTACTCTCTCTTCTCTCTCTCCCTTCTCTCCCTCTCTTCTCTCTTCTTACTCTCTCTTCTCTCTCTCCCTTCTCTCTCTTCTCTTCTCTCTTCTTACTCTCTCTTCTCTCTCTCCCTTCTCTCTCCTCTCTTCTCTCTCACTTGCTCTCTTCTCTCCCTCTTCTCTCTTCTTACTCTCTCTTCTCTCTCTCCCTTCTCTCCCTCTCTTCTCTATTCTTACTCTCTCTTCTCTCTCTCCCTTCTCTCTCTTCTCTTCTCTCTTCTTACTCTCTCTTCTCTCTCTCCCTTCTCTCTCCTCTCTTCTCTCTCACTTGCTCTCTTCTCTCCCTCTCCTCTCTTCTCTCTTCTTACTCTCTCTCTTCTCTCTCCTCTCTTCTCTCTCACTTGCTCTCTTCTCTCCCTCTCCTCTCTTCTCTCTTCTTACTCTCTCTTCTCTATCCCTTCTCTCCCTCTCTTCTCTCTTCTTACTCTCTCTTCTCTCTCTCCCTTCTCTCTCTACTCTTCTCTCTTCTTACTCTCTCTTCTCTCTCTCCCTTCTCTCTCCTCTCTTCTCACTCACTTGCTCTCTTCTCTCCCTCTCCTTTCTTCTCTCTTCTTACTCTCTCTCTTCTCTCTCTCCCTTCTCTCTCCTCTCTTCTCACTCACTTGCTCTCTTCTCTCCCTATCTTCTCTTCTCTCTTCTTACTCTCTCTTCTCTCTCTCCCTACTTGCTCTCTTCTCTCTCTTTCGTCTCTTTCCTCTCTTCTTTCTCACTCACTCTCTCCTCTTTCCTCCCTCTCTCTACAAGCCACTCCTCCACTCTTACTTCCTTTCATCCTCTAGCTACAAATCCACCTCCATCTCCTCCCCGCTTTCTCTTCCTGGTTCCTCCCTTCTCTCCTTCAACCCATCCTCTCTTTCCTCAAACCCCACAAACCCTCCTCCTGGTCTCACATGTCCTCCTTCTTCACCGCTGCAAGTGTGATAGCTACTGATCTTTCTCCCTCTTGTTCCATGTCCATGTAGACCGCAGTATTTCAAGCTGCTTGAGCAGTGCACATCTCAGATAGTCTTGCACAAGTCTGGCATTGATCCCGACTTCCATTATACCAAGAAGTTCAACCTTGACGTTGATCCTCTCATAGGTCAGTCAACAGTCGACAAAACTATATTAATGTGGTGTATATAACTATGATACAGAACAGACCATAGCTGGTTGCTAAACAGGTGTCTGTATCAAGCCCCTACTTTTTGTTAAGTGTAGGTCGTAACTGTGTCTCCTGCTCAAATGTCAGAGTGTTTCTTTTCATTGTAGACGGCATGTCTGCATATGGCACTAGTCCCGGCGTTCAACGTTTCCCTTCCAGCTAACCCGGAATTATCAATTGGTTATGTTTGTGCATGGCTACTGCTTGTGAAGAAGCTGCTCGGTGCTAAGGCGCGTGCTTCCTTGTGGACTGCTGCTGCAGTGCCATGCTTGTAGCCAGCCTTTACAGAGTACCGTTTGCATATTTATATAGTGTAACCATGGTAATACACCATAGTCTCTGGTTGTTAAGCTTCTTGATGTTTAGTGCACGAAAAGGCTTAAGTGCCCCTCTCATTGTTGTTGCAAGTAGTCTTTGTCAGCGCATCCTTATTTATCTTGCCGAAAATGCTGGCCCCTCTTGCTTTGAATAGAGTATTGCAATGTGTATTAGCTTCAGCATCAAGACTACACAATTCACAATTCACAAAACATTGAGACAAAGAATTTCACTCTAGTATGACCACATGTCTATTCTTAGCTGCACTTGTCCATAGTTTCCATACGCTGCTTATTTTTCAAGGCACCTTTTCTAGTATCAGGTAAATTCTCCTCTATGCCCTGTGAAGTTACAAAACACTTTCAATGTACCCATTGATTGCTCATCAAGCTCTTGGGGAAAACCAACAGCAAGCTATCCTGTCGGAAGAATTGTTCACATCTTTCAATAAACGGAGTTATTTTGCCATGAAGGATAGTTCGAGGAGTTAAGTCAATCGTATTTAGAGACCATCACTAGATTTTTCTTAGTTGGCCTCGAGAGACTTTCTCCTTCGTAATCTGCCTCAAGAGAGACTGCCTCTTTCTTAGTCTGACTTGAGGGATTGAGTTCGACTGGCCCACAAGACTAACTTCACTGTTCTTTGTCAGTTCAGTCTAAAAAAAAAAATTATAATTTTCAGTGAGTGTGCATTATTTAGCAATGATGTAGGTGCCTATTCGCAGTCAAGTGCCCTTTTTCATGCTAGTTAAAAGCCAGCACTAATGTTAGTGTTAAAAGTCAGCACTAATGTTAGTGTTAAAAGCCAGCACTAAGGTTAGTGTTAAAAGCCAGCACTAAGAAAAGCCAGCACTAATGTTAGTGTTAAAAGCCAGCACTAATGTTAGTGTTAAAAGTCAGCACTAATGTTAGTGTTAGAAGCCAGCACTAACGTTAGTGTTAAAAGCCAGCACTAAGGTTAGTGTTAAAAGCCAGCACTAATGTTAGTGTTAAAAGCCAGCACTAAGGTTAGTGTTAAAAGCCAGCACTAATGTTAGTGTTAAAAGCCAGCACTAAGGTTAGTGTTAAAAGCCAGCACTAATGTTAGTGTTAAAAGCCAGCACTAAGGTTAGTGTTAAAAGCCAGCACTAAGAAAAGCCAGCACTAATGTTAGTGTTAAAAGCCAGCACTAAGGTTAGTGTTAGAAGCCAGCACTAAGGTTAGTGTTAAAATCCAGCACTAAGGTTAGTGTTAAAAACCAGCACTAATGTTAGTGTTAAAAGCCAGCACTAAGGTTAGTGTTAAAAGCCAGCACTAAGGTTAGTGTTAAAAGCCAGCACTAATGTTAGTGTTAAAAGCCAGCACTAAGGTTAGTGTTAAAATCCAGCACTAAGGTTAGTGTTAAAAGCCAGCACTAATGTTAGTGTTAAAAGCCAGCACTAAGGTTAGTGTTAAAAGCCAGCACTAAGGTTAGTGTTAAAAGCCACTAATGTTAGTGTTAATAGTGTTAAAAGCCAGTTAGTGTTAAAATCCAGCACTAATGTTAGTGTTAAAATCCAGCACTAATGTTAGTGTTAAAAGTCAGCACTAATGTTAGTGTTAAAAGCCAGCACTAATGTTAGTGTTAAAAGCCAGCACTAAGGTTAGTGTTAGAAGCCAGTTAGTGTTAAAATCCAGCACTAAGGTTAGTGTTAAAAGCCAGCACTAAGGTTAGTGTTAAAAACCAGCACTAATGTTAGTGTTAAAAGCCAGCACTAAGGTTAGTGTTAAAAGCCAGCACTAATGTTAGTGTTAAAAGCCAGCACTAAGGTTAGTGTTAAAAGCCAGCACTAAGGTTAGTGTTAAAAGCCAGCACTAATGTTAGTGTTAAAAGCCAGCACTAAGGTTAGTGTTAAAAGCCAGCACTAAGGTTAGTGTTAAAAGCCACTAATGTTAGTGTTAATAGTGTTAAAAGCCAGCGCTAATGTTAGTGTTAAAAGCCAGCACTAAAAAGCCAGCACTAATGTTAGTGTTAAAAGCCAGCACTAAGGTTAGTGTTAAAAGCCAGCACTAAGGTAGCCAGCACTAATGGCCAGCACTAATGTTAGTGTTAAAATCCAGCACTAAGGTTAGTGTTAAAAGCCAGCACTAATGTTAGTGTTAAAAGCCAGCATTAAGGTTAGTGTTAAAAGCCACTAATGTTAGTGTTAATAGTGTTAAAAGCCAGCACTAAGGTTAGTATTAAAAGCCAGCACTAATGTAGTGTTAAAAGCCAGCACTAAGGTTAGTGTTAAAAGCCAGCACTAAGGTTAGTGTTAAAAGCCAGCACTAATGGCCAGCACTAAGGTTAGTGTTAAAAGCCAGCACTAAGGTTAGTGAAGCCAGCACTAATGTTAGTGTTAAAAGCCAACACTAAGGTTAGTGTTAAAAGCCAGCACTAAGGTCAGTGTTAAAAGTTGGCACTAAGTGTGTGGTTAAAAAACGGCACTAAACAACCAGATATATTTACATGGAGCATGGTGTACATATCACACAACACCAATAGCCTGGGGCATGGTGTACATATCACACAACACCAATAGCCTGGGGCATGGTGTACATATCACACAGCACCAATAGCCTGGGGCATTGTGTACATATCACACAACACCAATTGCGAGGTAGCATTATAATAATTTAGTCAACGCTGGTGGTGGCAGCTGCATGGTGGTGTGTTCGAGGACTGTGTGCATGTCTTGCTTGACTCTATGTATTGATGTCTTGCCATCCATGTACAGAGGGCTTGGTGGACAAGGCTAAGGTTGATGAGGCTGACATGAGAGTTAGAGACTTGGAACACTTGGTAAGTGTCTCTAATGGCTGTGAATTTGTGCATGTGTGTGTCTACTGGAAAATGAGTTTTATGGATTATTTTTTCCACCCACGCGCTTGACCACATAAATTTGAGCTTGTTAACACTTTGCAATCTGGAGATATTTATGGAAATCAGGCATTCAGGTTTTGAAGTTCCCTCCACTTTAGCTCCAGTAACTTGGCTATCGTTATACCTATGAATCGTTATACCTATGAAAAATATTTTTGTATCAAGAGAGCACACAGAGAGATCTATCTTTTGAGCTATATATCAAGTCCATACCATGAAGTTTACAGAATCTGTGGAGCTATAAAGTGGTAACCACAAGTTGTTTTTTTAATTTATTTTTTTATAAAAAATGCAACTGTCACCCCTTGTGAGTATGATGTTAGTGAGGTGCAAATGATGTTTACACTCACGGACACCTGTTGGAAGGGTCGCAGACATGACATTTAAAAACATAACATCTACATAGCATATGTTCATGTTTTAGTTGTGTTGATAATGACTCGGTTGGCATGACAACACCAGTACTATAGCATAGTAACAACAGACATGTTATAAGTGGAGACACACACACACGCACAACTCTCTCATAACAACTCCCTCATGCCCCTCATGCAGCACAAATCACTCCTCTACACATTCTCAACTCTGTCACTGTAAAGGTGGGTGTTCTTCCTCTATCCTCATGCACCATGTGTGCATAGACCATACCAGCCACATCACAGAATCACCATCATCTCATCACATGAGCTCCTCTGTGCGTGCGCAGAGAGACCGCATGTTCAGTTAGCCATATAACCACACCCACTACTGTCAGTTTCGTTCGGTGTCTTGTAAATTCTGGTGAAGGCCACCTGTGGGTCCAAAACCTCCTGATAGTGCAGCCTAGAGTAAGTAACCATAGTGATACTTAGATCTGGCCAGCCTAGATGGAATAAGTAACCATGGTGATACTTAGATCTGGCCAGCCTAGATGGAATAAGTAACCATAGTGATCCTCGATCTGGCCAGCCTAGATGGAATAAGTAACCATAGTGATCCTAGATCTGGCCAGCCTAGATGGAATAAGTAACCAGAGTGATACTTAGATCTGGCCAGCCTAGATGGAATAAGTAACCAGAGTGATACTTAGATCTGGCCAGCCTAGATGGAATAAGTAACCATGGTGATCCTAGATCTGGCCAGCCTAGATGGAATAAGTAACCATAGTGATCCTAGATCTGGCCAGCCTAGATAGAATAAGTAACCATAGTGATACTTAGATCTGGCCAGCCTAGATGGAATAAGTAACCATAATGATACTTAGATCTGGCCAGCCTAGATGGAATAAGTAACCATAGTGATCCTAGATCTGGCCAGCCTAGATGGAATAAGTAACCATAGTGATACTTAGATCTGGCCAGCCTAGATGGAATAAGTAACCATAGTGATCCTAGATCTGGCCAGCCTAGATGGAATAAGTAACCATAGTGTTCCTAGATCTGGCCAGCCTAGATAGAATAAGTAACCATAGTGATACTTAGATCTGGCCAGCCTAGATGGAATAAGTAACCAGAGTGATACTTAGATCTGGCCAGCCTAGATGGAATAAGTAACCATGGTGATCCTAGATCTGGCCAGCCTAGATGGAATAAGTAACCATAGTGATCCTAGATCTGGCCAGCCTAGATAGAATAAGTAACCATAGTGATACTTAGATCTGGCCAGCCTAGATGGAATAAGTAACCATAGTGATACTTAGATCTGGCCAGCCTAGATGGAATAAGTAACCAGAGTGATACTTAGATCTGGCCAGCCTAGATGGAATAAGTAACCATAGTGATACTTAGATCTGGCCAGCCTAGATGGAATAAGTAACCATAGTGATACTTAGATCTGGCCAGCCTAGATGGAATAAGTAACCATAGTGATACTTAGATCTGACCAGCCTAGATGGAGTAAGTAACCATGGTGATCTGGTCTGGCTGCAGGCAAAAAATATTCTCTGCACAATAAACAACAATAGCAACTCTTGTTTGTTTGTTTGTGTGTGTGCATGTGTGTGTGCATGTGTGTGTGTGTGTGTGTAGCTTGGCATAGAAGAACATCATCGGAACGAGGCCGAGGAGAGGCTGCACACCTCCTTGGAGCTGGTGGAGGATAACCAGAAGAAGTTTGACTCGACCCTCATTGAAAAGGACAACGAGATACGATCACTCAAGGAAGACGTAATTTCTGCCATTTATTTTAATTGCGCCTAAGGGCAAAAAGATTGTTGTACTTATTTCAATTTTCCCCCTGTATGTGTGTATGTGTGTGTGTGCATGTTTCCTTTTTCCTTTTTTGATGTTGTGTAGCTTATTCGACGGCCAACGGGAGGGGGAGGAGGAGGAGGAGGAGGTGGTGGTGGAGGAGGAGGAGGAGGTGTTGGTGGTGGTGGTGGTGGTGGAGGCCCCCCACCCCCTCCACCCCCTCCTCCCCCAGGTATTGGAGGCGGTCCTCCTCCTCCACCTCCCCCACCCCCTCCTGGAATGGGTGGAGGTGCTCCGCCTCCACCACCTCCGCCACCAGGTAATTATAAACACTCTTATCTTGGGGGATGGTTTCCATTGCTCTCTCCTTGTGTAGATTGGGAAGGAACCTTTTTTTTCCCTTCTTGCTTGCTTTATCCTTGAGGTATTGGGAGGAGGTAGCGTGGAGGAGGGGAGAATGGAGGGGACAAGGAGAGAGAGGAAAGGAAGAGAGGGGAGGAGAGAGAAGGGTGGGAAGGAGAGAGAAGGGTGGGAGGAGAGAGAAGTGTGGGAAGGAGAGAGAAGGGAAGGAGGAGAGTGAAGTGTGGGAAGGAGAGAGAAGGGAAGGAGGAGAGAGAAGTGTGGGAAGGAGAGAGAAGGGAAGGAGGAGAGAGAAGTGTGGGAGGAGAGAGAAGGGAAGGAGGAGAGAGAAGGGAAGGAGGAGAGAGAAGGGAAGGAGGAGAGAGAAGGGAAGGAGGAGAGAGAAGGGTGGGAAGGAGAGAGAAGGGAAGAGGGAGGGGTTATTGTCTGTTGTGTTTCTTCTTGGCACAAAATGACCAAGGACTGGTGCGCTGCCTGAGGCATAGCATGTGCACTAGCAGGGTGTGGTTAAATATTTGCATACACTGACTAGCAGAAGAAAGATTTGTGTGAGAAATGTTTGTGGACTGTCAAGCATGTAATGGAAGCCACACTGTCTGCTCTGCCGTTCTTTGTCATGCCTATTCGTGAATTGACTTCTAACATGAAGCCGGTGAATATATTGAAAATATCCCACTCTACGATAGTTTATTTCTATGCATGAAAGTCCCGCCTTCCCACTTGGTGATAATTACTGCTGGTACTTTTCCTTCCAATTACAAGGCCCCGGTGGCCCTGGTGGCCCACCCCCTCCTCCGGGGTTTCCTGGGGCTATGGGGGTCAAAATGGGCCCTGCAGGGGTCAAGGACAAGAAGAAGTACAAGCTCGATGTCCAGATGCGTAGAATGAACTGGAATAAGGTTAGCCCGTCCAACCTCGGACATTTCCTACCTCTCCCCTCCTCCCATTTTTTTTTGCAAGTCACACTAACTGTGCCATCACATGCAGGTCATGTGACTGCAAATAATGACTAATCAACAGATTCTAGTGTTGACCACTGACCACACTCTTTCCTGGTTTAAAAGGACCCAGAAGATCCCATCCCACACAAAAAAGCTCATCTCTGTGAATACCTATAATGTATGGGGGGGGGGGGGGGGGGGGGGGAGAGCTGCTTTTCATGGACTTGCCCCTGGATGCAAAAATTGTGCCCCACAATTATCACGTCATCCTTCTGCAACTAACCAAAGACACTGGAACATCAGAGAGAGGAGACATGGTCCAAAAAAGGAATCACTTCTGAAGCAGTTCTGATCCAGTGGCTGCCATGTGCTCTGGTGGGTCTTAGGTCATCCCTTACCAGCCAGGTGTGTTTCACTTGACCTGCACACACCACCAAGACGATGGATGTTCTATCAGTCAGTTCCCTAAGTTTCACAAGTGGTGATGCTTTAAGATCCAGAAAAGCTCTGAGCTGACAACACTCGGGCAATGGCTGGTACGAGAGACATGGAGGAGAACAAGCCTTCCTTAAGCACTGAGAGCAAGTGTTCCTGGCTGTGGGTATGAATCCCAGTGATGTCACACGCACCTTGCTGGGTGGATGGGTGCTTGGTGACTTGTCACACCACCAGTTCAGACTTTCTTCCTTCCCAAATCTTTCATCGTACAAGCAGTGAGGGAGTGTCCAATCAATATACTGGTTATCTAAACCCAATGAACAATGATATTTTTTTCCTTTCATAAAGAAATGGTGAAAACTGACACTTAGCCAGCTAAATTTAAATATTATTAAAAATACAATACTTCATTAAACTTTCCCCCCCCCCCTCACTCTCTCTTTCTCTGTGTCTTCCTGCTGACCCTGCTGACCCTGCTGACCCTGCTGACCCTGAGTAACTGAACTATCAATGTTGACTTGAATGCTTTCTCCTTCAGATTCAAAAACAGCAGCTCTCCTCCAGCTCTTTCTGGGCAACTGCCAACGAGGATTCCTTTGCCTCCTCAGACTTATTCGGAGATCTGGAGAAGACGTTCGCCACTGGAAGAGGTCAGCTGGAATGAATGCCTGCTTGTGATAGATGCCACCCTGGGCCTTTACTCAGAGGCATGGCTAGGGAGAGAATGCATAATGCTCAACCACACCTTCCTCACCTCTCTTTCTCTCTCTCTTGCAGCACGAGGTTTGGAAATGGAAGCAGCCCAGCCTTTTAAGATGGCCAAAGTCAAGGAACTGAAAGTCCTGGATGCAAAATCTGCACAGAATATCTGTATGTGGGTGTGGTTTTTACTCGGCCGGTTCCTGTGGTGATGACCCTCCTGCTCCTTGTGATCCTTCTCACCTTTCCTTTTGCTCACAATCTGCTCTTCCGATCTCCTCTCTCCCCCTCTCTCATATCCTCTCTCTCATCTCCTCTCCTCTCTCTCTCATCTCCTCTCCTCTCTCTCTCATCTCCTCTCTCTCTCGTCTCCTCCCCCCATCGTCTCCCTCCCTTGTGCCTCCCTTCCTCACATCACACGTCTAGCTCTCCTCCTTGGGTCCCTCCGCATGGATTTCGCTGAAATCCGCAAACTGGTTCTCTCCGTGGACGAGGAGAAAGTGACTGAACAATTGGCGGAGCAGCTCGTCAAGTACTTGCCCAACAAGGAAGAGATGCTGCAGCTCACCTCCTTCAAGGAGAAGCTCAATGACCTCAGTGATGCAGAGAGATTTGGAGTTGTTGTGAGTGGCTGATGCATGACACATGTGCATGGATGAGGGACAGTGGTCATGGTTGGTGTAGTCATGGCTAGGGTTGGTGTGGGTGTGTTTCTTCCTCCTGTGCTTAGATGAGTGATGTGAAGAGATTGCCAGAGAGGCTCGACAGCATACTCTTCAAAATTCGTTTCCCTGAAGAACTGCAAGAACTCCAGCCTGTGAGTTTTAAAGCTGGCTCTGTGTGGATGCAGAGCTTGTTGTTTACGTGACCTGTCTTTGTTGTGTGTGTACAGAGCATATCATCTGTGATGACTGCCTGCAGAGAGATCAAGAACAGCAGAAAATTCTCTAAAATCTTGGAGGTGTGCTTTTATGTTCATTTAGGATGCAGTAGATATTTCTTCCTCTCTTCCTCACCTGCTCTCTCATCTTCTCACCTTCTCCCTCACCCTCTGCCTCATCTTCTGCTTCACCTTCTCCCTCATCTTCTGCCTCACCTTCTCCCTCATCTTCTCCCTCACCTTCTGCTTCACCTTCTCCTTCACCTTCTCCCTCACCTTCTCCCTCACCTTCTCCCTCACCTTCTCCCTCACCTTCTGCTTCACCTTCTCCCTCACCTTCTCCCTCACCCTCTGCCTCACCCTCTGCCTCATCTTCTCCCTCACCTTCTCCCTCACCTTCTCCCTCACCTTCTTCCTCATCTTCTCCCTCACCTTCTCCCTCACCTTCTTCCTCACCTTCTCCCTCACCTTCTCCTTCACCTTCTCCCTCACCTTCTCCCTCACCTTCTCCCTCACCTTCTCCCTCTCCTTCTCCCTCTCCTTTTCCCTCATCTTCTCCCTCACCTTCTTCCTCACCTTCTGCCTCACCTTCTTCCTCACCTTCTCCCTCACCTTCTCCTTCACCTTCTCCCTCACCTTCTTCCTCACCTTCTCCCTCACCTTTTTCCTCACCTTCTGCCTCACCTTCTCCCTCATCTTCTCCCTCACCTTCTCCCTCACCTTCTTCCTCACCCTCTGCCTCACCTTCTTCCTCACCTTCTCCCTCATCTTCTCCCTCATCTTCTCCCTCATCTTCTCCCTCACCTTCTCCCTCACCTTCTCCCTCACCTTCTCCCTCACCTTCTGCCTCACCTTCTCCCTCATCTTCTCCCTCACCTTCTCCCTCACCTTCTCCCTCATCTTCTCCCTCACCTTCTCCCTCACCTTCTCCCTCATCTTCTCCCTCATCTTCTCCCTCACCTTCTGCTTCACCTTCTCCCTCACCTTCTCCCTCACCTTCTCCCTCATCTTCTCCCTCACCTTCTCCCTCACCTTCTCCCTCATCTTCTCCCTCACCCTCTGCCTCATCTTCTCCCTCACCTTCTCCCTCACCTTCTCCCTCATCTTCTCCCTCATCTTCTCCCTCACCTTCTCCCTCACCTTCTGCTTCACCTTCTCCCTCACCTTCTCCCTCATCTTCTCCCTCATCTTCTCCCTCACCCTCTGCCTCATCTTCTCCCTCACCTTCTCCCTCACCTTCTCCCTCACCTTCTCCCTCATCTTCTCCCTCACCTTCTCCCTCACCTTCTGCTTCACCTTCTCCCTCACCTTCTCCCTCATCTTCTCCCTCATCTTCTCCCTCATCTTCTCCCTCACCTTCTCCCTCATCTTCTCCCTCATCTTCTCCCTCACCTTCTCCCTCACCTTCTCCTTCACCTTCTCCCTCATCTTCTCCCTCACCTTCTCCCTCATCTTCTCCCTCACCTTCTCCCTCACCTTCTCCTTCACCTTCTCCTTCATCTTCTCCCTCACCTTCTGCTTCACCTTCTCCCTCACCTTCCGTTCTCACAAACACATATTCCTCTCCTTTGCAGTTGATTCTGCTGATGGGTAACTACATGAATGCAGGCTCCCGTAACCAGCAGTCATTTGGGTTTGACCTCAGTTACCTCACCAAGCTCGGATCCACCAAGTCTGCCGATCAGAAGACCACACTCATTCACTTTGTGGCCAAGATAGTGGAGACAAAGTACCCCGATGTAATGGACTTTGTCCTGGAGCTGAGGAACATTGAAGAAGCTTCTAAAAGTAATTGCACCACACACAAACACACACATCCACTTACACACACACACCATCACCACCACACACACATACACACACACATATACACACGGCTAGAACATGAAGGCACTTGTTAATATGTTGCCAAGGAAACAAGGAAATTAACTGACAAGCAATGCTATGTAGTTTGGCAAGGTCGCTGATCCCACTAGGTACAGGTAGGAGGGAAATGGGTGTGGTCACTCACACTTGAGCTCATTTATTCTGCCGGAGGGATAGGAGCATGTATGAATCCTGCATTAACCCTTTGTTAGCTTGTGTGTTAATCTTGCACTAAGCATGGATTAACCCTATTGAGTGGTGGGTGTTTGGAATAGTTTGACATGAGAACTTCTTATATCCATGTTGTTATTGTTTGTTGTTGTTGTTATTGTTTGTTGTTATTGTTTGTTGTTGTTGTTATTGTTTGTTGTTGTTATTGTTTGTTATTGGTTGTTGTTGTTATTGTTTGTTGTTGTTATTGTTTGCTGTTATTGTTTATTGTTTGTTGTTGTTATTGTTTGTTGGTCTTATTTGTTGTTGTTTTGTTGTTGTTTTATTGTTGTTATTGTTTGTTGTTGTTGTTTGTTATTGTTTGCTGTTGTTGTTATTGTTTGTTGTTGTTGTTATTGTTTGTTGTTGTTATTGTTTGTTATTGTTTTGTTATTGTTTGTTGTTGTTATTGTTTTGTTGTTGTAACTCTTAAGCATCTGAGGAGTCCATTACGTCTGGGATTAAAAGAATGGAGACAGGACTGAAGAAGATGAAAGATGAGATGAAGCATCACCATAAGCCGCAGGAATGGCACGACAAGTTCGAAGAAAAGATGAAGCCCTTCTTTACTGGCGCTGAAGAGAAGTTCAAGAAACTGCACGAGCAACACATTCAAATGGAGAAGAAGTACGACGAACTCGCTGCCTACTATTGTTTTGACCGTAAGAAGGTTTCCTTTGAAGAATTTTTTGGAGACATATCACATTTTTGCAAGGAGTTTGAGGTAAGTCATGTTCTGCTCTGCTTGGGAGAAGGGCATGTCTGATTTACCGTAAAATTTGATGTTAAGCCTCTCAATGTCTAGCGCACAATAAGCTGTTGCACTGGTATATATTGCTGTCATTATAAACTCTCTTTGTTAGGTGTGCATGTGTGTATATATGTGTGTGTGTGGGGGGGGGGGGGTACCCTAAGAAGCACTTGTCTTACTGTTGCCGATAAAGAAAGAAAAATGCAAAGACTTAGAGGACGTGTCTAATAGATGCACATGTGGAGAGAGCTGTCTTCATCCTTCCCCAAGCGAAGCCTTGCACCAATGAAGGGTGTCTAATAGATGCACATGTGGAGAGAACTGTCTTCATCCTTCCCCAAGCGAAGCCTTGCACCAATGAAGGGTGTCTAGTAGATGCACATGTGGAGAGAGCTGTCTTCATCCTTCCCCAAGCAAAGCCTTGCACCAATGAAGGGTGTCTAATAGATGCACATGTGGAGAGAGCTGCTCTTCATCCTTTCCCAAGTGAAGCCTTGCACCAATGAAGGGTGTCTAATAGATGCACATGTGGAGAGAGCTGTCTTCATCCTTCCCCAAGTGAAGCCTTGCACCAATGAAGGGTGTCTAATAGATGCACATGTGGAGAGAGCTGTCTTCATCCTTCCCCAAGCAAAGCCTTGCACCAATGAAGGGTGTCTAATAGATGCACATGTGGAGAGAGCTGTCTTCATCCTTCCCCAAGTGAAGCCTTGCACCAATGAAGGGTGTCTAGTAGATGCACATGTGGAGAGAGCTGTCTTCATCCTTCCCCAAGCAAAGCCTTGCACCAATGAAGGGTGTCTAGTAGATGCACGTGAGGAGAGAGCTGTCTTCATCCTTCCCCAAGAGAAGCCTTGCACCAATGAAGGGTGTCTAATAGATGCACATGTGGAGAGAGATGTCTTCATCCTTCCCCAAGTGAAGCCTTGCACCAATGAAGGGTGTCTAGTAGATGCACATGTGGAGAGAGCTGTCTTCATCCTTCCCCAAGCAAAGCCTTGCACCAATGAAGGGTGTCTAATAGATGCACATGTGGAGAGAGCTGTCTTCATCCTTCCCCAAGAGAAGCCTTGCACCAATGAAGGGTGTCTAATAGATGCACATGTGGAGAGAGCTGTCTTCATCCTTCCCCAAGAGAAGCCTTGCACCAATGAAGGGTGTCTAATAGATGCACATGTGGAGAGAGCTGTCTTCATCCTTCCCCAAGTGAAGCCTTGCACCAATGAAGGGTGTCTAATAGATGCACATGTGGAGAGAGCTGTCTTCATCCTTCCCCAAGTGAAGCCTTGCATCAATGAAGTGTGTCTAATAGATGCACGTGTGGAGAGAGCTGTCTTCATCCTTCCCCAAGTGAAGCCTTGCACCAATGAAGGGTGTCTAATAGATGCACATGTGGAGAGAGCTGTCTTTATCCTTCCCCAAAGGAAGCCTTGCACCAATGAAGGGTGTCTAATAGATGCACATGTGGAGAGAGCTGTCTTCATCCTTCCCCAAGCAAAGCCTTGCACCAATGAAGGGTGTCTAATAGATGCACATGTGTAGAGAGCTGTCTTCATCCTTCCCCAAAGGAAGCCTTGCACCAATGAAGGGTGTCTAATAGATGCACATGTGTAGAGAGCTGTCTTCATCCTTCCCCAAGTGAAGCCTTGCACCAATGAAGGGTGTCTAGTAGATGCACATGTGGAGAGAGCTGTCTTCATCCTTCCCCAAGCGACATCCTTCCCCAAGTGAAGCCTTGCACCAATGAAGGGTGTCTAATAGATGCACATGTGGAGAGAACTGTCTTCATCCTTCCCCAAGCGAAGCCTTGCACCAATGAAGGGTGTCTAATAGATGCACATGTGGAGAGAGCTGTCTTCATCCTTCCCCAAGTGAAGCCTTGCACCAATGAAAGGTGTCTAGTAGATGCACATGTGGAGAGAGATGTCTTCATCCTTCCCCAAGTGAAGCCTTGCACCAATGAAAGGTGTCTAGTAGATGCACATGTGGAGCTCCTACTTCACCTCCCAAGACTAGCTCTCTTCTTTGCTCATCGCATCTGAAACTTTTTTTGCAAAATAAGCCCTAGGGCTAATCGGTGGTGTGTGTTATTTAATAATTAGCGCCTATTCCCTGTCAAGTGCTGGGTTTTTCTTGCAGGGTGGAGTTAGAAGCATCCAGATTTTAGATTTTATGGTAATTTAGAAAGGCCTCCCTTGTAATATAGCTCAATGATGATTGTGAAGGATGCTTTGGAAGTGCCCAAGCACTTGCTGCAGAGAGGTCACTGGAATGGCATACAAGGTTAAATTCCTAAAGTGGTTTCAGCCACTTATTTCTGGTGTGTGTCTGTCTGTGTAGTTGTCCGTCTTTAAGTGTCTACACCAAATACATACAACCTGTTCAGGAAAAATAAATGGGAAGTTTCTAGTTTTTGCCTTTTGTTAATGCAGTCTGCAAATAAGCGCTGGGGAGGTGGAGTCTTACAATAGCCTGGGGAGGTGGAGTCTTTATGGCATTCCACTGCCCTGGGGAGGTGTCTGTGCATACTTGCTCAGCACACGAGCTTCCAGTAGCAGCAGGTCCACCAGAAAGGGACCACCCAAGACTGCAGTTGAGATCATCAGCCATTTTTTAAAACACATGTCTCCATCATAACCACTCTGATAGCAATCACAAGCAGATTGCCGTTAGCTAACCCGCTTCCTAGAGAATATATGTCAAAGGTGGGCGTGTTGCACTGCATGAGCCAGGCAGTTAAGTACCCTGAAGGTATTGCTTGGACTAGATATGTTATCAAAATGCGTTGAGCCATGGGCTGTTGGATGACAGATGAGTTAGCTACGTGTGTTTTAGGTAATCATCCGGGGGGGGGGGGGGGGATTATAAGCAAGAAAAATAGTATTACATCAAGTTTTAGTTTTATACATTAATAATAAAATAATACATTAATATAAAATAATACATTAATAATAAAATAATACATTAATAAAATAATACATAATACATTAATATAAAATAATACATAATACATTAATATAAAATAATACATTAATAATTAATAATAAAATAATACATTAATATAAAATAATACATTAATTAAAATAATACATTAATTAATACGCTGATATATTAATGAAGTATTACATTGGGTGGCTCTAGTAATATAATATTAATAATACATTAATAAAATATTACATTGGGTGGACTCTAGAGCAGCTGGCAGGTGATCCATTATTTTATACCACACCCACTTCAATGTTCCTTGTGCTTTTCACCAAAGAATACCTTTGAGACGAACAAAAGGAGACGAACATAAATAAGATTCTATAATGACTTTCTCAAGAATTGACTTGAATAAAGTGTTCTGTGTCAGATGAAAGTTTGTTGAGTTTTTTATTATTTTAACATGTTTATTACTATATTATTATTATTATTATTATTACTACTACTACTACTATTATTCCTCCTCGCATCCAAGGCCCTCGAACAGCTTCCCTCGCCAACCCTGTGGCCAAAGTTCTGCTGTTAGTCACACAATCTCAAGACCCGCGTCCTCCTTAATATAACGATCATGCCAACTTCTACATATTGCCCCTCACAACCTCGTCGGGTTCAAACAACGATCCTTACCATTAATGCTTGAAAATACTCCTTGAATTGCAAGTCAGGAATAACCCAAATGGACACTGCATGCAACATGTGGCACACTTATTTTTACATGTTGCAAGTTGAACCAAAATATTACGGCAGAAATTTGGAGTTTTCTGTTACTAAGGTGATATGGATGAGACTATAAAGTTTGGCATGAGAGAGAAGGCGAGGTAGAAGAAAGAATCATGGAAGATCAACAAAAAAAATTATTTATTTATTTTAATGTCCAAGTAACACTCAAGCATGTCAGAAGTTGCTCAGCTAATATTGGGGGGGGGGGGGGGGGGGGGGCTATTTTGGAGTTCCTCGATTTTGAAATGCAGATCAACATATTACAGGGATTGCTTGCACTCTCTGATAAATTTCCTACAACGAATTGTTTTATAATTGTTATTGGTTGGATAAATATGTACCTGCATACTTTACCAACAACATGCCTTGCCAACAACATGCCATGCCAACAACATGCCATGCCAACAACATGCCATGCCAACAACATGCCTTACCAACAACATGCCTTACCAACAACATGCTTTACCAACAACATGCCTTACCAACAACATGTCTTACCAACAACATGCCTTACCAACAACATGCCTTACCAACAACATGCCTTGCCTTACCAACAACATGTCTTACCAACAGCATGCCTTACCAACAACATGCCTTACCAACAACATGCCTTACCAACAACATGCCTTGCCAACAACATGCCTTGCCAACAACATGCCTTACCAACAACATAATCACCAACAACATGCCCTACCAACAACATGCCTTGCCAACAACATGCCTTACCAACAACATGCCTTACCAACAACATGTCTTACCAACAACATGCCTTGCCAACAACATGCCTTGCCAACAACATGCCTTGCCAACAACATGCCTTAACAACAACATGCCTTACCAACAACATGCCTTACCAACAACATGCTTTACCAACAACATGCCTTACCAACAACATGTCTTACCAACAACATGCCTTACCAACAACATGCCTTACCAACAACATGTCTTACCAACAACATGCCTTACCAACAACATGCCTTACCAACAACATGCCTTACCAACAACATGCCTTGCCAACAACATGCCTTGCCAACAACATGCCTTACCAACAACATGCCTTACCAACAACATAATCACCAACAACATGCCCTACCAACAACATGCCTTGCCAACAACATGCCTTACCAACAACATGCCTTACCAACAACATGTCTTACCAACAACATGCCTTGCCAACAACATGCCTTGCCAACAACATGCCTTGCCAACAACATGCCTTAACAACAACATGCCTTACCAATAACATGCCTTACCAACAACATGCCTTGCCAACAACATGCCTTGCCAACAACATACCTTGCCAACAACATGCCTTACCAACAACATGCCTTACCAACAACATGCCTTGCCAACAACACCAACAACATGCCTTACCAACAACATGCCTTACCAACAACATGTCTTACCAACAACATGCCTTGCCAACAACATGCCTTACCAAGAACATGCCTCCAACAACATGCCTTACCAACAACATGCCTTACCAACAACATGCCTTACCAACAACATGCCTTGCCAACAACATGCCTTGCCAACAACACCAACAACATGTCTTACCAACAACATGTCTTACCAACAACATGTCTTACCAACAACATGTCTTACCAACAACATGCCTTACCAACAACATGCCTTACCAACAACATGCCTTACCAACAACATGCCTCACCAACAACATGCCTTACCAACAACATGTCTTACCAACAACATGCCTTACCAACAGCATGCCTCACCAACAACATGCCTTACCAACAACATGCCTTAACAACAACATGCCTTACCAACAACATGCCTTGCCAACAACATGCCTCACCAACAACATGCCTTACCAACAACATGCCTTGCCAACAACATGCCTTACCAACAACATGCCTCACCAACAACATGCCTTACCAACAACATGTCTTACCAACAACATGCCTTACCAACAACATGCCTTACCAACAACATGCCTTACCAACAACATGCCTTACCAACAGCATGCCTCACCAACAACATGCCTTACCAACAACATGCCTTACCAACAACATGTCTTACCAACAACATGTCTTACCAACAACATGCCTTGCCAACAACATGCCTTACCAAGAACATGCCTCCAACAACATGCCTTACCAACAACATGCCTTACCAACAACATGCCTTACCAACAACATGCCTTACCAACAACATGCCTTGCCAACAACACCAACAACATGTCTTACCAACAACATGTCTTACCAACAACATGTCTTACCAACAACATGTCTTACCAACAACATGTCTTACCAACAACATGTCTTACCAACAACATGTCTTACCAACAACATGCCTTACCAACAACATGCCTTACCAACAACATGCCTTACCAACAACATGCCTCACCAACAACATGCCTTACCAACAACATGTCTTACCAACAACATGCCTTACCAACAGCATGCCTCACCAACAACATGCCTCACCAACAACATGCCTTACCAACAACATGCCTTACCAACAACATGCCTTACCAACAACATGCCTTACCAACAACATGTCTTACCAACAACATGCCTTACCAACAACATGCTTTACCAACAACAGAGAGCCAAAAAGGAGAATGCTAAAATGAAGGAACAGATTGAGAAGCAGAGATTGGCCAAGGAGAGGGAGGTGAGCCAATGATTGTATTCGGTAGTTCTTTTGCAACAACAAAATTCTCTTTTTGTGTCTCCAGGAGAGAGTGAAACTAGCCAAGAACAAGCAGAGGACAGCGAAGTCCAGCACGAAGGTCTTGGACTTGAGCAAGGGCCAGGATGAAGGAGTGGGCGTACTAGACAACTTATTGGAAGCCCTTCACAGCGGCACTGCACTCCAAACTAATAGGTCAGTCAAACCCAGCCCATCACATTGAGGCACAGGACGCAGGAGAGGGTTAAGTTGGTGTTCATGCTGCCCCCTCATTGCTATGTCAGTAGTGCAGTAGAAACTCCCTTACCCAGACCCCCAAGTTTACACTGCCCCCTCACTGCTATGTCAGTAGTGCAGTAGAAACTCCCTTACCCAGACCCCCAAGTTTACACTGCCCCCTCACTGCTATGTCAGTAGTGCAGTAGAAACTCCCTTACCCAGACCCCCAAGTTTACACTGCCCCCTCATTGCTATGTCAGTAGTACAGTATAAACTCCCTTACCCAGACCCCCAAGTTTACACTGCCCCCTCACTGCTGTGTCAGTAGTACAGTAGAAACTCCCTTACCCAGACCCCCAAGTTTACACTGCCCCCTCACTGCTATGTCAGTAGTGCAGTAGAAACTCCCTTACCCAGACCCCCAAGTTTACACTGCCCCCTCACTGCTGTGTCAGTACAGTAGAAACTCCCTTACCCAAACTCCCAAGTTCCAGGTAACTCTCCTTACTGGACTCTCTCTCTCTTCCTCTACTTCGCAACTTCCTCGAGCTAACTAATGTGGGCCTATGTTAGAACCTTGCGTGCCAAAATCTATTTGTAGCCCTGGTCATCAGTTATGAGACATGCATCAACACCATATAGCCGGGAAATTAGTGGAAATTGAATTTGGAGGGTTAGTCTTGGAAGGAACAGATTCAAATTTGGCAAATGGGTAAAGTATCACGTGGAGAAAGGTGCAGGCCGCATTTGAAAATAGCGATCAAGCATAGGAATTCTGCATGATGGAGAGCATTGTTTGAGGACATCAGAATGTTTTGAGTGTGGGTGGGGTGAAGAATTGCCCTTATAAGTGAGAGAAAGTGGCAGCAAAAAGAACCTACGAGGTGGCAGTCTTGCAAGGAACACCCATCGACCACGGTCTCCAGGGAAGATATCAACTGCTTGCTCTTTGTCCAAGAATGAGCTTGTTGGAAAGCCTCTCTCTGGCAAGATACTTGAATAGTGTTGCGAAGTGAGGAAGTTAGCAGACTCCACCCACCAGGTAATAATTACATCACGACTAAATATTGGCGAAATTAATTTAGTCCTGCCTCAATCTATCTGGCAATCTATCTGCCAAACCACCAAAAATTCCACGCCAAATTTTCTGGATTTACAGTTGTAAGCTGTTAAGTTGGAAATCTCTGAATTATAGGCATATATATACCCGATCCCGATGCCCAGATAAAGAAGTTCATGTACGCTGTACTATCCCAAATACTAAGAAAAGAGCCATCTGGAATATTGAATTAAAATTTTCTGTGTAGAGGATATTTTTCCCTTCTTTTTTTAAATTAAGGTTGAAGTAGGGAAACAGTTGTGGAACAGTGCCCACCTGCGATGTTATGTTAGCAATAAAGACCCTTATAGGGAGGGAGTGTCACATTTTGTGTGGCATGGGTGTGGCTGGATAAAACTTGTGCTGTTTGGCATCTGATGGTTAGGTAATGAAAGGAGGGCCTAGCAGTTTCAGTTTATCAGGCCTGGTAAAGGGTCTTTGTCATGTGATGCATCTGATGATGATTATGTAATGAAAGGGCAGTTTCAGTTTTGCAGACCTGGTAAAGGGTCTTTGCCATGTGATGCACGTCTGATGATTATGGACATCTGATGATTATGTAATGAAAGGAGAACCTAGCAGTTTCAGTTTTGCAGACCTGGTAAAGGGTAATTTGCCATGTGATGTTCACCAGTTCTTTGTCCACTGCATGTAATAACTCCACCCAACTTGTCACTTAAGACTGACTGTGTCCTACCTGCCTAAATTTAACCAACTATTCACTGTAGACTACATCCATTGGTAACCACATCCATGATACGACCTCGACTTCGTTCCCACATTTTCTCTCCCCTTCACTCGTTCACTTCTTTATATCTATCCCCTCTAGACCCAAGAAGAGAGGAGGTCCCGGAAAGGCTGGCCTGAAGACACGGCCTAACTTTGGCTCCAGAGACGATCTAGAGTCCTCCAATTTATCAGAGTCATTCAGTAGCAACACACGGACCAGACAGTCCAAAGCCCAGGTGATGCTTGCTCGCATTCAGGACAAGCCCACCGGCACAATGCTATGAAATGTGCTCTAGGGTCACCCAACCTTTTCTTGTAGTAGGATCTATATCGCATGCTTATACTATTGTGCCATACGTAGCTATGGAAACAGCTCTAGGATCAAAGACAAGGCAAGCACTGGACAACCTCTTCCAATTTATATGAATTTTATTTGTGTGGTCTTATATTCTATGATTCTATGTGTGCTATATCTAATGCTCTTTCCATCCATCTTTCTTTGACTGTTCCTGAATGTTGATTTCCAATTGGTTGGTATCTGTGAATATATTTTATTTACATCGGCTGTTGTGTTGAGTAGATCGCAACTCTTCTCCAGTTTCTTTTCTCTCTTTTGTGTTTTATGTTGTTTCGAGTATTTGAGGATTATTTAATGAAATTTCATCATTTGAAATGGACTTGAGTGCGAGTGTTGATATTTATAATGCAGATGGTCCTTTCTTGACATGGTAAAGGGTCATTGGTTCCTAATCCTGTACGAGTGTCACCAAATGTAACTTTTGCAGACTTGTGATAATGAAGGATGGCAGATGCTAATGCTCCAGGATCATGCCTATTATCTATGTTTAGCTCTATTGATGGATTTTCTTGGATAACTCGGGGGGGATTTCTCACACGTGACACTCCCACAATGGTTGCTATGAGAATTAGGTAATGTGTAAGAAAGCTCCCCTGAGCTGACGCAAGGAACATGGTTGAGCAGTTATATCCCCTGAGCTGATGCAGGAACATGGTTGAGCAGTTGTCTCCCCTGAGCTGACGCAAGGACCATGGTTGCAGTTGTCTCCCCTGAGCTGGTCAAGGAACATGGTTGAGCAGTTTTCTCCCCTGAGCTGATGCAGGAACATGGTTGAGCAGTTGCCTCCCCTGAGCTGATGCAAGGAACATGGTTGAGCAGTTGTCTCCCCTGAGCTGATTTAGGAACATGGTTGAGCAGTTGCCTCCCCTGAGCTGCAGGAACATGGTTGAGCAGTTGTCTCCCCTGAGCTGATGCAAGGAACATGGTTGAGCAGTTGTCTCCCCTGAGCTGATGCAGGAACATGGTTGAGCAGTTGTCTCCCCTGAGTTGATGCAAGGAGCATGGTTGAGCAGTTGTCTCCCTGAACTGATGAGCATGGTTGAGCAGTTGTCTCCCCTGAGCTGACAGGAACATGGTCGAGCAGTTGTCTCCCCTGAGTTGATGCAGGAACATGGTTGAGCAGTTGTCTCCCCTGAGCTGATACAGGAACATGGTTGAGCAGTTGTCTCCCTTGAGTTGATGCAGGAACATGGTTGAGCAGTTGTCTCCCCTGAGGTTGTTGAGCAGTTGTCTCCCCTGAGTTGATGCAGGAACATGGTTGAGCAGTTGTCTCCCCTGAGCTGATACAGGAACATGGTTGAGCAGTGTCTCCCCTGAGCTGATACAGGAACATGATTGAGCAGTTGTCTCCCCTGAGCTGATGCAGGAACATGGTTGAGCAGTTGTCTTCCCCGAGCTAATGCAGGAGCATGGTTGAGCAGTTGTCTAGGAAGTCTCTAAGAGGGGAATAAACCATGGTCCTAATAGTTTCAGGATTAAAATATTATATACTGTACAAGGAAAAATATGTGAAACTTTGTGAAGAGTCTGCAGCAAGTCATGACATGAAGGAGCCACATGATATTTAGTCACCATGGCAATGTTTGTCAAAATGCCTTCCTATTGATTGACCTCCTTGTTTTGACTTATTTGGGGGTACAATACTGGCAGGCCTTTCATCCCCTCTGATTAACCTTTTCCTGCTGAATATAATAAAGACTGAATATAATAAAGACAGCGGGCAAGCATTATGCACCCTATGTTGCCCGATGTAGGACTACCCATGGCTCAGTAGTTTGATGACTTGTATTTGACAAAGAAGTAACTCACGACATGCATCAAATGCTTTGTGCAGTATGAACCTGAAGCAATGTGAGTCATCTATCCATGCACATAAGCACATCTTTGCTTTGCAGGCAGGGGAGAAGGAAGTGGCACAAGTTGAGTGGTAGCTGATACAATGTGAAGGGCTCTGACTGGAGTGTAACTCAACTGAGGCATTCTGAAGTATTTGTAATTGAGGGATGACGACAAATTATTCAGAATACTATGAGCATGATTATTAGCTGCCATTCAACCCGTTTAAAAAGTAGGAATTTAGTAATTCAATATATATGTACCTGTGTTAGACATTGGAGAGTCGAGTGTGAACAAAAAATAACACTTGCCTGGAGACATGCACTAGTTAGAAAAAATGGCAACGAAAAATGTTTGTGTTGGCACACGTGAAGTAAGAAGGATGGATGGCTATTTTGAGATACTGAGCGAGGGGGTGGGGGGGGGGGGGGGGGGGGGGGGGTTATTGAGAAGTTGGCCCATCTATTTATGATGATACATACAGTCTGAAAGTTTCGTGCTTTTTTAAATTATTACAGACATATCAAGTTGGCCCACAATTGGGGTGTTACTGTAGATGCACTTCACTTATTTAATCACAATATCTGGAGCAGGGTTCCTTTTAGGGGAAGGGGAGGGGGGCATTTGATCCCCTTTGGAAACTGTTTCCCCCCCTCGTATTTTATACTGCTCGCATGTGCATGTGGGGAATAAATATTACTTAGCACAATCTGCTGGATGTGCTAGCTGTTGGATTAGCTACTCTGCACATCCAGGTAACTCACCTTCACCTTGCCTCCACCTCCCTCTTTTTCTGATCAGAGGGTTTGCCTCCCCTTGACCATATTTCTGAAGTAACACTGTGGAGTATATATTCAAGAGCAGTTTCTTTATCGGAAACAACTAGATGCTTTCAACTTCTTTGAGGCTGATTAAATGAGAACAGTATTTTGAATGTATTTCAGGAACTCCTGGGACCTGCTTCTGTCTTCTAAAACCCAAGGTAAACCCTTGCCAGAAGTTATCAGGGAGTGCTAATGAAATGTGGATCTTTGCTAAAGCAGATGGTGATGTTGCTCACTACACATACACAGATGGCAAGTAAATTTTCTAGTTTTAAGGTGGTCACGATGTTTCTGCACAGGTGAGGTTTGTTAACAAGTAACAGCATTTCTTTTCAAGGTTGAATGTGCTGTGAGGCAAGGGTACACTTCAGTTACTGCTCAGTAGTATACTAGTGGGTATTTTGGAAACAAGTTCTGTTGTTTTTGTTGTTTTTAATGTATATCGCCATTGTTAATATACAGCTTCCTATCTTCAGATTGCACCAGAATGTGTTGTTGACATCCAATTTTGAAGACCCAAACAAAAGGTATTGAGGGGAGTAGAGCATGTTCGGGACTACTCAGCACTGTGGAGAGTGTTGTCCCTGAAGCGAGTTTCCTGCGTCCCACGCACAACCGTACTCGTAGTCAACCTGTACGGGGAAAGACCCACTTGCGAGTTTTCGTCTGTCAAGACCTTCAGCAGAGCGTGTAGCCGATAAATATATGGCACCACACGTCTCCCCGTGTCTCTAGGCTTCAGCAGAGGGCGTAAATCTCTGCCTAGTCTGAAACGGCCGAAGCCTCTTGAAATAACACTGTCCGGCAGTCGGGATGTGTCCTAGTCGCTACTACCCTGCTAGGCTGGATAGCGGACTTAATTTGTTGTAACTTAAGAGATACAAAGAGATGATAATAATAAGAGATGATAAGAGATGATAATAATATTACCAGGCAACAGAAAAAGTTAGTGAGCATGCTCATTCGAAACTAATAATATCTGAGCTGAGAATGTATAACTGAGATAAGGAGTGTGCATGCGCGAGTAACAATTAATCCTCCGCGTAGCTGCTCCAGCTCCATAGAGGCCAGAGCCCGATCATCCTGGGGGGGCCAGAGAGAGAAGATCCTCTTCATCCTCCAGCAGTAGAACTAGCTTGTGAACTGCCCTTTTGAAGGTGCCTTTGCTTGTCCTGACAGTAGCAACTCTGACAAGTCCGTCATCTCCTGCGTGGACCTGAGTTACTCTTGCCAGTGGCCAGCTGCGTGTGAACAAGTCGGTGTCTTTGATTAGCACGATATCGCCGGTACGGATCGAACGCTGAGGGTGTTTCCAACGTCGAATGGCTTGCAGAGAGGAGATGTATTCCTTGCTCCACCTTTGCCATAGATCTGCTGAGAGTCGTTGTTGTAGATCCCATCGGGTGAGTCGGTTGAGATTGCGGTTGGAGAAGTCTGAGACTGGGCAAGACTTCAGTGCTTTTCCCACCAAGAAATGTCCTGGGGTGAGCACTTCCACTCCGTCTGCCGGTGCAGAATCGAGCGGAATGAGTGGCCTGCTGTTCAAGGCTGCTTCAATCTCTACTGTGACTGCATACAAGTCGTCCATCATAAGAGTGTGTGGTCCAATGATCTTGACCATTAGGAGCTTCATGCTCTTCACAGCCGCTTCCCAGAGTCCCCCAAAGTGAGGCGACCTAGCTGGGATATGCTTCCACTGCATGTTATTGGTGGTGCAGAATCGATCCAGTGCTTCTTGAGTGACTGGTGACTGGATGAGTTGGTAGATCCTTTGGAGCTCGCGTTGAGCACCAACGAAGTTGCTCCCGTTGTCGGTAGTAAAAGTAAATGGATAGCCTCTCCTTGCGATGAAGCATCGGAGTGCAGATAGAAATCCTTCAGTTGTGAGGTCTCTGACCACTTCTAGGTGGACTGCTTTAGTGGCCATGCACACGAATATGCAAATGTAGATCTTCTCTATGACTCTGGAGCGAGTGAATCCGCGCCTGACCATGAGAGGCCCAGCGAAGTCTGCTCCAGTGTGGTGGAACGGTGTAGATGGAGTCACACGACAAGGTGGTAGCTGTCCCATCCTCTGTGAGGTGGTCTTTGCATACGCCTTCTTGCAGCGCACACAAGCCCTGGACACTCCCTTGACGAGGTGTTTTAGACCTATGATGTGAAATCTCAAAGAAACAATAGCAAGTAAAGCCGTAGGGCCAACATGCAGGTTGTCAATGTGTATTTGTGTACACAGCAACTTAGCAAACCGGTCAGACCGGTGAAGAATCACTGGGTGTTTCTGACTGGCAGTGGCTGATGATCTCTCGAGCCTGCCTCCCACTCTGATGAGTCCCTTTTCATCCAAGTATGGGCATAGATGCAGAAGGGTGCTTTTTCGTGAGACGACTCCGCCTGCTTGCAGTGCATCGAGATCGGATCTGAAGGATCGTCCTTGGCTGAGCTTGAGCAACGTCTCCTCCGTCCTCTGAAGTTCGGATAGTGATAGTCTGCGTGAGAGAAGTCTCTCCGCTGCTGGCGTCTTGCAGTTGTTGATGAAGCGGGTACACCAGCACAAAATGCGCTTGAGGTTCGCATATGACGAGAAGGCCTCTGTAAGGTCTATCAGTGGGATGGCAATCAGGACAGTAGGTGGTTCTTCTGACTTGACTCTCTGTTTCTTCCAGTCTGTCCTACACGGCCATTCTGATGGCGCGAGGCGGAGCCAAGTGGGACCTTCCCACCAGAGCCTGAAGTCTACAAGGACCCTAGGAATAGCGCCCCGAGAAGCCACGTCAGCCGGGTTGCAGAGTGTGGGTACGTGTCTCCAGTGTTCGGCAGGCACTCTCTGAACAGTTTCTCTCACTCTGTTGTGCTCATAGAGCATCCCCTTCCCCGGAGGCTCATGTAGCCAGCAGAGGGTGATGGTTGAGTCACTCCATGCAAAGATGTCTGCAGGTGGGATATGCAACACGTTAGCAACAGCACAGAGTAACTTACTGAGAATGTTTGCTCCTAAGAGCTCTAGCCTCGGTATAGTAGCCCCAGCGAGGGGTGCCACCTTCGTCTTAGCATAGAGTAGAGCTGTTGAAACGGTCGTGTCAGTGTACAAGACTCGAAGATATACAACTCCAGCATATGCCGCTTCTGAGGCATCACTGAAGCCGTGCAGCTGCATGCTTCTGACCGTCTTCCTCTTCTCCAAGTGATGTCTCTGGATAGGGTGCTCAGTGATGATGTGTAGATCTTGCCTCCACTTTCTCCACTCCTGTGCAATGGATTCTGGAACTGGGTCGTCCCATCCTAGCTTGAGCTTCCACAAACGTTGTAGTAGGACTTTCACCAAGATGGTGCTTGGGGCGAACCATCCCATGAGGTCGAACGTTCTTGCGACATCTGATGCAATCTTCCTCTTGGTGGGTCGATCCTCGGGAGTGAGCACTGGAGTAGCGACATGAAGTGTGTCCGTTTGAGTATTCCAGTGGACCCCCAAGGCCTTGTGGCACTCGGCAGGGGGCGAGAAGAGCTGCAGGTTCTCCTCTTCTCTCATTTCCTCTGGTACGGACTGAAGTAGTTCTGGAGAGCTGGACCTCCACTTTCTCAGCCTCATGCAGGCGTGATCGAGTAGTGCGTTCAGCTCCTCCCGAATCTCTACTGCCTCTTCGATGGTGCTGGCACCCGTTAAGCAGTCGTCCACGTAGAAGTGGTTCAGCACTATGTCGGCTGCTCTTGGATGTTCTGCCTGATGGTCAGATGCTGTCTGGCGCAACACCTGTGTAGCCAGGAAGGGTGACGATGTGATTCCGAAAGTGAGTCTTTTCATCCTCATCTCCGTGAGTCCCTCCCCGCAACAAGATGGCTGTAGGAAACGGTGTAAGTCTCGATCATCTGGATGTAGCTGGATCTCTCGAAACAGTTTAGAAATGTCTGCCGTCATGCCTATGGAGTGGGACCTGAACGACAGAACAACATTGGTTAACAAGGGGTATAGATTGGGACCTGGCAGAAGTATCTGGTTGAGAGAGATTCCTGTTGAAGTCCTAGCAGATGCGTCGAAGACGACTCGTAGTTTGGTTGTCGTGCTGGACTTTTTCGTGACCCCGTGAGCTGGTAGATAGTAAGTTTCCGACTCAGGTTTACACAAGTCTTCTTCAGGCACTGGTTCAGCGTGACCCATGGCCTGGTACTCTAGCAAGGCGTTAGTGAAGTTGCCAAACTGCCCCTTAGCCACCAGAGATCTCTTGTTGGCGTGAAAGCGTTTCACTGCCTGACCTCGGGAGCAGCCTAAAGGGAGAGAAATAGATCTGCGTGGTAAATTGACAATGTATCTACCCTCCTCAGTTCGGGAGTGAGTGGTCTTGAAGTGCTGCACTGCCTGCTGCTCCTCCTCTGAGGTGTGGTCTGGTTCACTGGGTGGTTCTTCCACTTGCCAGAGAGCTGCTAGCAGTTCGTCGGTTGTTGGGTCTGCAGTATTGACGTGCAGACAAGGTGGATGTTCAGTTGTAGGTTGGTCTGGGTAGCATCTGCCGCGTATGATCCATCCGAATGTGGTCTCGAGAGCATGAAGCATCCCATCTGATGACGAGTGTTTACCTCGTAGCATGATGGTATCCACATAATCTGACCCGATGAGCATATCGATACGACCAGGTCTATCAAAGTGTGGATCTGCCAACTCAAGGTTTTTAATGAATGGCTTCTCGCGAACCCCGTGCAGCTGCATTCCTGGCAAGTCACCAGTGATGTTGTTGATTATCACAGCACGGCAGTCCACTGCAGGACGTCCAGGTGGAACGAGTGCCAAGTCTGCCTTATAGTGACAGCTCGGAGCCTCGATCTGGGATATACCAACCAGGCTGGTAGTCTCCTTCAATTTGCGTACTTTCAGAGATTGAGCCAGCTTTGACGTCATGAATGTCAAATGAGAGCCACTGTCGATGAGAGCCCTGGCTGAGCGTCTGTGTCCTCCGGACTCTACAACGACCCAGCAAGTACTGATGAGTGCCTGCTGCTTAGAATGTACTGTGTAGCATGCTGGTGTAACGTGAGCATTGGTGGCGGGAGGTGCACTAGGAGGCTGGCCTTCGGTTGGGGAATTCTGCTTGCGACGATGCAGTAGGGTATGGTGTCTTTTCCCACAGTCTCTGCAGGATCTGTTGCTAGAACAATCACGAGCAAGATGGTTTAGAGACAGACAATTCGTGCAAACCTTCAGCCTAGAGGCTGTGCTGTTTTTGTCCTCCACTCCTTTGGCCCGGAACGTCTCGCACATGTAGAGAGGGTGAGGCCCGTCGTGGCACAGTGCACAGTCCTTGCTGCTCTGATGCAAAACTGGTGGCTTCCAAGGCTTCCTCTGTTGGGCAACCGCAGGTGGCTTGGTAGCAGGAGTCTGTGTGGCAGGTGATTTTACAGCATCTGTTCTCCCGTAGAATCTCATCTGATACCTGCGAAGATACTCTGCAACATCCTCAAACGTAGGAGTCTTCTTGTGCTTGCTAGAGTATTCCGTCCAATCCTGAAATAGCTTGGGCGGCATGATGAGTTCAAGGATGAGTGTATACAGTGTGTCCAGTGTGGCATCTGTACATTCCTTGAGAACAGCTATTGATGTCTGAAATAATGAGATGGTCTTGCTGATCCCTTCTGAGGTGAGATCAATAGTGTGCTTGAGAACAGCTTGCAAAGAGGTTCTACTAGTCTGTCTCGGCTGATCGTAGCGATCCTGAAGAGCTTTGATCGCTGCATCAAAGTGTGGTCCAGATCTTGTGACCGACTCGATGATGAGTTTTGCTTCCTCTGTCTTGACCGTCATGTTGAGAAATGCCAATCGGTCGACGTCTGTGAGACCGTCGTCTTTGGAAAGCGTGTTCCTGAATTTCTCCCAAAAAGGACGCCAGCCCACGGCTGTGCCATCGAAGTCGGGCAATGGCATACGAGGTAGTCTGTCAAACTTAGACATTCCTTTGGGTTTGGAACTGGAGACTGGGGCTGAGGGTGCAGTGTCCTCGCCGTGTCTGAGTTGTAGACCACGTAGGTCCCTGATGAGTGCTTGGATGCCGTCCATCACTTCTGGGCGACTGGAGATTGTGTCTGCTGATTCTTGCATCTCAGACAATTTCTCTTGCAAGTCCCAAAGTGTGGGGGCTACGTGGCATTCGTCGAGTTTAGGCAGGTCTGCCAAGGAGTCCATGGACCGTCTGATTGTTCGGCAACGTCTGTAGAGTCTAGCTGCCTCTTCTTGTGCCTCCAGGGCTGACCCTAGCGTGATCATCCGCGTGCTTTCTACAGAGTAGTCGGCTTCTTCTCCGTCGATGTCCACTTCCTTCAGAAAGCTGACGATGGCGTCATGGACCACATCTGCAGTGACCGTGTCCTGCAGCAGCTTGTGTCGACGTACTGAAATCCCTTTGGCATCTAGCTCTTTGGTAGGCTTCGTCTGCAACTCCCTAAGATAGGTATCACACCGCGTGGTGCTACGTAGCAGATTAGATCTCTTCTTCTTCAGGGTCGGCAGATCCAGCTCTGCGAACTCTGCTTCCAGTCGTCCTCTGTCTTCAAGCGTAGTCATGATAAGCTTGCAGACACAACTGAAAATGAATAAGAGATACAAGATTTTAAAATATGTCAAGTGACAAATGAGGTGGTGAAAAGATGGTGAGTGTGACAAGAGAAGTTCACAAGTCGTCTGTGTTTCTTTGCCACTCCAATCTTTGTTGGTTTTCCGGTTCTCTCCTGAGCCTTGGTCGCAAGTATGCTGGCAGCAAGATAGTATCCGGCTCGAAGGACCAAATGTTCGGGACTACTCAGCACTGTGGAGAGTGTTGTCCCTGAAGCGAGTTTCCTGCGTCCCACGCACAACCGTACTCGTAGTCAACCTGTACGGGGAAAGACCCACTTGCGAGTTTTCGTCTGTCAAGACCTTCAGCAGAGCGTGTAGCCGATAAATATATGGCACCACACGTCTCCCCGTGTCTCTAGGCTTCAGCAGAGGGCGTAAATCTCTGCCTAGTCTGAAACGGCCGAAGCCTCTTGAAATAACACTGTCCGGCAGTCGGGATGTGTCCTAGTCGCTACTACCCTGCTAGGCTGGATAGCGGACTTAATTTGTTGTAACTTAAGAGATACAAAGAGATGATAATAATAAGAGATGATAAGAGATGATAATAATATTACCAGGCAACAGAAAAAGTTAGTGAGCATGCTCATTCGAAACTAATAATATCTGAGCTGAGAATGTATAACTGAGATAAGGAGTGTGCATGCGCGAGTAACAATTAATCCTCCGCGTAGCTGCTCCAGCTCCATAGAGGCCAGAGCCCGATCAGAGCAAGGACTTCAAGAAAATTGGCATTATAACCACAGACGGAAGAAGCCAAAGAAACCTTCTTGATGGGACTGAAGAACATTTTGACAGAATTCCTTAATTCTTTTTCACTACTGGAGACCTCAAGTTTCCCAACTTAAAGTAGTGAGTGAATTGCTGTCTACTCTCACTTCATTCTACAAGCCAGCAATTACAGAAAGCTGCTTGTAAAGATATTTATGAGAACAAGATGTCCATCAAAAAGGAGGTCTCTCCTATTTTAGGCATCTGCCAGACTTCAATCCCGATCCTCACTCTGACATGTACATAGAATGGGGAGAATCACTGCAGCATTTTTTATGCAGTAAAGAGTGCCTCTAGCTACTAGTTCTTCACCAAAAGTTAATGATAGACTTCAGTAAAGTTCCAGCACTTCATTGGATTGAAGGATAATGCTCACATCGAGTGTGGAGGTCAATCAGCTACATGCTTCTCCAGAATTGCAATTCTTGCTTGATTGGAACTACATGTCCATACAAATAGAGAGCAAGCGACATCCACATGTGTGTCAGATTCAAAGCCAGGCACAAGAGGAGTTCTAATTCATGACTATGAATATTATTATCAAGTATAAAGCGGTGTGCAAAATGGGTTTATTAGGGGAGGGGTTGTGATTAATTTGCTGGACTCCAGTTAGAATGCATGGTTGAATGCATCATTACACGATCCAGTACACATTGAAAATGTTAAACTTGTCATAACTTTTTGTGTCCTTTTTGATACCAAGTTTTCTGACTGGTTTGTACCTTCTCAGCTTCAAATAGCACAAACTGGAGAGCAGTAACCGGTAAAATTATAGCCAGCAAACAAACAATAAAACAATCAATCATGTATCCTTTCTTATATACAAGATACTGGTATATATATACACACACACATTGCTATAATACAATACATGTAATAATGAGCAATGTATGTAGTACTAGGAATTTCTATACAGTCATTATTTTTGTTGTGAAGGCTGTTTTGAAACGACTGGAAGGCAAAGATAAACTAGCAAAGCAAATACATCTGCAATATTTTATCGATATTTGCATAATCATTCTTGTGTTTTATTTTGAAATCGAGGGGGAATATAGCCTGAGAATAGCATACTTGTTTTTTTTTTTTCTTCATTAGTTCATCGTTAATTGCAGTGTGACCACCAGGCCAGCCAGAGGATCACCAGATCCTTGGCCAAATATCACCAGATAATGGCAGATATCACCAGGTGCGAAAAAGTCAATTGTATCTAGTCACAAACTCAATTTATCTTGTCATAAACCGGGTCAAAAATACATAACTGTGAATCAAATTTTTGGAAAGCCTCTTTGAAGTTGCTACTCTCAGGCTTAATTAAATACATCTTTCTCGTGCTTGGTAGGCAAATGGACATTCCACAAAAGAGCTCCTGCAATATGATGCAATGTGTGCAAGCTTTGAAGGCATTTTCAAAAGCAGCTTATGTGTAGGTCATTTTATAAGGAATTGATATGCGCAAACACTACTTTTGATGATGAAATTCCAAAACAATATGCTAGACATTAGATTGGAGTCCATTATCCATTGAGAGTTTTTCTTGTTCTGGCCTCATCACTGGAAGATGCCTGGCCAGATAAGATAATCAAACAGTGACTGCAAAAGCAGAGCTGCGTGGAAAGATGTGCCTTTATCACCACCACCTATTATCACCACCACCTATTACACTTTCACAGTCCCTTTTACCTGCCTCTCGAGGCATAAAATTAACAAGGGGTTCTGCGGTACATTACGAATTACTTCTGTTGAAGAGCCCAAGTATTGGTATGTGGCACACTTGCAGCATCCGTCTGAGTTTTGGCACCATGATTTCCACCGGCAGAAGCTTCAGCTTTGTGTTAGTCACTTCCTTGATCACACTTCTCTGCCGGTGCCTTCTCTTGTTCAACATTCTATCCATTTTCTTTCACGCACCTCCTTCATGCATTCTTCCTTCTTGTCCTCCACTTTGCTTCCTCCACTTTGCTATACAAAAACACGCTCTGCACAAAATCCTTGTGTTGAGGATCATCCACAGACTCACTCAAATTTGGTATATACATAACCAGAAATTGTGGATTAGTTAAGCTTTTAACTGCTATTATATAGTTTACGATGTTTATTCCTTGCTAGCTTGGTGTTAGTTGCTGAAAATCCAGCCACTTTGAATCTGAATCAAGTAGGAAAGGTCCAACATTCCTTCTTCTCGGAGTCACATGTCTGCCTGATCTATCTACATCTTTATTCCGACATTGTCTGTACTAATCATAGATACTTTACCTTATTATTTATGCCATAGGACCTATGGGTAAACCACGATTGTTTGGCGACTCTCCAGACCGACCATGAACTATCATCCTCCAGAACGTAGGCTCTACTAATATCAACTGAGTTGCTATATTCATGATAGATGCGGTCTAAGGAGGGTGGGGCTCGGCTGAAACTGACGTAGAGGGTGTGTGGCTGAACTAACCAAGATACAAAACACTTCACTCAAACCATTCGCGGACTTCTCGTCCTTCTACTCCCCGCGTCAAAGCGGGAAGATGGCCTTAGGAGGAGCCGGCAGAGGACGGTCCAGAGACTTCGGTTTCTCAGGGAACCTTACTCTTCCGCTGAGTGTCAATAGAGAGGAATGTACTAGCACTGGGAAGATATTCATGCCTGATGAGGAGAAGGGGAGGACAAGGAAGAAACACACAAGGTTTCCAGTGGGTAATAAACCAACTGAACGAGCGGAAAAAGTGAGTAAATAGAGCTAGCTATTAAACTGAGAGAATATGTGCTTCCTTCTGAGCATGTCAGTGTTAATGTGAAGGCAGTTTATCAACATTCTTACTACTGAGCCACATGGACCCAGTGGAAGTGTTCACACAGCATGAGTATATGTGACCAGATTTGGGAGAAATCCTGCTTTATTTTTTTAACATTTGCTCCTATGATGCCTGAAGATCATATCCTGAAAAATTGAAACTATTTGAGAGTGTTGCCTTTGAGCTACGACAAGAAACAACCCCCTGCAAGCACTCAAACATTAATTATTGGAGTAATTGCATTCCAAACATGTCAGGCACGTGCAAAGTTAAGCCATATACTTCTGAGGATGAAGCTGTACACTACTTGCTTAGCTTGAGGGCTTGATCGGCAGAGCCTCCCATCATATCCATGCTTTTCCTGGCTCACCTGTTGAGAGCAATGGCTATGTCATTTGTACTAGTCATCTCTATAAATCAAGGCTAACTTGAACAAGCAGTAGTAAGTACAAACTGAAGAATGCACTAATGTGTGCGCTCAAAGCATGCGTATACAGTAATGCTCTGTTCACAAAGGGTAAGTCCATCGACCTAGCCCACCATAAGAGTTTATTTTGTCCTCCAGAGTGGATGCCTGGGCTTATAACTGCCACAGGTTTATTGGATGATAGTTCTAGCTGTCATATTTTGACCACATTTAGACAGTTTTTTCCTCCAAATCTGGTCACATATTTTTCAGATATTTACCTTTTTAACCTGCCATGGCAACATCCTTACATGCATGGTGAACAAGTACACACAAAGTTTCTCACAGACGGAAAAACTGCAGCTTTTCTTCCAAGTAAGTTAGTTTCTTCTGCATCAACTTTTGCTGATACTCACATCTACATCAGCCATCCTCAAATGCTCTTCGACTTATATGCAGTGCATCAATACATCAAATACTATACAGACATTTTTCACTGATGTGACATGTGGCTTTGTAAAGAGATTCTTTTAAAAATTATTAAGAAGTCTGACCATTTCAAGTGCACCTGAGCCACCCATGCACTTACTATCTTTGAGAGTCTAATGATGTGTGTTCAGAATCTATTGGAGTTTTGGCTAGGAATGAAATGCTTAGGTATATGAGGTCATTACCAAAAATATTGGTTGCATACCATCTCAAAACTGTATATAAACATAGATGACGTAGTATGCATCATGACTGTGATCCCAACTTCTTGGTGAAATGACTACAGCAAAATAGTAATATTTACATTCTCCAGGTTGAAGAGGATGGGTCTAGACCAAAGAAAGGACAACCAATGGCTGGCTTCATCAGAGGCTTCTTTCAAAGAAGAAGGGGAAAAAGAAAGTCTCCCTATCAAGAAGATGCCTCTATGGATACAGTCTCATCTGGCCATAGGAGAGGCGGCAGAGGAGCAATCAGGAGATTGGAAAGTGAGCCTCAGATATCCAGCATCCTGCAGTCAGAAGACGAGGGAGAGAGTGAAGGAGAGGAAGAGCAGGAGGAAGGTGCAGCTTCATTTACATGGAAAGATAAGACTCCGAGCAAGACCAAAGCAGCGTCTACCATGTTCAAATGTACAAATCCTTCGGCTCTTAGTTATCAAAGTAAGAAAAGTTGGACATGTTATAAGCTTGAACTTTATGTGCTCATCCAATGATTTCCATGATACAGTCTTAAAAAGTAATATTTTTTACGACATTGCTAGAGGCTGAGCCAGTGGTGACTACCTTGATATGTCTAACTCTGAAGAGGAACGACTCACACCCTGGTATATAACTATATAATATATCCATGTGTATGGTATATGTGAGTGTGTGTGTTGTGTGTGTGTGATGTATGGTGTAACTGTGCCAGTGTGTTTAAAGCATTCATTATCTTCCCGGTGATTCCTTTAGTCGAGATGAAATGGAGAGTGGGTATGTTACTGATTCATCCAAACCACGTTACATTCTGACATTGTGTTGTTGATTTTTTTTAAAGGGCTGCCTTGTACAGTTTTATACTTCATACCTGGCAGTGCAGTGACATGGCTGCCAGTGAGTTTTCATTGTATATTTTTTCCTCACAACAATCAGAACAAAATGTCCCATACAACTGCAGGCATATAGTAGTGTAAAATAAGTGAACCGCCAAAATCAACCTTAAACCGGAAGCTCCTTTAGCTACTAGAGTTAAAACTACATGCTAGAAACTTACCTGAACAAAGTCTGTCATTTTCTTAGTCTCACTGTGTTCCTGCAAACAAGGATAGATGAGAACTTACAATTCAGCCTTGGAAACTATCAACACTCCTAACCTTCTCCTTGCAAACAGTGCCTTCTCAGTGATTATTATACTAGCAAAAGTCAGTGATGTGAACACCAAGGGTGTTTGGAGAACTGGAATGTTCAGGTAACTCGTGGACAGTTGATTTTCCAACATTGTAATTGGCTGCTACACTTTCTTCACACAGATCTTGATCAATATTAAGCACAACCCTTTCTCTCTTCTGATTGGGTGCAGCCCAGCTCTCTGCATTGACACGACCAAAACAAACTGTTGACTGAGCTTCCTCTTTGGTACAACATATTATATTTATTGCATGCATGCACAAAGGAATTTTCGCTGAAAATTGAACGAATAAGTAGCCAACTAAAGTGCGGATAACTGACTTTCTACTGCATTGTCGTTGCTGTTGCTGCTGTTGCTGTTACTCCTTACCTTTGTCACTTACTTATTTCTTACTCTCTCTCACTACTCACTCACTCACTCTAACTTACTTACTTACTGACTTACTTACTCACACTCACTTACTCACTCTCTTACTAACTTACTTACTAACTTACTTACTATTTACTTACCTGCTTACACTGACTTACTCACTACTCCTAGTGTAAGCAGGTAAGTAAATAGTAAGTAAGTCAGTAAGTAAGTTTGCCTGCTTCATGAGGATCACAACTACTGGGTGCCCATGCCCTGCTTCATGAGGAGCATAGCTACTGGGTGCCCATGCCTGCTTCATGAGGAGCACAGCTACTGCCATGCCCTGCTTCATGAGGAGCACAGCTACTGGGTGCCCATGCCCTGCTTCATGAGGAGCACAGCTACTGGGTGCCCATGCCCTGCTTCATGAGGAGCACAGCTACTGGGTGCCCATGCCTGCTTCATGAGGAGCACAGCTACTGCCATGCCATGCTTCATGAGGAGCACAGCAACTGGGTGCCCATGCCCTGCTTCATGAGGAGCACAGCTACTGGGTGCCCATGCCTTGCTTCATGAGGAGCACAGCTACTGGGTGTTCATGCCCTGCTTCATGAGGAGCACAGCTACTGGGTGCCCATGCCCTGCTATGAGGAGCACAGCTACTGGTTGCCCATGCCTGCTTCATGAGGAGAAAAACTATTGTGTTGGACATTTTGACAGTTTTGTATGCATTTTCACCACATCTTGTAAATAGTTACTTTTGAGTTTGTATTGCAACTAGCTATGATCAATACCTTTCTCTTTTTCCCTCCCTCCCTCAGTTCAAACTGATGTGACAGCTAGAAAGATTAGCTTTAACAACAGTGCATAATTTGTTTGCATTATTCACTTTTTTGTCCGGGCAGGGCCCCCGGGTGTATAGAAACGTCATCCATACAAAACTTTGTGTGATGTCTAAGGACCACCCAAAGAAGGCTTTAAGACAACCATTTTCTTGATTTTGCATTTTTTAATGGAGGAAGTAGGACCTTTTTGTAGTATTTTGGCCGCCCTGTAAGTCTAGTTGCCCTCACTTTTCCCTGAATACACCAGATACCAGGTGGAAGATAACAGGCACCCTTACAGGTAATTCTTGCTTTAGGGAATGGAGGAAATGCTCATTTTATGTGTCGAGTGCCTTGATTGGATTTTGCATTTTGAAATCTACTGTGACAGTACTCTTTTTTTTCCCCCAGGAAATGCCCGGGTACTCCTGCTATATAGTACTTAATACCTTACTTACTTACTTACTAACTTACACACTAACTTACTCTAACTTACTTACATACTAACTTATTTACTTACTAACTTACATACTAACTTACTTACATACTTACTACTTACTAACTTAACTAACTTAACTTACTTGCTTACTAACTTACTTACATAATAACTTACTACATACTAACTTACTTACTAACTTACATACTAATTTACTCTAACTTACTTACTAACTTAACTTACTTCCTTACTTACTAACTGACATACATACATACTTACATACTAACTTACTCTAACTTACTTACTTACATACTTATTGACATACTTACTCTATTTATTTTTTATTCTCTCCAAGGGCTAAAAAATGATATCAAGTCTAAGAACTTTGGAAAAGGGACAATAAATTGTGAGATCTTTTGAATAAGCACGAGACTTGAAGGTCTGTACCCCTGAAGTCCCTCATACAATCAAGGTCTGTACCCCTGGAGTCCCTCATACAATCATGAGACTTGAAGGTCTGTATCCCTGGAGTCCCTCATACAATCAAAGTCTGTACCCCTGGAGTCCCTCATATAATCATGAGACTTGAAGGTCTGTACCCCTGGAGTCCCCTCATACAATCATGAGACTTGAAGGTCTGTACCCCTGGAGTCCCCTCATACAATCATGAGACTTGAAGGTCTGTACCCCTGGAGTCCCCTCATACAATCATGAGACTTGAAGGTCTGTACCCCTGGAGTCCCCTCATACAATCATGAGACTTGAAGGTCTGTACCCCTGGAGTCCCTCATACAATCATGAGACTTGAAGGTCTGTACCCCTGGAGTCCCTCATACAATCATGAGACTTGAAGGTCTGTACCCCTGGAGTCCCTCATACAATCATGAGACTTGAAGGTCTGTACCCCTGGAGTCCCTCATACAATCATGAGACTTAAAGGTCTGTACCCCTGGAGTCCCTCATACAATCATGAGACTTGAAGGTCTGTACCGCTGGAGTCCCTCATACAATCATGAGACTTGAAGGTCTGTACCCCTGGAGTCCCTCATACAATCATGAGACTTGAAGGTCTGTACCCCTGGAGTCCCTCATACAATCATGAGACTTGAAGGTCTGTACCCCTGGAGTCCCTCATACAATCATGAGACTTGAAGGTCTGTACCCCTGGAGTCCCTCATACAATCATGAGACTTGAAGGTCTGTACCCCTGGAGTCCCTCATACAATCATGAGACTTGAAGGTCTGTACCCCTGGAGTCCCTCATACAATCATGAGACTTGAAGATCTCTACCCCTGGAGCCCCTCATACAACAATCATGAGACTTGAAGGTCTGTACCCCTGGAGTCCCTCATACAATCATGAGACTTGAAGGTCTGTACCCCTGGAGTCCCTCATACAATCATGTGACTTGAAGGTCTGTACCCCTGGAGTCCCTCATACAATCATGAGACTTGAAGGTCTGTACCCCTGGAGTCCCTCATACAATCATGAGACTTGAAGGTCTGTACCCCTGGAGTCCCTCATACAATCATGAGACTTGAAGGTCTGTACCCCTGGAGTCCCTCATACAATCAAGAGACTTGAAGGTCTGTACCCCTGGAGTCCCTCATACAATCATGAGACTTGAAGGTCTGTACCCCTGGAGTCCCTCATACAATCATGAGACTTGAAGGTCTGTACCCCTGGAGTCCCTCATACAATCATGAGACTTGAAGGTCTGTACCCCTGGAGTCCCTCATACAATCAAGAGACTTGAAGGTCTGTACCCCTGGAGTCCCTCATACAATCATGAGACTTGAAGGTCTGTACCCCTGGAGTCCCTCATACAATCATGAGACTTGAAGGTCTGTACCCCTGGAGTCCCTCATACAATCATGAGACTTGAAGGTCTGTACCCCTGGAGTCCCTCATACAATCATGAGACTTGAAGGTCTGTACCCCTGGAGTCCCTCATACAATCATGAGACTTGAAGGTCTGTACCCCTGGAGTCCCTCATACAATCATGAGACTTGAAGGTCTGTACCCCTGGAGTCCCTCATACAATCATGAGACTTGAAGGTCTGTACCCCTGGAGTCCCTCATACAATCATGAGACTTGAAGATCTCTACCCCTGGAGTCCCTCATACAATCATGTGACTTGAAGGTCTGTACCCCTGGAGTCCCTCATACAATCATGAGACTTGAAGGTCTGTACCCCTGGAGTCCCTCATACAATCATGAGACTTGAAGGTCTGTACCCCTGGAGTCCCTCATACAATCATGAGACTTGAAGGTCTGTACCCCTGGAGTCCCTCATACAATCATGAGACTTGAAGGTCTGTACCCCTGGAGTCCCTCATACAATCATGAGACTTGAAGGTCTGTACCCCTGGAGTCCCTCATACAATCATGAGACTTGAAGGTCTGTACCCCTGGAGTCCCTCATACAATCATGAGACTTGAAGGTCTGTACCCCTGGAGCCCCTCATACAATCATGAGACTTGAAGGTCTGTACCCCTGCAGTCCCTCATACAATCATGAGACCTGAAGGTCTGTACCCCTGGAGTCCCTCATACAATCATGAGACTTGAAGGTCTGTACCCCTGGAGTCCCTCATACAATCATGAGACTTGAAGGTCTGTACCCCTGGAGTCCCTCATACAATCATGGGACTTGAAGGTCTGTACCCCTGGAGTCCCTCATACAATCATGAGACTTGAAGGTCTGTACCCCTGGAGTCCCCTCATACAATCATGAGACTTGAAGGTCTGTACCCCTGGAGTCCCTCATACAATCATGAGACTTGAAGGTCTGTACCCCTGGAGTCCCTCATACAATCATGAGACTTGAAGGTCTGTACCCCTGGAGTCCCCTCATACAATCATGAGACTTGAAGGTCTGTACCCCTGGAGTCCCTCATACAATCATGAGACCTGAAGGTCTGTACCCCTGGAGTCCCTCATACAATCATGAGACTTGAAGGTCTGTACCCCTGGAGTCCCTCATACAATCATGAGACTTGAAGGTCTGTACCCCTGGAGTCCCTCATACAATCATGAGACTTGAAGGTCTGTACCCCTGGAGCCCCTCATACAATCATGAGACTTGAAGGTCTGTACCCCTGGAGTCCCTCATACAATCATGAGACTTGAAGGTCTGTACCCCTGGAGTCCCTCATACAATCATGAGACTTGAAGGTCTGTACCCCTGGAGTCCCTCATACAATCATGAGACTTGAAGGTCTGTACCCCTGGAGTCCCTCATACAATCATGAGACTTGAAGGTCTGTACCCCTGGAGTCCCTCATACAATCATGAGACTTGAAGGTCTGTACCCCTGGAGTCCCTCATACAATCATGAGACTTGAAGGTCTGTACCCCTGGAGTCCCTCATACAATCATGAGACTTGAAGGTCTGTACCCCTGGAGCCCCTCATACAATCATGAGACTTGAAGGTCTGTACCCCTGCAGTCCCTCATACAATCATGAGACCTGAAGGTCTGTACCCCTGGAGTCCCTCATACAATCATGAGACTTGAAGGTCTGTACCCCTGGAGTCCCTCATACAATCATGAGACTTGAAGGTCTGTACCCCTGGAGTCCCTCATACAATCATGGGACTTGAAGGTCTGTACCCCTGGAGTCCCTCATACAATCATGAGACTTGAAGGTCTGTACCCCTGGAGTCCCCTCATACAATCATGAGACTTGAAGGTCTGTACCCCTGGAGTCCCTCATACAATCATGAGACTTGAAGGTCTGTACCCCTGGAGTCCCTCATACAATCATGAGACTTGAAGGTCTGTACCCCTGGAGTCCCCTCATACAATCATGAGACTTGAAGGTCTGTACCCCTGGAGTCCCTCATACAATCATGAGACCTGAAGGTCTGTACCCCTGGAGTCCCTCATACAATCATGAGACTTGAAGGTCTGTACCCCTGGAGTCCCTCATACAATCATGAGACTTGAAGGTCTGTACCCCTGGAGTCCCTCATACAATCATGAGACTTGAAGGTCTGTACCCCTGGAGCCCCTCATACAATCATGAGACTTGAAGGTCTGTACCCCTGCAGTCCCTCATACAATCATGAGACCTGAAGGTCTGTACCCCTGGAGTCCCTCATACAATCATGAGACTTGAAGGTCTGTACCCCTGGAGTCCCTTCATGAAACTGTACCCCTAAAGTCCCTTGTTTGTCAAACATGTTAATGAAAAGGCCCTTCTCTTGCCAATTCTACATGGCACAACCAAGCATTACGTAATCATGATGACATTTCTCTAGCTGTTGCTTTCCATTAGACTTAACCAACCCTAGGGCTAGGGCTAGGGCTGTAGTTGCCCTGACTATAATACTAGCCATGCCCTGGTCCTGCCCTAAACCTAGGTCTTCAGCTCTGACTCCAAGTGAAGACCTACAATATTGAGCAGTGCATGTTGGTGTCATTAATGCCAGAATTATGACATAAAAAAGTAGCCATTTCCAATGCTCAATATAATGTACACTGCAGGATATTAGATGTCCAAAGAGTAATTCACACCATGTCTACATTTAGGATTGCACAGAGTGACTCTGGAGCACAGAGAAGATGTAGACAGCCTTGGCTTGTACCTATCGGGAGGACTTCCCCCTGTGACTGTCACTCACATCGAACCAGGAGGACAGTCAGAGAAGGCAGGTATAAAAGTTGGCGACATACTCCTGGATGTGAACGGCCTCAACTGCCAGGAAAGAGTGCAGCTTGCTCAGCTGATGCAGCTCAAGATGGTGGTGAAGAAGAGTGCAGATAAACAAGATGTAAGCATTTGGGAACTGAGCTAAATGCAGTAGTTATGTGCACGAGAGAATCTTGACTCTTTCAAAACACTTTTGTGCCAATCTACATGCATATCTGCTTGCAGGTGCACCTGATAATACTCAGTCTGGCCATCTTACATGTAGCTGCACATACCGCATTAGATACAAACCATAAATGGACTGTCATTAAGCAGGTCTCTATAATAAGCACCTACTTAAAAAAATAATAATAAACACCTACTTTAAGTATTTGTAAAGTGTTCGTGGTGATAATATTTCCTCCTGCTCAGAGTTCATTGCTCTCAACAGTTCAGCCAATCCCTTACTGGCCTTTCTTGCTGGCCCAGTACAAACACAGTATCTATACCTATACAAAGTTGGTTGCATCTGTGGTGGTACATGGGCAGTGCTAGTTTAAGCAGCTGTTTGGTGGTTATGCTTTTGGCTAACTACTGCAAGGAGCATCTACGTTTTTCATGTTCTAAATATGTACCGCCATGCAACTGTGAATAGTACCATGCCAATAGACAGAACCATGCAGCACAATAGTTACCAACGTGAGTCACGAGGCTCTTGACTAATGACTGATTGCTATTCATAGGAGATTACTAATTCTATAGAGATACTACTAATACTATAAGAATAGAGATACTACTAATACTGTAGAGATACTAATACTATACTAATACTATAGAGATAGAGATACTACTAATACTATAGAGATACTACTAATACTGTACTAATACTGTAGAGATAGAGACTAATACAGAGAAAGTACTGTAGAGTTAGAGACTACTAATCCTATAGAGATAGAGATACTACTACTACTAATACTATAGAGATACTACTAATACTATAGGGATATTAATAATACTGTAGAGACAGAGATAGCACTAATAGAGAATATTAATACTATAGAGATAGAGATACTAATACTGTAGAGATACTATTAATATAGATATATTACTAATACTATAGAGATCCTACTAATACTGTAGAGATAGAGACTACAACACTATAGAGATAGAGATACTAATACTAGAGATACTACTAATGCTATAGAGATACTACTAATACTGTAGATATAGAGACTACTAATACTATAGAGATACTAATACTATAGAGATACTACTAATACTGTAGAGATAGATACTACTAATAATATAGAGATAGTACTAATACTGTAGAGATAGAGACTACAATACTATAGAGATAGAGACACTAATACTAGAGATACTACTAATACTATAGAGATATTAATAAGATATTACTAATACTATTACTAATACTATAGAGATACTTCTAATACTATAAAGATACTACTAATATTATAGAGATTCTCTAATACTGTAGAGATACTCTAATGCTATAGAGATTCTACTAGTATTGAATGTATAAGTGCACGTGAGTTGTTGTTTTTCCTTCATTGCAGGAGGCAACCAGGGACAAGATCAAAAGTAGGCCACACAACTTTGATTCAGAAGAGGAGTCTGATGTAAGAATATGTCTCAGCTCCTCTCCGTTTCCCATTAATTAGTATTGCTCTGAAAACTCGTTCATTCATCATGGTGACCGCTATGGATGATCACATCATGATTTCCCTGACCCCATCTTAATGATATCCCAACCTCATTTTCATGATATCCTAACTTCATCTCCATAATATCCCCATAATATCCCAATCCCATCTCCGTGATATCCCAACCTTGTGATACTTAGTTCCCACTATCACGTTTCCAGCCTATTGGTAAATGTTGCAGAACATTGACCGAGTCTGAGATACCCAGTCTATTCATCGGGTGATTTTGTGCTGATGTCAGTTTGTGTTTTAATCTGTAGGTTCAGCTAAAGGTTACAAGCATCGATTCATCAGATGAGGTAAAGTGTATTCATAAACTTTTCACAGGTGTATGATCTATTACAAATCTCTCATAGCTGGAGCTTACCACACCACTACTTGCTAGGAAAGTCAAGTATAAGGAGGAAAAAAATGAAAGACCAAAGAGACAAAGTGCAGAGATAGGAAGTCCTTTAGCTACCAGTTCACCAATCAAAGAAGACGACACTCGCATCAAGAAGAGAGAGAGCAGCAGTTCTCTGGCTGCCACTGAAGAGGAAGATGTGTGTGAGGGAAAGAGAGCAAGCAAGAAGATGATGACAGAGAAGTCTGTCAGCACTGAAGTTGAGGGAAGCAGAGAGATAGATCCTGATAAAAACAAGACAAAGAAAAAGACTTCCAAAACAAAGGTAAATATCAGTGTCCTTGTCGAGAGCACACATGTCGAAGTGACTTCAGGGAAGGAGGAGCAGAAAACTATAGAGACTAGTGCCTCTGGAGAGGAAATGAGCACATTTCAGGAAGAAGAGGAAAGGAATCTAAAAAGAAGTGACAGAAATAAGCGTTCGGTGTCTCCCAAAAGGCGCTATTATAGAGCTGATACTGTCACAGGAGAGGAGAGCATAGATGGCAGGGTGGTGACAGAGAAGAGCTATGAGGATATAGAGAAGAGAAGAAAGATGGAATCCAAAGCAGCAGAGAAGAAAGTCGAGAGAAAAGTAAAAGTGGTGTGTCAAGAAGTTCTTGCAGAGCCCATGGAAGGGGTGAAGGATGAAGCCCTGCTACTCCCTGCAGCTGTGACTGGCTCCTTCAAAAGTGACATTATTGAGGATGTATCCAAGAAATCAAGCAGAGTTTCACTGAAGAGAGAGAACAAAGATGATCTAAGCACAAGTTCAATGAAGAGAGAAAGGAATGAATATTTAAGAACCAACTCTCTAAAGACAGAAAATGAGAAAGAAGATAAGGTCAGATCTGAAAGTAAGAGCACTATCTCTTCTCGCAGGTCCAGTTTTGACCAGTTTATTTTAGAGAGTACTGAACGCCCTATAGAGTATTCCCAGTCTTTCTCTACTGCAAAAATGCAAAACAGGTTCAGAGAAAACCTCAGACAAGCCAGCAAGAGTGAACATAACATGGCAGACAAAGTCAGCTCCCTCGACTCCAACATCAAGGTCAAGAAATCAGGGCAGGTCAAGGAGGGGAGGTCTCAAGCACGGCCAAGCATTTTCAATCACTCCTCTTCAACAGAACCTGATGAAGGGTCGGCATGGAATCTCGAAGCTATGGGAGGCTGGGAAAGTATAGAGGACGAAAATCTCCTGGATGGAAATTTCAAGGTGAAAAAGTCGGGAGTGTTGGTCAGAAAGAAGGCAGCAGTAACAACACGGCCCAGCATTCTGGAGGACCAACCATCAAGCACTGGTAAGCACCAAGTTACCATCAATTAAGATCGCAAGTTGTTGATGAGCCATATTTCTTCAGATTCCCAGCAAGGGGAGATGATATACAACCGAGAAGTTGAGATGGATCTCTCTTACATGCCTCACATAATGCCTAGTCTAGGATTGATGGCTGGTCGTGATCGTCGTGATGCAAGCAACCGCAGCCTCACCAAAAGAAGGCCACCTAGCCTGAGGCTAAAGGCTACGACTCCAGAGGTGAAAGGGGAATTAAATAGATTAAAATATATACCAGTAAATAAATAGAGCTATCTATAGAGATACTCACAGTACCAGAAGACTGGATATTTATTAGATATTTATTAGCTGAGATACCACACTCTGTTGCGGGATGGTGTGCATTCAGTGATGCACATACATCATCTGTCTACATTATTATTATACAGAGCCGAAACTGGCTACCGACTTTTTTTAATTTAATTTTTTTTAATTTTTTTAGGGGTGGGTGGTCATAGCTGTCCACAGAATACCCTGGTGTTGGTATATAGGGAATTTTTTTTAAATTTTAAGTGAGTGATTACACCTAGGTTCGAAGAAGTGGGAACCTTGAATACCAACTGGAAAAGGAAAGATAAAAGGGGGAAAAGGAAGGGGGGGGGGGGGGGGGTTTGGAAAGTGAAGAATGACTCTGCCCAAGATATATATATATATAGAACCCTAGAGAACAAAGAGAATTAAAAGGAAGAAAAGATAAAAATTGGGGAAAAGTAAGTGAAAAAAGGGGAAAAAAAGGTCCCTCCAGGAATCAAACTTGCGGCCTTGTGTGCCAAAGCAAAACCCTTTATATATACACTGTATATATATATATATAATTATATATATATGTATTAATGTAAGGCTACTACTTGTAGATTATTAGTTTTTTCATCGCCACCTATATAAACATTTTCTTAATCAAAAAGCTAATTTACTGTGCATTAAAAAGTAATTTTTAAATGGCCAACAATCGCAACTACCATTATAGACTGCATCTGTCTCCTTTACTGCTGTTTCTGGAAGATCAGGAAGGCTGCACAGGAATCTTTGTTTACTGGGGCCTCGATCTTGAGAAAGGAAGTGATCCTGGATGATCTGTTTGCTGTGAATTATGTTCTAGACATAATTTAATAACTTGTTGGCTTACCTCACTCCTGCACCGAACTGTAACTTATTGTATTTGCATTGTAACAGTTTGAATTCATCATAATGGCATAAAGATTCAATAATAAACTCAATGAACTCTCAGTTGACATAATAACATTACAATAACCTTCTCAATAATCAACTTGAAATTGTATTCTCTCAACGTTTCGACTAGATGCTCTAGCCTTCATCATGAATAACGATGAAGGCTAGAGCAACTTGTCGAAACATCAAGAGACAATTTCAAGTTGACTCTTGAGAAGGTTATTGTAATAAAAATAATAGTAATAAATACCCGCCTACCAGCAATGGTCACAGGACTTTCCCTGATGATCAACTAAATAATAGTGGCTCAAACAAGTTTGCTACGAGGGAACTTCTATCTGCTATGTAGTTGCTGCCTGGATCGCTGGCTGTTAGTACGATTCCATCGCCAGGGGCTAACAATGCTGGCAATCAATGAAGTTTAGTGTTTCCTATATAGTATGGGTTAAATTTCATGTACTTTAAATCTCCATATATATACATATACATATATGTATGTCAATATGATTATATATATATGTATATAATGTATATATATTATGTTGCCAGAGAATTACAATGTATTTATGCGGCACATGTAGCAAAATGGAAAGCCAGGGACCTGGAGAACAGCTGCTACCAGAGAGTTGTTTGAGAAACCAAACCAGAAGGATGACAGTAAGTGGATATTCAATGCTCATCCAGTCGCCAAGGGTATGGACAAAGCCCTCAAGATGCCCAGCATCTCGAGCAAATCCAAGCCGACGCCTAATGTAACAGCTGCTCAAGTTGAAGAAAATCACCCAAGTTATCCACGGCATGCTCCAGCCAACATTCAGAGCATGGTTATATCTGCACCAGCAAAACAAAGCTTGGTGGTCCTTACCCCGGTACGCTCTGCAGGCCTAGAATTTATTACTGTGTACTATGTATTACCTGTGTACTATGTATTATATTATGTATACATATATAAATAGATATCACTATCCTGTGACAATTCCTTGTATATCCTGTATTCAGGTAATTACAATAATAAGCCACCTTGGGAGCCATTGAGAACAATTATAGAGTTATTTGCAGTATTTTAGTTCAAGTGGCCTTTCTACACAGGTGAACAATTTTCATCCATTATATTGCAATGTCATGTGCTTAGGTGCAACATGAAGGAGCTTGTGCGATGAAGACAACACCAAAGTTGAGCACATCCACCACCACCTCTACCTTCATGGGTAGCTCTAAGGACAGTTCTATCCCGGCAAGGGGTCACGTGGCAGAATGTCTTGCAATGTTTCAGAACCGTTGAGTGAGAAACAGCAAACCTTTCTTAACATGATTCTATAATTTTGTATAATTTGCAATAGTTTTTCTCACTCTCATACCGTACAGACCATACAGATACAACCCTCGTCATGACATTTGACAATTATAATACCGGCAACAAAAACACCATCCATGTTAGTGCGAGTACTTTGATAGTTCTTTCTTGCTCAGTTTTAACATTCCATTTTTAAATTTCCCGATGCCTGGTTCCAGTGACTTGATGGAATCCTTCCATCTACCCTTCCCCCTAAGGCAGAAAATAACAAAGTTAAGGTTCCAGGAACACAAATAATAATATTACGTGTGTGTGTATGTATATACCGTATTAAGATCTTTCTTCTTCTATTCTTTTTCTGTGAAATCTTCAGCTACATATAAGAGTAAGAGAGAAAGTGGAGGGAGGGAGGGTTATGTATGCTAAAAATGAACCACAAAATGTCTCACTTCATCTGCAATCTTTCTCTCCTTGTCTTTCTGTGATTTCATCACCCTCTGATAGTGAGGGTAAGGTACATGGCTGGACTTTGAAGGCTGGAGAAGTTTCACTTTGTCAGTCTCACTTTCATTAGTGTATGTTAACTCTCACCTTTGCACCCAAAGCCTTAAGTTGATGTTCTTCTGCCCTTCGCTTAGCTTTACGACATGTCAAATTGGAAAAGGCTAAGAAAAAAAGAAATATATGTGTATATGATGTTATAAAACTACAGGTAGTGGCTGGGGGGGGGGGGATGGGGAGAAAATAACACTCTTTTGTATCCATGATTGATGTGCTATAGAAAACTCCTTCACTGCTTACACTATACCAAATCTTAGGCATAGTCATAGTGGATAGCACTAACACTATATTTGGTTTGCTTAATAGAGCCACATTCATAGAGAACGGCACCTATAACTCCCTCAATAGGGTCACAGGTATCCATTTTCTGGCACTCATTATTTTATAGATAATATTTTTATTCAAAGATAGGGTGGTGAGACCTGCTATTAATATTATACAAAAATACTGCTTTTACCCAATGACTGAACCTCCCTGAGTGTTTCCTTCAAATTTAATTCAGAACTCTCAGGTCCAATTGATTTCTTGCTGACAACAGTAGGAGTCCTTTCAAATATGTCCGATACATTACCTACCTGTTGAAACAATGCATGTAGGAACCAATTTAACACAGTCATCAAAGAAACTTACTAAGAACTTCTTCCTCTCTCTGGCTGCCTCTTTATTTGACTTCTTGTAGTAAACTGGCTCATGGAATTCAACAACCTCATGAGGATTTGTGGCCATTATAAGCCTTTCGTTAGAGCGACCTTTTACCAACCTTTACTAGGTCAGGGGTGGGGAGAAAAGGGTCGGGTGTCTGAATTTGGAATGTTATTCCTCACTTCCACCGTGGCCGTGGCCAATTATGCAATCTGACTGGGACGCAAGTATAGTTTAGTTGGACAGTCTAGTTTATTTTGATGGCTTTTTGATGTGTTAGACAGTCTAGTATTATTTTGATGGCTATGATGTTCGTTAAAAAAAAGCCCCCCCCCCTTCCAAAACGCCCCAATAATGAGAGAAGAAAGTCTCGCTAGCGTGTAATGTCCGCGTTTGACGAGACTAGGTAAAGGACGGATTAGCCCGATTGCTCATACTTGCGCAACATGAAGGTAGTAGTGCAGAGGGTTTCTCGTGCTAGTGTAACTGGTAAGTGTAAATAACGACGCACTACCATGTTCATCTTCATCAAAATGTCGTGTTGTTCCTATAATGTGCAATGATACTTTGGAAGTTGGCGACAGGGAGGTGAGTAGCATTGGCAAAGGAATCTGTGTTCTCTTGGGGATCACCAGAGATGATGGTCCAAAGGAGTCGGAGTGGATGTGAGAATGTGGGATATGGTGTTGTGAGTAAGGAGCAGTGTATTGTATGATGGGTGTGTGTTGGGTGGGTGAGGGTGAAGTATGTGTCTGAAAATGTACGAGGGGTATGTTATGCAAGAAAAACAACATGGGGGGATGAATCATGAGGGGGAGGTGAGAGGTGAAAGTTGTGTTTTACTCCTCAGGGCTAGAAAGTTGTTGAATCTACGCTTATTTGAGAACCCAGACAATGACGACAAACCTTGGGATAGCAGTGTGAAGGATTTGAACTTGGAATTACTATGTGTTAGCCAGGTATGGTAAGTATGCTGAATTACTATGTGTTAGCCAGGTATGTGTTAGCCAGGTATGTGTTAGCCAGGTATGCTAAGTATGCTGCACACCTACCTTTCTATATCTGCATTACTATGTGTTAGCCAGGTATGTGTTAGCCAGGTATGTGTTAGCCAGGTATGGTAAGTATGCTACACACCTACCTTTCTATATCTGCATTACTATGTGTTAGCCAGGTATGTGTTAGCCAGGTATGGTAAGTATGCTACACACCTACCTTTCTATATCTGCATTACTATGTGTTAGCCAGGTATGTGTTAGCCAGGTATGTGTTAGCCAGGTATGGTAAGTATGCTACACACCTACCTTTCTATATCTGCATTACTATGTGTTAGCCAGGTATGTGTTAGCCAGGTATGGTAAGTATGCTACACACCTACCTTTCTATATCTGCATTACTATGTGTTAGCCAGGTATGTGTTAGCCAGGTATGTGTTAGCCAGGTATGGTAAGTATGCTACACACCTACCTTTCTATATCTGCATTACTATGTGTTAGCCAGGTATGTGTTAGCCAGGTATGCTAAGTATGCTACACACCTACCTTTCTATATCTGCATTATACATTGCTAGTGTGCTTTAAGGCACTTGCTCTAGATCGTGACGATAGTAATATAACTTATGTGTATTAATGCTGCTCTTCCCCTGCTGACATGAATATACGAGACCCTGTAATCTTAAATAATATATCTACAGTACTCTCAACTAACTCTCAGTGAAATTACAATGACAACTTGAAGTTTGCTCACTCGACATTTCTACTAGATGCTTTCGCCTGATGGCTACAAAAAGGGCTTCTTAAGAGTTAAAACAGAAAAGAGTTGTCCACTAGAGGCAGTAATTAGGTCCCATATTGACTAGAAAGAGCTTGGTAGTGTTAAAAAAGGAACAGAGTTTGCCCATTTTGACGAGAAAGAGCTCGTTAGAGATGAGTTGTCTGAATCGCTCAAGTCTCAAATTGACTTCTTAGATTTAAAAGGAAGAAGAGTTCTCTATATCTCAAACTCAGTTGAAAAGATGTCTTACACATTACATTAGTGAGATCCAAACTTGCTTACTGCTCGCAGATCTGGAGGTCATGTCTCATCAAAGACTTAGAAAGAATTCAGCAACGAGCCTCTAAATGACTTAGTCGAAACATCAAGATTATTGAGGTCATAAATGTAGTTATCTGATATGACAATCTTAATACTACGGTGTGCTTCTAATCGTGAATGTTTTCTAATGGTATGAATATACTCACAATAGCTACAAGTGTATCCAAGCTGTGCAGTTGTGACCCTTTACCTAATTCTTGTTCTTGCAGTTTACTCTCTGTCACGTGCTGAAGGGTAACAAGCCAGACTTCCATAATGCCCTTACCTCAGACCAATCAGAACCCATGTACAGAGACTTTCTCAAGACACTGGGCTCCATGTACAGGCCGGAGGCCATCAAAGGTGGGTGTGACCTCTGGGATTGTCGATTCACGTTGGAATCTATGGCAAGGAAAGGGTGTGGCACACCACAACTATAGTGGCGTCCCCTACTAGGCACACTTGAGGTCTGTACAGGTGCGGGTAGCTTTTGTAAAGTACTCCATATAATTTCACTGCGAGAGGAAGGTGGTATTCAGAATTTAGTTGTCTTTTTGCCTCTTGATGGATGACAGGCAGCTTCACAGCCCAAACAGAACATGTAGCAAGCATCTTCTCTCATCACTGTCCGACGACGGTTACAAGGTCCCCTCCCGTATTGCCCAGCTCCTTTACTTGACGGCAAGTCCATCCTTTTTAGAGCAAGCCAGTCATTAGATTATGGTACAAATTTAGTAGGGTGTTGTTCTGAACCTTCAATGGAAGGAAGGAAGATGCCAGACTAGTACAGATCGTGTCTCGGGAGTGTGAATGCAAATTAGTATGCTTTTTATTGACGGCATGCCTTGTACACTGCAGTTATCAGTGGCATACTTGGTGCGGCCATGACTTCACTTTGTAGATTAATATTGGCAGGTGGGGAGTTTGGTGCTATGATGCAAGTCCACATTCAAAATGACGGTCCAATCACACTGCAGTTTGAAACACCCAACATCCCATCAAAAGAGGTAAGGTGTGCTTTGGTTTTGTCGAATTATTATTGTACGTCACAATTTGCAGAGAAAACCCCAGAAGAAAAGTGCAGAAGCAGCTAAGAAAGAAACATCAGCGGACGCCATTTGCGGTGAAGATAAAGACAACTCTGAAAAATAATATTCTCTTTCCCCCAATTTTTCTCCTCCCTGTATCATCGACATGTCTTTATAAATGCATGTGTCTGTGAGTATGCGTGTGTGAGGCTTTAGACTCGACTCGGTCAACTTTTGGACTACTTAAACACGTCACTCATATTGGAAGCCTCTTGACCCCAGGAAGGTTTTGGGGCCCTTAGACCAATCCCCTTGACTATACCACACCCCCAAAGCTTTAAAACGACCATAAAGGCAAAACTAAGGCAGATACAGGGTCGGCACTTAAGTGCAATGTTGAGGTCGGGGTCGACTAGTCAGGAAGATCCTTCCCAGAGGGTGGACACTTCTGCTAGTAAATATATGGCCCATCATGTATATATACTAAAGGGGAAATAAAAAGTGGGAAAGTGTGATATATATATATATAATATTTGGGATGGCTCAGAGAGTCATGTGATGTGTGTTGCTTAAGTGGAGTAGTTCTTCCACTCCATTCCCTTTGGTTCTTGTTTCTCCACCGGCTTGGTGCCTATCTCCCCCCAGTTGGTGCTGAGCACAGTGCCCCCAGACTCCACCTGTTAGGCAGGGAGGGAGGGAGGAGCAAGTATTTGCTAACATTTATTCATTAGTTGCATACACTTTGCTTGTGCTACTTTTGTCTAGAACCTGGCATACAGTAGATTAATAAGGGCACACAATAGGGCATACAGTAGATTAATAAGGGCATACAATAGATTAATAAGGGCATACACAGTAGATTAATAAGGGCATACAATAGGGCATACAGTAGATTAATAAGGGCATACAATAGATTAATAAGGGCACACAATAGATTAATAAGGGCATACAATAGAACATACAGTAGATTAATAAGGGTATACAATAGGGGGCACACAATAGGGCATACAATAGATTAAAATAGATTAATAAGGGCATACAATAGATTAATAAGGGCACACAATAGGGCATACAATAGATTAATTAGGGCATACAATAGATTAATAAGGGCATACAGTAGATTAATAAGGGCATACAATAGAGCATACAGTAGATTAATAAGGGTACACAATAGGGCATACAGTAGATTAATAAGGGCATACAGTAGATTAATAAAGGCATACAATAGATTAATAAGGGCACACAATAGATTAATAACGGCATACAGTAGATTAATAAAGGCATACAATAGATTAATAAGGGCACAATAGATTAATAAGGGCATACAGTAGATTAATAAGGGCATACAGTAGATTAATAAGGGCATACAATAGATTAATAAGGGCATACAATAGATTAATAAGGGCATACAATAGATTAATAAGGGCACAATAGGGCATACAGTAGATTAATAAGGGCATACAATAGAGCATACAGTAGATTAATAAGGGTACACAATAGGGCATACAGTAGATTAATAAGGGCATACAGTAGATTAATAAAGGCATACAATAGATTAATAAGGGCACACAATAGATTAATAACGGCATACAGTAGATTAATAAAGGCATACAATAGATTAATAAGGGCACACAATAGATTAATAAGGGCATACACAGTAGATTAATAAGGGCATACAATAGGGCATACAGTAGATTAATAAGGGCATACAATAGATTAATAAGGGCACACAATAGATTAATAAGGGCATACAATAGGCTGTGAGGAATCTCTGGAACTTTGATGCTCTACCTCACCTGTCAATAGGGACTATGATAACCTTCATTTATGCATGGATCCAGAGACTAAGAAGAGGTTGAACTCAGAGGAGTGAGTGGGTCTGAAGAGACACCTAGTAACAAGCTATAACATTGAAGGTCATGTAGCTAGGCAAGGGAAGTGACTTCAGAGAATTAAATTGTTGTAGTTGACAGTGCGAGTGTGTGTTTAAGAGCGGTAGCACTGGGAGAGTGTTAATAATGTACCAGAAAGGTTGCACTAGAACATGCTGGAATGCATGCATTCAAGCACATATATATACACAAGAGTACAACTTACAAACGACTTGTTCATAGCCTTCTTCACTTCATCGTTGCCACCTAAGTAAATTTGCTGGAAAAGCTGATTGAGGGCAGCCTCTCCCTCTGGCTTTTCGTCCTTTTCTTCCTTCTTCACCTCGGCAACCAGCTTGTCCCAGTCCTTGGCGTGATGTGAGGAGCTTGGGTACTTGAGCATTTCATCCTCTCCTAGTGACCTCTCGCCAGATGTCATGACATCTTTAGGATGCTTCAACATGGTTTCCTCACTGTCCTTTCCTTTCAGCGCTTTCCAATGCAGACCTTCACATTTTCTCATCCTAAGTTCAACCTGTAGAGTTCAGTAGCTTCACCCACACAAAAGCCTTCAACAATACTGCCACCCACATATAACTTCAACAACACTGCCACCCACATAAAGCCTTCAACAATATTGTCACCCACATAAAGCCTTCAATAATACTGCCACCCACATAGCCTACAACAGTATTGCTATCCATATAAAGCCTTCAATAATACTGCCCACCCACATAAAGCCTTCAACAATACTGCCACCCACATAAAACTTCAACAACACTGCCACCCACATAAAGCCTTCAACAATATTGCCACCCACATAAAGCCTTCAATAATACTGCCACCCACATAGCCTACAACAGTATTGCTATCCATATAAAGCCTTCAATAATACTGCCCACCCACATAAAGCCTTCAACAATACTGCCACCCACATAAAACTTCAACAACACTGCCACCCACATAAAGCCTTCAACAATATTGCCACCCACATAAAGCCTTCAATAATACTGCCACCCACATAGCCTACAACAGTATTGCTATCCATATAAAGCCTTCAAATATTGCCACCCACATAAAGCCTTCAATAATACTGCCACCCACATAGCCTACAACAGTATTGCTATCCATATAAAGCCTTCAATAATACTGCCCACCCACATAAAGCCTTCAACAATACTGCCACCCACATAAAACTTCAACAACACTGCCACCCACATAAAGCCTTCAACAATATTGCCACCCACATAAAGCCTTCAATAATACTGCCACCCACATAGCCTACAACAGTATTGCTATCCATATAAAGCCTTCAATAATACTGCCCACGCCTTCAACAATACTGCCACCCACATAAAACTTCAACACTGCCACCCACATAAAGCCTTCAACAATATTGCCACCCACATAGCCTACAACAGTATTGCTATCCACATAAAGCCTTCAATAATACTGCCCACCCACATAAAACCAAAGCCTTCAACAATATTGTCACCCACATAAAACTTTCAACAACACTGCCACCCACATAAAGCCTTCAATAATACTGCCACCCACATAGCCTACAACAGTATTGATATCCACATAAAGCCTTCAATAATACTGCCCACCCACATAAAGCCTTCAACAATACTGTAGCCTTCATATTGCCACCCACATAAAGCCTTCAATAATACTGCCCACCCACATAAAGCCTTCAACAATACTGCCCACCCACATAAAGCCTTCAACAATACTGTAGCCTTCGTATTGCCACCCACATAAAGCCTTCAATAATACTGCCCACCCACATAAAGCCTTCAATAATACTGCCCACCCACATAAAGCCTTCAACAATACTGCCACCCACATAGCCTCCACCCACATAAAGCCTTCAATAATACTGCCCACCCACATAAAGCCTTCAACAATACTGCCACCCACATAGCCTTCATATTGCCACCCACATAAAGCCTTCAATAATACTGCCCACCCACATAAAGCCTTCAACAATACTGCCACCCACATAGCCTTCATATTGCCACCCACATAAAGCCTTCAATAATAATACTGCCCACCCACATAAAGCCTTCAACAATACTGCCACCCACATAGCCTTCATATTGCCACCCACATAAAGCCTTCAATAATACTGCCCACCCACATCAAGCCTTCAACAATGTCACCCATAAAAACACTGCCACCCACATAAAAGCCTTCAACAACACTGCCACCCACATAAAGATACTGCCACCCACATAAAGCCTTCAACAACACTGCCGCCCACATAAGCCACATAAGCTTCAACAACACTGCCACCCACATAAAGCCTTCAACAATACTGCCACCCACATAGCCTTCATATTGCCACCCACATAAACACATAAAGCCTTCAATAATACTGCCCACCCACATAAAGCCTTCAACAGTATTGCCACCCACATAAAGCCTCCAACAGTCATAAAGCCTTCAACAGTATTGCCACCCACATCAAGCCTTCAACAATGTCACCCATAAAAACACTGCCACCCACATATATCAAAAAGCCTTCAACAACACTGCCACCCACATAAAGCCTTCAACAACACTGCCTCCCACATAAGCCTTCAACAACAGAAACAAATAACTATTACAGTACTGAGCATTCCTCCCCCTCTTATAGTCCATAAGTTTGTCAGCACATTACATGAAACAACTTGACGTACTTTAGTTCCATAAACCTTCGTCATGCACCGATTGACATTGATGGCATGTGCCAATGTCAAGTCAAGTTTAAATTCATTTCCATCTCCTGCTTCTATGCATATTTCCACCTGCATGAAAGACAACATGAAAGACAACCAATTACTTGTCATGAAAATGTCATGGAGTAACACTTCGTGTCTGGATGGACCCACAGTCAATTATTTGTTATTTTACCAGACAGAAAAATGCATGGCCCAACAAGACTGGAGTTGGGAATGCGGGAGTTACAGCTCCCAAGATTCAAGGACGTTCACTCACAGATCTTTCTTTGAAGTCGACGTGAACATTTTCTTCCTTCACCTTCTTAGCGAGGATGTTGATGCGAACTTCGGCCTCTGTCTGGTACCAGTCATATCTGTATTTCTGCTTAAGGGGTGCTGGAGAAGGACCCTCTGAGGACTCCTTTAAGTCCTGGGCAACGCGTAGCTCATCTATTCCTTCTGTTAGAGCACCTGGCGCTGATTCTTCGCTACTCATTTTTCATAAACCCGAATTAAAGCGCATTAATTTTTATTGCTGAGTCGGTCACTCGCGCAGACGATATTCTATATTTGGGGTGAAGGGAAATGAGCGACGAGAGTACACTGTAGGACAACTGACTAGTAGCCTGAACATGCAGCAAATAAAAATAAGATATGAGACTTAAAAGGTAGGAAATGTGGTGTGTGCGGTAGCACTTTTGCACACAAGAACATAATGAGTGAAAGGTACAAAGGGGCATCAGATTCAAAGTTCTTATCTTAAAACTGCCTTACACTTGATGGAACTGGATGATAAATAGGTGGAAAGGAGATCCACAGGCTTGGAAACTTATTGAAAGAGGTGTGGTGTGTAGTGTTTGACGTGGAATGGCTATGACTCGTACTCTGTTTAATACCTTGTTCTGTTAGAGCTAAAGCTTATGTTGTAGTTGTGAATATTAAAGTGGCTCGCTGGAGACTAAGGGTTCTTGGTACAGAACATGTCATCGAGTTTGAATTCACACATCGATGGTAGATAATGAGCCATGTCTTATAGTCGGATACATTATAGTCAGATACATAATCATTTAAGATGAACTTTGTACCTCTCCTTTGTATCCTTTCAAGTTTGAGGATATCCTTGATTAAATGTGGACGCCATACTTTAGAGCAAAACAGAAGTTGTGATGTATATATAGTATGTTATGGAGTTGAATGTGCGCTGAAGCCTTTGTATGCCCTTGAGGTCAGATGAGCTGTCCAAGAGAGATCGGAGGAGGTAATGACTCCTATGTCTTTGTGGGTAGATTTGACTGAGATATCATGTTCATAGATATAAGACGAGGGTATTAGAGGATCTCGTATGCAAAAACTGATGAGGGAACACCATTTCCTTAAAATGAGCTTCCATGCAGCTCTCTGCCTATGGGTATTCTCAATACTCATACACTTAGCATCATCAGCAGGTATGAGTTATTGGCAGGCATGTGATGGGTGGTTGTTGATATATACTAGAAATAGTATGGAACCCAGAATGCTACCTTAAGGTACTCCTGAATTTACTGATAATAGGCCTGAGTGGGTCTTCTCAAGCATACACATTGCTACCAGAGATCACTGTGCCCATACTTCTCATCTTGACAAAAGTTCATTGTGTGGAATACTGTTCAATGCTATCCAAGATCCAGATAAATCACATCAAATACAGTAGTATGCAATGAGGAGCAGCCTCGGAAATCAAACTGTGCTGTCGACATAGCAGAATCTAGAAATGAAATACTTCTGTCATGAATAATGCATTCTAGAACTTGAGCTCGAGAGGGAAACAAGTCTTTAGTTCTTGACTGAGGCATGATCACCGGCAATGAATTCTGCACTCAGCAAGGATAGAGTGCTTGGACAAACTAGATACATAAAGATTGTAAGAGTGCTGGGGCACAATGCTTCAGGACCTTTGGTCCAATTCCAACTAAACCCATACATTTAGTGCTATCAGTTTTTCCAAGTACTTCATATCCTCTACTATTATCTCTATATTAAACAATGTACATTCTGACCGAGACATTTCCTCAAGAGTGGGCAGTGAATGAAACTATGAGTGAATACTGAGCTGAAGTAGCTGTCACTCTGTCTACATCGGACTTCGCAGGGGGAAAAATCATAAAACATCCTCCTCCTCTTCTCCAGAGATTGCTCCTCGTTTTCTAAGGTTACAATAACCTCAATAATCAACTTGAAAGTTTTTTCTGGTTATTGACTCCATAGGCTGCTAAGTTTTTGTTTTATTGCTGTTTTTGTTTTGTTGCTCTGCAGTATCACATGGTAAACAGGGAAGTGGTTGAGGTAAGTTATGTGTGAAGAGCATAAGTGATCTGAAGGGCAACTAGAGAACTAGCAGCTTGGACTTGCAATTTAAAAAGTGGATGATGGGGGAACACAAAAACATTTATTTAGAACATGGACAAAGAAGGTGGTAAGTATAGGGGTTGAGAGAATCAAAGTTCTTTGAAAACTGGTCATAGAGTAACAGTTCTAATTGCCTCTTGAGCATGTGTACTTGTAGCAAACAGTCGATGTGGGGGAGAGAGGTCTAAAGATGTAGCCTGCTAAAATAAATGATGGTGAGAGATGGAAGACCTACAGTGTCGCATTTTATTACTTGTGCCAGACCTGGTGGCATCATTGGTAGAAGTAATAGAATCAGAAATAGAGAAGCTTGGATAGGGAAATTAAAGACTGTTAATTACAGCTCCAACAAATACCTCAGTGGTAGGAGATGGGAATTGCACGAGTTAGATGAAAATATATATTTAGTAGCACGCCTTTGAACCTTCTAATGTTTGATAATGTCTTGAGTGGGAGAGCATAAATTAGCTGCGATCTGACCAAAGTTACATACAGATTTTTTGTTGTTGCTGCTGACGAGTTATCTGGGATGAATGTGTAAAGGGTCAATAATTTTGTATACTCTGGATATTATGTAGTCATGATATTATGTAGTCATGATGGTAGAACAGGAAAGGTTTTGAGGAGACAATCACTTCCATCCAGTAAGTAAGTTGATGCTGTTTTGGAACTGAATAGCCGAAACTAACCAGAGCACACTTTGATTCCTTAGCTTCCACTTCCTGCTCCAGGTGCAAAGAGAGTCCAGATCCTCTTGCAAATCGTCTTAGTTGAGAGACTCTTTTACCAACATTTAACATCATCAGTCATCTAGGTTCAGGGAAGATCATTAATTGGACTAAGAATACTTCCCTGGAGAACTCCCGGCCACAGGAAGTAGCTGAGATCTACTACTAGGCGTACACTGTGACTTCCCCCTCAAGTTGACCATAACTTGAGAAGTAGTTCGTTATGAGGGCTTTGGAAAAGTCCAAAAACACATGCAGAGCTTCTACTAAAGTTTTTATCTATGTTATGGAACAATAGAAGCTGCTGTAATGTGGATCACTTTCTTATAAACCTGAATTGATAACTAGATGTAGTAGTTTCCAGAAACTTATCGTTACATAATCCGCTCCAAGATCTTGGAAGTGGTGCTCAAGAGGGATATGGCCCTGTAGTTACAAACATTTGCTTTGTCGCCTGTTTTGTGGATGGGAGAAATGTTGTGGATGCGCACATTCAGCCGGGAGTTGGATGCGCCATTCAGCCGGGAGTTGGATGCGCCATTCAGCCGGGAGTTGGGGGAGGAGGCTCGTTAGGAAGAGATGATTGAGAAGTGTGTAGAGAGCAGTGGCACAATATCCAAGAAGCTTTGGCCCAATCCCATCACTACCCATCGACTTTCAAGTGTCCAGATTAGACATAGCATCAAATACGTCATTTGTTGTTAGATAGCTGGAAGTAGTGTCTGTTGAGAGCATGCTGCTGGGTATAGGAAGCTTGAAGCAACTTTTTGTGAACACAGAGTGGAAGTAAATGTCAGCTCTGTCATTGTCAGTTGAAGCTTGATCGATGAGATATTGCTACCTGCTTTCAGATGACATATATTTTTGATGTAGATAATCAAATCAAAATAATAGCAGGCCTGGCTGATTTAGTCACATTTATTAAAATTCTCCGTTTCATTTCGTAGGTTCTGGGTTGGGTCTTGTGCATCTTCTAAGAGTTTTCAGACATTTTTTTACGATGTCAAAGCCTGGGGTAGGATGTTTGGTGTGCCGGCTTACACATGGGCTTTAGAACCTTAGGAGATTCTCAGTTGAACTCAAGGGATGTACATGATCATGACTGTAGTAAAAAAAAGAAAAGATTTCTCAAGATATCACTACGCATTATATAATAAAAGTACAGCACACACGAACTTGCCATATATACACTTTAATATGAACTCGATTTGTTCCAAGTTAGTATTCAGTAATTACACAGACGTTTGACACCATCCTTGATGCCCATCTTTGTCCATCCGATGGAGATATCTTGCCTCTCACCCATCTTGTTGTAAGCATCAATCACCCACAGTACGTGGATGGGGTTAAGACTGCTCGGCTTCAGGTTGACTTTGTAGTTACCAACGGACTTCCCAGCTTTCATATATTAAACTAACCTGGGTTTGGTTGGCATAATATTGGTTCAAAGTTGTCCTTCAGAAACTCTTACAAGCATCCCAGCCTCAGATAGAATCATTGAAGGTTAAATAAATTTGGTGACATGTTTACATGAGGACTTGATCCAATTCTTACTCGAGTATAAAGCTAATCCTGCCATGTGTATATAAATACACAGTCCATAAATTGGCAGATTACAATCCCATTCAAGATTTTTTATTTTATTTTGTAAAAAACAAAAACACACACAGACACAAATAATTTGCACTAGTCTCTACATACATACATCATGCAGTATTTTCAGCATGGCGGCATCTTGACACTGCAGCCACACAACCTCAGCCAGCTTGGCCACAGTAGCAGCTTTTTCTTGCTTCTTTACCCAGAGAAGGAGGACTTGAAAACACCTTTCAGACTCTTCAGCTCCATCTCCTTCAATACGCTCCACCTCAGCATCAGATAGATCGAGAGGTCCGGGCAATCTTTTCCAGTGCTTGACAAACCCTGCTTTCTCTGACAGCGTTGCAGCGTTGATAGAAGTCAATGGTCTAGGACAGTCCTTCAGCAAGGTGTACATCCTTTGGTGGAGTTCACTAGCCATGAGCGGGTTAGCATGACGTTGTTGCTGCGATCCTCCTGGAGCAACTACATCAAGAGAGAGAGAGAGAGTAGCTGTTGCTGTCTTTACTAAATTCCATTGTAGCCCTTACAAACTATTACAATAACCTTCTCAATAATCAACTTGAAATTGTCAACTGTGAGTTCAGACATTAAATATGCACAACATCAAATACGCACTCTAGAGTACAAAATGGCTGCTCTATGATCCCAAACAACAAATCTACAGTAGAGAAGGGGGGAAAAACGAGAGAAAAAATTACTTGGGTATAAGATCATTGCATCTTGTGCTAGGTGCATGCAGCTCAGTGGTATACAAGACATATATTCTTGATAAACTGATGTTGACTATATCCATTTTACTCTCAAACGAACTCTTGCAATGGGCTTTTCGATAACCAACTTAAATTTATTCACTCAACGTTCCGGCTAGATGTTCTAGCCTCCATCATTGTTCCTGATGAGGGCTAGCCGAAACATCGTGTCAATGCATTCAAGTTGATTATTGAGGAACTCCTTGTATCTGTATCCATTTAGCTGGTGCATGTTCAGCGTGCCCCTAACCCCCATATACAATGTAGCCATGATGTCATTAATACTCGTTCACCATGAATCACTATGCGTCTTCATTTCCCTACATGTCGACAATACATTAATTCGTAGGGGAAAAACCTGCTATTTGCTGTCAAGGTAGTAAAGTGTCTTAGGTTCACAGCTAACCACTAATGTAAAGCACATGATGCTGACTATGCAATTTATTAGACTAGTCCGTCCATTCAAGTGAGCTATACTATATACTTGATATGAATCACACCCACCACAATCATCACCCCCACAATCATCACCCCCACAATCATCACTCACTGTAATCACCACCCACTGCAATCATCACTCACCACAATCACCACCCACCACAATCATCACCCTCCACAATCATCACCAACCACAATCATCACCCACCACAATCATCACCCACCACAATCATCACCCACCACAATCATCACCCACCACAATCATCACCCACCACAATCATCACTCACCACAATCATCACTCACTGCAATCATCACCCACCGCAATCATCACCCACCACAATCATCACCCACCACAATCATCACCCACCACAATCATCACCCACCACAATCATCACCCTCCACAATCATCACCCACCACAATCATCACCCACCACAATCATCACCCACCACAATCATCACCCACCACATTCATCACCCACCACAATCATCACTCACTGCAATCATCACCCACTGCAATAATCACCCACCACAATCATCACCCACCACAATCATCACCCACCACATTCATCACCCACCACAATCATCACCCACCACAATCATCACCCACTGCAATCATCCACTGCAATCATCTGCAATCATCACCCCCACAATGATCACCCACCACAATCATCACCCTCCACAATCATCACCAACCACAATCATCACCCACCACAATCATCACCCTCCACAATCATCACCCACCACAATCATCACCCTCCACAATCATCACCCACCACAATCATCACCCCCACAATCATCACCCCCACAATCATCATCCACTGCAATCATCACCCACCACAATCATCACCCACCACAATCATCATCCACCACAATCATCACCCCACAATCATCACCCACCACAATCATCACAATCTTCACCCACTGCATACTACAATCATGACCCACCTACCACAATAATCATTCCTTTCAATCTACAATCTCTCATAATTAAGAGACAGTTAGAAATCATCAACGCTGTTGAGAAAGCTTCAGCCAGTAAGAATAAGAAAGAGATGATGGCATTCCCCCAACTAATATTATCAAGAAAGAGGAGTCCTTTGAAGGCAACTTATACGTTCAGAAAGCAAAGATAAACGTAAATACGACCCTATGGGGATGGATGTACATGAACCAGTGTGCCTGTTCATAGCGAACTACTGTGTCTTAGGTTCATAGCTAACCATTGTGCCTTAGGTTCATAGCTAACCACTGTGCCTTAGGTTCACAGCTAACCACTGTGCCTTAGGTTCATAGCTAACCACTGTGCCTTAGGTTCATAGCTAACCACTGTGTCTTAGGTTCATAGCTAACCACTGTGGCTTAGGTTCATAGCTAACTACTGTGTCTTAGGTTCACAGCTAACCACTGTGCCTTAGGTTCACAGCTAACCACTGTGCTTTAGGTTCATAGCTAACCACTGTGCCTCAGGTTCATAGCTAACCACTGTGCCTTAGTTCATAGCTAACCACTGTGCCTTAGGTTCATAGCTAACCACTGTGTCTTAGGTTCATAGCTAACCACTGTGGCTTAGGTTCATAGCTAACTACTGTGCCTTAGGTTCATAGCTAACCACTGTGTCTTAGGTTCATAGCTAACCACTGTGCCTTAGGTTCACAGCTAACCACTGTGCCTTAGGTTCACAGCTAACTACTGTGCTTTAGGAACCACTGTGCCTTAGGTTCACAGCTAACCACTGTGCCTTAGGTTCATAGCTAACCACTTTGTCTTAGGTTCATAGCTAACCACTGTGTCTTAGGTTCACAGCTAACCACTGTGTCTTAGGTTCACAGCTAACCACTGTGCCTTAGGTTCATAGCTAACCACTGTGCCTTAAGTTCACAGCTAACCACTGTGCCTTAGGTTCATAGCTAACTACTGTGCCTTAGGTTCATAGCTAACCACTTTGTCTTAGGTTCATAGCTAACCACTTTGTGTCTTAGGTTCATAGCTAACCACTGTGCCTTAGGTTCACAGCTAACCACTGGCCTTAGGTCCACAGCTAACCACTGTGCCTTAGGTTCATAGCTAACCACTGTGCCTTAGGTTCATAGCTAACCACTGTGCCTTAGGTTCATAGCTAACCACTTTGTCTTAGGTTCATAGCTAACCACTGTGTCTTAGGTTCACAGCTAACCACTGTGTCTTAGGTTCATAGCTAACCACTGTGCCTTAGGTTCACAGCTAACCACTGTGCCTTAGGTTCATAGCTAACCACTTTGTCTTAGGTTCATAGCTAACCACTGTGCCTTAGGTTCATAGCTAACTACTGTGTCTTAGGTTCATAGCTAACCACTGTGCCTTAGGTTCATAGCTAACCACTGTGCCTTAGGTTCATAGCTAACCACTGTGCCTTAGGTTCATAGCTAACCACTGTGTCTTAGGTTCATAGCTAACTACTGTGCCTTAGGTTCATAGCTAACCACTGTGCCTTAGGTTCATAGCTAACCACTGTGCCTTAGGTTCATAGCTAACTACTGTGTCTTAGGTTCATAGCTAACCACTGTGCCTTAGGTTTATAGATAACCACTGTGTCCTAGGTTCATAGCTAACCACTGTGTCTTAGGTTCATAGCTAACCACTGTGCCTTAGGTTCACAGCTAACCACTGTGCTTTAGGTTCATAGCTAACCACTGTGTCTTAGGTTCATAGCTAACTACTGTGTCTTAGGTTCATAGCTAACCACTGTGTCTTAGGTTCATAGCTAACCACTGTGCCTTAGGTTCATAGCTAACCAGTGTGCTTTAGGTTCATAGCTAACTACTGTGCCTTAGGTTCATAGCTAACTTAGGTTCATAGCTAACCACTGTGCCTTAGGTTCATAGCTAACCACTGTGTCTTAGGTTCATAGCTAACCACTGTGCCTTAGGTTCATAGCTAACCACTGTGCCTTAGGTTCATAGCTAACCACTGTGTCTTAGGTTCATAGCTAACCACTGTGTCTTAGGTTCATAGCTAACCACTGTGCCTTAGGTTCATAGCTAACCACTGTGCCTTAGGTTCATAGCTAACCACTGTGCCTTAGGTTCATAGCTAACCACTGTGCCTTAGGTTCATAGCTAACTACTGTGTCTTAGGTTCATAGCTAACCACTGTGTCTTAGGTTCATAGCTAACCACTGTGCCTTAGGTTCATAGCTAACCACTGTGTCTTAGGTTCATAGCTAACCACTATGCCAACCACTGTGCCTTAGGTTCATAGCTAACCACTGTGCCTTAGGTTCATAGCTAACTACTGTGTCTTAGGTTCATAGCTAACCACTGTGTCTTAGGTTCATAGCTAACCACTGTGCCTTAGGTTCATAGCTAACCACTGTGTCTTAGGTTCATAGCTAACCACTATGCCAACCACTGTGCCTTAGGTTCATAGCTAACCACTGTGTCTTAGGTTCATAGCTAACTACTGTGTCTTAGGTGGTTCACAGCTGCAAGAGCAAAGGAAAAAGCTGAAGAGCTTGCTGAACTGGACCTAAGTCAAAACAGTGATCTTATTCCAATGGTTGGCATTCTAGATAAGACGAAGCACAGCATACAATTTGTGTAGAGAATGTTTCAGTGTATCTCACTATTCATGAGGACTGGAAAGAAGTGACTCTCAAGCCTATTCTTTCTTCCCATCATTGTTCATGCTGATGACGTGGTGATTACTGCATGACAGAGAGATCTGGAAATCAAACTTACTAAAACAGCATCAAAGACATGCAAACAATGCCTGACAACTGATTTCTGTATGAAGTAATGCCCTAGATCTTTGAGACAATGTGCTGTGCAATTGTACCTCTTGAAAACTTCATGAAGTGAAAATGAAATGAAACCCCTATAATTACCCCCCCTTTTTTTCAAAGTTTATGTGTATGTACTCCCCTGAACTATAAAGGGTAGGGGCTATACTGCATACCTAAAATAGGAAGGGCCATAATTAGAGTAAACTAGCTCACAGATCTGGCCTGATTGATCAAGAGGTCTAAATCACCTTTCAGCTATTGTGATGGTAGTGTAGTGCCATGCAGGCAATGAAATAACAGTAAGATTGTTTTGTCTACACACACACACACCTACCAGTAGACGAACATTTTATGACAGGGAAAAGTTCTGTGTATCTCAATTTTGGAAACAAATATTCAGGCTGCATTCAATTCTGTGAGTATCCCTGCGACTATATCGCTCAAACAAACAATTGTGCTCGTTTCCTGGAACTTGAGCATGCACTTTTAGTTACAGCTATACAGCTATACACTCACAATAAAGTAAAGTTACTCCCTATTAGAATTTACGCTTCTCTAGCCATGGCTTACATCTTCTTCGTCTTGGCAACACTTCTACTATAGGTCCTTGTGGTGGCAAATCAACGCGATTCTGTTTTGTAAGCAGAGCATACAGACTATCCATCTCACTCTGGTGAATAGTAAAGTTTTGAGTATCTCTAATGTGGTAAGTGGAAGAACATCTCAAAACATCTGGAAGAAGGTCCAAGTTCTTGGGATGACCGAGAAAGACAGGTAGAAGTGTCTTGTTTGGTTGGTGGACAAGATTATGCAAGAATTCACCTTCAAATATCTGCTCTTGTCCATCATGAGGAAATGTTCGATTGTTAGAAAGAAAGTAGTTGAATGATTCGGTGATGATTAGGATGATGAAATCTGACAGTTTCAGCTGTTCTTGAAACCACCTCATGTAATTGGCTGTTGATTTGTCTTGAAGGAGACCTTCATATGCCACATGTAACCCATTCATCCTCAAGAACTTCGCAAATCGATCAACCAGCTCATTGTGGTCATTTATCCTCATCTTTTCATCATTTGTCCTCGACTCTGCTTCATGTTTTCTCATCTCTGAAATTTCACTGTCGCTTTTATCAGGGTTCCTGCGACGCAGCTCCTCTAGAGCTGTAGGAGGTATATACACATAGGGTTGAGGATTGTGCGGATAGATGATAAAGACCTTAGACATTTTCAATTCCCAGCTTATTTTTCCGGGCATGCGATGGTTCCCGTGACCAACCCTTTCTTTTCCTCACGGCAAGAGGAACAGGGTCGGCGTTATTGGAGTACACAAACGGATGGAAAAAGAGGGCTTCAAAATGAAAGTGGAAGGTAATGTTGCTGTTGGTGTCACAAGGGAGGAGAGAAGTAAGGAAGTACAAAAGAGACGAGTCTCGGTTGAAAGGCTTAAATCTGGAGACGAGTGTGACATAGAGAAGTAAGTTAATCAAATATAGATTGTTATTAGGATAGTTACTAAATAGTTTCACACTGTGCTGTATTATATATGTGATGGCCTTAACAGGCTCAGCAATAGCAACATTAAATCATTAATCCATAAACACCACACCCACCCACACGCCAACCTCCCCTGCAACACAGGCAAGCAGTCGAAGCTCTTCTCCAAGAGGCGAATCTAGGAAGGGTTAGAGCAGAACGAGTTGGACCCTCAGGGTGGTAAGGATTTAGGATTAAAGATTTAGGATTAGCATTAGGTTGGTTCCCTGATGCAGATATATAGTGACATCATAATACAGTGCTTGCTAGCATTAGGGCCAGGGCAATGACTGGCATTAGGGCAGTGTCTAAGGTTGAAGCAGTGGAGTCTAACAATGTTCATGTATCATCATGATGTAATGCTAGGATTCTTGTTACACTCGAATGCTATAAGTAATCAGCCATTTTCAGGCTCCAAAAACACATAAAATGGATGATTTACACAATACATTTACACAATACATTTATTTAGTATCTATGGTGATCATGGTAAAAAGGTGATCATGGTAAAAAACATACATAAATAATGTCCTCTGTAATGAAGATGAAACTATTAGCTAGAGTGATCATGGTAAAACACAAGTAAATAATGTCCTCTGTACTGAAGATGAAACTATTAGCTAGAGTGATCATGGTAAAACACAAGTAAATAATGTCCTCTGTACTGAAGATGAAACTATTAGCTAGAGTGATCATGGTAAAACACAAGTAAATAATGTCTGTACTGATGAAACTATTACTAGAGTGATCATGGTAAAACACACGTAAATAATGTCCTCTGTACTGAAGATGAAAAACTATTAGCTAGAGTGATCATGGTAAAACACAAGTAAATAATGTCCTCGGTAATGAAGATGAAACTATTAGCTAGAGTGATCATGGTAAAACACAAGTAAATAATGTCCTCTGTACTGAAGATGAAACTATTAGCTAGAGTGATCATGGTAAAACATACGTAAACAATGTCCTCTGTAATGAAGATGAAACTATTAGCTAGAGTGAGCATGGTAAAACACAAGTAAATAATGTCCTCTGTACTGAAGATGAAACTATTAGCTAGAGTGATCATGGTAAACACAAGTAAATAATGTCCTCTGTAATGAAGATGAAACTATTAGCTAGAGTGATCATGGTAAAACACAAGTAAATAATGTCCTCTGTAATGACTATTAGCTAGAGTGATCATGGTAAAACACAAGTAAATAATGTCCTTTGTAATGAAGATGAAACTATTAGCTAGAGTGATCATGGTAAAACACAAGTAAATAATGTCCTCTGTATTGAAGATGAAACTATTAGCTAGAGTGATCATGGTAAAACACAAGTAAATAATGTCCTCTGTAATGAAGATGAAACTATTAGCTAGAGTGATCATGGTAAACACATGTCCTCTGTAATGAAGATGAAACTATTAGCTAGAGTGATCATGGTAAAACACAAGTAAATATCCTCTATACTGAAGATGAAACTATTAGCTAGAGTGAGCATGGTAAAACACAAGTAAGTAATGTCCTCTGTAATGAAGATGAAACTATTAGCTAGAGTGATCATGGTAAACACATGTCCTCTGTAATGAAGATGAAACTATTAGCTAGAGTGATCATGGTAAAACATCATGGTAAAACACAAGTAAATAATGTGCTCTGTACTGAAGATGAAACTATTAGCTAGAGTGATCATGGTAAAACACAAGTAAATAATGTCCTCTGTAATGAAGATGAAACTATTAGCTAGAGTGATCATGGTAAAACACAAGTAAATAATGTCCTCTGTAATGAAGATGAAACTATTAGTTAGAGTGATCATGGTAAAACACAAGTAAATAATGTCCTCTGTAATGAAGATGAAACTATTAGCTAGAGTGATCATGGTAAAACACAAAACACAAGTAAATAATGTCCTCTGTAATGAAGATGAAACTATTAGTTAGAGTGATCATGGTAAAACACAAGTAAATAATGTGCTCTGTACTGAAGATGAAACTATTAGCTAGAGTGAGCATGGTAAAACACAAGTAATAATGTCCTCTGTAATGAAGATGAAACTATTAGCTAGAGTGATCATAGTAAAACACAAGTAAATAATGTCCTGTAATGAAGATGAAACTATTAGCTAGAGTGAGCATGGTAAAACACAAGTAAATAATGTCCTCTGTACTGAAGATGAAACTATTAGCTAGAGTGATCATGGTAAACACAAGTAAATAATGTCCTCTGTAATGAAGATGAAACTATTAGCTAGAGTGATCATGGTAAAACACAAGTAAATAATGTCCTCTGTACTGAAGATGAAACTATTAGTTAGAGTGATCATGGTAAAACACAAGTAAATAAAAATAATGTCCTCTGTAATGAAGATGAAACTATTAGCTAGAGTGAGCATGGTAAAACACAAGTAATAATGTCCTCTGTAATGAAGATGAAACTATTAGCTAGAGTGATCATAGTAAAACACAAGTAAATAATGTCCTGTAATGAAGATGAAACTATTAGCTAGAGTGAGCATGGTAAAACACAAGTAAATAATGTCCTCTGTACTGAAGATGAAACTATTAGCTAGAGTGATCATGGTAAACACAAGTAAATAATGTCCTCTGTAATGAAGATGAAACTATTAGCTAGAGTGATCATGGTAAAACACAAGTAAATAATGTCCTCTGTACTGAAGATGAAACTATTAGTTAGAGTGATCATGGTAAAACACAAGTAAATAAAAATAATGTCCTCTGTAATGAAGATGAAACTATTAGCTAGAGTGATCATGGTAAAACACAAGTAAATAATGTCCTCTGTATTGAAGATGAAACTATTAGCTAGAGTGATCATGGTAAAACACAAGTAAATAATGTCCTCTGTAATGAAGATGAAACTATTAGCTAGAGTGATCATGGTAAACACATGTCCTCTGTAATGAAGATGAAACTATTAGCTAGAGTGATCATGGTAAAACACAAGTAAATATCCTCTATACTGAAGATGAAACTATTAGCTAGAGTGAGCATGGTAAAACACAAGTAAGTAATGTCCTCTGTAATGAAGATGAAACTATTAGCTAGAGTGATCATGGTAAACACATGTCCTCTGTAATGAAGATGAAACTATTAGCTAGAGTGATCATGGTAAAACACAAGTAAATAATGTGCTCTGTACTGAAGATGAAACTATTAGCTAGAGTGATCATGGTAAAACACAAGTAAATAATGTCCTCTGTAATGAAGATGAAACTATTAGCTAGAGTGATCATGGTAAAACACAAGTAAATAATGTCCTCTGTAATGAAGATGAAACTATTAGCTAGAGTGATTGTGGTAAAACACAAGTTTAAATAATGTCCTCTATACTGAAGATGAAACTATTAGCTAGAGTGATCATGGTAAAACACAAGTAAATAATGTCCTCTGTAATGAAGATGAAACTATTAGCTAGAGTGATCATGGTAAAACACAAGTAAATAATGTCCTCTGTACTGAAGATGAAACTATTAGCTAGAGTGATCATGGTAAAACACAAGTTTAAAAAATGTCCTCTGTACCGAAGATGAAACTATTAGCTAGAGTGATCATGGTAAAACACAAGTAAATAATGTCCTCTGTAATGAAGATGAAACTATTAGCTAGAGTGATCATGGTAAAACATACGTAAACAATGTCCTCTGTAATGAAGATGAATAGAGTGATCAATGTAAAACACAAGTAAATAATGTCCTCTGTAATGAAGATGAAACTATTAGCTAGAGTGATCATGGTAAAACACAAGTAAATAATGTCCTCTGTAATGAAGATGAAACTATTAGCTAGAGTGATCATGGTAAAACACAAGTAAATAATGTCCTCTGTAATGAAGATGAAACTATTAGCTAGAGTGATCATGGTAAAACACAAGTAAATAATGTCCTCTGTACTGAAGATGAAACTATTAGTTAGAGTGATCATGGTAAAACACAAGTAAATAATGTCCTCTGTAATGAAGATGAAACTATTAGCTAGAGTGATCATGGTAAAACACAAGTAAATAATGTCCTCTGTATCTGAAGATGAAACTATTAGCTAGAGTGATCATGGTAAAACACAAGTAAATAATGTCCTCTGTACTGAAGATGAAACTATTAGTTAGAGTGATCATGGTAAAACACAAGTAAATAATGTCCTCTGTAATGAAGATGAAACTATTAGCTAGAGTGATCATGGTAAAACACAAGTAAATAATGTCCTCTGTAATGAAGATGAAACTATTAGCTAGAGTGATCATGGTAAAACACAAGTAAATAATGTCCTCTGTAATGAAGATGAAACTATTAGCTAGAGTGATCATGGTAAAACACAAGTAAATAATGTTGTTCAGAAATATAATGTCAGAAATATAATGTTATTTACTTTTTTACTTTTCATAGGTAATTTAATTTGGTATGATTAACTAAATACATTTCAAAAAGAAACTTCCTATCTAATGTGGATGCAATCAGTATAGTGCTCACACACTGGAGAAGTGGCCTTGCTGTGTGAGAGGCCACCATGTATACCTGGCTAGAAGAGGCTGCATGTTGCCTTGCTGTGTGAGAGGCCACTATGTATACCTGGCTAGAAGAGGCTGCATGTTGCCTTGCTGTGTGAGCGGCCACCATGTATACCTGGCTAGAAGAGGCTGCATGTTGCCTTGCTGTGTGAGAGGCCACCATGTATACCTGGCTAGAAGAGGTGTCGTGTTGTGTCTTTCTGTGTGTGAGATTTCCAAGTATACCAGGCTATGTAGGCAGCGGCAGTTGGAGAGGAGTTGGTAATTATATATAGTGTGCCCAACTATGACAGGTATGCTTCACCTACAGTGTACCTCACTTCTGAGATGTCTTGCTTGATTTGCTAAGGAAAAGCCCTAGGCGATGTGTCAACTGATAAAAATAACCTCTTGGGATCAGGAAGTCCATCCCTATGTTTGAACTTTAGCACACTTTTTACAGGCGTATTGATGTTCTTACACTCTGGTCTCCAGTAATCTTCTGTTAGTCTCCCCATGTAGTACTTCCCCCAGCTACAAGGGATGCGGTACACAATGCACGAGTGCATATTAGCTGGCAAAACATCCTTCACTCTGCTTAGTTGTGTCCTCAGAGTTCTTCCTGATCTGAAAACGACTTTGATGTAGATTGAACTTCCTGCAGACCCTCCTGATGTATTGAGAAGGTCTTATATTCTATTATGTCAACTGAGAGTTCATTGAGTTATTGTTATTGTGATTCTTTTTGTCATTGCGACCATTCTATGCTCTCTGCACGAAAAGCTTCATCATCACTACAGTCGGTCTCTTGGTCGTGGTTATGCTAATCATTACCTATCTCTCACTAAGCATCAGGAGGTCATGCCTAGTGTAATAATCATTACCTGTCTCTCACTAAGCATCAGGAGGTCATGCTAGGCTACTTAAATAGCAGCCAGATCCACCCACTTGGCTCACAAGCTGTCTCGACCTGCTCAAATGGTAAGTCTCCACCTTTCACCAATTTATTACGAAGCAAATGTTAAAATCTTGAAGAGGCTATCTTGGGCGTCTGAAGAGCAGTCCCCTAACAGATTTACTGGATGGTGCAGCAATTTTCCTAACTCTTATGGGAAAGTCTGCTTTGTTTTAGTGCCTGGTGTTTGCAAGTGCTTATGGCAAGTTGCTGATGTTGGTCACTGTCAATCACTGGTTACCGTGATCAACAAGCAACTGAGAGAGGAAGAAAATCCACCTGTACCATTAAATCTACCCCCCCCCCCCCCCCAAGCCGAGTAGAGGAGGACCTTATAATCCTCTGAAATCCCTTGGCCAGCAGGTATCTGAAAAACTTGAGGAAGGAGACTTCAAGGAAGCAATTCCCCTGGCTTGCCCAAAGGACTCCATGGTCTTGCGGGCTCTCAGAGAGAAGCGCCCACAACCTCACCCAGACTTCTCCATCCCTCTGCCTCCTGGTGGTGCATTTCCTTCCATGGCAACATCCAAATAAATTGTGGCTCCACCATCGGGTCAGCTGGGGTCCTGATGGACTGTGTATGCAGCACTTGAAGAAAATGGTGAACTGTGTTAAAGGTGAAGACTCCAATCTGCTAGCTGCCTTTTCCACCTTGATCCTTGAAGGGAAGACAGCATGTTCTGTCTTGCCCTTCTTCTTCGGTGCTACCCTAGAAAGGAAGTGGGTGTGGCTAGAAAGGAAGTGGGTGTGGTTACACCTATTGTAATGGGTTGCACACTCCATTGCCTGATTGCCAATATTGCAGGGAACATGGTTGTAAGTGGCTCAGCATCACTGTTTCCTCATCGTTGGCTGGGTTATTGGCAGGGGGAGGTGCGGAAGCAGTCATCGTGCTCCAGAAAACATCTTGGGGATTTTCAGCCTAGTTGTACCATTCTTGAAGAATAAACTCGGTAAGCGGAGAAGAGGTAGTAGAGACACATAGACAAGGTGTAATGTATAGAGACAGAGACAAGATGTTAGAATGTATAGAGACACAGAGACAAGATGCTGGAATGTATAGAGACACAGAGACAAGATGCTGGAATGTATAGAGACACAGAGACAAGATGTTGGAATGTATAGAGACACAGAGACAAGATGCTGGAATGTATAGAGACAGAGACAAGGTGCTGGAATGTATAGAGACACAGAGACAAGATGTTGGAATGTATAGAGACAGAGACAAGATGCTGGAATGTATAGAGACACAGAGACAAGATGCTGGAATGTATAGAGACACGGAGACAAGATGCTGGAATGTATAGAGACACAGAGACAAGATGTTGGAATGTATAGAGACAGAGACAAGATGTTGGAATGTATAGAGACAGAGACAAGATGCTGGAATGTATAGAGACAGAGACAAGATGCTGGAATGTATAGAGACACAGAGACAAGATGCTGGAATGTATAGAGACACAGAGACAAGATGCTGGAATGTATAGAGACAGAGACAAGATGTTGGAATGTATAGAGACAGAGACAAGATGTTGGAATGTATAGAGACAGAGACAAGATGCTGGAATGTATAGAGACAGAGACAAGATGTTGGAATGTATAGAGACACAGAGACAAGATGTTGGAATGTTTAGAGACAGAGACAAGGTGCTGGAATGTATAGAGACAGAGACAAGATGCTGGAATGTATAGAGACAGAGACAAGATGCTGGAATGTATAGAGACAAGAGACAAGATGCTGGAATGTATAGAGACAGAGAGACAAGATGCTGGAATGTATAGAGACACAGAGACAAGATGCTGGAATGTATAGAGACAGAGACAAGATGCTGGAATGTATAGAGACAGAGAGACAAGATGCTGGAATGTATAGAGACAGAGAGACAAGATGTTGGAATGTATAGAGACAGAGACAAGATGTTGGAATGTATAGAGACACAGAGACAAGATGTTGGAATGTATAGAGACAGAGACAAGATGCTGGAATGTATAGAGATACAGAGACAAGATGTTGGAATGTATAGAGACACAGAGACAAGATGCTGGAATGTATAGAGACACAGAGACAAGATGCTGGAATGTATAGAGACACAGAGACAAGATGCTGGAATGTATAGAGACACAGAGACAAGATGTTGGAATGTATAGAGACACAGAGACAAGATGTTGGAATGTATAGAGACAGAGACAAGATGTTGGAATGTATAGAGACACAGAGACAAGATGTTGGAATGTATAGAGACACAGAGACAAGATGCTGGAATGTATAGAGACAGAGACAAGATGCTGGAATGTATAGAGACAGAGAGACAAGGTGCTGGAATGTATAGAGACACAGAGACAAGATGTTGGAATGTATAGAGACACAGAGACAAGATGTTGGAATGTATAGAGACAGAGACAAGATGCTGGAATGTATAGAGACAGAGAGACAAGGTGCTGGAATGTATAGAGACACAGAGACAAGATGTTGGAATGTATAGAGACACAGAGACAAGATGCTGGAATGTATAGAGACAGAGACAAGATGTTGGAATGTATAGAGACACAGAGACAAGATGCTGGAATGTATAGAGACACAGAGACAAGATGTTGGAATGTATAGAGACACAGAGACAAGATGCTGGAATGTATAGAGACAGAGACAAGATGTTGGAATGTATAGAGACACAGAGACAAGATGCTGGAATGTATAGAGACAGAGACAAGATGCTGGAATGTATAGAGACACAGAGACAAGATGCTGGAATGTGTAGGGACACAGAGACAAGATGCTGGAATGTATAGAGACACAGAGACAAGATGCTGAAATGTATAGAGACAGAGACAAGCACTGGAATATATAGAGACAGAGAGACAAGGCACTGGAATGTATAGAGACACAGAGACAAGATGCTGGAATGTATAGAGACACAGAGACAAGATGCTGGAATGTATAGAGACACAGAGACAAGATGCTGGAATGTATAGAGACACAGAGACAAGATGCTGGAATGTATAGAGACAGAGACAAGATGTTGGAATATATAGAGACACAGAGACAAGATGTTGGAATGTATAGAGACACAGAGACAAGATGTTGGAATGTATAGAGACACAGAGACAAGATGCTGGAATGTATAGAGACAGAGAGACAAGATGCTGGAATGTATAGAGACAGAGACAAGATGCTGGAATGTATAGAGACAGAGACAAGATGTTGGAATGTATAGAGACAGAGACAAGATGTTGGAATGTATAGAGACAGAGACAAGATGCTGGAATGTATAGAGACACAGAGACAAGATGTTGGAATGTATAGAGACACAGAGACAAGATGTTGGAATGTATAGAGACAGAGACAAGATGCTGGAATGTATAGAGACACAGAGACAAGATGCTGGAATGTATAGAGACAGAGACAAGATGCTGGAATGTATAGAGACAGAGAGACAAGATGCTGGAATGTATAGAGACACAGAGACAAGATGTTGGAATGTATAGAGACAGAGACAAGATGTTGGAATGTATAGAGACAGAGACAAGATGCTGGAATGTATAGAGACAGAGACAAGATGCTGGAATGTATAGAGACAGAGACAAGATGTTGGAATGTATAGAGACAGAGACAAGATGCTGGAATGTATAGAGACAGAGACAAGATGCTGGAATGTATAGAGACACAGAGACAAGATGTTGGAATGTATAGAGACAGAGACAAGATGCTGGAATGTATAGAGACACAGAGACAAGGTGCTGGAATGTATAGAGACAGAGAGACAAGATGCTGGAATGTATAGAGACAGAGAGACAAGATGCTGGAATGTATAGAGACACAGAGACAAGATGTTGGAATGTATAGAGACACAGAGACAAGATGCTGGAATGTATAGAGACACAGAGACAAGATGCTGGAATGTATAGAGACACAGAGACAAGATGCTGGAATGTATAGAGACAGACAAGATGCTGGAATGTATAGAGACACAGAGACAAGATGTTGGAATGTATAGAGACACAGAGACAAGATGCTGGAATATATAGAGACAGAGACAAGGTGCTGGAATGTATAGAGACAGAGACAAGATGCTGGAATGTATAGAGACAGAGAGACAAGATGCTGGAATGTATAGAGACAGAGACAAGATGTTGGAATGTATAGAGACACAGAGACAAGATGCTGGAATGTATAGAGACAGAGACAAGATGCTGGAATGTATAGAGACACAGAGACAAGGTGCTGGAATGTATAGAGACACAGAGACAAGATGTTGGAATGTATAGAGACAGAGACAAGATGCTGGAATGTATAGAGACAGAGACAAGATGTTGGAATGTATAGAGACACAGAGACAAGATGCTGGAATATATAGAGACACAGAGACAAGGTGCTGGAATGTATAGAGACAGAGACAAGATGCTGGAATGTATAGAGACTGAGAGACAAGATGTTGGAATGTATAGAGACAGAGACAAGATGTTGGAATGTATAGAGACACAGAGACAAGATGCTGGAATGTATAGAGACAGAGACAAGATGCTGGAATGTATAGAGACAGAGACAAGATGTTGGAATGTATAGAGACACAGAGACAAGATGCTGGAATGTATAGAGACAGAGACAAGATGTTGGAATGTATAGAGACACAGAGACAAGATGTTGTAATGTATAGAGACACAGAGACAAGATGTTGGAATGTATAGAGACACAGAGACAAGATGCTGGAATGTATAGAGACACAGAGACAAGATGCTGGAATGTGTAGAGACACAGAGACAAGGTGCTGGAATGTATAGAGACAGAGAGACAAGATGTTGGAATATATAGAGACAGAGACAAGATGCTGGAATGTATAGAGACAGAGATAAGATGCTGGAATGTATAGAGACAGAGATAAGATGCTGGAATGTATAGAGACACAGAGACAAGATGTTGGAATGTATAGAGACAGAGAGACAAGATGCTGGAATGTATAGAGACACAGAGACAAGATGCTGGAATGTATATAGAGACACAGAGACATGATGCTGGAATGTATAGAGACAGAGACAAGATGCTGGAATGTATAGAGACAGAGAGACAAGATGCTGGAATGTATAGAGACACAGAGACAAGATGCTGGAATGTATAGAGACACAGAGACAAGATGTTGGAATGTATAGAGACAGAGACAAGATGTTGGAATGTATAGAGACAGAGACAAGATGTTGGAATGTGTAGAGACAGAGAGACAAGATGCTGGAATGTATAGAGACACAGAGACAAGGTGCTGGAATGTATAGAGACACAGAGACAAGGTGCTGGAATGTATAGAGACAGAGAGACAAGATGCTGGAATGTATAGAGACAGAGACAAGATGCTGGAATGTATAGACACAGAGACAAGATGTTGGAATGTATAGAGACACAGAGACAAGATGTTGGAATGTATAGAGACACAGAGACAAGATGTTGGAATGTATAGAGACACAGAGACAAGATGCTGGAATGTATAGAGACACAGAGACAAGATGTTGGAATGTATAGAGACACAGAGACAAGATGCTGGAATGTATAGAGACACAGAGACAAGATGTTGGAATGTATAGAGACACAGAGACAAGATGCTGGAATGTATAGAGACAGAGACAAGATGCCGGAATGTATAGAGACACAGAGACAAGATGCTGGAATGTATAGAGACACAGAGACAAGATGCTGGAATGTATAGAGACAGAGAGACAAGATGCTGGAATGTATAGAGACAGAGACAAGATGTTGGAATGTATAGAGACACAGAGACAAGATGTTGGAATGTATAGAGACAGAGACAAGATGCTGGAATGTATAGAGACACAGAGACAAGATGTTGGAATGTATAGAGACAGAGACAAGGTGCTGGAATGTATAGAGACACAGAGACAAGATGTTGGAATGTATAGAGACACAGAGACAAGATGTTGGAATGTGTAGAGACAGAGAGACAAGATGCTGGAATGTATAGAGACACAGAGACAAGATGTTGGAATGTATAGAGACAGAGACAAGGTGCTGGAATGTATAGAGACACAGAGACAAGATGTTGGAATGTATAGAGACACAGAGACAAGATGTTGGAATGTGTAGAGACAGAGAGACAAGATGCTGGAATGTATAGAGACACAGAGACAAGATGCTGGAATGTATAGAGACAGAGACAAGATGCTGGAATGTATAGAGACAGAGACAAGATGTTGGAATGTATAGAGACAGAGACAAGATGCTCGAATGTGTAGAGACACAGAGACAAGATGCTGGAATGTATAGAGACACAGAGACAAGATGCTGGAATGTATAGAGACAGAGAGACAAGATGCTGGAATGTATAGAGACACAGAGACAAGATGCTGGAATGTATAGAGACACAGACAAGATGCTGGAATGTATAGAGACACAGAGACAAGATGCTGGAATGTATAGAGACGAGAGAGACAAGATGCTGGAATGTATAGAGACACAGAGACAAGATGCTGGAATGTATAGAGACAGAGAGACAAGATGCTGGAATGTATAGAGACACAGAGACAAGATGCTGGAATGTATAGAGACACAGAGACAAGATGCTGAAATGTATAGAGACAGAGAGACAAGATGTTGGAATGTATAGAGACAGAGACAAGATGCTGGAATGTATAGAGACACAGAGACAAGATGTTGGAATGTATAGAGACACAGAGACAAGATGCTGGAATCTATAGAGACACAGAGACAAGATGCTGGAATGTATAGAGACACAGAGACAAGATGCTGGAATGTATAGAGACAGAGAGACAAGATGCTGGAATGTATAGAGACACAGAGACAAGATGCTGGAATGTATAGAGACACAGAGACAAGATGCTGGAATGTATAGAGACAGAGACAAGATGCTGGAATGTATAGAGACAGAGAGACAAGATGCTGGAATGTATAGAGACACAGAGACAAGGTGTTGGAATGTATAGAGACACAGAGACAAGATGTTGGAATGTATAGAGACACAGAGACAAGATGTTGGAATGTATAGAGACAGAGAGACAAGATGTTGGAATGTATAGAGACACAGAGACAAGGTGTTGGAATGTATAGAGACAGAGACAAGATGTTGGAATGTATAGAGACAGAGACAAGATGCTGGAATGTGTAGAGACAGAGAGACAAGATGCTGGAATGTATATAGAGACACAGAGACAAGATGTTGGAATGTATAGAGACAGAGACAAGATGCTGGAATGTATAGAGACAGACAAGATGCTGGAATGTATAGAGACAGAGAGACAAGATGCTGGAATGTATAGAGACACAGAGACAAGATGTTGGAATGTATAGAGACAGAGACAAGATGTTGGAATGTATAGAGACAGAGAGACAAGATGCTGGAATGTATAGAGACACAGAGACAAGATGTTGGAATGTATAGAGACAGAGACAAGATACTGGAATGTATAGAGACACAGAGACAAGATGCTGGAATGTATAGAGACAGAGACAAGATGTTGGAATGTATAGAGACAGAGACAAGATGTTGGAATGTATAGAGACAGAGACAAGATGTTGGAATGTATAGAGACAGAGACAAGATGCTGGAATGTATAGAGACAGAGACAAGATGTTGGAATGTATAGAGACTCAGAGACAAGATGCTGGAATGTATAGAGACACAGAGACAAGGTGCTGAAATGTATAGAGACAGAGACAAGGTGCTGGAATATATAGAGACAGAGAGACAAGATGCTGGAATGTATAGAGACACAGAGACAAGATGCTGGAATGTATAGAGACACAGAGACAAGATGTTGGAATGTATAGAGACAGAGACAAGATGCTGGAATGTATAGAGACAGAGAGACAAGATGCTGGAATGTATAGAGACACAGAGACAAGATGTTGGAATGTATAGAGACAGAGACAAGGTGCTGGAATGTATAGAGACAGAGACAAGGTGCTGGAATGTATAGAGACACAGAGACAAGATGTTGGAATGTATAGAGACAGAGACAAGATGCTGGAATGTATAGAGACACAGAGACAAGATGTTGGAATGTATAGAGACACAGAGACAAGATGCTGGAATGTATAGAGACAGAGACAAGATGCTGGAATGTATAGAGACACAGAGACAAGATGCTGGAATGTATAGAGACACAGAGACAAGATGTTGGAATGTATAGAGACAGAGACAAGATGCTGGAATGTATAGAGACAGAGACAAGATGCTGGAATGTATAGAGACACAGAGACAAGATGCTGGAATGTATAGAGACACAGAGACAAGATGTTGGAATATATAGAGACAGAGACAAGATGCTGGAATGTATAGAGACAGAGACAAGATGTTGGAATGTATAGAGACACAGACAAGATGCTGGAATGTATAGAGACACAGAGACAAGATGTTGGAATGTATAGAGACAGAGACAAGATGCTGGAATATATAGAGACACAGAGACAAGATGTTGGAATGTGTAGGGACACAGAGACAAGATGCTGGAATGTATAGAGACAGAGACAAGATGCTGGAATGTATAGAGACACAGAGACAAGATGCTGGAATGTATAGAGACAGAGACAAGATGTTGGAATGTATAGAGATACAGAGACAAGGTGCTGGAATATATAGAGACAGAGAGACAAGATGCTGGAATGTATAGAGACAGAGACAAGATGTTGGAATGTATAGAGACACAGAGACAAGATGCTGGAATGTATAGAGACACAGAGACAAGGTGCTGGAATGTATAGAGACAGAGAGACAAGATGCTGGAATGTATAGAGACAGAGAGACAAGATGCTGGAATGTATAGAGACAGAGACAAGATGCTGGAATGTATAGAGACAGAGACAAGATGTTGGAATGTATAGAGACAGAGACAAGATGTTGGAATGTATAGAGACACAGAGACAAGATGTTGGAATGTATAGAGACACAGAGACAAGATGCTGGAATGTATAGAGACAGAGACAAGATGCTGGAATGTATAGAGACACAGAGACAAGGTGCTGGAATGTATAGAGACAGAGACAAGATGCTGGAATGTGTAGGGACACAGAGACAAGGTGCTGGGGACACAGAGACAAGATGTTGGAATGTATAGAGACACAGAGACAAGGTGCTGGAATGTTTAGAGACACAGAGACAAGATGCTGGAATGTATAGAGACAGAGACAAGATGCTGGAATGTATAGAGACACAGAGACAAGTACTGGAATGTATAGAGACACAGAGACAAGATGTTGGAATGTGTAGGGACACAGAGACAAGATGTTGGAATGTATAGAGACAGAGACAAGATGCTGGAATGTATAGAGACACAGAGACAAGATGTTGGAATGTATAGAGACAGAGACAAGATGCTGGAATGTATAGAGACAGAGACAAGATGCTGGAATGTATAGAGACAGAGACAAGTACTGGAATGTATAGAGACACAGAGACAAGATGCTGGAATGTATAGAGACAGAGACAAGATGCTGGCATGTATAGAGACACAGAGACAAGATGCTGGAATGTATAGAGACACAGAGACAAGATGCTGGAATGTATAGAGACAGAGACAAGATGTTGGAATGTATAGAGACACAGAGACAAGATGCTGGCATGTATAGAGACAGAGACAAGATGCTGGCATGTATAGAGACACAGAGACAAGATGCTGGCATGTATAGAGACACAGAGACAAGATGCTGGAATGTATAGAGACACAGAGACAAGATGTTGGAATGTATAGAGACACAGAGACAAGATGCTGGAATGTATAGAGACACAGAGACAAGATGCTGGAATGTATAGAGACAGAGACAAGATGCTGGAATGTATAGAGACAGAGACAAGATGCTGGAATGTATAGAGACACAGAGACAAGTACTGGAATGTATAGAGACACAGAGACAAGATGTTGGAATGTATAGAGACGGAGACAAGATGCTGGAATGTATAGAGACACAGAGACAAGATGCTGGAATGTATAGAGACACAGAGACAAGATGTTGGAATGTATAGAGACAGAGACAAGATGCTGGAATGTATAGAGACACAGAGACAAGATGTTGGAATGTATAGAGACACAGAGACAAGATGCTGGAATGTATAGAGACACAGAGACAAGATGCTGGAATGTATAGAGACAGAGACAAGATGTTGGAATGTATAGAGACACAGAGACAAGATGCTGGAATGTATAGAGACACAGAGACAAGATGCTGGAATGTATAGAGACACAGAGACAAGATTCTGGAATGTATAGAGACAGAGACAAGATGCTGGAATGTATAGAGACAGAGACAAGATTATGGAATGTATAGAGACAGAGACAAGATGCTGGAATGTATAGAGACACAGAGACAAGATGTTGGAATGTATAGAGACACAGAGACAAGATGTTGGAATGTATAGAGACAGAGACAAGATTATGGAATGTATAGAGAGAGAGACAAGATGCTGGAATGTATAGAGACACAGAGACAAGATGTTGGAATGTATAGAGACACAGAGACAAGATGTTGGAATGTATAGAGACAGAGACAAGATGTTGGAATGTATAGAGACACAGAGACAAGATGTTGGAATGTATAGAGACAGAGAGACAAGATGCTGGAATGTGTAGAGACACAGAGACAAGATGCTGGAATGTATAGAGACAGAGACAAGATGTTGGAATGTATAGAGACACAGAGACAAGATGCTGGAATGTATAGAGACACAGAGACAAGATGCTGGAATGTATAGAGACACAGAGACAAGATGCTGGAATGTATAGAGACAGAGACAAGATGCTGGAATGTATAGAGACAGAGACAAGATTATGGAATGTATAGAGACAGAGACAAGATGCTGGAATGTATAGAGACACAGAGACAAGATGTTGGAATGTATAGAGACACAGAGACAAGATGTTGGAATGTATAGAGACAGAGACAAGATTATGGAATGTATAGAGACAGAGACAAGATGCTGGAATGTATAGAGACACAGAGACAAGATGTTGGAATGTATAGAGACACAGAGACAAGATGTTGGAATGTATAGAGACAGAGACAAGATGTTGGAATGTATAGAGACACAGAGACAAGATGTTGGAATGTATAGAGACAGAGAGACAAGATGCTGGAATGTGTAGGGATACAGAGACAAGATGTTGGAATGTATAGAGACAGAGACAAGATACTGGAATGTATAGAGACACAGAGACAAGATGCTGGAATGTATAGAGACACAGAGACAAGATGCTGGAATGTATAGAGACAGAGAGACAAGATGTTGGAATGTATAGAGACACAGAGACAAGATGCTGGAATGTATAGAGACAGAGAGACAAGAGGCTGGAATGTATAGAGACACAGAGACAAGGCACTGGAATGTATAGAGACACAGAGACAAGATGTTGGAATGTATAGAGACAGAGACAAGATGCTGGAATGTATAGAGACACAGACAAGATGTTGGAATGTATAGAGACACAGAGACAAGGCGCTGGAATGTGTAGAGACAGAGAGACAAGATGCTGGAATGTATAGAGACAGAGACAAGATACTGGAATGTATAGAGACACAGAGACAAGATGTTGGAATGTATAGAGACACAGAGACAAGGCGCTGGAATGTGTAGGGACACAGAGACAAGATGTTGGAATGTATAGAGACAGAGAGACAAGATGTTGGAATGTATAGAGACAAGATGCTGGAATGTGTAGAGACAGAGACAAGATGCTGGAATGTATAGAGACAGAGACAAGATGTTGGAATGTATAGAGACACAGAGACAAGATGCTGGAATGTATAGAGACAGAGAGACAAGATGCTGGAATGTATAGAGACAGAGACAAGATGCTGGAATGTATAGAGACACAGAGACAAGATGCTGGAATGTATAGAGACACAGAGACAAGATGCTGGAATGTATAGAGACAGAGACAAGATGTTGGAATATATAGAGACACAGAGACAAGGTGCTGGAATGTATAGAGACACAGACAAGATGCTGGAATGTATAGAGACACAGAGACAAGATGCTGGAATGTATAGAGACAGAGACAAGATGCTGGAATGTGTATAGGCCTTGCTCTGTTTTTTACTCATTTGTTCACTCGTACAGTGCCTCTCCTGTTCTGGGGTGACTAGTTGTTCCAATCTTCAGCAGGACGGTCCACTGGTCCTCTCCCTTTACCATCCACCATTGCTCTGAGCTGTCAGCTGAGCTCTATCTGTGTCATGTACTTGGATGATATCACCCTAGGAAGTACCAACAGGGGAGCAATTGCATGACCTAGACAGCCGAGAATCAACCTGGAGATGGATTTATTTTGAGCAATCTTAAGTCGGAGATTATCTGCAATGACCCAATTACGAAAGGCACCAGTCCCTGCAAGACTTGTCTTGTTGGATTATCTATAGAAGACCTGGATTATATCTCGGCTGCTATCAGGGACAAGGTCAGCTCTCGCCTATCTTTCCTTTTGTCTTCATTGAGCTGAACTGGAGCTACATATAAAACAGTGAGGCATGAGGTGCTCCAGTGTCATGTGATCTAATTCTCTACGAATGATACTGCACCATCCAATGGCTCCACACACGATAGCACAGACACTTCTGAGATTGGACACCCTGAAACAAACAAGTTTTTACACTTAGTGATCTCATGAATAGGATCAACAACATCAGGATGGAGTCAGTTTGATCTGTTTCAGTTGACCCAGGTGTCCATCAAGCCAATAATTGCAGCTCTTGCGGCCGCAGTTCTTGCTTTATATAGCACTAGCTAGGATATGTTGGGAGTGACCCTGGAACCATCTCTTCATAATTGAAGTTTGTTTGTTTGTTGAGGTCCGAAATCGGTTGATCTTTTTAGATTTTCAGCTGCTGTAGGTATCTTGGACAAGAGTGTTGTAACATATTGTTAGTTTTGTAAGATGGATGGTACTCCTGGAGTCGTCCCCACCAAACAGTATCTGGGCAGAAATCAGTTGGGACGATACGAAGGTGGTAATCTTGTTGTTACTATTAATGTGTGTGGTCATTGTACATAGTTGTCTCTGGCAAATAGTCTTTGGTAGTCCTTAGTGTCTTGTCTAGGAGCAGGTTATGCCTCTTGTTGGAGATCCCGAGGTTCCTTGCCGCATGGCCGTGTTGAGAATGTGAGCAAGGATTTGCACATCCTCCTTACACGAGAGGCCATTGCTTGAATGGTTTCTTGCACCAAGAGGGGGGAGTGTCTCGTGCGCGTTCAGAGCAAATTTGACGGCTTTGTCAAGTAGTAATTGTACAGCCTTTGCCCTAATGCCAGCAGAGTTATCATTGAAGGATCTCCACGTCACCCCGGCAAGGTACACAGTGTAGCTCAGCCCTACGACTGAGCTGATCTCTCTTCACACCGGACTTGGCAGCATTTGCCAGGGCTTTTGATCGCGATGCTTCATGCATAGCATCTATCACCACCACTTCTGGGTAGAATTTCTTTCTCCAAGACACCCCCCCTTAGAGACAACCAGGTTGTCTTCTACCTTCCTGACACAGGGACCTGTTGAAGAGTCAAGCTGGCTTTGATGGGACACCTGCAGCCTCTTGTAGAGAGAGGATAGTGCCAGGGTTAAGAACACCACCTCTGGACGACAGGTATAGAGAGTTTGGGTCAGCAGACTTGGCGAGGCCAAAGAACCCTTGTACAGTGTCCTGCTTCCTAGTAGCCTGTAATTTATCAACTTGATAGTTGAGCTTCTCTTTTAAGAGTGATTTGGCTTGGTACGTTTCCCCTGTTTGTACTTGCGTTGATGGGGGGCTTATTCCTGATGAAGGCTAGAGCATCTAGTCGAAACATCGAGATTACAATTTCAAGTTGATTATGGGGAAGGGATTATGGGGAAGGTTATTATAATGTCAATTGAGAGTTCATCGAGAGATTATTATTAACTATACTATTATGCTATTACTATGCAACTATTATTATTGTTATTACTATTATTATTATTATTGCTATTACTATGCAATTATTATTGTTATTACTATTATGCTATTACTATGCAACTATTATTATTATTGTTATTACTATTACTATTATTATTATTGTTGCTATTATGTTACTATGCAACTAATATTATTATTGTTATTATTATTATTACTATGCAACTATTATTATTGTTATTACTATTATTATTATTATTGCTTGCAACTATTACTTATGCAACTATTATTATTATTGTTATTACTATAATTATTATTATTAGCAATGCATAATAGCAACTATAATAACCTACAATAATCAACTTGAAATTGTCTTCTCTCAAAGTTTTGACTAGATGCTCTAGCCTTCATCATTATTCCTGATGAAGGCTAGAGTATCTACGTCAAGAGAATACAATTTCAAGTTGATTCTTGAGAAAGATGTTATGTCAGCTGTGAGTTCATTGAGAACTATTATTATTATTGCTATTACTATTATTATTACTTCTATTACTATATTACTATTGCTATGGAACTATCATAATTATAGTTTATGTTATTTGCAGGAAGAAATGTGGTGTCCCCAAGACGAACAAGAGGTTCCTGAGTAGTGTTGTCATAGGAGCAATGTCTAGCAACAGAAAGAAGATGAAAATCAAGCAACAGACCAAACAAGAACTACAGATGGCAGACTCTGATGCGACAGGAAGCAAGGCGAGTTCAAGATTAATGGACAAGAGAACAAGTCCTGATGCGGGTTCAAGATTAATGGAAAGTCCTGATGCGGCAGGAAGCAAGGCGAGTTCAAGATTAATGGACAAGACAACAAGTCCTGATGCGGGTTCAAGATTAATGGAAAGTCCTGATGCGGCAGGAAGCAAGGCGAGTTCAAGATTAACGGACAAGAGAACAAGTCCTGATGCGGGTTCAAGATTAATTGACAAGAGAACAAGTCGTGATGCGGCAGGAAGCAAGGCGAGTTCAAGATTAACGGACAAGAGAACAAGTCCTGATGCGGGTTCAAGATTAATTGACAAGAGAACAAGTCGTGATACGGCAGGAAGCAAGGCGAGTTCAAGATTAACGGACAAGAGAACAAGTCTTAATGCATAGGACAGAGTCCAAGACTAGTGGATGCGAAAGCAAGATGCTGCACATTCAAACTACCGGCATAAATGTAGTCGACACTTGTGAATGAAAAAAGTTTGTTCCTATCTGTAGCAGTCAGATTGAAGAACAATTGTAATGATGGTATTCATAGCTGATGGTATTCATAGCTGTATGTGCATATGGAGCGCTATCATTATCAGGATAGGAAGCTCGCTCTCTCGACCTTGCCTTAGAACTTGTGGCATAAAACATGAATGTCCATTATGATGTTGACATTAGGTACATACCTATATAGTTGTATATATAAATGCAGACCTCTTACCAACTGCTATATATATACATGGTGTGCTGTGGGGGTTGATAATAGGTCAGAAAGGTCAAAACTTTCCATAAATAAATATGATTGTAATGGAGAGCACTTCTGGATGAATATTCATGAGTATGATTGTCCCCTCAGGGAGTGACTGACTCATCTCTCCTCCCACTTGGTGATGTTCCGTTATGACACGAGTTCATCTTGGTGGGAGATTTGAGGCGAGTCCCTGCAGTTGCGAAAGACAGAAAGCAACTGTTAGAAGATGCAGAACAGATCATCAATGTATCCACATCAGTACTGGTCAGAGGGTATATGGCCATCTTTATGAGGAGTAATTCTATGATCGCATCTGAGAGGTGGTCACATTTTCCATATATTGGTCTGACCCACATTCCAAAATGGCTCCTCAAAATGTGCCCACACCCTCCCCCCAAATAAAAAGGGAATTTCTAATGCTCCAATTAATAGAGTTGATTTCACAATAATTATGTTTGCAATGGGTTAATTGTGAACTTTGACCATCCAGTCCTATCGGCAGCAGGACTACAAAATAAGTTTATTTTTAGTATGCCACACTAAAGGGAAGATGACCTAGTCGACATGCACCACATGGTGTGGGTGTGTGAAGAGGGAAGGTGATGTAGTTGACATGCACCACATGGTGTGGGTGTGTGAAGAGGGAAGGTGATCTAGTCGACATGCACCACGTGGTGTGTGTGTGAAGAGGGAAGATGATGTAGTTGACATGTACCACATGGTGTGTGTGTGTGTGTGTGAAGAGGGAAGGTGATGTAGTTGCCACATGGTGTGTGTGTGTGAAGAGGGAAGGTGATGTAGTTGACATGTACCACATGGTGTGGGTGTGTGAAGAGGGAAGGTGATGTAGTTGACATGCACCACATGGTGTGGGTGTGTGAAGAGGGAAGGTGATGTAGTTGACATGCACCACATGGTGTGTGTGTGTGAAGAGGGAAGGTGATGTAGTTGACATGTACCACATGGTGTTGGTGTGTGAAGAGGGAAGGTGATCTAGTCGACATGCACCACATGGTGTGGGTGTGTGAAGAGGGAAGGTGATCTAGCAGACATGCACCACATGGTGTGGGTGTGTGAAGAGGGAAGGTGATGTAGTTGACATGCACCACATGGTGTGGGTGTGTGAAGAGGGAAGGCGATCTAGCAGACATGCTGCACATGGTCTGTGTGAGGCTGAGCATGCTCAGTGAGTGAATGAGGATGACTCGTGTGGGACACCGTTTACACTGACTTGGGCAAGTTTTGAGCCATGACAATGTTACTCTGTGTGAACGTACAGTAAAATCTGGATGTTAATTAAGCCCCTCGATGTTTAGCACACACTAAGCTAAGTGCTTGTCTCATTGTCCTTACAAACCTTAGGTGTATATATAATATGTGTGTGTGTGGTCCTTCGCTAAAAAGCACTGGTCCAAGATAAATGCAAGGTGTAGAGGATGATGTGTCTGTCCCGAAAATTGTTTTCAACCTTTCCAAGCGGAGCCTTTTCCAATGAAGGGTGTCCAAATTATATGGTTGCTTAGAAAAGCACTTGAGATGCCATCTCTAGCTCCTACTTCAGCTCCCGAGACTAGCTCCCTTCTTTGCTCATAGCATCTGGTCATAGAAGAATTGGCAGTGTGGCATTGCTTAGAAATAGTATTGATAAGCACTATTCACAGTTAAAGCTCTGGTTTTCTTGCAGGTTGGGGTTAGCGTTGGGCGCTAAACATCAGACTTCATGGTATATATATATAGTGAGAGAAGAGAGAGATGTCTACCATGCAGTCTGCTATCAATACTGAATTCAGCTTGTCCACTTGCAGACTGGACATTACAAGATCATAAGCTCCACGCACTCCACTCTATCGGAAGTTGTCCTGATAATTTTTTTTTGTTGATTATCAACTGCTCTCCTGCTATTTATTTGACTTCTCCTGGTTTCTTGCTTCTAGCCCCTGGCCAGCGCCACAAGTGCATCTGTGTTCTGGTGACTATTCAGGTGATAACTGCTGTGCAACCTGAACTACATCCTTGACCGACTGCTACGCATGGCAATCGTTAAAGGCTCGGGCTATGCAAGACCACAAGCACCAAGGAGCCACTGAGATCAGCCATGCTGCATGCTACCCACCAGCTACAACAAGTGCCAAGCATGGACTGCGTGTTGCTGACAGCGAAGGTTAATGTTGCAGTACACCTGGAAAAGCCAAAACTCACCACAACAGCAACTTTCCTCAAGAACATCCTTGAAATTTAAGCATGCATCGTTAAGAGTCCGCCAAACACCCAGGAAAAAAAGGGGGGGGAAATCTGGCTAAAATTGCTTTGGGGGTCACACTCTGTTAAATCCACTATGCAACTGATTACTTGTCAAAGAAATTGTTGGCTAGCTTCAATAGTTGGCTAGAGCATCCAGCCGAAATGTCGATTAACAAATTCTAAGTTGATTATTGAGAAAGGCATTATTATATCAAGTGTAGCTAATCTGACACCCTCCCCCCACCCTGGCTCCACGCTTGCGGGTGGCCACTTTGTTCCTGTTTCCTCTCGCTCTCTCATGATGTTCACGGATGCAGCAGTGCTTTGTTTCTCTTCCACCCATGTCAAAGCCTCTGCAAGAAGACTTGTGACAGATCAGGCACAAGGAGAAGCAAGAGCAATTTAAATGCTGATGCCTTAAAATCTAGAAATCCCCGTACAACTAGCCGTCGTTCTGTCATTGTGATTGGGCAGCGGATGTATAGTAGTGCTATGTTCCATGACAGGTTGAGTTGTGCGAGAAATGGGAATCGGTTCCTGCGATTGAATAGTTCAAGCTCTCGGGTGATGTGAGGCGAGGATAACTGTGTCCGAGAATTCAGCACACAGAGTTCATTTGACGCTGTGAACATTTTGAACCCCCTTCCAGATAGGGGAGGGTGATGTTTTTAAAAAATTTGGAAACCCCTGTCAATTAGGGGGGAGGGTTTGTTACTTACCTCAGTACCTTTGTGTGTGTGGTAGTAGAATGTACTTGTGTTTTTGGGGCACATCACTGGCTTGAGGAGATTGTTTTGTGATGGAGTGGAATGAGGGTTCCTTCAATCCATCCCATTCCAATGGATAGAGCATATTCCTCAAGGGTGCAGAGGACACTCTGTAGCTTGCACTGACAAGTGAAGTGGTAACAATCCAAGTGAGTCACACATCCGGGGTTCCGAAAAAGAAACCGTTGCTCGATCATCACTGCACAACATAGTCTGCAGCTGTAGCATTCCATGGGACCTGCTCTCTGGAAGAGTGGGACAAAATTTAGGGATCTCGCTAGTTTCGGGTGTCAAAGAAAATCAACCTATCTGGCATCTCCCCACAAACAAATGAATGAACAAAGAAATCCCACGCACTTGAATTAGCTGGCTGGTTGGTGTTGGAGTCTCAACTGAGATGGGCATTGGCCTTGTGTATGTTGTTGGCTTACAAGTTATTGGTACAAGAGAGTGCTCTTCTCTCCTCTATGGGCGTGCCCATGAATCCTTACCTCAACAGAAGCGGCACAGTCCAAGAGTGCCTATAATGAGTACTACAGACCCAAGCTGATGGTCAGTCTAGCCAATGGATTGAGACCCAAACTGTGATCAATCTAGCCAATTGACAAGTGCCGGAGAGTTAAAAATAAAATTACGTCTAGGATGGTTATCATATTTCCTCAATTAAGATCAGTTCACTATATGATGCTCACCCATCGTACAGTATTGTATCATATTGACAATATGACGGTACAAAATGGTACGATGGAATAGGTCTACTCCAGCGCTGAACGTCTGACCAACCAAAACATTAGACTTTAGCATGCGACGAGCTACCAGTGTCAGCTGTTTAGCTTCAAGTAAAACATTATGGCATTTGTGGACGTGAACAAGCTCATTGGAGCTCTGAAGACCTCCTCCTGCTTGTGGCAGGTATCTGCTAAAATCCGCAGGGCGAAGGACAATGCCTGGAAACAGGTGGTAAGTCGAGTATTACATACTAACTGGTAGTTATGTAGCTGATGCAGCCAGCTAGTGGCTTAGCAACCAGACAAGATAACACTTGAGTAGCTAATAGTTTGAACTAGCAAGTATTAGCAGCGTAACTGATAGCTTGCTAGCCAATGCATCTGTATATTGCAACCAGACCATACAGCAGCTAGTGGTTTGTGGTACTAGCTTGTAACACAAACTAGCAAGTATTAGCAGCGTAACTGATAGCTTGCTAGCCAATGCATCTGTATATTGCAACCAGACCATACAGCACTTGGATAGCTAGTGGTTTGTGGTACTAGCTTGTAACACTGTAAATATTAAACTAGCAAGTATTGTATTAGCAGCGTAACTGGTTGTAGTGCTAGCTGGTGTGTCTGTATATTAGTGATGTTGCATACAGCTATAGCAGAATAAGTTGTCGGCCCACCACCACCTCAATGTATGCTCCAGCTGGATCTGCAGTCGCTGCTCTCCATTGACTGGAGCGGAGGTCGAAACTCAAGATTGTTTCAGTATTGTTATAATGTTATATTGTGAACCATGCACAATCTGACGGTACGATAGCCGGATGTCACATTGTGGCATTCTATTCGCTGCCTAGCTACGCATACTATTCGAGGGCGTGTACTGTCCGAGGACATGCTCTATTAACTAACAGACATGTGCGCAATAGTGACAATTATTAATAGCAGTGTTCGCGCTCTAGCTGTTATCCTCTTCATAGTCAGCTTCATCGCTTGTGGAGGACTCATCGTCATCGTCAGTCTTGCCCATATCTTTTCTGTGGAGTTGGGCCGTCTCGCTGGCGATATTTCCTGCAGCACTTTCTGCTACTTGCCCGGGCTTTAAACAGTGAATGCTGTCATCATGTGATCATCTGTCTCCACTGAATGCCACAATTTTTTAAGGATTTGATTATCACTTCAGTAGTGACTGGTGGCCAAGCTTTCTCCACCATTCCAGGTGGAGCATTTTCTCTAGAGCTTTCCTACTTCCTGCTGGTCTAATTAAGGGCTGGTACTATTCCACTCAAATGTGGTAAATGGTGTGTGGTCTAATTAATGAAATATGGTAATTATAAATTATACGGCCATTAACGTTCAAGGCCATGACAGGGATAAACTTTTGAGTCGTTAAGTCGAAGGAGACGTCCATCCCAGAGGAAAGAATCATAATGTCACTCAACCGGTAACATTGTTCATTGCATGTATTAAAGCATGCTCAGTGGGTGAACAGATGACCATAAAATGCCTATCAACCATAATGTTATCAAGACCACCACCCTGATATGCTGGTTTCATGGGACTACCAGACCCCTGGTGTACACGTTGGTTCCACAGGATCACCAGACCCTGTTCCATTGATTCCATAGGACCACCAGATGAGTCTGTTGGTTTCACAGGACAACCAGACCAAGGTCAATTGGTTCCACATGACCACTAATCACACTCAAGCCGAGAAGCCGGTTTCAATTTAAAGGAGTCGGCACAATATATACACACAAACTGCACCGTGTGAAAAGTGAGGAACTGATTGAAAAGTGAGGAACTGATTAAAAAATGAGGAACTGATTGAAAAATGAGGAACTGGTTCGATGAGACGATGAGAGAGAGAGCCCAGACTTGCAGTTCTAAGCAAAGGCTGAGAGGAAAGGTGGGATCAATATCACACAAGGCAGCATCACATTCCATACAGTGGCAGAGCTGAGTGTGAGAGTGATGCATGCCGCAGGAAAGTGCTGCATAAACAACCTGTATGTCTATACTTGGTAGGCAAAAGAGAAGACAGGAAATCTTTGAGGACAGAGGTGAATGCTCTGATCAATGAATGAAGTGTTCCAACATGTGAGGACATAGCAGGAGAGCCCTTAGCCACGCCAACAACAAGACAGGCTGAGACAGAGTGAAATGCTAGAGAAGGAGAGCTGAGCAGCAATATTTAGATAAGCTGATGGTCACCAAACAGCCACAGTCGGTGCTACAGTCAGTGTTAACAAGCTATAGTCAGTATTAGTACAAGCTACAGTCAATGAATCAGTGTAACAAACTACTGTCAGTGTCAATGCAACCTATATGTACAATCAGTGTTAGTACAAGCTACAGTCAATTCATGAATCAGTGTCTTAACAAGCTACAGTCAGTGTCAATGCAACCTATATGTACAATCAGTATTAGTACAAGCTACAGTCAATGAATCAGTGTCTTAACAAGCTACAGTCAGTGTCAATGCAACCTATATGTACAATCAGTATTAGTGCAAGCTACAGTCAATGAATCAGCGTCTTAACAAGCTACAGTCAGTGTCAATGCAACCTATATGTACAATCAGTATTAGTGCAAGCTACAGTCAATGAATCAGTGTCTTAACAAGCTACAATGCAACCTATATGTACAATCAGTATTAGTGCAAGCTACAGTCAATGAATCAGCGTCTTAACAAGCTACAGTCAGTGTCAATGCAACCTATATGTACAATCAGTATTAGTGCAAGCTACAGTCAATGAATCAGCGTCTTAACAAGCTACAGTCAGTGTCAATGCAACCTATATGTACAATCAGTATTAGTGCAAGCTACAGTCAATGAATCAGCGTCTTAACAAGCTACAGTCAGTGTCAATGCAACCTATATGTGCAATCAGTATTAGTGCAAGCTACAGTCAATGAATCAATGTCTTAACAAGCTACAGTCAGTGTCAATGCAACCTATATGTGCAATCAGTATTAGTACAAGCTACAGTCAATGAATCAGTGTCTTAACAAGCTACAGTCAGTGTCAATGCAACCAATCAGTATTAGTACAAGCTACAGTCAATGAATCAGTGTCTTAACAAGCTACAGTCAGTGTCAATGCAACCTATATGTACAATCAGTATTAGTGCAAGCTACAGTCAATGAATCAGCGTCTTAACAAGCTACAGTCAGTGTCAATGCAACCTATATGTACAATCAGTATTAGTGCAAGCTACAGTCAATGAATCAGTGTCTTAACAAGCTACAATGCAACCTATATGTACAATCAGTATTAGTGCGAGCTACAGTCAATGAATCAGTGTCTTAACAAGCTACAGTCAGTGTCAATGCAACCTATATGTACAATCAGTATTAGTACAAGCTACAGTCAATGAATCAGTACAAGCTACAGTCAATGAATCAGTGTCTTAACAAGCTACAGTCAGTGTCAGCACAAGTGAGTACAGTCGGACACCAGACATTTTCTGAACAAAAAATCAATTTGCTCTGTCAAAATAGCAAGACTTACAAATGCTCTAGAATACAAGCATGTGCATCCTTTAAATTACACATTATGAATGTGTGTTTGAGACGTTAACTTCTGACTATGTGGTAGGTGTCATTTATTTTGCAAGCCTGTTACTTCTTGTTTTATGCTCTGGTGTGTGTTCTTGTGGCCATTTGTGCAGATTAGTTTCATGCACTTCTATCTTGCTTTTTGCCAACTCATGTTGTGGTTTTAGGTTTTGTGCAAGTTTTGTCCTCTGCTGGTCTGAGTTTTGTACATAAGGAGGTAGATATGAGGAGGGCAATATTTCTGCTCTGCTGTTTTCATTTGCCAATTTTAAGACCTTCAAGTTGAGTCTTTCACAGACTGGTTTTGCCGACATGAAGAGAAGTTGCTCATCATAAGCTGAAGAACCAGCCAAGTGAAGGAAGGTGAGGCAAGAGGTGACCCAGGACGGCCGCGAGTGTCAGACGCTGACATGGCTGGACTGCGAGACGGGAGTTGAGGCAGGTGTGAAAGTTGTGATGAAGCTAAAGTGTCAAGTGTGTACAAAGTTTAGAGACAGGATCGTGGGAAGGAGGAACTTCAGTGACAAATGGATACGTGGAGCAGATTCTATACAAACTACCAACATTGCTGACCATGCCAAGTCCAACCAGCACGTGCCTGTGATGAACCTCCTCAAGAGAGAGCTAGCCAAAGTACAAGGTACGAGCATTGCTTCATATGCTCCAATTGCACAGTCACTTACTTCTCTGCCCGAAGATAAATGGAGAAGACTGAGGGTAAAGTTTGATATCGCCTATTTCGTGGCAACTGAGCAGCTAGCCTTTCGGAAGTCCCCCAGGATCTGTGGCCTTGAGGCAAGGCATGGAGTAAACCATGGCAGCTGCTACTTCCACCGAAATGCTGCCAAGGAGTTTGTTCACTACATTGCTGAATGGAGAAGGCAGGATTTGCTCTCTGCCATCTCTGAAGTGAAGTTTTCCTCCCTGTATGCGGACAAGCTTCCACTGCCCTCTGATGCTGCTACTGATTTTTGGTGGAGTGCTAAGTTTAGAAAGCCTAGTCATGGCCAACGGAAGCAGTACAAGAAAGGTATCGATCGGATGCCCCAACCTCTGATAGAGACAGTAATGATGAGGAGGAAGAGAAGCTTTACTTGATGACTAGGATAACAGGATACAGGATGACTGACTCAATCTGTTACTTGCATTGTTCATTATAGAGTTTTATTGCATTTGCACTCATTACTTGATGATTTGAGTTACATGTAAGCTGTAAATTTGATGACAGATCAAAGTCTGAGAATGGCAGAAAAAACTGTTCCAACACTGCCGAAGTACATGCACAAGCTACAGTCAGTGTCAGTACAAGCTACAGTCAGTGTCAGCACAAGCTACAGTCAGTGTCAGCACAAGCTACAGTCAGTGTCAGCACAAGCTACAGTCAGTGGCAGTACAAGCTACAGTCAGTGTCAGTACAAGCTACAGTCAGTGTATACTGTCAGTGTCAGGAGTGTTGGTATAAGCTACAGTATCACATGATACAGTCAGTATCAGTGCAAGATACCCGTGAGAAGATAGTGTGAAGAGCTCATACAACAATTTGCCATTCATGCTGTCACAGTCTGTCCCCAGTATTGGCTGATCAGATATGTAACCTAATGGCTGACTGGACCGCATGATGGCAAAGATCGTGTAAGAGCAAAACAACACAATGCTTTGGCTAGGCGGCCTTCATCAGGTGGGTGCAGTTTATAATTCAGGGGAACTATTTATACACGCTAGCTTGAAGCACAGTCCTAAGTTCAGGATTGATGGGTTGTAGTCACGAGGATGACAGTGGCAAGGTCAAGGGTTAGGATGAATAAAGATAAACAAAATCAAAATAAATGCAATAAAATAATAAGTGTGATGATAATGAATAATATTAAATACACTACACCTAAATACATAAATATGGTGATTGGGAGGGGAAGGATAGTACTTAGTAGGTCAACCAGAGAGGAGTGGACCAGAGAATTGACAGCCTCTGACCTCTCCATTCTTTCCCAACCACTAGTGTGCATATATATATATTATTATTATCATCGTCATCATTATTATTACTACTACTATTATTATCATCATCATTTTTTCTTCTTCCTACCACCCACCAATCCTGAACTTTGGACTGTGCTTCAAGCTAGCATGTATAAATAGTTTCCCTGGATTGTAAACCACACCCATCTGTTGAAGGCCACCTAGCCGAAGCATTGTATCATTTTTGCTGTTATAAGATCTTTCCATCATGCCATGTGTTCCAGTCACCATTAATATCTGCTGACTGTAGCTTGCACTGACACTGGCTTGTGCTGACACTGACTGTAGTTTGTACTGACACTGACTGTAGCTTGTGCTGACACTGACTGTAGCTTGCACTGACACTGACTGTAGCTTGTGCTGACACTGACTGTAGCTTGTGCTGACACTGACTGTAGCTTGCACTGACACTGACTGTAGCTTGTGCTGACACTGACTGTAGCTTGTGCTGACACTGACTGTAGCTTGCACTGACACTGACTGTAGCTTGTGCTGACACTGACTGTAGCTTGTGCTGACACTGACTGTAGTTTGTACTGACACTGACTGTAGCTTGTGCTGACACTGACTGTAGCTTGTGCTGACACTGACTGTAGTTTGTACTGACACTGACTGTAGCTTGTGCTGACACTGACTGTAGTTTGTACTGACACTGATTGTGGCTTGTGCTGACACTGACTGTAGCTTGTGCTGACACTGACTGTAGCTTGTGCTGACACTGACTGTAGCTTGTGCTGACACTGACTGTAGCTTGTGCTGACACTGACTGTAGCTTGTACTGACACTGACTGTAGCTTGTGCTGACACTGACTGTAGCTTGTGCTGACACTGACTGTAGCTTGTACTGACACTGACTGTAGCTTGTACTGACACTGACTGTAGCTTGCACTGACACTGACTGTAGCTTGTGCTGACACTGACTGTAGCTTGTGCCGACACTGACTGTAGCTTGCACTGACACTGACTGTAGCTTGTGCTGACACTGACTGTAGCTTGTGCTGACACTGACTGTAGCTTGTGCTGACACTGACTGTAGCTTGTGCTGACACTGACTGTAGCTTTCACTGGTACTGATGCTTGCATTGACATTGACTATACCATGATCACTGGTTGTTTAGCGCAGCGATTCTAAACTCAACCTGGTGGGGGGGGGGGGGGGGGGGGGGGAAGAAAAAATGAGCGCTTAAGCTGAGAATAGGCACTTATTAAACAATAATGCACACTTACATACAATATATATATATATGTATATATTAGATGGAGAAGACTGAGGTTCTAATCTCACGAGCTAGTTGAAGAAGGAGCTAATCTCTCGAACCACTCAAACCAGACTAACCACTCCCTCGAGGTGGGTTATGAAGGAGCAGGTCCCTTGACATGAACTAGCACCAGGGATTGCCTTTCAAGAAGACTATGCGTTCAATTTATTCCTCAGAAGCATGTTCGCTGCACAATTATTTGGGCATTCTTCATGGAGAAAACCTCTTTTTAGCTGAAGATGGGACCAATTCTTGAGACAGGCTCGCTATTGGCATCCTTCACAAGTCAGAAGTACAATCATTGGGTACATCGGAAAGTGTTTTGGAACTTCATAGGTCATGGAGGAGTTACCTGCGCTACTAGAAAGCTGAGAAAAGGGCTAGAAGTCCCCTGCAAATAAGTAGCAAGAAGTTCGTCCAGAAATTATGAACAATTGAAAGACTCTTACCTCAATGTTTTGTTGAAATATGTTACCTAGGCGATGCAGCTAGTACGCATGCGCATAATTGGTACTTTTTTCAACAACTACAATTATCAAGCGAAATACCAAAAGGGGTGACAAAAAAAAAGTGTAATGACAAGGAATGGGAGCATAAAAACAGGTTTAACATCCAGAGTTCATGGTATGTATATAGCTTATGCTGACAGTAGCAGCACAAGCTATAGTCAGTGTCGGCACAAGCTCTAGTCAGTGTCAGTGCAAGCTCTAGTCAGTGTCAGTGCAAGCTCTAGTCAGTGTCAGTGCAAGCTATAGTCAGTGTCAGTGCAAGCTATAGTCAGTGTCAGTGCAAGCTATAGTCAGTGTCAGTGCAAGCTATAGTCAGTGTCACTGCAAGCTATAGTCAGTGTCAGTGCAAGCTATAGTCAGTGTCGGCACAAGCTATAGTCAGTGTCAGTGCAAGCTATAGTCAGTGTCAGTGCAAGCTCTAGTCTCAGTGCAAGCTCTAGTCAGTGTCAGTGCAAGCTCTAGTCAGTGTCAGTGCAAGCTATAGTCAGTGTCAGTGCAAGCTATGGTCAGTGTCAGTGCAAGCTATGGTCAGTGTCAGTGCAAGCTATGGTCAGTGTCAGTGCAAGCTATGGTCAGTGTCAGTGCAAAGTATGGTCAGTGTCAGTGCAAGCTATGGTCAGTGTCAGTGCAAGCTATGGTCAGTGTCAGTGCAAGCTATGGTCAGTGTCAGTGCAAGCTATGGTCAGTGTCAGTGCAAGCTATGGTCAGGTCAGTGCAAGCTATAGTCAGTGTCAGTGCAAGCTATAGTCAGTGTCAGTGCAAGCTATAGTCAGTGTCAGTGCAAGCTATAGTCAGTGTCAGTGCAAGCTATAGTCAGTGTCAGTGCAAGCTATAGTCAGTGCAAGCTATAGTCAGTGTCAGTGCAAGCTATAGTCAGTGTCAGTGCAAGCTATAGTCAGTGTCAGTGCAAGCTATAGTCAGTGTCAGTGCAAGCTATAGCCAGTGTCAGTGCAAGCTATAGTCAGTGTCAGTGCAAGCTATAGTCAGTGTCAGTGCAAGCTATAGTCAGTGTCACTGCAAGCTATAGTCAGTGTCACTGCAAGCTATAGTCAGTGTCAGTGCAAGCTATAGTCAGTGTCAGTGCAAGCTATAGTCAGTGTCAGTGCAAGCTATAGTCAGTGTCAGTGCAAGCTATAGTCAGTGTCAGTGCTATAGTCAGTGTCAGTGCAAGCTATAGTCAGTGTCAGTGCAAGCTATAGTCAGTGTCAGTGCAAGCTATAGTCAGTGTCAGTGCAAGCTATAGTCAGTGTCAGTGCAAGCTACATGTATAAGTGCAAGCTATAGTCAGTGTCAGTGCAAGCTATAGTCAGTGTCAGTGCAAGCTATAGTCAGTGTCAGTGCAAGCTATAGTCAGTGTCAGTGCAAGCTCAGTGTCAGTGCAAGCTATGGTCAGTGTCAGTGCAAGCTATGGTCAGTGTCAGTGCAAAGTATGGTCAGTGTCAGTGCAAGCTATGGTCAGTGTCAGTGCAAGCTATGGTCAGTGTCAGTGCAAAGTATAGTCAGTGTCAGTGCAAGCTGCAGTCAGTGTCAGTGCAAGCTATAGTCAGTGTCAGTGCAAGCTATAGTCAGTGTCAGTGCAAGCTATAGTCAGTGTCAGTGCAAGCTATAGTCAGTGTCAGTGCAAGCTATAGTCAGTGTCAGTGCAAGCTATAGTCAGTGTCAGTGCAAGCTATAGTCAGTGTCAGTGCAAGCTATAGCCAGTGTCAGTGCAAGCTATGGTCAGTGTCAGTGCAAGCTATAGTCAGTGTCAGTGCAAGCTATGGTCAGTGTCAGTGCAAGCTATAGTCAGTGTCAGTGCAAGCTATAGTCAGTGTATGATGTGTTGAGGAGGAGGTGAAAGAAAATCCACAAGTCAAGAGCAAGAAGTGTGACTCTGTTGAAGGTGAGCGATGTGTACAACAGAGATACAGAGTGAATGTCTGCTCGAATAAGTCAACAGTCCAGCACCAACTTTGCTGCAGCTGGGAGATTAATACTATTTTTATGATATATATACAGTGTGCAGGTGAAAGAATGCAGTGTGGAGAACATCTGGCATTGAAGCTAGACTTATGCCACAGACTGCTTGGTTTACCCTTGGTCAGCAAAAACAATACTATTGAGTCATCAACACAGCTACAGTATAAGCATGGGGACCTGCAATATATTATTTTGCCATTTCTATACTGCGACATAATTGGGTGTGGTGTGCAGGGTTTCTTATCTGCTGGGGGGGAGGGAAATGTTGACGTGACGAAATTATTAAATTTTTTTTTTAATATGCAATTGTAAATATATCAACTGAAATGTTGACTATCAGCTAATGACATGCAAGGAAACGGCTTAGTCCTAGCTAACTTCTCAGCTTAGTCCTAGCTAACTTCTCAGCTTAGTCCTAGCTAACTTCTCAGCTTAGTCCTAGCTAACTTCTCAGCTTAGTCCTAGCTAACTTCTCAGCTTAGAAGAATTATATGACCGACCAGCACGTTCGCCTTCTCCAGAGTGATAGTGAAAGGACACACATGGTAAAGTGCTGCAATAGACCACCACGTGTCAAAGAAAGTCACATGAGGTGCACATGATCCTGCAGTGTAGAAACACGGCAACAGATCGGTCAAGTTAAAATTGGCGTAGTCCTCAGATGTGAAATTGGATCGGCTGGAGCTTGCCGGTTGCTATGTAAATCACAACTCCCAAGACCAAGCTCATGAAATAACACCTGTCATCATCTGTCACACTGCAGCAATCAGACGACACATCATGGATCATGTGCACCTCATGTGACTTCATGTGTTAGCTAGTCTTTTTACCATGAAGAAGGCAAAGCATGCTGGTGGAAACGTCCATCTTAAGTTGATAGAAAAGATCTATTATTTTTACACACCGTAAATTCTGGTTGTGTTAAGCCTATCGTTGTGCACATAAAGTTGATAAGCGCCCATTTCATTGTCGCTACAAACAGTCTTTGTTAGATGGGTCCTTATGGTACTTCGCTGGGAAGCACTGATATCAATGTCGCTGGAAAAATTAGCTACAACATCCAAGTAAAGTATTTCAACAAAAACATTCAGACAAGAATTTTACTAGTACATACGAGCACATCTATTATTAGCTTCACTGTCTCTAGAGCACATCTATTATTAGCTTCACTGTCTCTAGAGCACATCTATTATTAGCTTCACCGTCTTTAGAGCACATCTATTATTAGCCTCACTGTCTCTAGAGCACATCTATTATTAGCTTCACTGTCTCTAGAGCACATCTATTATTAGCTTCACTGTCTCTAAAGCACATCTATTATTAGCTTCACTGTCTCTAGAGCACATCTATTATTAGCTTCAATGTCTCTAGATGTTCGTAATAACCTGATGAGCTTCTTGCTGCTTATTTGCTGGGGACTTTGCCTTTTCCCTGTTTTCTAGTAGCGCAGGTAACTCCTCCACGATTTATGAAGTTCCAAAACACTTTCCAGCATACCCAGTGATTGTACTTTGGCTTGTGAAGGATGCCAACAGTGAGCTTGTTGCAAGAATTGTTCTCATTATTGGCTAAAAAGAGCTTTGCCGTCCAAATAGTTCTGTAGCAAACCTGTTTCTGAGGGAAAAAATCTGGCCATCATTAATTCCTTCTTAGTTTGCCTCGAGAGACTTGCTCCTTCATTACCTGCCTCCAGAGATTGTGTCTGCCTCCAGAGATTGAGCCTGCCTCCAGAAATTGGGTTTCTTAGTCTTGGTTCGAGAAATTAGCTACTTCTTTGACTACCTCACAAGATTAGGTCCTCAGGGCTCCATTATAGAAAGTACTTAGTTTTTTTATGTGCATGTGTTACTTAGCAGCAATAGTGCTTGGTAAGCGCTTATCCTCAGTTAAGAGTGTTTTCTTGCAGGCTGGGGGTTGAAGCGGGGCACTAAGCAACCAGATCTAAGGAAGGGAGAAATTTCTGTTTGGAGTTTATAGATAACTCCATTTGCCCACTCCCTATATACCTTGTATTAGACTCTGTTATATTGGACCAAACTAATCTATGACTAAAGGTTACTGAGATATCTTTGAGGGATTCTAAATTCGCAGTTTAGAATCCAACCACAAATGTGCATGATGGAGAGCAGCCTCCCACTATGTGCTGCACAATGTGCATGATGGAGAGCAGCATGTGGCTCCCACTATGTGCTGCACAATGTGCATGATGGAGAGCAGCATGTGGCTCCCACTATGTGCTGCACAATGTGCATGATGGAGAGCAGCATGTGGCTCCCACTATGTGCTGCACAATGTGCATGATGGAGAGCAGCATGTGGCTCCCACTATGTGCTACACAATGTGCATGATGGAGAGCAGCATGTGGCTCCCACTATGTGCTGCACAATGTGCATGATGGAGAGCAGCATGTGGCTCCCACTATGTGCTACACAATGTGCATGATGGAGAGCAGCATGTGGCTCCCACTATGTGCTGCACAATGTGCATGATGGAGAGCAGCATGTGGCTCCCACTATGTGCTGCACAATGTGCATGATGGAGAGCAGCATGTGGCTCCCACTATGTGCTACACAATGTGCATTATGGAGAGCAGCATGTGGCTCCCACTATGTGCTGCACAATGTGCATGATGGAGCAGCATGTGGCTCCCACTATGTGCTGCACAATGTGCATGATGGAGAGCAGCATGTGGCTCCCACTATGTGCTGTACAATGTGCATGATGGAGAGCAGCATGTGGCTCCCACTATGTGCTACACAATGTGCATGATGGAGAGCAGCATGTGGCTCCCACTATGTGCTGCACAATGTGCATGATGGAGAGCAGCATGTGGCTCCCACTATGTGCTACACAATGTGCATGATGGAGAGCAGCATGTGGCTCCGACTATGTGCTGCACAATGTGCATGATGGAGAGCAGCATGTGGCTCCAACTATGTGCTACACAATGTGCATGATGGAGAGCAGCATGTGGCTCCCACTATGTGCTGCACAATGTGCATGATGGAGAGCAGCATGTGGCTCCCACTATGTGCTGCACAATGTGCATGATGGAGAGCAGCATGTGGCTCCCACTATGTGCTGCACAATGTGCATGATGGAGAGCAGCCTCCCACTATGTGCTACACAATGTGCATGATGGAGAGCAGCATGTGGCTCCCACTATGTGCTACACAATGTGCATGATGGAGAGCAGCATGTGGCTCCACTATGTGCTGCACAATGTGCATGATGGAGAGCAGCATGTGGCTCCCACTATGTGCTACACAATGTGCATGATGGAGAGCAGCATGTGGCTCCCACTATGTGCTGCACAATGTGCATGATGGAGAGCAGCATGTGGCTCCCACTATGTGCTGCACAATGTGCATGATGGAGAGCAGCATGTGGCTCCCACTATGTGCTGCACAATGTGCATGATGGAGAGCAGCATGTGGCTCCCACTATGTGCTACACAATGTGCATAATGGAGAGCAGCATGTGGCTCCCACTATGTGCTGCACAATGTGCATGATGGAGAGCAGCATGTGGCTCCCACTATGTGCTGCACAATGTGCATGACGGAGAGCAGCATGTGGCTCCCACTATGTGCTTCACAATGTGCATGATGGAGAGCAGCATGTGGCTCCCACTATGTGCTGCACAATGTGCATGATGGAGAGCAGCATGTGGCTCCCACTATGTGCTGCACAATGTGCATGATGGAGAGCAGCATGTGGCTCCCACTATGTGCTACACAATGTGCATGATGGAGAGCAGCATGTGGCTCCCACTATGTGCTGCACAATGTGCATGATGGAGAGCAGCATGTGGCTCCCACTATGTGCTACACAATGCACGAATGTCCCCCACAAATCTTCTGTTAGTCACCGTCAGAAAATATTACCCGCCTTGAAAATTGTGAGAAGCACAACCCAACAGAGTTGATTACACTGAAAGGCACATTCACATTCTTAATGTATATGCATACATGTATGAAGTACAGTGTGCTAGTTTAAAGGACAGTGGAAGTGTGAAGTCCAGTGTGCTAGTGTGAGGGACAGTGTGCTAGTGTGAAGGACAGTGTGCTAGTGTGAAGGTCAGTGTGCTAGTGTGAAGGACAGTGTGCTAGTGTGAAGGACAGTGTGCTAGTGCGAAGGACAGTGTGCTAGTGCGAAGGACAGTGTGCTAGTGTGAAGGCCAGTGTGCTAGTGTGAAGCTAGTGTGAAGGCCAGTGTGCTAGTGTGAAGGCCAGTGTGCTAGTGTGAAGGACAGTGTGCTAGTGTGAAGGACAGTGTGCTAGTGTGAAGGACAGTGTGCTAGTGTGAAGGCCAGTGTGCTAGTGTGAAGGCCAGTGTGCTAGTGTGAAGGACAGTGTGCTAGTGTGAAGGACAGTGTGCTAGTGTGAAGGACAGTGTGCTAGTGTGAAGGACAGTGTGCTAGTGTGAAGGACAGTGTGCTAGTGTGAAGGCCAGTGTGCTAGTGTGAAGGCCAGTGTGCTAGTGTGAAGGACAGTGTGCTAGTGTGAAGGACAGTGTGCTAGTGTGAAGGACAGTGTGCTAGTGTGAAGGCCAGTGTGCTAGTGTGAAGGCCAGTGTGCTAGTGTGAAGGCCAGTGTGCTACTGTGAAGGACAGTGTGCTAGTGTGAAGGACAGTGTGTTAGTGTGAAGGACAGTGTGCTAGTGTGAAGGCCAGTGTGCTAGTGTGAAGGCCAGTGTGCTAGTGTGAAGGACAGTGTGCTAGTGTGAAGGACAGTGTGCTAGTGTGAAGGCCAGTGTGCTAGTGTGAAGGACAGTGTGCTAGTGTGAAGGACAGTGTGCTAGTGTGAAGGACAGTGTGCTAGTGTGAAGGAGAGTGTGCTAGTGTGAAGGACAGTGTGCTAGTTTGAAGGACAGTGTGCTAGTGTGAAGGACAGTGTGTTAGTGTGAAGGACAGTGTGCTAGTGTGAAGGACAGTGTGCTAGTGTGAAGGACAGTGTGCTAGTGTGAAGGACAGTGTGCTAGTGTGAAGGACAGTGTGCTAGTGTGAAGTCCAGTGTGCTAGTGTGAAGGACAGTGTGCTAGTGTGAAGGACAGTGTGCTAGTGTGAAGGACAGTGTGCTAGTGTGAAGGACAGTGTGCTAGTGTGAAGGACAGTGTGCTAGTGTGAAGGACAGTGTGCTAGTGTGAAGGACAGTGTGCTAGTATGAAGGAGAGTGTGTTAGTGTGAAGGCCAGTGCGCTAGTGTGAATGACAGTGTGCTAGTGTGAAGGACAGTGTGCTAGTGTGAAGGACAGTGTGCTAGTGTGAAGGACAGTGTGCTAGTGTGAAGGACAGTGTGCTAGTGTGAAGGACAGTGTGCTAGTGTGAAGGCCAGTGTGCTAGTGTGAAGGACAGTGTGCTAGTGTGAAGGACAGTGTGCTAGTGTGAAGGACAGTGTGCTAGTGTGAAGGCCAGTGTGCTAGTGTGAAGGAGAGTGTGCTAGTGTGAAGGACAGTGTGCTAGTGTGAAGGACAGTGTGCTAGTGTGAAGGACAGTGTGCTAGTGTGAAGGACAGTGTGCTAGTGTGAAGGACAGTGTGCTAGTGTGAAGGACAGTGTGCTAGTGTGAAGGACAGTGTGCTAGTGTGAAGGACAGTGTGCTAGTGTGAAGGACAGTGTGCTAGTGTGAAGGACAGTGTGCTAGTGTGAAGGCCAGTGTGCTAGTGTGAAGGACAGTGTGCTAGTGTGAAGGCCAGTGTGCTAGTGTGAAGGACAGTGTGCTAGTGTGAAGGCCAGTGTGCTAGTGTGAAGGGCAGTGTGCTAGTGTGAAGGACAGTGTGCTAGTGTGAAGGCCAGTGTGCTAGTGTGAAGGACAGTGTGCTAGTGTGAAGGACAGTGTGCTAGTGTGAAGGACAGTGTGCTAGTGTGAAGGCCAGTGTGCTAGTGTGAAGGACAGTGTGCTAGTGTGAAGGACAGTGTGCTAGTGTGAAGGACAGTGTGCTAGTGTGAAGGACAGTGTGCTAGTGTGAAGGACAGTGTGCTAGTGTGAAGGACAGTGTGCTAGTGTGAAGGTCAGTGTGCTAGTGTGAAGGACAGTGTGCTAGTGTGAAGGACAGTGTGCTAGTGTGAAGGACAGTGTGCTAGTGTGAAGGACAGTGTGCTAGTGTGAAGGACAGTGTGCTAGTGTGAAGGACAGTGTGCTAGTGTGAAGGACAGTGTGCTAGTGTGAAGGACAGTGTGCTAGTGTGAAGGCCAGTGTGCTAGTGTGAAGGACAGTGTGCTAGTGTGAAGGAGAGTGTGCTAGTGTGAAGGACAGTGTGCTAGTGTGAAGGCCAGTGTGCTAGTGTGAAGGCCAGTGTGCTAGTGTGAAGGCCAGTGTGCTAGTGTGAAGGACAGTGTGCTAGTGTGAAGGACAGTGTGCTAGTGTGAAGGACAGTGTGCTAGTGTGTAGGACAATGTGCTAGTGTGAAGGACAGTGGAAGTGTGAAGGACAGTGTGCTCGTGTGAAGGACAGTGTGCTAGTGTGAAGGCCAGTGAAGGAGAGTTGAAGTGTGAAGGCCAGTGTGCTAGTGTGAAGGACAGTGTGCTAGTGTGAAGGCCAGTGTGCTAATGTGAAGGCCAGTGTGCTAGTGTGAAGGACAGTGTGCTAGTGTGAAGGACAGTGTGCTAGTGTGAAGGCCAGTGTGCTAGTGTGAAGGACAGTGTGCTAGTGTGAAGGACAGTGTGCTAGTGTGAAGGACAGTGTGCTAGTGTGAAGGACAGTGTGCTAGTGTGAAGGACAGTGTGCTAGTGTGAAGGACAGTGTGCTAGTGTGAAGGACAGTGTGCTAGTGTGAAGGACAGTGTGCTAGTGTGAAGGACAGTGTGCTAGTGTGAAGGACAGTGTGCTAGTGTGAAGGCCAGTGTGCTAGTGTGAAGGACAGTGTGCTAGTGTGAAGGACAGTGTGCTAGTGTTAAGGAGAGTGGAAGTGTGAAGGACAGTGTGCTAGTGTGAAGGACAGTGTGCTAGTGTGAAGGACAGTGTGCTAATGTGAAGGCCAGTGTGCTAGTGTGAAGGACAGTGTGCTAGTGTGAAGGCCAGTGTGCTAGTGTGAAGGACAGTGTGCTAGTGTGAAGGACAGTGTGCTAGTGTGAAGGACAGTGTGCTAGTGTGAAGGCCAGTGTGCTAGTGTGAAGGAGAGTGTGCTAGTGTGAAGGACAGTGTTCTAGTGTGAAGGACAGTGTGCTAGTGTGAAGGACAGTGTGCTAGTGTGAAGGACAGTGTGCTAGTGTGAAGGCCAGTGTGCTAGTGTGAAGGCCAGTGTGCTAGTGTGAAGGACAGTGTGCTAGTGTGAAGGACAGTGTGCTAGTGTGAAGGACAGTGTGCTAGTGTGAAGGCCAGTGTGCTAGTGTGAAGGCCAGTGTGCTAGTGTGAAGGCCAGTGTGCTAGTGTGAAGGACAGTGTGCTAGTGTGAAGGAGAGTGTGCTAGTGTGAAGGACAGTGTGCTAGTGTGAAGGACAGTGTGCTAGTGTGAAGGACAGTGTGCTAGTGTGAAGGACAGTGTGCTAGTGTGAAGGACAGTGTGCTAGTGTGAAGGACAGTGTGCTAGTGTGAAGGACAGTGTGCTAGTGTGAAGGCCAGTGTGCTAGTGTGAAGGCCAGTGTGCTAGTGTGAAGTACAGTGTGCTAGTGTGAAGTACAGTGTGCTAGTGTGAAGGACAGTGTGCTAGTGTGAAGGACAGTGTGCTAGTGTGAAGGACAGTGTGCTAGTGTGAAGGCCAGTGTGCTAGTGTGAAGGCCAGTGTGCTAGTGTGAAGGCCAGTGTGCTAGTGTGAAGGCCAGTGTGCTAGTGTGAAGGAGAGTGTGCTAGTGTGAAGGACAGTGTGCTAGTGTGAAGGCCAGTGTGCTAGTGTGAAGGACAGTGTGCTAGTGTGAAGGACAGTGTGCTAGTGTGAAGGACAGTGTGCTAGTGTGAAGGACAGTGTGCTAGTGTGAAGGACAGTGTGCTAGTGTGAAGGCCAGTGTGCTAGTGTGAAGGACAGTGTGCTAGTGTGAAGGACAGTGTGCTAGTGTGAAGGCCTGTGTGCTAGTGTGAAGGACAGTGTGCTAGTGTGAAGGCCAGTGTGCTAGTGTGAAGGCCAGTGTGCTAGTGTGAAGGACAGTGTGCTAGTGTGAAGGCCAGTGTGCTAGTGTGAAGGCCAGTGTGCTAGTGTGAAGGCCAGTGTGCTAGTGTGAAGGACAGTGTGCTAGTGTGAAGGACAGTGTGCTAGTGTGAAGGACAGTGTGCTAGTGTGAAGGCCTGTGTGCTAGTGTGAAGGACAGTGTGCTAGTGTGAAGGCCAGTGTGCTAGTGTGAAGGACAGTGTGCTAGTGTGAAGGACAGTGTGCTAGTGTGAAGGCCAGTGTGCTAGTGTGAAGGCCAGTGTGCTAGTGTGAAGGACAGTGTGCTAGTGTGAAGGACAGTGTGCTAGTGTGAAGGACAGTGTGCTAGTGTGAAGGACAGTGTGCTAGTGTGAAGGCCAGTGTGCTAGTGTGAAGGACAGTGTGCTAGTGTGAAGGACAGTGTGCTAGTGTGAAGGACAGTGTGCTAGTGTGAAGGACAGTGTGCTAGTGTGAAGGCCAGTGTGCTAGTGTGAAGGACAGTGTGCTAGTGTGAAGGACAGTGTGCTAGTGTGAAGGACAGTGTGCTAGTGTGAAGGACAGTGTGCTAGTGTGAAGGAGAGTGTGCTAGTGTGAAGGACAGTGTGCTAGTGTGAAGGAGAGTGTGCTAGTGTGAAGGAGAGTGTGCTAGTGTGAAGGAGAGTGTGCTAGTGTGAAGGACAGTGTGCTAGTGTGAAGGAGAGTGTGCTAGTGTGAAGGAGAGTGTGCTAGTGTGAAGGAGAGTGTGCTAGTGTGAAGGACAGTGTGCTAGTGTGAAGGACAGTGTGCTAGTGTGAAGGACAGTGTGCTCGTGTGAAGGACAGTGTGCTAGTGTGAAGGACAGTGTGCTAGTGTGAAGGCCAGTGTGCTAGTGTGAAGGACAGTGTGCTAGTGTGAATGCCAGTGTGCTAGTGTGAAGGACAGTGTGCTTGTGTGAAGGCCAGTGTGCTAGTGTGAAGGACAGTGTGCTAGTGTGAAGGCCAGTGTGCTAGTGTGAAGGCCAGTGTGCTAGTGTGAAGGACAGTGTGCTAGTGTGAAGGACAGTGTGCTAGTGTGAAGGAGAGTGTGCTAGTGTGAAGGACAGTGTGCTAGTGTGAAGGCCAGTGTGCTAGTGTGAAGGACAGTGTGTTAGTGTGAAGGACAGTGTGCTAGTGTGAAGGACAGTGTGCTAGTGTGAAGGACAGTGTGCTAGTGTGAAGGACAGTGTGCTAGTGTGAAGGCCAGTGTGAAGGACAGTGTGCTAGTGTGAAGGTCAGTGTGCTAGTGTGAAGGCCAGTGTGCTAGTGTGAAGGCCAGTGTGCTAGTGTGAAGGACAGTGTGCTAGTGTGAAGGAAAGTGTGCTAGTGTGAAGGACAGTGTGCTAGTGTGAAGGACAGTGTGCTAGTGTGAAGGACAGTGTGCTAGTGTGAAGGACAGTGTGCTAGTGTGAAGGACAGTGTGCTAGTGTGAAGGTCAGTGTGCTAGTGTGAAGGACAGTGTGCTAGTGTGAAGGACAGTGTGCTAGTGTGAAGGACAGTGTGCTAGTGTGAAGGACAGTGTGCTAGTGTGAAGGACAGTGTGCTAGTGTGAAGGACAGTGTGCTAGTGTGAAGGACAGTGTGCTAGTGTGAAGGACAGTGTGCTAGTGTGAAGGCCAGTGTGCTAGTGTGAAGGACAGTGTGCTAGTGTGAAGGAGAGTGTGCTAGTGTGAAGGACAGTGTGCTAGTGTGAAGGCCAGTGTGCTAGTGTGAAGGCCAGTGTGCTAGTGTGAAGGCCAGTGTGCTAGTGTGAAGGACAGTGTGCTAGTGTGAAGGACAGTGTGCTAGTGTGAAGGACAGTGTGCTAGTGTGTAGGACAATGTGCTAGTGTGAAGGACAGTGGAAGTGTGAAGGACAGTGTGCTCGTGTGAAGGACAGTGTGCTAGTGTGAAGGCCAGTGAAGGAGAGTTGAAGTGTGAAGGCCAGTGTGCTAGTGTGAAGGACAGTGTGCTAGTGTGAAGGCCAGTGTGCTAATGTGAAGGCCAGTGTGCTAGTGTGAAGGACAGTGTGCTAGTGTGAAGGACAGTGTGCTAGTGTGAAGGCCAGTGTGCTAGTGTGAAGGACAGTGTGCTAGTGTGAAGGACAGTGTGCTAGTGTGAAGGACAGTGTGCTAGTGTGAAGGACAGTGTGCTAGTGTGAAGGACAGTGTGCTAGTGTGAAGGACAGTGTGCTAGTGTGAAGGACAGTGTGCTAGTGTGAAGGACAGTGTGCTAGTGTGAAGGACAGTGTGCTAGTGTGAAGGACAGTGTGCTAGTGTGAAGGCCAGTGTGCTAGTGTGAAGGACAGTGTGCTAGTGTGAAGGACAGTGTGCTAGTGTTAAGGAGAGTGGAAGTGTGAAGGACAGTGTGCTAGTGTGAAGGACAGTGTGCTAGTGTGAAGGACAGTGTGCTAATGTGAAGGCCAGTGTGCTAGTGTGAAGGACAGTGTGCTAGTGTGAAGGCCAGTGTGCTAGTGTGAAGGACAGTGTGCTAGTGTGAAGGACAGTGTGCTAGTGTGAAGGACAGTGTGCTAGTGTGAAGGCCAGTGTGCTAGTGTGAAGGAGAGTGTGCTAGTGTGAAGGACAGTGTTCTAGTGTGAAGGACAGTGTGCTAGTGTGAAGGACAGTGTGCTAGTGTGAAGGACAGTGTGCTAGTGTGAAGGCCAGTGTGCTAGTGTGAAGGCCAGTGTGCTAGTGTGAAGGACAGTGTGCTAGTGTGAAGGACAGTGTGCTAGTGTGAAGGACAGTGTGCTAGTGTGAAGGCCAGTGTGCTAGTGTGAAGGCCAGTGTGCTAGTGTGAAGGCCAGTGTGCTAGTGTGAAGGACAGTGTGCTAGTGTGAAGGAGAGTGTGCTAGTGTGAAGGACAGTGTGCTAGTGTGAAGGACAGTGTGCTAGTGTGAAGGACAGTGTGCTAGTGTGAAGGACAGTGTGCTAGTGTGAAGGACAGTGTGCTAGTGTGAAGGACAGTGTGCTAGTGTGAAGGACAGTGTGCTAGTGTGAAGGCCAGTGTGCTAGTGTGAAGGCCAGTGTGCTAGTGTGAAGTACAGTGTGCTAGTGTGAAGTACAGTGTGCTAGTGTGAAGGACAGTGTGCTAGTGTGAAGGACAGTGTGCTAGTGTGAAGGACAGTGTGCTAGTGTGAAGGCCAGTGTGCTAGTGTGAAGGCCAGTGTGCTAGTGTGAAGGCCAGTGTGCTAGTGTGAAGGACAGTGTGCTAGTGTGAAGGAGAGTGTGCTAGTGTGAAGGACAGTGTGCTAGTGTGAAGGCCAGTGTGCTAGTGTGAAGGACAGTGTGCTAGTGTGAAGGACAGTGTGCTAGTGTGAAGGACAGTGTGCTAGTGTGAAGGACAGTGTGCTAGTGTGAAGGACAGTGTGCTAGTGTGAAGGCCAGTGTGCTAGTGTGAAGGACAGTGTGCTAGTGTGAAGGACAGTGTGCTAGTGTGAAGGCCTGTGTGCTAGTGTGAAGGACAGTGTGCTAGTGTGAAGGCCAGTGTGCTAGTGTGAAGGCCAGTGTGCTAGTGTGAAGGACAGTGTGCTAGTGTGAAGGCCAGTGTGCTAGTGTGAAGGACAGTGTGCTAGTGTGAAGGCCAGTGTGCTAGTGTGAAGGACAGTGTGCTAGTGTGAAGGACAGTGTGCTAGTGTGAAGGACAGTGTGCTAGTGTGAAGGCCTGTGTGCTAGTGTGAAGGACAGTGTGCTAGTGTGAAGGCCAGTGTGCTAGTGTGAAGGACAGTGTGCTAGTGTGAAGGACAGTGTGCTAGTGTGAAGGCCAGTGTGCTAGTGTGAAGGCCAGTGTGCTAGTGTGAAGGACAGTGTGCTAGTGTGAAGGACAGTGTGCTAGTGTGAAGGACAGTGTGCTAGTGTGAAGGACAGTGTGCTAGTGTGAAGGCCAGTGTGCTAGTGTGAAGGACAGTGTGCTAGTGTGAAGGACAGTGTGCTAGTGTGAAGGACAGTGTGATAGTGTGAAGGACAGTGTGCTAGTGTGAAGGAGAGTGTGCTAGTGTGAAGGACAGTGTGCTAGTGTGAAGGAGAGTGTGCTAGTGTGAAGGAGAGTGTGCTAGTGTGAAGGAGAGTGTGCTAGTGTGAAGGACAGTGTGCTAGTGTGAAGGAGAGTGTGCTAGTGTGAAGGAGAGTGTGCTAGTGTGAAGGAGAGTGTGCTAGTGTGAAGGACAGTGTGCTAGTGTGAAGGACAGTGTGCTAGTGTGAAGGACAGTGTGCTCGTGTGAAGGACAGTGTGCTAGTGTGAAGGACAGTGTGCTAGTGTGAAGGCCAGTGTGCTAGTGTGAAGGACAGTGTGCTAGTGTGAAGGCCAGTGTGCTAGTGTGAAGGACAGTGTGCTTGTGTGAAGGCCAGTGTGCTAGTGTGAAGGACAGTGTGCTAGTGTGAAGGCCAGTGTGCTAGTGTGAAGGCCAGTGTGCTAGTGTGAAGGACAGTGTGCTAGTGTGAAGGACAGTGTGCTAGTGTGAAGGAGAGTGTGCTAGTGTGAAGGACAGTGTGCTAGTGTGAAGGCCAGTGTGCTAGTGTGAAGGACAGTGTGTTAGTGTGAAGGACAGTGTGCTAGTGTGAAGGACAGTGTGCTAGTGTGAAGGACAGTGTGCTAGTGTGAAGGACAGTGTGCTAGTGTGAAGGCCAGTGTGAAGGACAGTGTGCTAGTGTGAAGGTCAGTGTGCTAGTGTGAAGGCCAGTGTGCTAGTGTGAAGGCCAGTGTGCTAGTGTGAAGGACAGTGTGCTAGTGTGAAGGAAAGTGTGCTAGTGTGAAGGACAGTGTGCTAGTGTGAAGGACAGTGTGCTAGTGTGAAGGACAGTGTGCTAGTGTGAAGGACAGTGTGATAGTGTGAAGGACAGTGTGCTAGTGTGAAGGACAGTGTGCTAGTGTGAAGGACAGTGTGATAGTGTGAAGGACAGTGTGCTAGTGTGAAGGACAGTGTGCTAGTGTGAAGGACAGTGTGCTAGTGTGAAGGCCAGTGTGCTAGTGTGAAGGCCAGTGTGCTAGTGTGAAGGACAGTGTGCTAGTGTGAAGGACAGTGTGCTAGTGTGAAGGACAGTGTGCTAGTGTGAAGGACAGTGTGCTAGTGTGAAGGACAGTGTGCTAGTGTGAAGGACAGTGTGCTTGTGTGAAGGCCAGTGTGCTAGTGTGAAGGCCAGTGTGCTAGTGTGAAGGCCAGTGTGCTAGTGTGAAGGCCAGTGTGCTAGTGTGAAGGCCAGTGTGCTAGTGTGAAGGCCAGTGTGCTAGTGTGAAGGACAGTGTGCTAGTGTGAAGGACAGTGTGCTAGTGTGAAGGACAGTGTGCTAGTGTGAAGGACAGTGTGCTAGTGTGAAGGCCAGTGTGCTAGTGTGAAGGACAGTGTGCTAGTGTGAAGGACAGTGTGCTAGTGTGAAGGACAGTGTGCTAGTGTGAAGGACAGTGTGCTAGTGTGAAGGACAGTGTGCTAGTGTGAAGGACAGTGTGCTAGTGTGAAGGACAGTGTGCTAGTGTGAAGGACAGTGTGCTAGTGTGAAGGACAGTGTGCTAGTGTGAAGGACAGTGTGCTAGTGTGAAGGACAGTGTGCTAGTGTGAAGGACAGTGTGCTAGTGTGAAGGAGAGTGTGCTAGTGTGAAGGACAGTGTGCTAGTGTGAAGGACAGTGTGCTAGTGTGAAGGACAGTGTGCTAGTGTGAAGGACAGTGTGCTAGTGTGAAGGCCAGTGTGCTAGTGTGAAGGCCAGTGTGCTAGTGTGAAGGACAGTGTGCTAGTGTGAAGGCCAGTGTGCTAGTGTGAAGGACAGTGTGCTAGTGTGAAGGCCAGTGTGCTAGTGTGAAGGCCAGTGTGCTAGTGTGAAGGACAGTGTGCTAGTGTGAAGGACAGTGTGCTAGTGTGAAGGAGAGTGTGCTAGTGTGAAGGACAGTGTGCTAGTGTGAAGGCCAGTGTGCTAGTGTGAAGGACAGTGTGTTAGTGTGAAGGACAGTGTGCTAGTGTGAAGGACAGTGTGCTAGTGTGAAGGACAGTGTGCTAGTGTGAAGGACAGTGTGCTAGTGTGAAGGCCAGTGTGAAGGACAGTGTGCTAGTGTGAAGGTCAGTGTGCTAGTGTGAAGGCCAGTGTGCTAGTGTGAAGGCCAGTGTGCTAGTGTGAAGGACAGTGTGCTAGTGTGAAGGAAAGTGTGCTAGTGTGAAGGACAGTGTGCTAGTGTGAAGGACAGTGTGCTAGTGTGAAGGACAGTGTGCTAGTGTGAAGGACAGTGTGCTAGTGTGAAGGACAGTGTGCTAGTGTGAAGGACAGTGTGCTAGTGTGAAGGACAGTGTGCTAGTGTGAAGGCCAGTGTGCTAGTGTGAAGGCCAGTGTGCTAGTGTGAAGGACAGTGTACTAGTGTGAAGGACAGTGTGCTAGTGTGAAGGACAGTGTGCTAGTGTGAAGGACAGTGTGCTAGTGTGAAGGACAGTGTGCTAGTGTGAAGGACAGTGTGCTTGTGTGAAGGCCAGTGTGCTAGTGTGAAGGCCAGTGTGCTAGTGTGAAGGCCAGTGTGCTAGTGTGAAGGCCAGTGTGCTAGTGTGAAGGCCAGTGTGCTAGTGTGAAGGACAGTGTGCTAGTGTGAAGGACAGTGTGCTAGTGTGAAGGACAGTGTGCTAGTGTGAAGGACAGTGTGCTAGTGTGAAGGCCAGTGTGCTAGTGTGAAGAACAGTGTGCTAGTGTGAAGGACAGTGTGCTAGTGTGAAGGACAGTGTGCTAGTGTGAAGGACAGTGTGCTAGTGTGAAGGACAGTGTGCTAGTGTGAAGGACAGTGTGCTAGTGTGAAGGACAGTGTGCTAGTGTGAAGGACAGTGTGCTAGTGTGAAGGACAGTGTGCTAGTGTGAAGGACAGTGTGCTAGTGTGAAGGACAGTGTGCTAGTGTGAAGGACAGTGTGCTAGTGTGAAGGACAGTGTGCTAGTGTGAAGGACAGTGTGCTAGTGTGAAGGACAGTGTGCTAGTGTGAAGGAGAGTGTGCTAGTGTGAAGGACAGTGTGCTAGTGTGAAGGACAGTGTGCTAGTGTGAAGGACAGTGTGCTAGTGTGAAGGACAGTGTGCTTGTGTGAAGGCCAGTGTGCTAGTGTGAAGGCCAGTGTGCTAGTGTGAAGGACAGTGTGCTAGTGTGAAGGCCAGTGTGCTAGTGTGAAGGACAGTGTGCTAGTGTGAAGGCCAGTGTGCTAGTGTGAAGGACAGTGTGCTAGTGTGAAGGACAGTGTGCTAGTGTGAAGGCCAGTGTGCTAGTGTGAAGGACAGTGTGCTAGTGTGAAGGACAGTGTGCTAGTGTGAAGGACAGTGTGCTAGTGTGAAGGCCAGTGTGCTAGTGTGAAGGACAGTGTGCTAGTGTGAAGGACAGTGTGCTAGTGTGAAGGACAGTGTGCTAGTGTGAAGGACAGTGTGCTAGTGTGAAGGACAGTGTGCTAGTGTGAAGTACAGTGTGCTAGTGTGAAGGACAGTGTGCTAGTGTGAAGGACAGTGTGCTAGTGTGAAGTACAGTGTGCTAGTGTGAAGGACAGTGTGCTAGTGTGAAGGACAGTGTGCTAGTGTGAAGGACAGTGTGCTAGTGTGAAGGAGAGTGTGCTAGTGTGAAGGACAGTGTGCTAGTGTGAAGGACAGTGTGCTAGTGTGAAGGACAGTGTGCTAGTGTGAAGGACAGTGTGCTAGTGTGAAGGACAGTGTGCTAGTGTGAAGGACAGTGTGCTAGTGTGAAGGACAGTGTGCTAGTGTGAAGGACAGTGTGCTAGTGTGAAGGACAGTGTGCTAGTGTGAAGGACAGTGTGCTAGTGTGAAGGACAGTGTGCTAGTGTGAAGGACAGTGTGCTAGTGTGAAGGACAGTGCGCTAGTGTGAAGGACAGTGCGCTAGTGTGAAGGACAGTGCGCTAGTGTGAAGGACAGTGCGCTAGTGTGAAGGACAGTGCGCTAGTGTGAAGGCCAGTGTGCTAGTGTGAAGGCCAGTGTGCTAGTGTGAAGGCCAGTGTGCTAGTGTGAAGGACAGTGTGCTAGTGTGAAGGACAGTGTGCTAGTGTGAAGGACAGTGTGCTAGTGTGAAGGACAGTGTGCTAGTGTGAAGGACAGTGTGCTAGTGTGAAGGACAGTGTGCTAGTGTGAAGGACAGTGTGCTAGTGTGAAGGACAGTGTGCTAGTGTGAAGGACAGTGTGCTAGTGTGAAGGACAGTGTGCTAGTGTGAAGGACAGTGTGCTAGTGTGAAGGACAGTGTGCTAGTGTGAAGGACAGTGTGCTAGTGTGAAGGACAGTGTGCTAGTGTGAAGGACAGTGTGCTAGTGTGAAGGACAGTGTGCTAGTGTGAAGGACAGTGTGCTAGTGTGAAGGACAGTGTGCTAGTGTGAAGGACAGTGTGCTAGTGTGAAGGACAGTGTGCTAGTGTGAAGGACAGTGTGCTAGTGTGAAGGACAGTGTGCTAGTGTGAAGGACAGTGTGCTAGTGTGAAGGACAGTGTGCTAGTGTGAAGGACAGTGTGCTAGTGTGAAGGAGAGTGTGCTAGTGTGAAGGACAGTGTGCCAGTGTGAAGGACAGTGTGCCAGTGTGAAGGACAGTGTGCTAGTGTGAAGGTCAGTGTGCTAGTGTGAAGGCCAGTGTGCTAGTGTGAAGGCCAGTGTGCTAGTGTGAAGGACAGTGTGCTAGTGTGAAGGACAGTGTGCTAGTGTGAAGGACAGTGTGCTAGTGTGAAGGACAGTGTGCTAGTGTGAAGGACAGTGTGCTAGTGTGAAGGACAGTGTGCTAGTGTGAAGGCCAGTGTGCTAGTGTGAAGGCCAGTGTGCTAGTGTGAAGGACAGTGTGCTAGTGTGAAGGACAGTGTGCTAGTGTGAAGGACAGTGTGCTAGTGTGAAGGACAGTGTGCTAGTGTGAAGGACAGTGTGCTAGTGTGAAGGACAGTGTGCTAGTGTGAAGGAGAGTGTGCTAGTGTGAAGGACAGTGTGCTAGTGTGAAGTACAGTGTGCTAGTGTGAAGGCCAGTGTGCTAGTGTGAAGGACAGTGTGCTAGTGTGGAGGACAGTGTGCTAGTGTGAAGGCCAGTGTGCTAGTGTGAAGGCCAGTGTGCTAGTGTGAAGGCCAGTGTGCTAGTGTGAAGGACAGTGTGCTAGTGTGAAGGCCAGTGTGCTAGTGTGAAGGACAGTGTGCTAGTGTGAAGGCCAGTGTGCTAGTGTGAAGGACAGTGTGCTAGTGTGAAGGGCAGTGTGCTAGTGTGAAGGACAGTGTGCTAGTGTGAAGGACAGTGTGCTAGTGTGAAGGACAGTGTGCTAGTGTGAAGGACAGTGTGCTAGTGTGAAGAACAGTGTGCTAGTGTGAAGGCCAGTGTGCTAGTGTGAAGGACAGTGTGCTAGTGTGAAGGACAGTGTGCTAGTGTGAAGGACAGTGTGCTAGTGTGAAGGACAGTGTGCTAGTGTGAAGGACAGTGTGCTAGTGTGAAGGCCAGTGTGCTAGTGTGAAGGACAGTGTGCTAGTGTGAAGGACAGTGGAAGTGTGAAGGACAGTGTGCTAGTGTGAAGGACAGTGTGCTAGTGTGAAGGACAGTGTGCTAGTGTGAAGGACAGTGTGCTAGTGTGAAGGACAGTGCGCTAGTGTGCTAGACAGTGTGCTAGTGTGAAGGACAGTGTGCTAGTGTGAAGGCCAGTGTGCTAGTGTGAAGGAGAGTGTGCTAGTGTGAAGGACAGTGTGCTAGTGTGAAGGACAGTGTGCTAGTGTGAAGGAACAGTGTGCTAGTGTGAAGGACAGTGTGCTAGTGTGAAGGACAGTGTGCTAGTGTGAAGGACAGTGTGCTAGTGTGAAGGCCAGTGTGCTAGTGTGAAGGCCAGTGTGCTAGTGTGAAGGACAGTGTGCTAGTGTGAAGGACAGTGTGCTAGTGTGAAGGACAGTGTGCTAGTGTGAAGGACAGTGTGCTAGTGTGAAGGACAGTGTGCTAGTGTGAAGGACAGTGTGCTAGTGTGAAGGCCAGTGTGCTAGTGTGAAGGACAGTGTGCTAGTGTGAAGGACAGTGTGCTAATGTGAAGGCCAGTGTGCTAGTGTGAAGGACAGTGTGCTAGTGTGAAGGCCAGTGTGCTAGTGTGAAGGCCAGTGTGCTAGTGTGAAGGACAGTGTGCTAGTGTGAAGGACAGTGTGCTAGTGTGAAGGACAGTGTGCTAGTGTGAAGGCCAGTGTGCTAGTGTGAAGGACAGTGTGCTAGTGTGAAGGCCAGTGTGCTAGTGTGAAGGACAGTGTGCTAGTGTGAAGGACAGTGTGCTAGTGTGAAGGACAGTGTGCTAGTGTGAAGGACAGTGTGCTAGTGTGAAGGCCAGTGTGCTAGTGTGAAGGAGAGTGTGCTAGTGTGAAGGACAGTGTGCTAGTGTGAAGGACAGTGGAAGTGTGAAGGACAGTGTGCTAGTGTGAAGGACAGTGTGCTAGTGTGAAGGACAGTGTGCTAGTGTGAAGGCCAGTGTGCTAGTGTGAAGGACAGTGTGCTAGTGTGAAGGACAGTGTGCTAGTGTGAAGGCCAGTGTGCTAGTGTGAAGGACAGTGTGCTAGTGTGAAGGACAGTGTGCTAGTGTGAAGGACAGTGTGCTAGTGTGAAGGACAGTGTGCTAGTGTGAAGGACAGTGTGCTAGTGTGAAGGACAGTGTGCTAGTGTGAAGGACAGTGTGCTAGTGTGAAGGACAGTGTGCTAGTGTGAAGGGCAGTGTGCTAGTGTGAAGGACAGTGTGCTAGTGTGAAGGACAGTGTGCTAGTGTGAAGGACAGTGTTCATCTGTCACGGAAATAATGCCATCTGCTAAAAAAACAGACACTACAGTAACACAAATCAAATTCAGGTGAAGGGCCTACTCGACTACTGGGTCTACATTAAAAAATGCCATGTGCTTGCTGATTGAGAAGCACTAGGGGAATGCAATTATAAGAAAGCAGTTGTGAGGGAGACAGCTTGCTATACATCATCACAATGTAAGTCATCATGTAATTATGCATTCATTCATACATACTCACGTTCTGAATGCTATTGTGCAGATAGGTTCCTCTCTCCTAGCATCACCAACCTTCTTGATGTCTGTGAGAAAGTCTTCCTGGTACACGTAATCATCTTCTGACATTTCCCTGACGATTGACTTCATCCTGTTGTCATTCTTCCTGGCTTTCACCCTGAGGTTAGCTTTCTTGGCTGACTCTCGAAGGGTCACTCCTTTCTTTCCCAGAAATGTGTCCATTCTCACATAAGGATCAAGGTCATCTGCGGAGTCTTCCAGTTCTGGTATGGAGTAGTCATCGTAGGTCCGTCTTCGTCTTTGCTCCGAGATTTTTACTTCGGGAGTCGGGAGACTGGTGCTCTTCCCTCGATTGGCGAGATTTGGGCTGGCATACATAAACTGGTAAAGATCTTCATCACTGCTTTCTGATAGTATTCTTGTCCTATTCGATGTGGTGGAATTCTCCGCAGCATCTAAGATAAAAACACATGTTGATGAGCAATCTTCCGCTACATAGCAAGCACACATAACTCTGAGCTTTAGTCAGGTACTTTACTGGCAATGTTAACTATACACAATTTCCCTACAGAACAGCAGTGACAAGTTAATGCAAGATTGCTGGCGATGTTAACTATACACCATTTCCCTACAGAACAGCAGTGACAAGTTAATGCAAGATTGCTGGCGATGTTAACTATACACCATTTCCCTACAGAACAGCAGTGACAAGTTAATGCAAGATTGCAATGTTAACTATACACCATTTCCCTACAGAACAGCAGTGACAAGTTAATGCAAGATTGCAGGCGATATTAACTATACACCATTTCCTGCAGAACATTGACAAGTTAATGCAAGATTGCAGGCAATGTTAACTATACACCATTTCCCTACAGAACAGCAGTGACAAGTTAATGCAAGATTGCTGGCGATGTTAACTATACACCATTTCCCTACAGAACAGCAGTGACAAGTTAATGCAAGATTGCTGGCGATGTTAACTATACGCCATTTCCCTACAGAACAGCAGTGACAAGTTAATGCAAGATTGCAGGCGATGTTAACTATACACCATTTCCCTACAGAACAGCAGTGACAAGTTAATGCAAGATTGCAGACGATGTTAACTAAACACCATTTCCTACAGAACAGCAGTGACAAGTTAATGCAAGATTGCAGGCGATGTTAACTATACACCATTTCCCTACAGAACAGCAGTGACAAGTTAATGCAAGATTTCAGGCGATGTTAACTATACACCATTTCCCTACAGAACAGCAGTGACAAGTTAATGCAAGATTGCAGGCGATGTTAACTATACACCATTTCCCCACAGAACAGCAGTGACAAGTTAATGCAAGATTGCAGGCAATGTTAACTATACACCATTTCCCTACAGAACAGCATTGACAAGTTAATGCAAGATTGCTGGCGATGTTAACTATACACCATTTCCCTACAGAACAGCAGTGACAAGTTAATGCAAGATTGCTGGCAATGTTAACTATATGCCATTTCCCTACAGAACAGCAGTGACAAGTTAATGCAAGATTGCAGGCGATGTTAACTATACACCATTTCCCTACAGAACAGCAGTGACAAGTTAATGCAAGATTGCTGGTGATGTTAACTATACACCATTTCCCTACAGAACAGCAGTGACAAGTTAATGCAAGATTGCAGGCGATGTTAACTATATACCATTTCCCTACAGAACAGCAGTGACAAGTTAATGCAAGATTGCTGGCGATGTTAACTATATACCATTTCCCTACAGAACAGCAGTGACAAGTTAATGCAAGATTGCTGGCGATGTTAACTATACACCATTTCCCCACAGAACAGCAGTGACAAGTTAATGCAAGATTTCAGGCGATGTTAACTATACACCATTTCCCTACAGAACATTGACAAAGTTAATGCAAGATTGCAGGCGATGTTAACTATACGCCATTTCCCTACACAACAGCAGTGACAAGTTAATGCAAGATTGCAGGCGATGTTAACTATACGCCATTTCCCTACAGAACAGCAGTGACAAGTTAATGCAAGATTGCAGGCGATGTTAACTATACACCATTTCCCTACAGAACAGCAGTGACAAGTTAATGCAAGATTGCAGGCGATGTTAACTATACACCATTTCCCTACAGAACAGCAGTGACAAGTTAATGCAAGATTGCTGGCGATGTTAACTATACACCATTTCCCTACAGAACAGCAGTGACAAGTTAATGCAAGATTGCAGGCGATGTTAACTATACACCATTTCCCTACAGAACAGCAGTGACAAGTTAATGCAAGATTGCTGGCGATGTTAACTATACACCATTACGAACAGCAGTGCAGAGGAGAGATAATGTGAAATAAGTACGAATAAAAATAAAACAAGTGTGCACTTCTTTCAGGCGTATTTTAGAGAGATGCGTTTGGTTTTTGTGCACAATATCTACGACATTTAGCCGAGAGTTCTGCTAGTGGCCGCCGAGGGAGTAATGTCACTACCTTTCCTAGCACATTCTCGCGGTGTTCCACGTGAGGCTGGCTGACTGTGCAGCACCGTGGATACTGAAATATGTACTTGCGTTCCAGGATACTTGGCATATGCGGGCATGTCCCTAGCCCCATGTGGTAAGGGGTCCCAAGGCATCACATTGGAAAGTCGGATTCCACGAAAAAACACTACGAATCTAAAAACCCTGCCCCCCATGAGGGTAGTGTGAGGAAAAATGTGTTATGTGAATAGACTCTCTAGTCAATTCTGAATACTGACAGAGACGCCTTCTAGTTGCTGAAGTGCTTGTGAAGTTTTAATAATCCAGTATTCTCAACGAACTCTCGGTTGACACAGCAAATACAAGGACTTTCTCGATGATCAACTTAAATTTACTCACTCGATGTTTGGGCTAGAAGTTCTAACCTTCATCAGGAATAATGGCGGCTAGATGTTCTAACCTTCATCAGGAATAATGGCGGCTAGATGTTCTAACCTTCATCAGGAATAATGGCGGCTAGATGTTGTAACCTTCATCAGGAATAATGGTGGCTAGATGTTCTAACCTTCATCAGGAATAATGGTGGCTAGATGTTCTAACCTTCATCAGGAATAATGTTCATCAGGAATAATGGTGGCTAGATGTTCTAACCTTCATCAGGAATAATGGCGGCTAGAAGTTCTAACCTTCATCAGGAATAATGGCGGCTAGATGTTCTAACCTTCATCAGGAATAATGGTGGCTAGATGTTCTAACCTTCATCAGGAATAATGGTGGCTAGATGTTCTAACCTTCATCAGGAATAATGGCGGCTAGATGTTCTAACCTTCATCAGGAATAATGGTGGCAGCTAGAGCATCTCGCCGAAACATCGACTGAGCAAATTTAAGTTGATCATTGAGAAAGTCCTTGTATGTCCAGTACCACCACAACCTTTCCTAAGGCATCTCAGAATTGCAGGAATACTTGGGACTATCCAGGGATGTCCCTACAACATGAATTGGTTGGAATCAGGGCTAGGGCTATTCTAGGGCTAGGGCTGGTGTTAGGGTATGCTATGTCTAGGCTAATGCTAATCTAGGCCTAGGGGCATCCAGGGCTAGGGTGGTCCCGGCATAGTGTGCAGTATTCTGGAATACAACCTGTTGTATCCATGACATTGCATAGTCGGCCACACCCACCTAGGACATGCCAAGACGTCCTAGGAAAGGTAGTGGCAGTTGTGGAAATCCCTCGATGTTCAACACTTGAACTTGCATTCCAAACGGTCATTGGGTCAGGAGAGACAATGCAATGCACAAATAAGCACATGCTCTCTCACATTAGTAAACTATATGCTATAACCACATGCTCTCTCATAAGATCACACTATTTATAAGCTATAAGCATATGCTCTCTCATAAGCTCATTATAAGCTGTAAGCACATGCTGGTAAAAGCATATGCTCTAAGCTCCCACTGGTAATAAGCACGTGCTCTCTTATAAGCTCCCACTGGTAAACTATCTATAAGCACGTGCTCTCTTATAAGCTCCCACTGGTAAATTATTTATAAGCACGTGCTCTCTTATAAGCTCCCACTGGTAAACTATCTATAAGCACGTGCTCTCTTATAAGCTCCCACTGGTAAACTATCTATAAGCACATGCTCTCTTATAAGCTCCCACTGGTAAACTATCTATAAGCACATGCTCTCTTATAAGCTCCCACTGGTAAACTATCTATAAGCATGTGCTCTCTTATAAGCTCCCACTGGCAAACTATCTATAAGCACATGCTCTCTTATAAGCTCCCACTGGTAAACTATCTATAAGCACATGCTCTCTTATAAGCTCCCAGCACATGCTGAACCGCCCACTGGTAAACTATCTATAAGCATGTGCTCTCTTATAAGCTCCCACTGGTAAACTATCTATAAGCATGTGCTCTCTTATAAGCTCCCACTGGTAAACTATCTATAAGCACATGCTTTTTATAAGCTCACACATGCTGTCTTATCACTGCACAAATCTATATGTATTAATGCACATCAACACGCATTGGTCATGTCAACACTGAATTTGAATTAGAATAATGTGAGTTAATGCGCATCGACCTGGTCCAGCTTGACTCGATAGGTGGTTTGAGTCGAATCAGAGCAGCTAACTATGCGAGTGTGCATTGAAAAGTATTCCATTCACTCGCGCCTTCGTGATAGCTGCAGGATGGACTTTTTGAGGAGCTAGATGGATACTATCTGTGGCCTGCGGCCAAACTAGCTAGCTAGACTAGCTACATAGCTAGAGAACTGTTGCTACGTGCATACCTCCTGTTCCGTAAAGTTCGTGCTGTCACAACCTTCATTGCTACTGCCTTTCCCTCAGCTCTTTCCTCTTTCTTCTCTGCAGCAAATGTTTCCAGCGCATTAGCTGATCAGCAAGAAAAGGACGCACACAATCTCAACTACAGATGCAGTATATGACTTTTTTAGGTGACTTTCTCATGACATTGGTAGGCGTGATTAATCGCTTAGTACGGTTTATTTCGGTGTTAGTGTGGACACAACGAAAGTGCATCGATCTCGAATTCCCCCCCCCCCCCCCTTCACAGGACCCAACGCACATCATTAAAGGTGCAGTGTGGACAGGCCTTTATATTAAGCTCACAATGGTAAACTCTGTTTTGTGATCAAAGAAGTTTTAATTAAAAACAAACGACCAGATTGAACTACCAACAAACCCTCACTTGATACAATACGACTTTCTCAAAGCATCTAGCCGAAACTTTGGAGTAAGTAAATTTAAGCAGATTATAAAGAAAAAAAGTCATTGCCCTTATCATTGCCCCTATAATCTATATTGAATTAGCCTGGCAGAAGGGAAATACCCACGTAGACCACAACTTATTAGAAGACTCATTATCAATTAAAATCATATTCACCGATCTTTATAAAAGCAAAATAATATTGGCATGCATGATTTAACATGCATGATTACACGGTAAAGGGTCATTATGCTGCACATGGGCAAGTCTGGTTTCCTTTTTGTTTGTTTGAAAGAGGGGGAGGGTGTGTGTGTGTTGTTTCTGATAGAGTAGTGGAGGACTACACCAAATCAGAGTTCTGCCAAGGTTCAACTCAGAGCCTCAAGGTATCTAGGGCTTTTAAACACTGTCTAACCTGTTTCTTCTTGTTGTACACGACACATATCAACACATGCCATTTGATGTAATCCACTATAGCCATGTAGACCACATTGTACACTACATGGTGTGTGTCTTGTTGCTATTGTTGAGTGTACCCATGTAGGGTCAGCTACAGCATCCTTCCAGGATTGGTAACAGTTGCACAGGAGAATTCCACAAACCAAACAGCAGATGTTTTGGTAGAGAATCAGCTACAGCCTCTTGGACTTTGGTAGACTTGGTAACAGTTACTTACGAGCAAGAACTCCATGAACCAAATACCTGAACTGAGGGCGGGTCATTATAATATACAGCACACAAACTAATAATAGCATCATTGATGGCGACCTTTACCTACAGATCCCCCCCCCCCCCCCCCCCCCCCCCCCCAACGCAATCGAGAACCAGAACATTTGGTGTCTTATGGTGATCTGAATGAATCTATACAAGTTATGCAAGTGAAGGGAAAGAGACAGAGATACTACTGGCAGACAGCACATGGTTTATATCTACTAGTGTAGACATGGTGAACTACTGCAGACAGCACATGGTTTATATCTACTAGTGTAGACATGGTGAACTACTGCAGACAGCACATGGTTTATATCTACTAGCTGTAGACATGGTGGACTACTGCAGACAGCACATGGTTTATATATCCTTGAATATTGAACTTCTAGTTTTTTCCCCTCCACTTTTTATTTACGGTTTTGAGTTCTGCCAGTTTATTACTTGGCAAAGGACTCAACACACTGGGAGTCTATTTAGAGCTAAGAGTGGCATTTTTAAGAGCTGCCAATGTGAGTTTGAACTAAGATATGAAGGCTATGCTTTTTTGAGGGTTTTTGCTGGCCACCATTTTGGATCAAACCAATATAGGGAGTATGTACTAGCATACCCCGATAAGTACATACTCTCTTATAAGCTCACTCGGGTGAAGAGTTTACGTGCAAATGCTCTCTATTAGCTCACACTAGTAAACACTAAAGCACATGCTCTCCTAGAAGCTCACTCTGGTAAACTGTGGTTTATAAACTGTAAACAAATGTCTCTTATTAGCTCACAATAGTAAGCACAAAAGCACATGCTCACCTAGAAGCTCACTCTGGTAAACTGTGGTTTATAAACTGTAAACAAATGCTCTCTTATTAGCTCACAATAGTAAGCACTAAAGCACATGCTCTCCTAGAAGCTCACTCTGGTAAACTGTGGTTTATAAGCTGTAAACAAATCTCTCTTATTAGCTCACAATAGTAAGCACTAAAGCACATGCTCTCCTAGAAGCTCACTCTGGTAAACTGTGGTTTATAAGCTGTAAACAAATCTCTCTTATTAGCTCACAATAGTAAGCACTAAAGCACATGCTCTCCTAGAAGCTCACTCTGGTAAACTGTGGTTTATAAGCTGTAAACAAATCTCTGTTATTAGCTCACAATAGTAAGCACTAAAGCACATGCTCTCCTAGAAGCTCACTCTGGTAAACTGTGGTTTATAAGCTGTAAACAAATCTCTCTTATTAGCTCACAATAGTAAGTACTAAAGCACATGCTCACCTAGAAGCTCACTCTGGTAAACTGTGGTTTATAAGCTGTAAACAAATCTCTCTTATTAGCTCACAATAGTAAACACTAAAGCACATGCTCTCCTAGAAGCTCACTCTGGTAAACTGTGGTTTATAAGCTGTAAACAAATCTCTCTGCTTAGCTCACAATAGTAAGCACTAAAGCACATGCTCACCTAGAAGCTCACTCTGGTAAACTGTGGTTTATAAGCTGTAAACAAATCTCTCTTATTAGCTCACAAATAGTAAGCACTAAAGCACATGCTCACCTAGAAGCTCACTCTGGTAAACTGATTCTTACCTTACAAGGACATACTCAAATGTGCTTATTACTAGACCGTGCAGTACACTTTGGTAAAGAGTATATATCTGCATGCATATACACTGCATACAAGAACACTGTGCAACAAGACCGTCATACGGTGTGCATACCATTTGCGATAGGTAATCCAGGACCATCCGGCAAAGACTGGTGACACGGTGAGCGTTCACTGGTTCTGTGATTGGTGGAGGAGGAATGAGAACCTCTGGTGCTAGCTCTTTCTCGATTCACAATTGGTGGTGGATTCATCTTGGAAAGCAAGGCTGGCTTATCTATGACCACGTGACCTAGCGATTCAGAGAGACTGAGGTCTTCCAGATTTTGAGATGAGCAGTGGACAGTATCGTAGAGAGGCTCCTGGCTTTCCACGCTGCGCTGCGCTGGAGAAGAGTGCTGCACGGTGTTGTAGTACGGCTGATTGCTCTTGAAGTTGGAGTACACAGGACACGACACATTGCTTGCTGACCAAGTATCGATTCGGGGAATGGCCGCAGTCTGAGGGGCAAGTTTACGAGGAACGGCGTAGGGGGAACCCTCGTCAAAATACTCATGCTTGCTGCCCTCTGTGCAGCCATTCATGTAAAGCAGAGACCGCCTCTCACTGTTTCGTTCTATCTGCAGTATTCGCTGCGTGTTGGTGCCTTCCAAGACCACTGCAAACAAGCCACTGCTGCTGGTCTCCGAGTCTTCTTCATCACTGTCTTCCACAAGAATCCCGTGGCTGTCTACAGAGTGCAGCGAGTGTTCCAATCCAGTCCCAAAACTGACCACTCGCACTGATTCTGGAAATATCGTCTTGTGATGGTCGGCGATAAGGCTGTTAGGATCTCGGAGACTGCTGCTAATCTCCGAGGAGGACAAGACCGTCGTGGGACCCATATACGAGGGATAGAGTAGCAGAAGCTGACGCACATCCTGTTTGTGAACTTTAAGGTGAGAGAGCAGTTGGGGGTTTCTGTGAGTGGATGCAAACATCAGAATGTGCCCGGTATTCAGACCAACCCAAACCGTATCCAGCACCACTCTGAGAGATTGCACGTACACCTTCATGGTCGGTCTGTTTATGATCTTGGCACAGTTGATGTAGTAGTAGTGTTTTCCCGACCACGGGTTCATCACGACCATCAGCTCCCAGCGACGGAAGGCCACCCACAGGAGCTGATTTCCCTCCACTTCATTGTCTTCGCTGCTGGATACGGCGATGCACCTGATCTCCTTGACAGGGTCCAGCTCCCACCGTCGTTCCTTGGCTAGCGTGTCCGGATGGAGACAGAAGATGGTGCTTTTTGTGGCACAGACAAGAGTGCCTTCTAAAGCTTCCAGGCACTTGAACTCTTCTCCAGGATGGATAACCTTCGAGTGGGTGGGTTCCGTCGGGACACTATCGGCCGCGTTGTAAATTTGGAGCACCCCGTTCTCCAACCCCAGATAGACTGACGTGGGACTGGTTGTAATGGCCACTACGAGATTTCTGAAGGTAAATTTGTTGATGAATTTCAGGGTCAGGGCAGAGTAAACGTGGACAGTTCCCCCAAAGAAACTCACCCACAGCTGAGACCCGATGCAGCCCATACAGATGACAAACTCGCTTGGCAGAGGCTTCACCACCTCAAAGTTGAGGCCAGGCAGAGTGACACGAGAGAGGAATGTGGTCCGCGACTCCATCAGCTGACCACTGCAGACAAACAGATCAGAACGGAAGCCATCCTGGACTCGCGTAAACCGCGCAGAAGCAGCAAAGAATTCTTGGCTTTTATCGACCAGTTTCCCATCGCAAACCAACGTATGAAGAGGGCGCTTAAGGAGTTCAACCACCTTGCTAGCAAAGGGGCGTTTCGTGCGATCAGGATGCCAGCACTTGCTAATGAGGGGGATGAGGTAAGGGGCTCTAATTCTGACAGGCTCCAGCGACGGCCTGGTCACCATGAACTGCTGTTCAAAAGGAATGTTTGAAGTGACATGTATCCTGCTCTGAATGATGATCTCGTAGGCCACAAATGCAAAAGCAAAGATGTCGACTCTCTCGTCATACTCACCTTCGTTGCTCTGTACCATTTCCGGTGCCGGGAAGGTCCCGCACTCGCCCACACTCACACCTTGGTTGATGCTATAACAGGCGTTCGAAAATCCCGCAAGCTTGATGTTGGTCACATCGTCAATGCTCAGTGAGAAAACCAAGAGGTTGGCCAGACAGATGTTGCGGTGAATGACTCTGTGCGATTGGAGCACACTAAGAGCACTCGCTAGTTGGTTGAGCATTCGCAGCCGAACCAAGTGGGGGATTACGACGTCCTTCAGTTGAAAAACATCATTCAATGAAGACCACTGAGCAAACTGAAACACCAAGCAGAGTGGCTTGGGACACAGGCCCAGAATATTAATTATATAGGGGCATTCCGCATTGCGAATGTGACGAAAAATTTCAAACTCAGACCACATCCGTAGAATCGGTGGGCAACTTGGATTGCCGCTGTGTCCTCCTGTGACATCACCATCGTGCAAGAATGGCTTCACAGCCACAACGACATTGCCGAACATTCCCTTGAAGACCGTCTCAGAGGAATGAGGGCTGAGGCAACTAGACTTGTCATTGATGTCAAACTCCACAGATCCTGGAGGTAGGAAGACTTCCTGACTCACACTTTCATGGACTAGGTCGGGAATGATTTTTGCAATGTCCACTATCTTCTCAGGATGCTGCAAGCACTTCACCCCGACTCCTTTAGCCACGGCCATGAGAGTATCGTCAAACAGAATTGAGGGAACGTTGGGAATCCCTGCATGAATGCAATAGCTGCAAGGGACCCAGATCTCCACTGAGCTCCAAATTTTCGGGAACCAGTTCTTCAGCAGTGTGTCGATGAGGAGGGAGATGCGATGCATGACCCTATACCCCACAATGTTATTGGGCACACGTACCTCGATCGTCTCCTGAAACGGGTCCAAGTAAGAGTCGATGGCTTCAATGCTGTACACCAAATGACAGGCGTTCTGCCAGCAGGTGATCCCTCTGCTCCAATACGACCAATCTATCACGCCTTGACGAGACAGGGAGCTCAAGCGATGCTGACTCATTTCAGCCTTGGAGAAATTGATGTCGGACACCTCCCTCACAAGGTTATCCATGTTCATCAGGAGATGAGCCAGGAGCCTGCACCAGAATGTGGCCGGTGTGAGTTTGAATGTGTACTGCCTGCGGATTCCGTACTGGTCGGGGTCGATGTTGGCCAGATGGTTGCGGCGCTCCATCAACATGGCCGGGATAAGCCACTTTTCGCTGCTCAGGGCCAGAGCCACAGCTTCTTTGTTCAGCATGTACTGCAGAGCCCCGGGAAGGGGAAGGCTGAGACTGGGACTGTTGAAGAGGTCAATGAGCCCTTCGTGATGCACCACGCCAGAGAAGCTGTTGATCACCTGGGCTCCTCGGTGCGAGACAACGTTTCCCAGAATGCTGCAGAGCCACTGCCTGTTAATGACAAAACAACTCTGGACTCCAATAGGACCATGGATGTGCATTACCACACCAGCAAGGGTGAGGTAGGACACAAGCTTTGGGAGTTCTTCACGACTGCTAAGGTCATACGACGGCATGGAAGTCACCTCCTCCCAAAACTCCTCCTCGCTTAGCATTGGGCATTTGTTCTCAGACAGAAAACACTTGCGCTTCTGAGCCAGAATTTTTCCACACTCGTAATAGCTTCCCGGGACAACCTGTGTCTGTTTCACCTGGTCCGAGAGCTTGGAGATGGAATCCAGGAAGTGCTGGGAATAACAGGATGCATTGTTGCCCTCACAGCTGCTGTCTAACCCTTCCAGCACCAAGTGCTCAACTTGAACCTTATCTCGAAGATCCTTCCACAGAGAGCTAGCTATTCTCTCCTCCACATATGTTTGCATGCTGGCTTCGAAGACCTGCCAACAAGCCGTCACCACGATCGGGGACTCAGGGGCGTGTATGCTGAGGTGACGCAGAACCCGGTGCAGCTCATCAGCGTCCTGGCCATTCTGACAGTCCCAGAGCAAGAAGTACATGGCGTTAGGAAGCTGAAAGACATGGTGGAGGTGGAGGAAGTGTGTAGGATTGTCAAACTTGAGCAAAGAACAGTCCAGTTCTGCCCCCTTCACTGTGGTGTAGACACCTTCTAGGACGTGGAGGTGATGGGGGAACCCCACCATTACCACCTCATAATGGGACACCGTTTGCATGGACTCGAATCTCTTCCGGATGAACTCCGTGGGAGAGCTGTTTGGGATGTTGAAAGCATATGGAATACCATCAAAGGAGGCAATTTTGAGGCGCTTCAGCCCACCAAGCTGGTACGGGATGAACCTGATCTCAACGTTATTGCTCAAGTTGAGATACTCCAAGACTTCCATCATGCAAATGGACTCGGGAACCTCTTTGAATTGGTTCCTGCTCAAGTCCAGAGTTCTGACTGCTGAGTCGCTGAAGTACTTTGGAAACTGGCTAAGCTGGTTATCGGAAAGCTGTAGAATTTGTAATGATGTGGAGATGCCACCCGAGAGAGCTTCCGGCAGAGCTGATATTAGGTTGTAGGATAAGTCGATGCTCATAATGCATGGCATTTGGAAGATAAGTGGAGACACAGACGTTAGCTTGTTGAAGGCAATTTGCAGCTTCACCAGTGTGCTGAAATCCATAATCTGGACAGGAAACTGTGAAAGTGAATTGACCGAGAGACAAAGAAGCTGCAGGTTGGGGTAGTCCTCCACACTCAGCCAGTCCTTCTCCAGCTCATTCAGTTCCAGACCGTGCCAGTCTATCATCATGCTGTGACTAGGCTGCCTCAAGACACGATAAAGGATCCTTCTGGCAGTGGTTAAATGCTCGGCCTTCAATGCCACATGGAGAGGCTCGGAGATGGTCAGAGTCCCATTGTCTATCAACGGCCTGAGGATATCGTTAAAGACCACCAATGAGGCGTAGCAAGGGTGTTCCGAGATCTTGACCTCATCCCATTCCAACAAAATATCCACTGCTGTTTGGTCGTCCTCATAAGCTGCTTGGCAAAGCCTTAGATATGCAAGGATATGATTCGGTCTGTTCCTTTGGCTACATTCCTTAATGCATTGGTCGAAGTTAATAGCACCCGCACGGATAATCAACAACACCATTTTGTAGTTGCCGAGCATGCACGCTTTCTTCAGGGAGAGATTCAGCTTCTGTTGGTGCCACATCTTAACTGTACCCAATAGATCTCCATGGCCCTGGAGGTGAGTCAGTTCCTGTGGAAAGAAAACATGGAAGAGATGATGAAAAGGGCCGAGATGGATTTAAAACACTCAAATCATTCTCACACTGAGCCACTTGCACTGAAGTACACACACGAGACAGTTTTGACATCACCTCTCATTGGAAGCTAATCTATTATACAAACTTGTGAATAATTAACAACTTGTAACCGTTCTTCCTCTCTCTCACTTGACACAACTCCCTGCCTTATTTGGGGATAGAACAAGCTGTCTATCACAGGTTTGCCACTTTTAACTCTTTCAAGGCTGGATTTAGGAAGGAAATCTGGTGCCACACAAACTAAAAAAATCATATTAATTCACAGGATCGCCAAACTCCATAGCAACCATATCCTATGTTCTTATACTGGGTTAGCCATACCAGTAATGATAGAAATAACATAATATATATATGGCTATGGAATACCAGGATATTGTTCTACCCTTTTCAAACTAGTTGGGACCAAATGGGAGTATGCCAGAGATTGCCACTGCATACTCGACTCTGTGATAATCATATTTGCTTTACCGGCCAACCATCCAGGAAGAATTTATTCATGTACTATATAGCCCACCAACTACCCGGGAAGAAGTAGAAATGCTGGTATTGTATACACTGCTACATTTCTTTAGCTAGCTAAGACTACACTTACTGTCAGAGCTCTTGACCCCGCTAGTATCTTCCTAATCATTCGTAAAATCTGAGAAAATAGCGACATCCCCCCCCCCCCCCCCCCCCCCTAAAAGGTACTTAGATCCAGCATTACAATTCTTCCCATTGACAGGACTGTGTTGGGCTCGACAGTATTGTCCCCCATGAATGAAGAGAGGCCTTCTCCTTCCTCATCACTTGTTTCTATTTCTCCCACAGACAAGGCAAAAGTCATTGTCCAACACTCACAAAAGAACTTCGTCAAACTTAAGTCTATCGCGAACGGATCATCTAGAGTGAACACTCTGGATACTTCCCTTAGTTACCGGCATAACTTCCCTTAGTTACCGGCATACAACACATTTTAAGTTTTTGCTCACTTGTAGAGAAAGCATTTAGCGATATGTCGTTTGTTATAAATCTCAACGATTGATTTTCAAAGTTTGTGGACATCAACATCGTATGACGCTTGCGGCCATGAAAGATATCACTAAGAGAATCAAGATAAAGATTTCCCATCCAACATGAGGACTAGCAATACAGATAACGCTAATTACTGAAAGGACTAAATTCACACTTGTTTGTTTATGTTCTAGTTGCTGGACACATCACATTGTAGTCAAGTCATAACACGTTTACATATTCCCTAGCTCTTACCAATATGCACAGCAAAGATATTGTCCTTGTTGACTCACCTCTCGCACTCGGCTCAAGTCACCTTCACCGGTCAACTTTTCCATACCCGCCATGCCAATCATATGCGCCACCTGCCACTGTCCATTCTCGATAGCAATGTCCTTTGCCGTGCGACATCTTCGGTCCACAGCCTCCAGTGAGGCACCACACTCTAGCAAAATCTGGACACACTCCACGTGACCCCTTTCTGCGGCAAGATGGAGCGGAGTGGATGCAGGTCCTCTCTGTGTCCGGACGTTTACATCAAGAGAGTCGCATTCATCGTACAGGAGCTTTACCACATCACTCTGGCCACTCATGACTGCCTCATGAAGAGGAGTGCAACCATTCACACCCGCAGCCTTGTTGATATACATATCTGTGACCGTCTCGTTGAGGTAGCTCTTTATGGCTGATTGGTTGCCATTACGACAGAGTTTGTGAAGTTCACTACCTGGTGTGAAGACTGATGGATGTCTCCTGTTGGCAGTGGACTGGAGGCTGGGCTGTACAGGCACAGACATGGTGAGGTGGGTGTAGCTGGTTAGCAAGTTGGCATGCAGCTCATATTCTTGCACACAGCGGCCACAGCAGTACTTAAACTTTTTCTTTCTGGGCACTATTTCTACCTTTATAGCAACTCAAATACGGGAGACCCTGAACTCCTTCAGACAGCAGATACAACAAAAGGAAACGAATCTCTGTTAGTTTGGCAGGGTTGCAGTATAATGATCAATGCCTACACGAAAATACTTCCTCTCCAGCAAAGTTCACTACTTAGAGCACACAGTCGCACAAGGAGTAGCTGTAGAGTTCCAATGTTAAAGAACGGTCGCGGCCTTGACTCTGTTTCGCGGTTAAGTAGTTATGCGTAGACCTGCACAAGTACGGTATTTGCTGAGTGTGCGAAATAGAGCCGATCACAAGACAGGCAGGTGGTTCTGAAAAAAGCCCGCCAAGGAGTATCTGCGTGAGTGAATGAGCAGCTGGAATTGCTTCTAATCACAGGGACGACTGCATGTGTTTCCAGACTGTTTGGTTTTCAACACTTCTCATTCTTTCTGCTTCTGGTGATTTCACTGAAAATTGTGTCTAATCAGTTCTTCTTGTTTGGTGGGGGTGCATTCCAAACCCTTGTATCCATTTAAGCCGAAAAATGGCTTCCTCTTCAAGCAGACGACCTCTACCACAAATAGTAGAGACTAAAGCTTCTCCCATACTGAATGAAAATGGGGTGTCTGATTCAGGGGGGCGTCGTCACAGGCCATCCTCTGTTCCCCGAACATTAGTCACACCTCGGGCAGAAAAGGCAGCCCTGAATATGCTCAAGCAAAAAATGACCTTCAGTGACCACAGTGTAAGATGCCACCAGTCAATAGTGATGTATATGGCAGTCATCATACTTCTCCACTGTTTCCCTTGTGCAGGTCACAAGCTCGGCCAAATCCACCCCTAGTAAAGTGATTCCCAGACGCCACACTGATCTCCGCAAGCCCCACAACAGTAGAAGGAGCTTCATGAGGGCAGGGTTGATGACAGAGCCTGTGAAACAGAGTCACAAGTCTGTCTGTAAACCTCACATGTCTGCTTCCAGCATGAGGCAAGGGGTGTCGATAGAAGTCACCCCTTCCATTCCTACCAGTTTCTCGTATGGAAAAATGGCTAGCTCTTCAAGGAAGGAAAAGAACGCGGCTCATTTTGAGGAAGAGGAGATCACCAGCTCTGTCACCATCAGCACACTGCTGTCCAAGTTAGATTCAGTGAAGGTACACATGTAGCCTTGGTATTAATAGTGAGTATTAATAGTGAGTATGGTGAACTGAAGAATTTTTTTCTCCCTGTGTGAATGCCTTTGGTTTGATATGGGTTGGCAGTGTAGCCTTATTTCCCTGGAGTCGATCTAGTCGATCTGACCTCATGCAAACTGGCTATCCAACAGTTACTTGCAGTCTGCATGGGTCTTCTTTCTGTTCAATTCTCTCTTCTACCGATTGTGCAGCCAGCTCTCTCTTTCTTCTTCTGTTTGTAACACTCTCTGCGATCATTGTGGCGTTCAGTCATGTCAACTAATTTATGTGGCGTGAAAATGCGATGCCTTTTCATCGTGCGCATGCACGCACTATGAGCCCATTCGTCTTCAGAACAGGTGACATGATATGTTTTGGATGGATGCATGATATACACGTAGATACCTACCAGGAAGCTCCTCACATGCGGCCATGCGTGGTACTAACTCTCCTGTCTAATCCAATCTTTCAGGGTGGTCTAGTGGTGCCGTACACAATCCTGGGATCAACTGTGGAGGTCCACAGTCAGTGCCGACTTAATGCCAGTATTGTGGTTGGGGGGGGGGGGGGGACTTTGAACCTTGACATTGGATAGTTGATCCCATGAAACACATGGCAATGATGGGACACATAATACTGAAGAAGAAATTATGCGTGATTTGCTGTGTTTTCTCTAATAGGTGCCATAGTTATAAGAAATTCACTCCAATGTACTTACAATTACTTGATTACTGCGCAAGTTCATGTTTAGGGGGTCTACGACAAAATATTTATGTCCAACAATCGTCACACTGCCATCTTCAATAGTCTCTGGCCAATCCTACTGTTTCTGGAAGCTCTTCTGCTGAGCAAGGCTGCACAGGCATCTATGCCTACAAGGAACCACCGAATCTCTTTGCAAAAACAACAACAACAACCTACCGTAAATTCTGGTTGTTAAGCTTCTCGATGTTTAGCGCACATTAAGTTGTTAAGCTCCCATTTCATTGTCATTACAAACAGTCTTTGTTAGGTGTCCTTCTGGTGTTTTTCTGGCAAGCACTGATATTGATGTCATTGAAAAATGTACCAATTGTGTGCATGAGTATTAGCTGCACCGCTTAGGTGACGGATTTCCAACAAAATATTTTGACTAGCCCTAGCCCAAGAATTATATTAGTATGAGCATGTCTATTATTAGCTTCAATCATCTATAGTTGTTCGTAATATCCCGACGAGCTTCTTACTGCTTGCTATAGTCCCTTTCCCAGTATTCTAGTAGTGCAAGTAACCTCCACGGCCTATGAAGTTCCAAAAACACCCCGACCTACCCAGCGATTGTATTTTTGGCTTGTGAAGGATACCAATACCAATAGCGAACTTGTCGCAAGAATTGTTCTCATTATTGGCTAAAAGGAGCTTTTCGCCATGAAGAATGTCCAAATAGTTCTGTAGAAAACCTGTTTCCGAGGGGAAAAGTCAAAAACTTGAATGGCCATTGCTAGTTCCTTCTTATTAGTTCGCCTCGAGAGACTTGTTCCTTCATTACCTGCCGCCAGAGATAGCTTACAAGATTAGGTCTTCAATTCTCCATCTAAAAAAAATGTGGGAAGTAATTCATTAATTTTTCTGTGAGTGTACGTCATTTAGCAATAGTGTTTAGTAAGTGCCCCATTTTCTTGCAGGTTGGGGTGAGAAATGGGGCGCTAAACAACCATGTAGATATCAGAGTTCTAGTTATGAATTTGATATGGTTTCAGCTGGAGGGGCGGTTTTTATAACATTTGAGATTGGGTTGTGTGATTACAATTGGAGGGGCGGGCCCTATTAGAGGATGTGCATGATTATACCGACAATGTTTTCACTAGCAGTTATTATTTTGGATGTGATAATTGAAGCAAGCTCACGTCATCCAAGGTGTGTATGAGGTTAGGATATGCATTCACTTGTTGCGTGCATTATTCAGACTTTCTTAAAGGAAGCAGAGGAGATGCGTGTGAAGTTTGATGAAAGAAAGACTGAGGTAATGTGTCCACATTTGTTATAGTCCTGTCACACATGCTTGCATATGACATTTCTCATAGCCTGGAATGCTTGTTCAGTTGAACAAATTAGATAAGCTTGTGGAGCAGCTTCAGGAACAAGAGTCAGGCTATCTCGGAGAGCTGCTCCGGCTAATGGTGCGAGAGAGCATGTCATAGTAATCAATCAGCAAGGTTTTGTCCATGATTATTATTATTATTTTAATTTTATTTTTTATTATTATTAAAAAAAAAATTTTTTTATTGTTAATTAATTAATTAATTATTATTATTATTATTATTATTTTTTGCTTTGGGCTTTGGGGGGGGGGGGGGGGGGGGGGAAGAAGGGAGAGTGAAATGTTGAGTGTGCTTGAAATTATTTTATTGGTCTATTCACTTTTACAGTAAAGGAAGGACCAGAAATGGGTGCTGCTCCCCTTGAACAAATTTGGACATATTTCATGCTAATAATAATGATTGCTTTCCTGGTGGGGGGGGGGGGGGGGGGGGTTCCTTATGAAACACTAAACATGATACTGCATCAAGTCGAGGCTTTTTCTCTCTTTTTTTCTATCTTCAGGATATGGACTCCTCTGGGTTGGAGGGGAGTGAGCTGGAGGAGGAAGAGGGGGAGGAATTTATTGAAGAAGAGGATTCTGCTGATGAAGAAGGAGAAAAAGAGCCCTCTTATGAAGAAGCACAGAACATTGTGCATGTGCCCTCTAGGAAGTTAGTCGACGTTGGTGGTGACGAGGGAAGCCTCAGCTTACGAGCACAAATGGTGAGGAGGTCGTGTGGAAAGTGGTGACAATGTGGGTTATGTGCCGGTGGGTGGTTGCTCCATGTGTAGGAGCTGGAGCAGCAAGCCCAGAATGACTTGTTGGCATTGCATCAACAGAAGCAAATGTTGACTCAGCTTCTGGAGAAACAAAAGCAGGTAAGTGACATGGCACACAATGAGAGGGGTGGGTGCTCCATGTCTGTGTGCCAGTTTGCTATTTCTGAGCTGTTTATGTTGCGTGGCCTTTGCACAGATCCAAGAGCTTGAAGCCAAGCAAGCTGCTCTGCTGGAAATGAAAACCAACGCTGAGGTGCAGCTCAAAGAAGCCGAGAGCAAGGTATGCAGTGCTATTTGTAATTACAGTGGTCATAACTCGAGGGTCTTGATCTACAGCAATCCGAGACACGGGTCAACAAAGCTTCCCACAAGGCAAGCTTGTTTATGTGCTAGTCATACTTAATCCATACACTGCATGGATATACGGACTGATAGTGACTGTGTGTGCATGCACAGCAGGGTGCATTGCGGTTCTCTGCCAGGCTTGCCGAGAGGACGGACCAGATTTCACAGTTTCTCCACAGCATGGGAAGGAGCGAAGGAGAGGATGAGTTGGTAGGACTACCTTCCGTAAGCGTGCCGAGGAGCCTTCAGCAAGGTGGTGGTGCGGGTATGCACTTGTCAGTGCAAGCCAAGCAAGATGGTGGTGCGGGTGCTAGGAGAGATGAACTGGTGCCTGAGGCTGAGGATGTCACGGGGAACTCTGGCCCTTCAATGGACATCATCGCTCAGTTGAGGTTGGCGTTGTTCTTGGGTGCTAATCGTGCTCTCTCTTTTACTCAGTAAACGACGATGTCTTTGTCCATTTTTTAAATTAGCCGGGATATTGCTGATGCGCGAAGGAGCCTAAAGAATGCTAAAGATGTGATGAGCATACCAGTCAGGGCAAGTTTTAACCAAGTCATTGTGTGCTATGGTACTGTGGACATTCCTAGAATGATATGTAGATGTCCAAAGTTCTTTCCCACTTCATACCAGTTGGTGCTACATGGCTAGGATTAAGAGTGCAACAGCTTGAGACTGGACGTTCATAGATATCTTCCGGGGGGGGGGGGGGGGGGGTGTTGTCCACAGCACCACACTGAGTTATTGACCTAATTCCTTTCTTCTTTTTTTGAAAACTCGTAGATGAAAGAGCAACGCAAGGAGAAGAAAAAGACGGCTGGACCTCTTCATCCACGAAAAGAGGACAGGAAGATTGAGAAACCCAAGTCCTCTTTGAATGTCAGTTTAGGTAGGATCATATCTCTCTCTCTCTCTCTGCATTGGTGTGTTCCTAATAGCTGCTGTATTTCATTCTGCATTCCTTGGCATCAGAGCAAGATGCCAGTGAATTTGAGCGTAGTCGTGAGTCTGACTATGAGGCCAAGCTCTCCAGGAAGAGAGAGGATGTGATGCAGCTCCTCAAGGAGAGAGAACAGCTGAGAGCCACCCACAAGGAACTCCTTACCCTCCAGAAGAAGATGAACATCACACAAGTGAGCTGATGTGATGACTCACTCCCCTCTGTCTGAGAGGAGTTCACATTTCATTTGTCAGAGAGTCGGGAAATTGTACGGAATATTCAAATTTGAGTTTAGTGTTTCGGGTCAAGACGTCTTAATTATATTCAAGGAGGTGTTAATAGGTACCCCAAAAATAACTTGAGTTTATTTTTGAACAGTTTGTTGTTGCTATTCTGTATATTATCTCGGATCCTGTCATATGTGAGTGTGCTACATTTTTATATTGAGTGAACCTTGGCTATTTTTAGTACCTGGATGACTCCTTGCAGCAGAATGCTGACCACGATGTTTATTCTCAAACGTATGTTCCTTCACTACATAGTAACTGACTCACTCATGCATGTGCTGTGTGTCTGCGTAACCAAGTGTCGTTTTTAAATGGGGGTGTGGTTCGAATATGCTCTTGTAGTGATGTGACTGGAGCCACTTGGGGAGGTTCCACTGTCCAGAGTGACCCTGAAGAAGACGATGACGATGGTGCTTCCTCATCTGCCACTCTTCCCTCTGACATAGTCACTGACATTACTCGGGAGTCAAACCCGAACGATGACGGCATCACAGGTATGCAGAGGAGGAGGTAGCCTGTTGTATTGATTTCGTTGTCGTTGTGTTTTAGGAGTGCCTGTTCATGGCGATGGGGCCACGATAGAGCAAGTGGGTGTAAATAAGACTCCACCCCCTCCTTTTATGGTGACCCGTCACACTCCTCGTGTGAATAACCATGTGAGAGCCAGGACCACTTCTCTAGATTTGACCTTTCCAGACCAGCAAGCCAAGAAGATCAAGGTGGAACAAAAGTCATCTAATGAGAAGCAGAGATCTGCAAGTATGAGTAATCCTTAATTATTTATTATTTATTATTAATTTTTTATTATTATTTTTATTATTTAATCATCATTTCTCAATGATGACATCTGCAGATCCTTTGCTGAAGTCTTCTGGTGCAAAACAGACTAAAAAGGAGCCGGCCAAAGCTGCAAAAGATGAAGCTCTATTTGGGAACTCGAATGATAGTCGCTTTGTTTTTGGCTATAGAAACTCGAAAGATAGTCACTTTGTTTTGGGGAATGGGGATGGCGTTAAGGATCCACCTCCTACGAGTGCACTCCCTCTGTTCAGCGCCTGTTTTGGAGCTACTAGCAAGAACCAATCACTAGGGGCCGCTCCCAATGTAGGCAACAGCTGGGGGGAGGCGTCATTTCAGCAGAGAGATAGCCTTCTGTCTCAGCAGCACACGGCCATTCTCCAGAACCAATTGACACTCACTTCCGGTATGTGCAACCAACTTCTTCAAGGTCAGAATAATCTCATCCGAGCAGTTTGTCAGCGACTCGACCATACAGAGTTTCAGGCCAACACGCAGGAGCAGGTTGCCGCAATGCAGCAGTACCAGCTGGAGTTGGAGGCCTATTACCACCAGCTCTGTGAGAGCTATATGCTGGTAAGCGACATCTCTCTGGCAGTGTGAAGGCTGTTGTTAGATGTTATTGTGGACTTGCAGGAGCCATTCTATTTTATTTATATAATTATTTATAGCTCAAAGAACAGCAAAAACCGGAAGATTGTGATGGAGGGATTCCAGAGTCGGAGGAACCTGTGGCCTCTGCTGGTCCTAACGTGGAGGGCAATGAGATGGATAACGAAGGCATTCTCCCCCAACATCCTATGCCTTCTGGAGTATCGTTCCAAATGGAGCCCACAGATGGTATCATTGGACCGTTGTCTGGACCATCACAGCTGTGGAATCATCCACAGTTTTACACCAGAACTCAGCCCAAACCCTTGGACCCCCTGTGCTCTACAGCCCCTATGTCTTACCTTCCTCCTCTTCCACCACTTCCGGGAAACACCTATTCCTCGCCAGGCTTCTTTGTACCTGGAGAGTACCCTGGTCACAGCCAGTTGTATGGGTCTCCTTTGAGCTACCGCCCACCACCTGGATGTAAAATGGGACCCACTCCTTTCCAGTTTGAAAAATCCCCACCCCTCGGCCATGGCATGGGCATGCCTTCATTTTCATTCCGAAACTCTGTTTTCTCCCACTCTCCACAATACTCGCAAGCTTGTCCACAGGGGGCAGGAAGGCTTCCATATTTCTACACAAACCCTTCCATGATGGTGGACACTGGAGGTAATTTTGACGCCCACGGACAATTTGGGAACGGGCCCTTCAGCTTTCAGGCAGGAAGTCACGCTGAAAGAGGTGTTGGCTTTGGAAACATGGGAAGTCCGTCTGGCGTGACAGCATCTTCTCTTCAGGTGAACGCACCCACCAGTCCCGCCAGTGTTCCCAGTGACACCATGCAACCAAGCAGTGAGAATGCCAGTAACACGAACAGTAACCAGCAGCAAGAAGCAGAGGCTCCTTCACAATGTGCTGCCGCTGCTGCAGTAACCACCACTGTCAACACTGCCAGCATGGATTCTGCATCCCTTTCAGCTCATGCAGGTGCCAGCGGTGGTGGGAGTCTCGCTGTCTCTTCTGCAGTGGAGGCAAAGAAGACTGAGCAACAGACAATGGCAGATGGTGATGTGGAGTCGATGTCCTCCTTGCCTTGTGTCCCAGACAAACCACAGGCTTGGTAAACTTTAAAAAATATTTTTAATTGTTTTTGTTTGGAATTTTGTTTGGAAGATGATTAATTTTCTTGTAATTTGAACCAGTTCTGGTGGAAGTGGTTTCTCAGTCTTTGAATCTCTGAGAGACACCATCTACTCTGAAGTGGCCACTTTCATAGCCAGCAACGAGAGTAGACCACATTTCTTGGTCAGTCTCCCCTATACCATTATGCTTCCTGGTCACCATTGTTGCATTCTGAGTGGACTCTTGTGTGTCTCTTTAGGTGGAGCTTTTCAGAGAGCTGCAAATGCTGAGCACGGACTACCTTCGCCAGAGAGCCCTCTACAGTTTGCAAGACTTGGTCACCAGGTTCATGGCGGAGGACACAGAAGTGGGAATTGATGGTGCTAATGCGGTAAGTTGCACCTTTTGCTTGGTGTTTATTAAAACTCGCGTCTGGTGTCCTTTTCTCTGCTATGCAGTCTTGGCTAGTGGAAGAGTCCGACAACGAGAGTGATGGCAGTTCATCTGTGGTCCACTCCAAACCCTTCCTACTCAATCAAACGAGTCAAGACTACGATGACGTCGAACTGGCACAAGGCGCCAGTGCTGCGTCTACTCCGACACACGAGTCGTTTATGTCCGACAGTGTGCGGAACACAGTCATGAAGCTAGACCAGGCCATGGCACGTCTCAGACTAGACCGTCTGCAGGCTGAAACATCTGGCAGCTTGGACGCATCTGGTCTGAGCGAGCAGCAGGGAGCTAACACTATTGGTGGTGGCAAGCTACACAAGAATATTGTAATGAATCTCTAATGGGATGGTTGCACTGAGTAATATACCTGTACTATCTGTCTGATTGTAGTAATTAGGGAGATATTGTCGCTGTTTTTTAAAGTTTAATGGTATTATTAGTACGTACATAGAATACATGTCACAGTCACACACAGGTTTGGGGAGTGAGGATATAATCTTTTCTTCCCCCCTCACCGTGAAATCCTGTGTGAAATCCCGTGTGTAGGTTTAGTGGATTCCTACATATGTGTCTTCTTATTGGATTTCTCTCCTTATGTGTGTGTCTAGTCTCTACCCAACCCTATGGATATGGACTGTCGGGCTCTGGATGAGCAGATCAAGAAGATCATGATTGTATGTACCTTAAATAGGATGCAACTACAATTTAGCCAATTTAGAACCCATTGAACTTGGCGGGTACTATGTTTGGGTATTTTGGCAGTCGTACAAAATTAGCACTATACATTTTCATGAATACACACGCACACCTGTCAAGATGAGAAGTGTCCCTTTCCAAAGCCAAACTTGGTGAATTATTTGTTGTGTGACACGATACTAGGATACCAGATATCAAGCTAGAACCTTATTCCAATGAAGGATAAAACATCTATATATATAACATCTATATATATATAGTTGAAACAGTTGCTGTGTGTTCTTGCCTCGAAGCCTGATGAGTGTTATTACATACGCTAAATGATTTTTTTCCTTGGTTTGATAATTTCATGAATAACTGACTCGCTCGCTACTAAATTAATATAAGCTGTCTCTACTGCATGCTTGAGGTAACTTCTCCATCTGCAGTTGCCTTGTGTTGTGCCATCCCCATTGCTGTTATGGTTGTGTCTCTCACCATCTCCTCTCCCAGGATGTGATTCCGGTGTTGAAGACCAACATTGAGAAGGACTGTGACGTCGAGATGATGGCCGTGATTAGCAACAGGATCGTGGGGATGGTCATGGAGCAGGAGAAGGAGGAGGTGTGGTCTAACTCTATGTCTAATCCAGAACACATGTAAACTACTTGTAGAATCCATTTTCTATGCATCTAGCAGCTATGAGCTGCTTGACTTCAAATTCCTTTCTGATTTACAAAGCAGTGGCCGTGTATGCATGTGCGTTGTGTAGGTATCAAATTTTCTTGTCTAATATATGTCTCTCCTCGAAGGGATGGAAGTTCCTGCCTTTGATTATGCAACGTGTCATGTTTGCTATTGTCTGCACTTGCAGAAGCCCGAGTATTTGGAGTCGTTCAGGAACCAGCTCTATGTGTCTGTGAACACAGGCATGGAGAAGTATTGCAATAAAAAGTGAGTGTGTATTCCTCGTTCTCTGTACATAAAAGATGGCATCTCTGTCTGGTGGGTGGACGTTAGGCTGAGGCACTGCGGAGAGGACATGTTGATGGATGTGAGTGAGGTGCTCTTCAATGAGTTGGCCTTCTTCAAAATTATGCAAGTCTGCCGTGGGTACGTGTGTGGACCACGTCAGATATAATCTTGCTGTTTCGTTATTATAATCTCTCGGAAGATACGTTTGATTTTGTGTGCTCTCTCGTAGACAAACCCAGTTGCAAGTAAGTGGAGACTTTGATGACGTCGCTTTGCCTCGAGCTACATCGGAGGACGAGGAGAGAGCCGTTGGTGTTCAGGGAGCTCCCGATGAAGTGGGGCAGATTGGTGGCTCTGGATTTGGCGATGAGCGGAAGTGCAGAACTAAGGCAATGGATGCTTCTCTGCTTCAGATGCTCAGTGAATCGACTAACCTTTCTCTGCAGGAAGAGGAAGACACGTTAGGAAAGGTTAGGGGGAATGCATTTTTGTGTCATTTACTTTTCATCGTCATCAAAAATGTTGTCCGTGTGTTTGTCACACTACTGAGCATGTGCAGTGCAATATGTAGCAACTGTCATTAACCCGCGAAACACCGCAAATCCGAGATAGAGTTACTGCAGCAGTGAGGCAGGTGGAGGAGGGGCTGATTCAGATGTAAATGTAAGAGCAAGCGTCGGAGTATTTCCCTAAGGGAACAGGAAAGAGAGAGAAGAGCAGTTGCGCAAGGAAAGAAACGTCTGGAGAGAGCAGGACCAGAGAAAGGCAGACTAGTGAGTGAGAGTAGCATTAGCAGATGATGAAATAAACGTCTGGAGAGAGCTGAACCAGAGAAAGGCAGACTAGTGAGAGCTGAACCAGAGAAAGGCAGGCTAGTAGATGAGAGCAGCATTAGCAGATGATGAAATAAACGTCTGGAGAGAGCTGAACCAGAGAAAGGCAGGCTAGTAGGTGAGAGCAGCATTAGCAGATGATGAAATAAACGTCTGGAGAGAGCTGAACCAGAGAGAGGCAGGCTAGTGAGTGAGAGTAGCATTAGTAGATGATGAAATAAATGTCCAGAGAGAGCTGAACCAGAGAAAGGCAGAGACCTACAAGATCTACAAGTGAAAGTCCTAGCAATGCAAACTTCTACCTTGGGTCAATATCCACACTGTGGCATCATTTTAATATAGAGACCTTGTGGCAAGATTAGTCTGCCAACACTGTCTGAGTATACAGAAACGCTGTAAGAACTATTATGTGGAAACAAACAGCCAACAATTTTCAACCAAGCATAAGGAAATACAACAGTGCCCTCTCCTTTGCATCTTTTAGAGCTCTCAATACCATGAGAAAGAAAGTACATCAGCATCAAGGAGCAGCACATGGAAAAACATTCACTCTTGATGTAGTTTATTGAGTTTTAAAATACAGCTAATGCAGGTACATTATTTGAAACATAATTATAGGTGGTAAACATGTGAAGTCAATTATTATTATTAGTGGCTTCTAGCGTTAATTGAGAAAAATAACCGCCGTGTGTCTGTGCGTATCGGCTAGTTACTATAAATTATTTGTGTTCAGGTACGAGATGATGTTCTGGCTACCTCGTGGGATCTTAATGTACACAAGTGAGTGTTCACCAAATATATTGACTTGTAATTAGACTCTTGACTTCCCCCCCCTCCCCCCAAGCGATGTGATTGTTTTGTGTGAGTGCATCAACATGTGTACAACTCTCTGGCCTGTTGCCCCAACCACAGCCATGACCGCTCATTGTCAGATGACCAGGAGGAGCTCGACATTCATGAACTTTCTGGAAGCGAGCCTCAACCAACCAGGACGTATGTTCAAACTAGGTATTCTCAGTTCTGTTGAAATGTTGTGGTTGTAACCATGTTACCCTGTCAGCACTGAGAAGAATGCAGGTCATGCCATGGCAGTTGTTGGTAGCAAAGATCCCACGGGTCAGGACCTGCATGTGCTAGACACCATCAAGTCCCTGGAAGGCAGGGACATCACTCCTCTTACTCCACCGATCATGGCAGTCGAGATCGCTTCACCTACTCCATTGAGTGTTGACGTTGAGATCGCTTCCCCTTCTGCACTGGATGCTACGAGTATTTCAAGTACTCCCGAGCTGCCTCCCCCGGACATGATATTCTATGCCGAGGATCTCGATGTTTCCATAGAGAAGGCGTCCACCATTGGCAAGAGTGAGGAAGCAGGTGAGGTGAACCATCAAACCCTGCCGGCTCGGTCTCCTCCGGCTACTGCTGCGGCCTTTCAGGAGGTGGTTCCACAAATCTGCTTGGCTGAGGTATGTGGGTACTGAGAACACCTGTTAGCAGAGCTGAGCACATAGCTCATTCTGCTTTGCACAATCTGCTAGTAGACGCAACAACTGGCTGGATGGTTTTACATTAGCTCTCTCTCAAGTGAACCTCCAGTAATTTTCAAGAAGGACCGTGCAGTGTCTTATAAGTTTGTCCATTTCATTATATATATTTAAATATATATATATATAGTGGCAGTTACAGCATCCAATAGCCAACTCGCATTTGTAAACCCATTAACAGTATAGAGTGAGCAAGCTAACACTGTCTCGATGAGTGACAATTAAAATAATCTATAATATAGACCCGTGCTCGTACTTTATGGGCTTAATCAAGTTCTAGATGGGGGGGGGGGGGGGGATTACCACAACTTTAGCTTGAGAATTGCTGTAATCAAGTTCTTCTCTACAGTTTTGTGGTGGCCATCTTTAATGAGCTTACCATTTTTGACACAATGTACTTGTTCGTGTTGTGAGTGATCACACTGACAAGACAGTATTGCACAAGGTCCCAGCATGCAATACTTGCCTCCTCTTGGGCTTTGGGGCTGAGATATCGCCACTCTGAGCCGTAGCAGTGCTGATAACTGGCGAAGAAAGCTTTTGCTTTTAGCTAAGCAAAACACACACACACACACAAGTGCTCGATTAGCACACCAAAAAGTGAACAACAACTTAGTAGTATATACTACATGTGTCTGAAATGCTGTGTGCAATGCCCGTGTCTTGATAGAGATTAGCCACACCCACAAACATTGGTCAGTACGTCTGGAAGATCATAAGCTTCTTGCTCTGTTCTGGTACATTGGTTGGAAATTGGCCAGTGGCCAGCTGCTATTTTGTGCACTGCATGGGTACAGTTGTTGTTTTATTATTATTATTTTCAGTCGATCCAAAATATTGTTTGTTTTGTTGCTTCTGTGTACTATAGTTGGATGGTGGTGGACTGCAATAAGTCGAAGCTTTGGGCTCTCCAGAGCTGTTAAACAAATGCATATATATATATATATATATATTGGTACACAACACATCAGCACATGCCATATACTTGCTGCTATTGTCGACTGTACCCATATAGGATCAGCTATAGCAAGACTTAGTAACAGTTCCACAGAACTCCACCAACCAAACAGCAGATGTTTTAGTAGAGGATCAGCTACAGCTTGGACTTGACTCAGGAGTGAGAATTCCACAGATTAAATGAGAACATTATTTGTTATGCTTATGATACAGCACATGTGTTAGCTATTGATGAACCTACTGGTTGACCTGCACCGACCTCTTTATTCTGCAATCGGGAAGTGGCAGATGTGCACTGGAAGATTTGTAGTCCCGTGGTGTACTAAAGTTCTATGAATGGATAAGTGCAAGAAACATCAATGCTACTTAAGAAATTTCAAAGGATCTTTCCCTTGTTTTCTACCTTTTTTTGGTATATGTGTGCCTGATTAAACTATTTTTCTAACTTTTTTTAATTGAAAATGGTACACAAACTGCTAATATTAAGGTACCCTGGTTTTGAGTTATGACGACAAGAACAATGGAGTGTTTGAAAGTGATGAGTGAATTGTTCCACAAGGTAACAGAGCCAGGCTCAAAAGAAAATTTGAATGCTTGCGTCTTAGCATGTGGTTGGTTCAACAAGGGTATCGGTGCTGGGTGACTTTGCTTATTCAATGAAGACATCTTGAGTAAATAGCAGTTTGGCCTTTCATGATTTTGAAAACCATACATAGCTTCAGAAACATTCTGCAATTCTCAAGCAATTGGCTTCCCATTTGAGTCCTTAAATATATAGTTGCAGGTGCACTGTTTCTGTACACATTTGTGAGCAAAAATTGACTTTTTCTAGTTTTGCAACTTATCCAACGAGGTATGTGTCCCAAACGGGAAGCATATTCCAGATGGGGACTATCTCCCCCAAAATATCTTCCCTCAAAACACAACAACAAAAACACTATCTCAGCTAAAACTCGTGTTGGAAATTTAAAATGTTATACAAATGGAGATTAACAATTAATATAGGCTTGCCCAAGTGTGCAAATAGATTTGTACATGCAGCATGTACCACCATGTTTGTGGTGTGTACTACGGGTTGTGTACTACAGGTTGTGTACTACGGGTTGTGTACTACGGGGGTTGTGTACTACGGGTTGTGTACTACAGGTTGTGTACTACAGGTTGTGTGCTACAGGTTGTGTACTACAGGTTGTGTACTACAGGTTGTGTGGTGTGTACAAGCAAACTAGATATTCCTATGGGCTTAAATTTACAATACAATGTGCACTATTTAAAACCCAGCCTACAGTAAACTGTACTGTAAGAAGAAACCACTGACCACCATTACTTAGAAGAAGCTATTTCTCTGTTCAGTTTATTGTAACACACTGTAGTTACTTGTACGCTGTGTAAAGTATTCAGTTTAAGTAAATGCTAATAAATCCACCAATCCCAACACCCCTGAGTAGAGCAGCTAGGTGGACTTGAGGACTCGACCCTCGTTGGTTCTGTAGTTTTATGGGCTGGGATGTTGCCATGGCCGACTCATCTAGCTGGAACATCTATATGATGGGGAAATTCGGTGGATTTGTAGTTTTATCTGTTCACTTTGGTACTCAAAATCCCCAGTTCCAGAATGATTCATTTCCTCCTTCGCCCCCCCCCTCATCCTGTTTTCTTGGTACATGTCACCAGTTCGATCCTGGATGAAATCTTTTTTTTAAATTAATCCCCCTATATACCAACATCAGAGTATTCTGTGAGATGGCTTCGAGGTTGCACTGTAGAAGTGGTTCATCTTTGCTGATAGCTGACACATCAAGAAAGAAAGGGGCCGAGATGTTCCCACGTTTGTTTACTATTTAAAATAACATACATCAATCATATCTTTTTAACATCAATAAATGTTCTTGTTTTATCATAATTATCATCTACTGGCTGAGATACCCTCACTCTGTTGAGGGAATGCTTTCAGTTACATCCAGTGACCTCTATACTCATACAAACAGACATGCTATCCATTATCCATTATGGCCACTGATTTAAAAAATAAATAAATAAAATTAAATGTCGATCTCACAGAATACCCTGATGCGGGGATTAATTATTAAATGATTTCATCCAGGATCAATCAAACTGGTGGTGACCTTGAGTACCAAGAAAACAGGATGAGGGGGAAGGAGGAAATGAGTCATTCTGTTCGGGATTGAACTGGGGATTTTGAGTACAGATAAAACTACAAATCTACCAAATTTCCCCTTCTTATATATATTTAGCTCCCTTGCTTGTGACCTCTAAGCACATAGATTGTATAGTATGATTACTCCTTAATTTTTGTTGAAGCCATCCCACAGAAAATGTTTGTTATTGGTGCAATAGGAAAAAGTGGGGGGAAAGATTTAATCATTCCATCCCACGATCAAATTGGAACCTTGAAATTAAAATGCCATCTAGTATTGAAATTGGGAGCTTTGCAACCTCACAAGTATCAAGTAAATGAGAGGGGGGTGAAGTGATTCCACTCGAGATAGAACCCTTGAGTACAAAGTGAAAGGAAGGGAAAAGTGAGAAAGTTTCTGCCTGGATTTTGCAACATCTATATAATACACTTGCAGGGTTTCATTTGGGGGGGGGGGGGGGGGGGGGGGTGCCCCCCTTGGAACCTTTTTGCTGCCCCCCCCCCCTTGGAAATTGTATTATTAAAATTCATTAGAAACTTTGTCACATCTTTAACAATCATGCCACCACTTAATATCCAGATTCCTCCAGTTGCCCCCCTCCCCCCCCCCCCCTTGGACAATTTTCTAAATGAAACCCTGACTTGCATCTCTCCTCTGTCTGTATTTGTATGCAGAGCGATCTTGAGTCTAGGATGAAGGTGGAGCAGACAGATACAGAGGGTATTGTTAGCATATTAGCCTCCATGAAGGAGCAAGCTCAGAGTTTAGGTAAGCCGTAATATAGCCACATCTGATAAAAAGTAAATTGTGTGTTTTACTTCAAGAGAAGTTCATGTCTGACAAGATCTGAGGAGCATTTTTTTTAAACATTTTTCATGACGTACTTTTCGGTAATGCTTTCAAGCTTTCTTTCTTGTTGTTTGTTTGGAATGGATTTCAGAGGTGATTAAATTCATTTGGTAGGTGTTGTTTTTAACCCAATAAAATGTGATAACTCTGTCAAGTGATGTTTTCTCAGATCACATCACATAATAGCAGATCAAAACTCTGAGTGAGAATGTGCCGAGTCAACTGCTTCTATTACTGAAATTGAAATTAATCTTGATATTAGATCTATTACTGAAATTGAAATTACTCTTGATATTAGATATGGATCTTGTTGGCGATGGTGATGTGTCAACTCCTGTTAATGGAATCTGAACCTTACTGAAAGTGCAACCTCACTCACTTATGATTGTACTGTTGATCACTACCAAGTAAACCTGCTACCCTACATTGGCACTTACTCTCCCCTGTTATATATATACATGTATGCTGTATGATTTACAGAGTCTCACACTCGACTCATGTCACTTCCAGATACTATCCCTTTCCTCCAGTGTCTAGGGCTCTGCTTGCTGGGGACATCCAATACCCTCGACAATACTTACCCTAAAACACAAAATCCCTCGTATACAAGACAGTGCAGGTCCAGATTGTAAAATTCTCTTGAGTGCTCATGGACATGTTATATAGTGTAAGGATTCCATAGGATAATACTAGTATGCAACATTATAATATTTAGGCACTCCATAAATAAATTTCATCATTTGCGAAGGCTGAAGGCAAGTCCGGACATGAGGAGGAACACCAGGAACCATCCTATAGTCAGCAAAAATCCATGCCATACTGCCTCGTGCTCCAAACCCCATCCTGGAGGGAGGAAGAAGGAAACGTCATTGCTGATATATACCTCATCAGTAATTTCCCCAATCAGTAATTTCCCCAAAAATATTTTGTCTCACACAATCTGTAGTCCCCATACCCATTGCCTTGGTTTCCATTGGGAGAGAGGAATGACTAAATACTTATCTGTTCTTTGGCTTGTTTTTGAAATATCAACCATGTTTCCTTGATAGATTATATACACTGGCTAAAACAGAAAAAAGTCCCAACTTTGCAACTCACTATATATCATGCACACTTCACTTGATGGCAGATAGCTGTACCTATTTTCCTCTTGGTACAAAATGGATTAACCATGCCCCATTGTACATCTATATTGCTGCATTTTGTACAGATAGGCACTACATATGTACCTCTGCCCATGATGCTTCTCATGGCTTCAGCTGGGAGAGTGCTGGGGAGAGAGTAGCTGATGTACCGCAGCCATGCTGGCATGCCTTCCAAAGGCCACAACACACCTGTGTCAAAAAACATTCAATAATGTCCTCATTGGTCACTAGATACATCGGAAATTATCTGTTTTTGGCAATCTCCCTTCCCTTCTATCATTTCAGTCTGTCGAAATATCTGACAAAGTTTAACTTTGTAAACCAAAGATTTACTGTGGGGTTCATGCCAGCATTTCAATTGAATGCTTCTGTCTTAATCAAGGTGATGGGGAAAAGAGATGAAAAATGAACACAATTCCATGCATTGGCAACACATTTCACACATGCAGTGAAGCACAGTGTCATGAGGTGGAAACGATTGACATGCTTAGTCTTGAGGGGTTAAGATCCAGCAATCTACATCTGCATTGATCCTCAGGTGCAAGATGTATGTGCAGTGCCTCCTTCACAAGCTGTTCCTCATCAGCCCTTATGTGGCTGGCCTTAGTAAGAACATCAATTGAAAAGGATTTATGTACACCACAAATATTTAAAGAACTCTTTATCTTCAAAAACTAATGTATATGCCATATGGTAAAAAATTAAAATATAAAGAAACTGGTCTATATACATTGTAATTTGTAGTCCACGAGTCCTCTGTGCCAGCGGTCATTGAGGACAAAGAAACGCACACAAGGGGACGAGAAAAATAATATTTGACTGACTGTGTTAGCCTACAACTTTGGGAACACCCAAGGAAGGTTTTACCAAAACAATGTTTTGATTTTGCTTGGTTGGAATGGAGGAAATTTGTGACGGATCACAAACAATTTGTTTAGGGCAGTATATACCTGCACGCATTCCTAGCACACAAATAGCACGATATGGGGGGGGTTAACGACATAGCCAGAGGAAATGTATACAAATTGAGAGAAGGGAGCCCAATTCTCCAACTTACCAGTCTTGTGTGAAGTATGTATGGATAGTTTTAAACGAGAGTAAACTAAGATAATGAGATAGAGAAGTGATTTACAAGATCCTCTTAAATCCTAAGTGATAAATCTGTAGGGAGCCAACAATAATCTGGAGAGGGGTCATATGGTTCCTTCAACTATGTAACGCACCACTCAGGAGCAAGGAAGGGTAGAACACCGCTATGGTGGATTGGATTGCTGCATTCTCTGTGGTGCACACGGCTGAGAGGAACAGACCAAAAGCCATACCTGCACAAAATGAAGGGAGAAATGACTCGGTTAAGCAAACTTGGTTATCAGCAACATATTACCCATCTCTCTTGGTTACCAGCATAAAGCATATAATAATATTATAGGACTAGAACATCCACACACACCACATGGGACTCCTATTAGGAGTTAGGACTAGAACATCCACACACATAGGGACTCGTATTAATGCTAGAACATGCACAGTATCCATGTCTAATACACATTGAACCATCAACGTTAAAAGGAAGGGAAGCATCCGTGAAAGAGGTATATATTGCCAAACAATAGGGTCTGAGGAGTTTTATTGCATGCATTTGTACATTGCCCAGTGATCCCATAGCCAACATAATACATGAACTCCTTGCATTACCAGTGTGTGTTTCAGCAGATATGTTTTGACCTTCATGATGAATGAACTGCTCGCAAGGTAAGACGGCTAAATAGACTATGAACTCCGGAATGGGAGGTAGTAATTAGGAAAATCCCTATTAGGTGGGGCTTGGCCCTTCTGAAGACTATTTTCAGTTTAAATAAGCCAACTACAAGTAATTCTCACGTTACTAGACATGTACGGCAACAATCTTTTCCACCCAACTCCACATGAGGGCTCGCGTCACTCAATGAATGCATAGGCATGTAGTATGTACATGAGTAATATGCATTGTAGATATCTATGAAGAGACCACAGACATTTATAGGTATCCTTTACCTATTAATACTGTTATGAGCTCGGGGACATTAGAAATAATAAACAGTTACGTGTTGTATAAATATTAAAATTGTATCATGTTCATGTCGGCCTTGATTTCTGTTTTCATCCTTAGTTTCTTATGTGTAAATTAGCCAATGGCATATGCCAATTGCAAACTGAACCCTGCACACACATGTATTTCTTTAGCTCTGCTGGAGCCTATAAAAGCCCCAGCTGAGCATGTGAGTCAGTTCTGTGTTGCTGTTCTACTTTTAACATACTTTTTTATAAAAACCTTATCTCATGGGAGAAGGGGGTAGTAAGACTTGACTCTGGTAGCAGCATACCTACCACTCTGACTGGATTGGCTCGTTGAGCTCAAGTTGGGTGTGTAGCATACGTTGGGGCAAGATTGTTCCCTAACAAATATATACAATGAAAATCAGCCAGCCTTATCTCAGGAGATTCTGGTGCGGCAGCAGAGAGGGCTGAATTTCTCAACAACAAAAAAGAAGAAATATTTGAATATCTGGGCCACACATCATCTTGTGCCAGTCGGCTTCGAGACCTCGGGAGTTTTTGGCCCTGATGCTCGCTCCTTTTTTCCCGCTATACTAGGTCACCGAGTTCAGGAGGACACTTCTGTTGCACCATATATATATTTATTTTTTTGCTGCAGAGGCTGTCTGTTGCCATGGTAACACACCAGCAGTTTTGGGGACCTGTTCTCTTCAGTGTCTTTGCTCTGGTTTAACGATTATTGTTTTGTTGGTCATTATTATTCTTTATTCCACTCCTTTCTTGGACCACTCCCTTTATTGATAGATGTAAAATAAAAATAATACTTTTATATTAATAGGTAAAGGGTCCCCGTAAACATCTGGTCTAGATATTACTTGACAAAACATAGTTAATATAATAATTATATATATATATAGATTGACATTCAAGAAATGATGAAGAAGACCACACATTTATCACACATTTATAAGGATTTATGGATTTTATAGGGATTCTTTACCTATTAATATAATGAAGATCAACTTTAATAGGTAAAGGATCCCTATAAATGTCTAGTCTAAATTGGTAAATTCTTGTTACTTTTCGACAAGCAAATCCACATGTTGATGTGCATATATACATATATACATGGATTTGTGCAATGTGCATATATACATGGATTTGTGCAACCCTATCCACATGTTGGTGTGCATAATATATACATGGATTTGTGCAACTCTATCCACATGTTGATGTGCATATATACAGCAATCCTAGGGCTGTCCTGAGGACTGTCCTCACAAGCTGCAGATACAAGCTTGAGGGGGACGTCCTAGGATACAATTGACTTAATTTGCTCGCTCGATGTTTCGGCCTGTTGCTCTAGCCTACATCTGAGATGCTATCATCGAAAGTCACTCTGTCAGCTACCTCTCCTCGCTCCCCTCCATCCCTCCCTCCTTTCTCGTCTCCCACGAGAGTTCATTGAGAATTCTAGGGTAGCGTAAACAATCCCGGGATTTGCACGCACAAAATATAGATCTGGGCAGTCCAAGGTTTTCATTGCGCAATGCAATTGTATTGTGCGAACCTAAGGGAGCGAACTTTAACTTATCACAACAACACTCTGCAAACAAAATACATAATGCCAACCAAGTCAAACGCAAAGTACAAAGGTCACCAGCCCAGTGTGACGGTACTGTTCAACATGCTCAATGTATTGTGTATTATGAGCCTGGCAGGCCCGTACCCAGGGATATTTCCTATTTCCTGGAAACCCTCCCCTTCATATATATAGGAGCTACTGTAAGTTCTGGATTTATAGAGCCTTCTCATCTGAACAACAGATTCTCTGATGTACAATGTAAAGCAATTATGGCTTTAAGCATTGTTCCATCTGTCTTCATGACAGACCAGGAGGCAGATTCATCACTGGTGGAGGAGCACTATCATGACGATCTCCCTAGTTCTTCAACTCTACAACAAGAGTTGCATTTGTGGAAGTGCAAATGGAAGTTAGCAGACTTCCAGATACACCTTCAAAGTCACTTGAACATGCTAATGAGTCCATGTTTGAAAACATTCATATACTTCTGCGCTTAATTTGTACATTGCCTGTGACAAGTTGTGAGTGTGAGTGCAGTATCAGTGTCCTTCATCGCCTCAAAACCTACCTCCGCTCTACCATGGACAAGAGAGAATGACAGGTCTAGCTCTCATGTATGGGATGGAGCTGAACTTGGATGACATTATTAACATTTTTGCTGGACAGCATCAACGTAGAATGATTGTGTATCATGATCCTGGTAATGTATTGTGCATCATGAGTCTGGTAATGTATTGTGCATCATGAGTCTGGTAATGTATTGTGCATCATGAGTCTGGTAATGGATTGTGCATCATGAGTCTGGTAATGTATTGTGCATCATGAGTCTGGTAGTGTATTGTGCATCATGAGTCTGGTAATGTATTGTGCATCATGAGTCTGGTAATGTATTGTGCATCATGAGTCTGGTAATGTATTGTGCATCATGAGTCTGGTAATGTATTGTGCATCATGAGTCTGGTAATGTATTGTGCATCATGAGTCTGGTAATGTATTGTGCATCATGAGTCTGGTAATGTATTGTGCATCATGAGTCTGGTAATGTATTGTGCATCATGAGTCTGGTAATGTATTGTGCATCATGAGTCTGGTAATGTATTGTGCATCATGAGTCTGGTAATGTATTGTGCATCATGAGTCTGGTAATGTATTGTGCATCATGAGTCTGGTAATGTATTGTGCATCATGAGTCTGGTAATGTATTGTGCATCATGAGTCTGGTAATGTATTGTGCATCATGAGTCTGGTAATGTATTGTGCATCATGAGTCTGGTAATGTATTGTGCATCATGAGTCTGGTAATGTATTGTGCATCATGAGTCTGGTAATGTATTGTGCATCATGAGTCTGGTAATGTATTGTGCATCATGAGTCTGGTAATGTATTGTGCATCATGAGTCTGGTAATGTATTGTGCATCATGAGTCTGGTAATGTATTGTGCATCATGAGTCTGGTAATGTATTGTGCATCATGAGTCTGGTAATGTATTGTGCATCATGAGTCTGGTAATGTATTGTGCATCATGAGTCTGGTAATGTATTGTGCATCATGAGTCTGGTAATGTATTGTGCATCATGAGTCTGGTAATGTATTGTGCATCATGAGTCTGGTAATGTATTGTGCATCATGAGTCTGGTAATGTATTGTGCATCATGAGTCTGGTAATGTATTGTGCGTCATGAGTCTGGTAATGTATTGTGCGTCATGAGTCTGGTAATGTATTGTGCGTCATGAGTCTGGTAATGTATTGTGCGTCATGAGTCTGGTAATGTATTGTGCGTCATGAGTCTGGTAATGTATTGTGCGTCATGAGTCTGGTAATGTATTGTGCGTCATGAGTCTGGTAATGTATTGTGCGTCATGAGTCTGGTAATGTATTGTGCGTCATGAGTCTGGTAATGTATTGTGCATCATGAGTCTGGTAATGTATTGTGCATCATGAGTCTGGTAATGTATTGTGCATCATGAGTCTGGTAATGTATTGTGCATCATGAGTCTGGTAATGTATTGTGCATCATGAGTCTGGTAATGTATTGTGCATCATGAGTCTGGTAATGTATTGTGCATCATGAGTCTGGTAATGTATTGTGCATCATGAGTCTGGTAATGTATTGTGCATCATGAGTCTGGTAATGTATTGTGCATCATGAGTCTGGTAATGTATTGTGCATCATGAGTCTGGTAATGTATTGTGCATCATGAGTCTGGTAATGTATTGTGCATCATGAGTCTGGTAATGTATTGTGCATCATGAGTCTGGTAATGTATTGTGCATCATGAGTCTGGTAATGTATTGTGCATCATGAGTCTGGTACTGTATTGTGCATCATGAGTCTGGTAATGTATTGTGCATCATGAGTCTGGTAATGTATTGTGCATCATGAGTCTGGTAATGTATTGTGCATCATGAGTCTGGTAATGTATTGTGCATCATGAGTCTGGTAATGTATTGTGCATCATGAGTCTGGTAATGTATTGTGCATCATGAGTCTGGTAATGTATTGTGCATCATGAGTCTGGTAATGTATTGTGCATCATGAGTCTGGTAATGTATTGTGCATCATGATGAGCCTGGTAATGTTATTCATCACACTATGCATATTGGATGAAGGCATTGCAGCCGTCACATTGCATAATCTGCTGCTTCTGGTCCCAAGGTAACCTGCACACAAAGTATCGTGACTGTTTCTGAGCTTTTCATTTTTCCCCTTGCCTTATTCCCCAGATTATTAACCCCCAAAAACGTAACGTACCCCTCCAAACTTCTCACGGGCCATCATTTCAGAACTAGAGATGTTGTGTACCTGTAACACGGGCATGCAAGGTCAACGAAGGCCAAAGCTCGGATTCACGGTTTGCGCAGGACAATCTCAAGATTGCGCAAGTCCACTTGTGGATAAAAAAATATTTTATTCACAAACAGGATCTAGTCGGAATGTTGGGAGAGTAAATTTCAAGTTGATTATATTGAGAAGGTCATTGAAGAACTTTTTGTCTCGTGTGTCTACCTATCTATCTATTTCTTCTCCCCCTTGCATACATTCATAAAAACTTAAGCACCAGAAGACCCCAAATATTCCAGTGCACGCCCACCAGCAAGAAGATGGTGATTCCTGATGATGTATTCTAACTCATGCTGTGAATTAACACTATAGCACATGCCATGTCTTGTTGCTATTGTCGACTGTACCCACAGATACTATAAGTAATAAGAAACAGAAGAGTATGCAATACCTGATTTGTTAGGCCAAGCTGTTATATTGTTCTATGGTTCTAAGAAGAACAAAATGCTGTGTAAGCCACTGATGCTCACTTCTTTGCTAGTAGACGTGCTGCTGCAGTAGTACATCTCATTAACGATCGTTCTACAGCAGTGAAAGCATGCTCAGCTGCTAGGCTCAAAATTGCATCAAAATTGCACACCCACAAGCGTGTTTATTGTACTGATCATCTTTTACCAGTTTTCAGGTATAGCTGCAATACATTGGAGTCTTATGGTAATGATCACCTTTTACCAGTTTTCAGGTATACCCCATTACTTGCTGCAATACAGGAGTCTTATGGTAATAAGTAATAAGAGGTAGAGGGAAGACAGAAACAGATTTGAAGGCAGATTTCACAAGCTTTAAGTTTTGTTGTTGCTGTTTTGCAGTCTTGGTTCACTGTATACCAGTGAAGGATTCGATGCATGCTGGAAGTGTTTTGGTTTTAAGACGCTAAGAAGCTCACAAAGTGAGCACAGTAGTTGTGTAGCTTGATCAAAACATAAGTTTTGGCATAGACGAGTTCTGTTTTGGTGTTCACTAGGGGTCAAACCCATACAGGGTGCACTGACATACACCACATTAAGAGGTTTCAGCGGTTCAACACCTTACCTCACGTGTAATTACCTTGATGGTTTAGCACCTTACCTCACATGCAATCCATTTACCCTGAGGGTTGAGCACCTTGCCTCACACGCAATCCATTTACCCTGAGGGTTGAGCACCTTGCCTCACACGCAATCCATTTACCCTGAAGGTTGAGTCCCTTGCCTCACACGCAATCCATTTACCCTGAGGGTTGAGCACCTTGCCTCACACGCAATCCATTTACCCTGAGGGTTGAGCACCTTGCCTCACACGCAATCCATTTACCCCGAGGGTTGAGCACCTTGCCTCACACGCAATCCATTTACCCCGAGGGTTGAGCACCTTACCTCACATGTAATTCATTCACATGCCATTCATCTTCTAGACGGAGCTGGAGGAGACATCCACATGCCACGTCATTCACCAACACATATCTGGTTGAAGCACTAATAATATAGTGTTCAAAACTGATAGAAACAGAACTCAACAAATCAAGTTTCCTCTTGTGTAGAAGTTGACCTCAGAAGCCTATCACAGCATTAGTAGAAGGGCGAGTTTTAGCTGATGACATGACTATCAACAATACCTTTTACCAGCTCATCTTTTTTCTTTGACCTTATTTAGGGCAAATGGAAAAAATGAACACAACGTATGATACTAGAAACACAACCAAAAAAGTCACATGACATGCACATGATGCACGACTTGTCTGAATGTACATATCCGACAGACAATGATGGGCCTGGCTTCACATAGCTCCAGCCCTACATCTTGATAAGCCAGTCCTTGGGCGTAGGAGGACGAATGTGCAGCACTTCCTTCACATGCAGTCCCCTACATTAGCCGGCTTTAGTAACCCATCACCAAGGTCTCTTCCTAATAAGATAGGGTGGCATTGATTGATAGAGCCAGCGAATGGAGGGAGTTGCTCATGAAGGAGCTGCACGTCCAATCTCACACCTGAGAACCAATCCTTCAATCAAGATGAAGGACTGGAGCTAGCTGATTGCTGGGAGTTGACTCTAAAAATGATGCACGTGAAACCACACCCACCATTACCTGTCCGATGTGTTGCTGTACTTAGACACTCTGGCATTCATGAACCACAAATATTTCAAGTGACCTTTCTGATCGCACTGCCAGTGAATATAAATACCTTGCGCTGTGTTCAATTCTCATTCGCCCGGAAGAAACCCAAAGAGAAGTGGAATTGAAACATAAGCAAAAAATTAACAAGGGAAACTGGACAAGGGGCGAAACTGGACAAGGGAAACTGGAGCCTCATAATAAGTCGGGAGGAAAGCATCCAACAGATTCACAGAACAAGACCTGTTGAGACCAAAATGAAATGAACAACCAGTTATTCACCCTTTACCAGTTAATAAAGAAGTTCTATTTTAAAAAAGTCACGTACTCACTGTTTTTAACCCCACATTATATTTGGTGCTCATACATGTTCATACATGTCCATACATTGTTTTTACCTGTTCATACCTGTTCATAAAATCGGTAAATCGGTAAAGGTTGTTCTAGTGGTTTAAATGGGTATTTGACCAGTCTGCAACACTTGATGACACCTTACCAGATAACAGAACCATAGGTCCAAACTTGCCTGTAAGTCCTTGCAGCATAGCCAGAGCTCCAATGAGCCAAATGTGAGTTAGATTAGCAGTGTAGACCTGCATGGTGACAAGGACATAGAAAGTGTGCAGAAATCATGCCTGCACCATACTACTGCAGACCTGCCAACTTTCTGTGACCCAATATGCAAGACACTTGTCTGGGGAGGGGGGATGTTTGCTAATTGTGTTTTACTGCAACCTGCTGGAATGTCATGGTCAATAAAGCGCTATGGCTAGGGCTAGGGCTGGGGGCTAGGGCTAGGGCTAGAGCTAGGGCTAGGGCTAGGGATGATTCATGTTTGAGGTGCAGTTTATTTTGGCTTCACGACAGTGGGCACTCCTTTTCCAGGATCTGACCGTGTCACAAGACGTGGGTGGACATTTCTTCTGTCACAGTGAGTGAATTATACTTGGTTCTCCTCCAGCCTTGGCACGAAGATTTTGAGCTTGTCGCTCGGGCGGTGTCCGCGATGAACATCCGACTCAAGAAATTCTTTTGAAGCCTTTTGTCGCGTGTTTTTTTTTTGCTTGTTCGTGCTTGCCTTCTAGATATTGGAAACCTGCCTGGGATTCAGGCTGAATTGAATGACTGCGGGAGGATTCAGCCCGTAGTTTGCGTGACTACGTATACTGTAAATATGTGTCTTACATTTTGAAGTAGGCATGGCCATAATAATGCTAGCAGCTAGAGTGCGGAGGTCATAGGGATTGCAATGGGAGGAGCTGGCCGCTAGGTACTAGGGGGCGACCTATGGTTCTCAGTAAAGGCTTCTCCAGTTCAACCAAAGCTATAAAACATTCAAGAGGACAAACGAACTGGAACCACTACTTAAAAGCAGCGGTAGCAAGAAGATGTGGGACATTTGGCAGGTCTGGAGGGAGAGCGGGACAGGGATGTGGAATGCAGGACAGTTGGCAGGTCTGATACTTGATTGTTAGAAATGAGGGGAGTCACTATAACCCCCCTCCCCTCCTCCTCCAAACCACCCTTCCCCTCCAAACCACCCTTCCCCTCCAAACCACCCTTCCCCTCCAAACCACCCTTCCCCTCCAAATCCCTCCCCTCCTCCAAACCACCCTTCCCCTCCAAACCACCACCTTCCCCTCCAAACCACCCTTCCCCTCCAAGCCACCCTTCCCCTCCAAACCACCCTTCCCCTCCAAATCCCTCCCCTCCTCCAAACCACCCTTCCCCTCCAAACCACCCTTCCCCTCCAAACCACCCTTCCCCTCCAAACCACCCTTCCCCTCCAAGCCACCCTTCCCCTCCAAACCACCCTTCCCCTCCAAACCACCCTTCCCCTCCAAACCACCCTTCCCCTCCAAATCCCTCCCCTCCTCCAAACCACCCTTCCCCTCCAAACCACCACCTTCCCCTCCAAACCACCCTTCCCCTCCAAACCACCCTTCCCCTCCAAATCCCTCCCCTCCTCCAAACCATCCTTCCCCTCCAAACCACCACCTTCCCCTCCAAACCACCCTTCCCCTCCAAACCACCCTTCCCCTCCAAATCCCTCCCCTCCTCCAAACCACCCTTCCCCTCCAAACCACCACCTTCCCCTCCAAACCACCCTTCCCCTCCAAGCCACCCTTCCCCTCCAAGCCACCCTTCCCCTCCAAACCACCCTTCCCCTCCATACCACCCTTCCCCTCCAAATCCCTCCCCTCCTCCAAACCACCCTTCCCCTCCAAACCACCACCTTCCCCTCCAAACCACCCTTCCCCTCCAAACCACCCTTCCCCTCCAAGCCACCCTTCCCCTCTAAACCACCCTTCCCCTCCAAACCACCCTTCCCCTCCAAATCCCTCCCCTCCTCCAAACCACCCTTCCCCTCCAAACCACCACCTTCCCCTCCAAACCACCCTTCCCCTCCAAACCACCCTTCCCCTCCAAGCCACCCTTCCCCTCCAAACCACCCTTCCCCTCCAAACCACCCTTCCCCTCCAAATCCCTCCCCTCCTCCAAACCACCCTTCCCCTCCAAACCACCACCTTCCCCTCCAAACCACCCTTCCCCTCCAAACCACCCTTCCCCTCCAAGCCACCCTTCCCCTCCAAACCACCCTTCCCCTCCAAACCACCCTTCCCCTCCAAACCACCCTTCCCCTCCAAACCACCCTCCCATCCAAACCTCCCTCCCATCCAACTCCCTCCCCTCCCCCTCCAAACCCTCCTCCCCAGACTCCAGCTGAAAGAGTTTGTGCTCCAGATCACTTACACGAAACCCAAAGATGGCCACGGAAATGAGCAGTATAATCTGGATGAGGAGGATGAAGAACTGTGTGATGACTTGGGCGATGATGATCTCTGCGATGTTGACACCGGCCACCCAAGTCCTGTCTATCAGCCCCTCATTACGCTCCGTAATCAGAGCCATCGCACACAGTCCAATGGAGATCCCAAAGGTTATGCTGCATTTAGGTTATATATAGATGGTATAATATATATAACATGATATGTCACATACCTTGAGGCTATAATTACAGAGGGAGTCAAAATTAGCGCATGGTTAAACTTCCTCTAAATTATCAACCTGCTTTTAAAAAATCAATTTTTAATGTATTCCTCATGTGTGTGTGTGTTGTGTGTGTGTAATGTGTGTGGTGTGTGTGCAACCAAGATCAAGAAGATAATAAGACTACAACATTATTATTCATAATGTTAATGTTGGTGGATTATTCATAATGTTGGTGGATTATTCATAATGTTGGTGGATTATTCATAATGTTGGTGGATTATTCATAGTGTTGGTGGATTATAATGTTGGTGGATTATTCATAGTTTTGGTAGTTTTGGTGGATTATTCGTAATGTTGGTGGATTATTCATAATGTTGGTGGTGTAATGAAAAATGAATTTGACTTGTGCCTTGCCCTGCCACTGGCGGCCATTGGAGTTGGTGGGAGTGGCTACACTTCTCATGGAAATAAATGGATACACAACTTTGTTGATAATTCCTAATATAGCTCAACTTAAGTTCTCACCGAATCCAATGAATTCTAATATACTTGAGATTAGCAATGCCAGCCATTGTGTGTTCCCAACAGTTCACCATCAGACCCCTGCAGCTAAATTACACCAGCTAATTCGTACCAAACCCACCAACTTTAACAGTCGAACTGTGAAGCTCTTCCTTCTAATGGAGCTAACTTTAATAGTCCCACTGTGAGCAGCTCTTCTTAGTCATCCAGCGTGGGAACACTGCAGCTGTGCTGGGTCCTAGTCATCCAGCGTGGGAACACTATAGCTGTGCTGGGTCCTAGTCATCCAGCATGGGAACACTGCGGCTGTGCTGGGTCCTAGTCATCCAGCGTGGGAACACTGCAGCTGTGCTGGGTCCTGGTCCTCCAGCGTGGGAACACTGCAGCTGTGCTGGGTCTAGTCACCCAGCGTGGGAACACTACAGCTGTGCTGGGTCCTAGTCATCCTCAGCATGGGAACACTGCAGCTGTGCCGGGTCCTAGTCATCCAGCGTGGGAACACTGCAGCTGTGCCGGGTCTTAGTCATCCAGCGTGGGAACACTACAGCTGTGCCGGGTCCTACTCATCCAGCGTGGGAACACTGCAGCTGTGCTGGGTCCTAGTCATCCAGCGTGGGGACACTGCAGCTGTGCTGGGTCCTACTCATCCAGCATGGGAACACTGCAGCTGTGCTGGGTCCTAGTCGTCCAGCGTGGGCACACTACAGCTGTGCCGGGTCCTACTCATCCAGCGTGGGAACACTGCAGCTGTGCTGGGTCCTAGTCATCCAGCATGGGAACACTGCAGCTGTGCTGGGTCCTAGTCATCCCCAGCGTGGGAACACTGCAGCTGTGCTGGGTCCTAGTCATCCAGCGTGGGAACACTGCAGCTGTGCTGGGTCCTAGTCATCCAGCGTGGGAACACTACAGCTGTGCTGGGTCCTGGTCATCCAGCATGGGAACACTGCAGCTGTGCTGGGTCCTAGTCGTCCAGCGTGGGCACACTACAGCTGTGCCGGGTCCTACTCATCCAGCGTGGGAACACTGCAGCTGTGCTGGGTCCTAGTCATCCAGCGTGGGAACACTGCAGCTGTGCTGGGTCCTAGTCATCCCCAGCGTGGGAACACTGCAGCTGTGCTGGGTCCTAGTCATCCAGCGTGGGAACACTGCAGCTGTGCTGGGTCCTAGTCATCCAGCGTGGGAACACTACAGCTGTGCTGGGTCCTGGTCATCCAGCGTGGGAACACTGTGGCTGTGCTGGGTCCTAGTCATCCAGCGTGGGAACACTACAGCTGTGCTGGGTCCTAGTCATCCAGCGTGGGAACACTGCAGCTGTGCTGGGTCCTAGTCATCCAGCATGGGAACACTGCAGCTGTGCTGGGTCCTAGTCCTCCAGCATGGGAACACTGCAGCTGTGCTGGGTCCTACTCATCCAGCGTTGGAACACTGCCGCTGTGCTGGGTCCTACTCATCCAGCATGGGAACACTGCAGCTGTGCTGGGTCCTAGTCCTCCAGCATGGGAACACTGCAGCTGTGCTGGGTCCTAGTCCTCCAGCGTGGGAACACTGCAGCTGTGCTGGGTCCTAGTCATCCAGCGTGGGAACACTGCAGCTGTGCTGGGTCCTAGTCATCCAGCGTGGGAACACTGCAGCTGTGCTGGGTCCAAGTCATCCAGCATGGGAACACTACAGCTGTGCTGGGTCCTAGTTATCCAGCGTGGGAACACTGTGGCTGTGCTGGGTGCTAGTCATCCAGCGTGGGAACACTGCAGCAGTGCTGGGTCCTAGTTATCCAGCGTGGGAACACTGCAGCAGTGCTGGGTCCTAGTTATCCAGCGTGGGAACACTGCAGCTGTGCTGGGTCCTAGTCATCCAGCGTGGGAACACTGCAGCTGTGCTGGGTCCTAGTCATCCAGCGTGGGAACACTGTGGCTGTGCTGGGTGCTAGTCATCCAGCGTGGGAACACTGCAGCAGTGCTGGGTCCTAGTTATCCAGCGTGGGAACACTGCAGCAGTGCTGGGTCCTAGTTATCCAGCGTGGGAACACTGCAGCTGTGCTGGGTCCTAGTCATCCAGCGTGGGAACACTGCCGCTGTGCTGGGTCCTAGTCCTCCAGCATGGGAACACTGCCGCTGTGCTGGGTCCTAGTCCTCCAGCGTGGGAACACTACAGCTGTGCTGGGGCCTAGTCATCCAGCGTGGGGACACTGGCGTGGGTCCTAGTCATCCAGCGTGGGGACACTGGCGTGGGTCCTAGTCATCCAGCGTGGGAACACTACAGCTGTGCCGGGTCTTAGTCATCCAGCGTGGGAACACTGCAGCTGTGCCGGGTCTTAGTCATCCAGCGTGGGAACACTGCGGCTGTGATGGGTCCTAGTCATCCAGCGTGGGAACACTGCAGCTGTGCTGGGTCCTAGTCATCCAGCGTTGGATCACTGCAGCTGTGCTGGGTCCTAGTCATCCAGCGTGGGATCACTGCAGCTGTGCTGGGTCCTAGTCATCCAGCGTGGATATTTATGATTATTGTTGGTTGATTTATTTAATTATTTATGTTTTTCTGCTTTTTTCTGATTAACAACAATAATTACGAAATGTCGAGAGAGAGCAATTTCAAGTTGATTATTGAGAAGGTTATTGTAATGTTATTATGTTCATTGAGAGAATAATAATATTAATATAATAATAATAATAATAATTAATAATAATAATAATAATAATAATAATAATAATAATAATAATAATAATAATAATAATAATAATAATAATAATAATAATAATAATAATAATAATAATAATAATAATAATAATAATAATAATAATAATAATAATAATAATAATAATAATAATAATAATAATAATAATAATAATAATAATAATAATAATAATAATAATAATAATAATAATAATAATAATAATAATAATAATAATAATAATAATAATAATAATAATAATAATAATAATAATAATAATAATAAAGATGATGATAACGACAATAATAGATAACCAATTACCGTTTTAAAATTGTAGACACCAATCATGTATGTTTTTAATGGTAAAGGGTCATCTATCAAGCTGTGGTGTACGTGGGTACACTCTGCTTTTTTGTCAAGTCAAAATATTCCTGTTGAAGGTAGCCGAACGTCAAGAGAGTAAATTTCAAGTTGATTTTTTGTATTTTGGTGTCTTTGTTTGTTTGTGTTCCACATTGTGGCAGGGGAGAACCTTCCACTGTGGCGTGAAGTCAGAGAGCAGTGCAAGGCTGTTCCAGATGATCCCCGAGTGGGACATGTGCATCCACTGTGGTGTGAAGTCAGAGAGCAATGCAAGGCTGTTCCAGATGATCCCCGAGTGGGACATGTGCATCCACTGTGGTGTGAAGTCAGAGAGCAATGCAAGGCTGTTCCAGATGATCCCCGAGTGGGACATGTGCGGGCTCATCAGGTGACTCTAGTTGGATAGGGAAATCTGACCATTTCGTGTGAAGCAATATGTCACCAACCAGCCAAGATAGACCACTCCTTTGAAACACTTTACCTCGTATACTTCTTATTGTTGCACACTGCACAAGTCAGCACGTGCCATACCTTGTTGTTGCTTTGCTATTAATTAGAGTCAGCCAGGGATCAGTTACAGCACGTGCCATACCTTGCTGTTGCTTTGCTATTAGAGTCATCCATTGATCAGCTACAGCACGTGCCATACCTTGCTGCTATTAGAGTCATCCATTTATCAGCTACAGCTTGCTGTTGCTTTGCTATTAGAGTCAGCTAGAGATCAGCTATAATAACATTACAATAACCTTCTCAATAATCAACTTGAGCATCTCTGATGAAGGCTAGAGCATCTAGTCAAAATGTCGAGAGAATACAATTTCAAGTTAATTATTGAGAAGGTTATTGTAATGTTATTTTTTTAGTCTGCCAGTTACTACCTTTAGCGAAGGATTTGAGGCACGCTCAGTGTTTTTGGAGCTAGTAGCGGCCAAAACTACACCCTGCTAAGAAGCTGCTAATGTGAGTTTTAGCTGAGAGATGAGGGGGTGTTGTTGTTGTTTTTGGCGGGGGGGGGGGGGGGGAGGGGGGGGACGGGGTTAGGGTTTGCTGGCTGCCATTTTAAAAAGTGGGTCGCACTAATAAAGGACCACACACCAGCACACTCACTGAATCGCACTCACTGAATTGTACTTCTCTTTCTTTGTGAACAAGTTTTTATGCCCTGAGATGGTCGTGGGTGGTTACGAGATGCCAGTTTGTGCTAAGGAAGTGTCGTCTGCTCAGCTGCTAGGCAGCAATAAAAACACAGAATAGAATGCTAGTTCTTACAAAGCAGTCGAGTCTAGTACCAAAGTTGAGTCCGAGTTTTATGGAACTAAAGTCGACGTGAATGGACTCACGGCAGCAGGAAAGGTTAGGCATCGAGAAGAAACAGAGGAAAGGAACTGCGAAGAAGAACAGTTCTTCTTTAGTTGTTGTTGTTGTTTCCTTCATGTTGTTGTTGTTCTTTCCTTCATGTTGTTGTTGTTGTTCTTTCCTTCATGTTGTTGTTCTTTCCTTCATGTTGTTGTTGTTGTTCTTTCCTTCATGTTGTTGTTGTTGTTCTTTCCTTCATGTTGTTGTTGTTGTTGTTCTTTCCTTCATGTTGTTGTTGTTGTTCTTTCCTTCATGTTGTTGTTGTTGTTCTTTCCTTCATGTTGTTGTTGTTCTTGCCTTCATGTTGTTGTTGTTGTTCTTTCCTTCATGTTGTTGTTGTTGTTCTTTCCTTCATGTTGTTGTTGTTTTTCCCTTCATGTTGTTGTTGTTGTTGTTCTTTCTGTTGTTGTTGTTGTTCTTTCCTTCATGTTGTTGTTGTTCTTTCCTTCTTGTTGTTGTTGTTGTTCTTTCCTTCATGTTGTTGTTGTTCTTTCCTTCATGTTGTTGTTGTTCTTTCCTTCATGTTGTTGTTGTTGTTCTTTCCTTCATGTTGTTGTTGTTCTTTCCTTCATGTTGTTGTTGTTCTTTCCTTCATGTTGTTGTTGTTGTTCTTTCCTTCATGTTGTTGTTGTTGTTCTTTCCTTCATGTTGTTGTTGTTGTTCTTTCCTTCTTGTTGTTTTTGTTCTTTCCTTCATGTTGTTGTTGTTGTTTCCTTCATGTTGTTGTTGTTGTTTTTCTCTCCTTCATGTTGTTGTTGTTGTTCTTTCCTTCATGTTGTTGTTGTTATTTTCCTTCATGTTGTTTCCTTCATGTTGTTGTTGTTCTTTCCTTCATGTTGTTGTTGTTGTTCTTTCCTTCATGTTGTTGTTCTTTCCTTCATGTTGTTGTTGTTCTTTCCTTCATGTTGTTGTTCTTTCCTTCATGTTGTTGTTCTTTCCTTCATGTTGTTGTTGTTCTTTCCTTCATGTTGTTGTTGTTGTTCTTTCCTTCATGTTGTTGTTGTTGTTCTTTCCTTCATGTTGTTGTTCTTTCCTTCATGTTGTTGTTGTTGTTCTTTCCTTCATGTTGTTGTTGTTGTTCTTTCCTTCATGTTGTTGTTGTTCTTTCCTTCATGTTGTTGTTGTTCTTTCCTTCATGTTGTTGTTGTTGTTCTTTCCTTCATGTTGTTGTTGTTGTTCTTTCCTTCATGTTGTTGTTCTTTCCTTCATGTTGTTGTTGTTGTTCTTTCCTTCGTGTTGTTGTTGTTGTTCTTTCCTTCGTGTTGTTGTTGTTCTTTCCTTCGTGTTGTTGTTGTTCTTTCCTTCGTGTTGTTGTTGTTCTTTCCTTCATGTTGTTGTTGTTCTTTCCTTCATGTTGTTGTTGTTGTTCTTTCCTTCATGTTGTTGTTGTTGTTCTTTCCTTCATGTTGTTGTTGTTGTTCTTTCCTTCATGTTGTTGTTGTTGTTGTTCTTTCCTTCATGTTGTTGTTGTTCTTTCCTTCATGTTGTTGTTGTTTATGGAGCTCAGAAAATGGCTGACAGCAGTCTAGGTAAGCTCTTGAGAAGATGCCAAAGTGAGTTGCATCATGGCTGGATGCATCCTCACCTCAAACATAAGGTTGGCTGTCCACAAGTGCACTCAATATCATGACAAGGGTGTGGCTTTTATGCCGAGTCCCAGTGTGCTCTCAAGGACAAAAATGTTCTTATGTCTTGGAAATGCCAAGGTGGAGTTGCAGATGATGTGCTTGAGGAGGAACGAAGCTAACTCTCTTTCTACGCACAACGAACTTCTTCAGAACTTCAACCATCTTCAATCCACTGGTCCTTGTGTTTTAAATCTCATGCCTGTTCGTAGGCCACGCCTATTTCACACCCATTTGTAGGCCATGCCCACTTCACACCCATTTGTAGGCCACGCATGGAGCTGATAATCACCGCTGCTCTGGTCCCCCTCCAGACTTGCCAGGTCATTGATCTTTACCTTTAAAATCAAAAACATTTTCTGGCGCTCGATGTCGGCATCAGATGAAAACTAGTCCACATCATCAGAGGTTGTAGGTGCCTGCCTTGTAAGGCAATATTCAACAGAGCCCTGTACATCATTATTATAGGGATACTTAGTCATATCTCCAAACTCCACCCTTGTCTGCTACATCAAATATTACTGTTTGCCCCACAATCCTTGCTTTAAAACACACATATCTTGACACTGCAGCTACACACGGCCATTGTAGAATGAAATCTAACCTTTGGGTTTCCTTAATAATAAGACCGACATGGATCTATTCTGCTAATGACATAGAGACATGTTCAGCTACCATCTTTGATTTGATGTGGCCATGTCTTCTCCTTTGCTTAATGAGAGAGAGAGTGAGCACATGAGAAATCACAAGCAGTAAGCTTTGATATGACATCACTGTGCTTGTCTTTGTTTGTTCTTCTTGCTACTCTTTTGTCTTTTACTATGAGAGAGAGAGCATATTGCATGTTTGAAACCCACTGAGTGTCTTCATATCAAACACTATCTGTGAGAGAACGAGAGCACACTGCATGCTTGAAACACACTGAGTGTCTTGCATATCAAACACTATCTGTGATTTTCTTTCCCTCTCTTCTTCTTGATGTTAGTTGTTCGTAGAGTGTGAGAGAGAAGGACATGTTCGGCATCCTATATGACATCACTACATGCTTCAGATTTGGATTATCATTGTAATTTCAAAATTCAGTTCTTTCCATAAATGAAATGATCCACAAGGCAAGTCAGGCCAAACTCCACAAGGTCTCTGCATGTGGACACTGACCAAGCTTCCAGGACTCTACAAGGTCTCTGCATGTGGACACTGACCAAGCTTCCAGGACTCCACAAGGTCTCTGCATGTGGACACTGACCAAGCTTCCAGGACTGCACAAGGTCTCCGCATGTGGACACTGACCAAGCTTCCAGGACTCTACAAGGTCTCTGCATGTGGACACTGACCAAGCTTCCAGGACTGCACAAGGTCTCTGCATGTGGACACTGACCAAGCTTCCAGGACTCCACAAGGTCTCTGCATGTGGACACTGACCAAGCTTCCAGGGACTCCACAAGGTCTCTGCATGTGGACACTGACCAAGCTTCCAGGGACTCCACAAGGTCTCTGCATGTGGACACTGACCAAGCTTCCAGGACTCCACAAGGTCTCTGCATGTGGACACTGACCAAGCTTTCAGGACTCCACAAGGTCTCTGCATGTGGACACTGACCAAGCTTCCAGGGACTCCACATGGACACTGACCAAGCTTCCAGGGACTCCACAAGGTCTCTGCATGAGGACACTGACCAAGCTTCCAGGACTCCACAAGGTCTCTACATGAGGACACTGACTAAGCTTCCAGGACTCCACAAGGTCTCTGCATGAGGACACTGACCAAGCTTCCAGGGACTCCACAAGGTCTCTGCATGTGGACACTGACCAAGCTTCCAGGGACTCCACAAGGTCTCTGCATGTGGACACTGACCAAGCTTCCAGGGACTCCACAAGGTCTCTGCATGTGGACACTGACCAAGCTTCCAGGACTCCACAAGGTCTCTGCATGTCGACACTGACCAAGCTTCCAGGGACTCCACAAGGTCTCTGCATGTGGACACTGACCAAGCTTCCAGGACTCCACAAGGTCTCTGCATGTGGACACTGACCAACAGTAGTGATGAACTGAGTGCTATATATATATGTGTAATGTGATATGTATGTGTAGTGTGTGAGGTATGTGGTGTGTGTGATATGTTTGTAGTGTGTGTGTGTTTGTGTGTGATATGTTTATGTGTATGTTTGTATGTGTGGTGTGTGTGATATGTTTGTAGTGTGTGTGTGATGTGTGATATGTTTATGTGTATGTTTGTATGTGTGGTGTGTGCGTGAGCTCCGTAACAAGTCAATTAAAAAGCAAGTCTGAAGCTAAGCTGGGATACGTTGTTGTTGTTGTTGGGGGGGGGGGGGGGGGGGGGGGAAGGGGGGTTACAATCCACCATTTTGAAATAGAATATAGGGAGTGCTAGTGAACCCAATTACTTTGACCAGCTATAATTAACAATATATACCTGGTTATCATGCCTGGAGCCATGTAGTCGGTGAAGGAAAGGTCAGTCCGGCCATATACTGGAGCTTCATGCATCTGAACATTCACAATCCAGCGATGATCATGCACACATGTGCTGCACAATAAATCACTGCCACATGACAGTCACATGATTACTCACTAAGGGTGAAGCGAACATGTTTGCATCAATGGACAAGATGTTTCTGCAGGATCGGGCCATTTGTGTTGAGAACTCCTGGAAAAGAGGTTTGGGGGTCGGTCAGTCAGTGACGGAAGAGGTGGGCATCTTTAAAATATATAGTCATACTTACTTCATAGGCCATTAGAGTATGGTTGGTAACGACGGCTGCAATCTGGAGATCTAAAATACATAGATGAACATGGTGAGTATATCTCTCTATATATATATATATAATACTTGACACTATTTAAATACATAGATGAACATGGTGAGTATATCTCTCGATACATATATATATAATACTTGACACTATTTAAAATACGTAGATGAACATGGTGAGTATTATATAACACTTGACACTGTATCTAAAATGCATAGATGAATATGGGTAGCATACAAGTACTCAAGTGTATTCATATTTAGCTCTAGTCATATGTGTGTAGTAGAAACGAAGAGCTCCTTGTCAAAAGTTGTGTTTTTGCTACCCTCACTGCACATGCAAGAAGCTCGGTCAAGTAACTGTAGTGTTTTGATATTTATATTTTAAATAAAATTTTTATTTATATATTTATTTATTTTTACATCCAGCACACGTGCTGACACATGTGCTGGTAGCACGTGGTGGATAGATAGTTGCCAGTATATAGCAGGCTCACGCGAGTCTTAGCATCTCATTATTGCTGAAGGCTAGAGCATCTAGTCGAACCTTTGAGAGAATACAATTTTAAGTTGATTATTGAGAAGGTTGTTGTAATAATTATATACATGTATATATACACAGCTATATATAATATGGTCTTCCATTCTACATCCAAGGTTGCACAACAAGATGCCCTGCAGCATAATGTGCTGGCTGGCTGTTCAAGGAAAACATGACTGTGTAAAATAGACAAAAAAGGAGGTCTTGCTACATACCTATCCCTCCTCTGCTGATGACTAGATAGATGCAGCCAGCCATCTCCCTCTACACTCCCCAGATCAGCAGCAAGTTCTCTCATGTCCTCACTGTCCTTTAGCTGGGGTATAAGCCGTGCCAATCAGCAGAGGAATACAGCTTGGGTGTGTGCTTGCATCTGGAACAACACTCCGTTCTGCCTGAATGAAAGTCCACCCACAAGAAGTTGAGAACTGAAGAAACAGCAGAATAAAACTTTTGCACTTCAGCTCAGATATTTGGCTTCTGCAGAGCTTCGGAATTGCAAGGAACTAAAGAGTCCCTGCACATTGATATGAGCCTACTCATGGTCGGTCGGTCGGTCGGTCGGTCGGTCGTTTTTTTTGTTTGTTTTTTTTGTTTTTTTCCTCTGCAATTTTCTGGGTATTGCAAGTTAAGAAGACCCTGAAGGGCACAAGCCACTCCATGGAAATGTGGCCGGGTCTCCTGATATTGCAGCTATTGCATGTGTACTGATGGCAGGGAGGTCATGTGTGTATGCAGCTAGGCCAGAAATACAGAAAAGATTGGGAAGAATGCTTTTTTTGTTTCTTGTTTCTTCCAGTTTTCAGACCTGCAGATAACTTGGAGAGTTAATCTACAACAAGAATATTACTGAAACAGTTTTTGCTAATGTAATTATGCACTTCATTTACTTTTGCACAGAACCTGATATCATACTCTCCACCTGTCGGTCCATCTGTCTCAGTACTCCTCCCTCAGTTCTTAAGATAGACCTACCAAACTCAATGGGGGGGAACTTAGGGGACACAGGCGGTTGTCCTAAGGGGAGTGGAAGTTTCCAGAAAAAATGTTGATTTTTTCCCTTCCGACTACTAATGGAAAGAAGACTAGAATCCAATGTATGATGATTTGTAGTTGCTTAGATTATCTTATTATTGATTATCATTTCATTATTGTGCAAAATTGTTGTTGCTTTAAATAAAGGATGATTTTTGGAACCATTTTTGTTTGTTTACCCTCAGACTAAACTTTATTTTTGTTTTGTTTAACCCTTTACCCTCAGACTACCTCAGACTAACATTATTTTTGTTTTTTTAAATCCTTTACCCTCAGACTAAACTATACTAATTGTTTTGTTTAACCCTTTTCCCTTATACTAAACTACACTAACATTATTTTTGTTTTGTTTAACCCTTTACCCGTGTTTAACACTTTACCCTCAGACTAAACTAAATTAACATTATTTTTGTTTTGTTTGTTGTGGAGTTGGACAGGGAGATGCTGTGCAAGGCCATGTCTGTGGTGTGCATGACTATCTACTTCACTGTGGAGTTGGACAGGGAGATGCTGTGCAAGGCCATGTCTGTGGTGTGCATGACTATCTACTTCACTGTGGAGTTGGACAGGGAGATGCTGTGCAAGGCCATGTCTGTGGTGTGCATGACTATCTACCTCACTGTGGAGTTGGACAGGGAGATGCTGTGCAAGGCCATGTCTGTGGTGTGCATGACTATCTACCTCACTGTGGAGTTGGACAGGGAGGTGCTGTGCAAGGCCATGTCTGTGGTGTGCATGAGTATCTACCTCACTGTGGAGTTGGACAGGGAGATGCTGTGCAAGGCCATGTCTGTGGTGTGCATGACTATCTACCTCACTGTGGAGTTGGACAGGGAGATGCTGTGCAAGGCCATGTCTGTGGTGTGCATGAGTATCTACCTCACTGTGGAGTTGGACAGGGAGATGCTGTGCAAGGCCATGTCTGTGGTGTGCATGACTATCTACCTCACTGTGGAGTTGGACAGGGAGATGCTGTGCAAGGCCATGTCTGTGGTGTGCATGACTATCTACCTCACTGTGGAGTTGGACAGGGAGATGCTGTGCAAGGCCATGTCTGTGGTGTGCATGAGTATCTACCTCACTGTGGAGTTGGACAGGGAGATGCTGTGCAAGGCCATGTCTGTGGTGTGCATGACTATCTACCTCACTGTGGAGTTGGACAGGGAGATGCTGTGCAAGGCCATGTCTGTGGTGTGCATGAGTATCTACCTCACTGTGGAGTTGGACAGGGAGATGCTGTGTAAGGCCATGTCTGTGGTGTGCATGACTATCTACCTCACTGTGGAGTTGGACAGGGAGATGCTGTGCAAGGCCATGTCTGTGGTGTGCATGACTATCTACCTCACTGTGGAGTTGGACAGGGAGATGCTGTGCAAGGCCATGTCTGTGGTGTGCATGACTATCTACTTCACTGTGGAGTTGGACAGGGAGATGCTGTGCAAGGCCATGTCTGTGGTGTGCATGACTATCTACTTCACGACAGTATGGAGTTGGACAGAGAGGTGCTGAGTGTCTTGCAAATCAAACACTATTTGTGTGCAAAATTGTTGTCTTTGAAAGATGATGCTTGGAACTATTTTTGTTTTGTTTAACCCTTTACCCTCAGACTGAACTATTTAACATGTTCTTGTGAATGGCTACCTCACTAGTGCCGACATATTGCAGGAGAGAAAGTAGCACTCTCGCTCCACTATTTTCTCACAGCAAGCGATTCAGAACTGAGGACTAGAACAGACTTTCACCCTTGCGCAAAATAACTCGTCACAAATATTGTGATATTTATCACTGCAAGGTGGACTACGACTGCAGTCAATGGCTCTCACTTGTGATGTCACTATAAATATGGATGGACGACCCGTTGATGGTCTTGTAGGTCACAGGCGAGTGGGAGTAGGGACAGTTGGAGATGTTACAGATTCGGTTGATCAGGTCTGTAGTGAAGTTACTGCCAATGTAGATGGCCGCCCATGCCTTACCTAGTCTCACTTGCTCAACAGCATCTTCCACCTGGTCAAATTCCATCTACAGAAGACATACATACACACATGCATATGGAGAGAGAATAACAACAAATGCCCTAACAAAGTCTACTAGTGCAAGGCTTCTGTAATGAGCTGAAGCATCTCCAAATCCTTCGGGTCCTATTCGTGCATACACATTGTGAGTGTGTATTTATAATTATATATATATATATGTATACACATATATATAAATATATATTTATATAAATATATATTGCACTATTTGTAGCCTTCACCAGCAAACTACCTTCTAAGTATATTTATATATATATATAAATATATATTTATAATTATTTATATATATATATAAATATATATTTATAATTATATATATAAATATATATTTATATATAGGGTTTGCTAGATAAGAAATGGAGAAACCTAGCTGAGAGGGGAAGGTTTTGTCCAAGAATGCTTGGAAGCATCCTCCCTTGAAGATGGGTAACATACTAAGAGTGAGTCCATGATCAAGCAATGTTTGTTGACAGAACTGTCACAGAGAGTGTGGAAGGAAAGAAGTTGACATGAACTACAAATTTTTTTGCTAAAATAGACAGCAGTTTGTGCTCTTGATACTGTTCATGTGTTCAGTATGTTGTCTATCATCAGCATACCTATCCCTCACTGAGCCAGTTCTCCATCCTCGATGGATCAACTGTGTTCCTTTCTCGCTGTCTAAGCCACTGGCAATCTCGAGTGTCGGTGCAATGCCCTAGCCCTCCTTCAATGCCCTAGCCCTCCTGGAATGACAGTGCAATGCCCTAGCCCTCCTTGAGTGACAGTGCAATGCCCTAGCCCTCCTTGAGTGAGAGTGCAATGCCCTAGCCCTCCTTAAGTGACAGTGCAATGCAAGCAATTGTGTTCTAACTCTGCCAAGCTTATGCCCTCACGAATGATAAATGTCACCCACAAGTGCTGACAAATTGTTGGGAATTTTAACTGATGCAGCATTTTTGTAGCTTATGAGTCAGGAGCATGCTCTGACACACTTTTTAAATGGAGGATGATATTTCAGAACCAAACCCTTATCAGCAGCTTCAAAACAGTCTCTACAGTAGGTCACAGTTAACAAGCAACCAATTAGTATTTATTAGCTCATTACATGTTTAGAAAGAGCCAGTAGTATAGTAATTGGCTATTGTTGTGCCAGGTGATCCTACCTCCCCCCACCCAGCATTGTAGCTACTAGGAGTTAGCAGGACAAGCCATCTGGTGCTGGAAACTGAGCTAACAACCAATTGTTGCCAGACCCCAGCCAAAGGGAAAATCTGGCAATTGCTGCTAACATCAGTGTAGCTGAAACACAGGACACTGAAGAGAGCCAAGAAAAAATTGCCCGACATACAGCAGAAACTGGCAACAAAGCAGCTGTTTCTAAGTGCCAAAGATCTTGGTTGCAGTCGACTGAAAGCACCGTCAGATTCACCTACAAAAACATTAATTGCCTTATATTGTATTGGGAACACTGAGAAAAAGTTTCACTACAGGAAATAGAGCATGTTGAGGACAGAAGAACATCTGGATATAACTTTAGCATAATTTGCTCAGACAGCTGCTGGATGTTGGGATAGGAAGACCTGAATCTCCTCAGCTGCCACCTGAATTCAGACAGCACAATGGGTGAAATAGGGAAACCTGCTTGCCATAGCTGGAGCAGGTTCAGGACTTGAGTAGCAAACTTAGAATCAATGAAACTTCAGTATCTTTACTGCAATGGCTACAGCTAGTTGTTCACACTTCTCTACTGATTGTGCAGTGAGCTGTTGGCCTTCGAGTTCTCTCGCTCTTCACCGAGATGGCCATTTTCTTTTAGATGTTTGACATGTTAATATTACTTGTGGGTGAGTATACAATCATACGCAATGAGAGAGTCATGCACACCACAGACATGGCCTTGCACAGCACCTCCCTGTTCAACTCCAGTGTTCTGTAGGTGGATCTGGCCACTAGTAGTGCCAGTTTTCTGCATGTGGACCTGGTCACTAGTAGTGCCAGTGTTCTGCATGTGGGCCTGGTCACTAGTAGTGCCAGTGTTCTGCATGTGGACCTGGCCACTAGTAGTGCCAGTGTTCTGCATGTGGACCTGGTCACTAGTAGTGCCAGTGTTCTGCATGTGGACCTGGTCACTAGTAGTGCCAGTGTTCTGCACCTGGTCACTAGTAGTGCCAGTGTTCTGGATGTGGACCTGGTCACTAGTAGTGCCAGTGTTCTGCATGTGGGCCTGGTCACTAGTAGTGCCAGTGTTCTGCATGTGGGCCTGGTCACTAGTAGTGCCAGTGTTCTGCATGTGGACCTGGCCACTAGTAGTGCCAGTGTTCTGCATGTGGACCTGGTCACTAGTAGTGCCAGTGTTCTGCATGTGGGCCTGGTCACTAGTAGTGCCAGTGTTCTGCATGTGGACCTGGCCACTAGTAGTGCCAGTATTCTACATGTGGACCTGGTCACTAGTAGTGCCATGTGGACCTGGTCACTAGTAGTGCCAGTGTTCTGCATGTGGACCTGGCCACTAGTAGTGCCAGTATTCTACATGTGGACCTGGTCACTAGTAGTGCCAGTGTTCTACATGTGGACCTGGTCACTAGTAGTGCCAGTATTCTACATGTGGACCTGGTCACTAGTAGTGCCATGTGGACCTGGTCACTAGTAGTGCCAGTGTTCTGCATGTGGACCTGGTCACTAGTAGTGCCAGTGTTCTGCATGTGGGCCTGGTCACTAGTAGTGCCAGTGTTCTGCATGTGGGCCTGGTCACTAGTAGTGCCAGTGTTCTGCAATGTGGACCTGGCCACTAGTAGTGCCAGTGTTCTGCATGTGGACCTGGCCACTAGTAGTGCCAGTGTTCTGCATGTGGGCCTGGTCACTAGTAGTGCCAGTGTTCTGCATGTGGGCCTGGTCACTAGTAGTGCCAGTGTTCTGCATGTGGGTCACTAGTAGTGCCAGTGTTCTGCATGTGGACCTGGTCACTAGTAGTGCCAGTGTTCTGCAGGTGGACCTGGCCACTAGTAGTGCCAGTGTTCTGCAATGTGGACCTGGTCACTATAGTAGTGCCAGTGTTCTGCAATGTGGACCTGGTTACTAGTAGTGCCAGTGTTCTGCATGTGGACCTGGTCACTATAGTAGTGCCAGTGTTTTGCATGTGGGCCTGGTCACTAGTAGTGCCATGTGGACCTGGTCACTAGTAGTGCCAGTGTTCTGCATGTGGGCCTGGTCACTAGTAGTGCCAGTGTTCTGCAGGTGGACCTGGTCACTAGTAGTGCCAGTGTTCTGCATGTGGACCTGGTCACTAGTAGTGCCAGTGTTCTGCATGTGGGCCTGGTCACTAGTAGTGCCAGTGTTCTGCATGTGGGCCTGGTCACTAGTAGTGCCAGTGTTCTGCATGTGGACCTGGTCACTAGTAGTGCCAGTGTTCTGCATGTGGACCTGGTCACTAGTAGTGCCAGTGTTCTGCATGTGGACCTGGCCACTAGTAGTGCCAGTGTTCTGCATGTGGACCTGGTCACTAGTAGTGCCAGTGTTCTGCATGTGGGCCTGGTCACTAGTAGTGCCAGTGTTCTGCATGTGGGCCTGGTCACTAGTAGTGCCAGTGTTCTGCAATGTGGACCTGGCCACTAGTAGTGCCAGTGTTCTGCATGTGGACCTGGCCACTAGTAGTGCCAGTGTTCTGCATGTGGACCTGGCCACTAGTAGTGCCAGTGTTCTGCATGTGGACCTGGTCACTAGTAGTGCCAGTGTTCTGCATGTGGACCTGGTCACTAGTAGTGCCAGTGTTCTGCATGTGGACCTGGCCACTAGTAGTGCCAGTGTTCTGCATGTGGGCCTGGTTACTAGTAGTGCCAGTGTTCTGCATGTGGGTCACTAGTAGTGCCAGTGTTCTGCATGTGGACCTGGTCACTAGTAGTGCCAGTGTTCTGCAATGTGGACCTGGCCACTAGTAGTGCCAGTGTTCTGCAATGTGGACCTGGTTACTAGTAGTGCCAGTGTTCTGCATGTGGACCTGGTCACTATAGTAGTGCCAGTGTTTTGCATGTGGGCCTGGTCACTAGTAGTGCCATGTGGACCTGGTCACTAGTAGTGCCAGTGTTCTGCATGTGGACCTGGTCACTAGTAGTGCCAGTGTTCTGCATGTGGGCCTGGTCACTAGTAGTGCCAGTGTTCTGGATGTGGACCTGGTCACTAGTAGTGCCAGTGTTCTGCATGTGGACCTGGCCACTAGTAGTGCCAGTGTTCTGCACCTGGTCACTAGTAGTGCCAGTGTTCTGCAATGTGGACCTGGTCACTAGTAGTGCCAGTGTTCTGCATGTGGGCCTGGTCACTAGTAGTGCCAGTGTTCTGCAGGTGGACCTGGTCACTAGTAGTGCCAGTGTTCTGCAATGTGGACCTGGTCACTAGTAGTGCCAGTATTCTGCATGTGGACCTGGTCACTAGTAGTGCCAGTGTTCTGCATGTGGACCTGGTCACTAGTAGTGCCAGTGTTCTGCATGTGGACCTGGTCACTAGTAGTGCCAGTGTTCTGCATGTGGACCTGGTCACTAGTAGTGCCAGTGTTCTGCATGTGGGCCTGGTCACTAGTAGTGCCAGTGTTCTGCATGTGGGCCTGGTCACTAGTAGTGCCAGTGTTCTGCAATGTGGACCTGGTCATTAGTAGTGCCAGTGTTCTGCATGTGGACCTGGCCACTAGTAGTGCCAGTTTTCTGCAATGTGGACCTGGTCACTAGTAGTGCCAGTGTTCTGCAGGTGGATCTGGCCACTAGTAGTGCCAGTATTCTGCATGTGGACCTGGCCACTAGTAGTGCCAGTGTTCTGCATGTGGACCTGGTCACTAGTAGTGCCAGTGTTCTGCATGTGGACCTGGCCACTAGTAGTGCCAGTGTTCTGCAGGTGGATCTGGCCACTAGTAGTGCCAGTATTCTGCATGTGGACCTGGTCACTAGTAGTGCCAGTGTTCTGCAATGTGGACCTGGTCACTAGTAGTGCCAGTGTTCTGCATGTGGACCTGGTCACTAGTAGTGCCAGTGTTCTGGATGTGGACCTGGTCACTAGTAGTGCCAGTGTTCTGCAGGTGGACCTGGCCACTAGTAGTGCCAGTGTTCTGCATGTGGACCTGGTCACTAGTAGTGCCAGTGTTCTGCAATGTGGACCTGGTCACTAGTAGTGCCAGTGTTCTGCATGTGGACCTGGTCACTAGTAGTGCCAGTGTTCTGCATGTGGACCTGGTCACTAGTAGTGCCAGTGTTCTGCATGTGGACCTGGTCACTAGTAGTGCCAGTATTCTGCAGGTGGACCTGGTCACTAGTAGCGCCAGTGTTCTGCATGTGGACCTGGTCACTAGTAGTGCCAGTGTTCTGCATGTGGACCTGGTCACTAGTAGTGCCAGTGTTCTGCAGGTGGACCTGGTCACTAGTAGTGCCAGTGTTCTGCATGTGGACCTGGTCACTAGTAGTGCCAGTGTTCTGCAGGTGGGCCTGGCCACTAGTAGTGCCAGTGTTCTGCAGGTGGACCTGGTCACTAGTAGTGCCAGTGTTCTGCAATGTGGACCTGGTCACTAGTAGTGCCAGTGTTCTGCATGTGGGCCTGGCCACTAGTAGTGCCAGTGTTCTGCATGTGGACCTGGTCACTAGTAGTGCCAGTGTTCTGCATGTGGACCTGGCCACTAGTAGTGCCAGTGTTCTGCATGTGGACCTGGCCACTAGTAGTGCCAGTGTTCTGCAATGTGGACCTGGTCACTAGTAGTGCCAGTGTTCTGCATGTGGACCTGGTCACTAGTAGTGCCAGTGTTCTGCAATGTGGACCTGGTTACTAGTAGTGCCAGTGTTCTGCATGTGGACCTGGCCACTAGTAGTGCCAGTGTTCTGCATGTGGACCTGGTCACTAGTAGTGCCAGTGTTCTGCATGTGGACCTGGTCACTAGTAGTGCCAGTGTTCTGCATGTGGGCCTGGTCACTAGTAGTGCCAGTGTTCTGCATGTGGACCTGGTCACTAGTAGTGCCAGTGTTCTGCATGTGGGCCTGGTCACTAGTAGTGCCAGTGTTCTGCATGTGGGCCTGGTCACTAGTAGTGCCAGTGTTCTGCAATGTGGACCTGGTCACTAGTAGTGCCAGTGTTCTGCAGGTGGACCTGGTCACTAGTAGTGCCAGTGTTCTGGATGTGGACCTGGCCACTAGTAGTGCCAGTGTTCTGCAATGTGGACCTGGTCACTAGTAGTGCCAGTGTTCTGCAGGTGGACCTGGTCACTAGTAGTGCCAGTGTTCTGGATGTGGACCTGGCCACTAGTAGTGCCAGTGTTCTGCAATGTGGACCTGGTCACTAGTAGTGCCAGTGTTCTGCAGGTGGACCTGGTCACTAGTAGTGCCAGTGTTCTGGATGTGGACCTGGCCACTAGTAGTGCCAGTGTTCTGGATGTGGACCTGGTCACTAGTAGTGCCAGTGTTCTGCATGTAGGCCTGGTCACTAGTAGTGCCAGTGTTCTGGATGTGGACCTGGCCACTAGTAGTGCCAGTGTTCTGGATGTGGACCTGGTCACTAGTAGTGCCAGTGTTCTGCATGTGGGCCTGGTCACTAGTAGTGCCATGTGGACCTGGTCACTAGTAGTGCCAGTGTTCTGCATGTGGGCCTGGTCACTAGTAGTGCCAGTGTTCTGCATGTGGACCTGGTCACTAGTAGTGCCAGTATTCTACATGTGGACCTGGCCACTAGTAGTGCCAGTGTTCTGCATGTGGACCTGGTCACTAGTAGTGCCAGTGTTCTGGATGTGGACCTGGCCACTAGTAGTGCCAGTGTTCTGCAATGTGGACCTGGTCACTAGTAGTGCCAGTGTTCTGCATGTGGACCTGGTCACTAGTAGTGCCAGTGTTCTGCAATGTGGACCTGGCCACTAGTAGTGCCAGTGTTCTGCATGTGGACCTGGTCACTAGTAGTGCCAGTGTTCTGCATGTGGACCTGGTCACTATAGTAGTGCCAGTGTTTTGCATGTGGGCCTGGTCACTAGTAGTGCCATGTGGACCTGGTCACTAGTAGTGCCAGTGTTCTGCAGGTGGACCTGGTCACTAGTAGTACCAGTGTTCTGCAGGTGGATCTGGCCACTAGTAGTGCCAGTTTTCTGCATGTGGACCTGGTCACTAGTAGTGCCAGTGTTCTGCATGTGGGCCTGGTCACTAGTAGAGCCAGTGTTCTGCATGTGGACCTGGTCACTATAGTAGTGCCAGTGTTTTGCATGTGGGCCTGGTCACTAGTAGTGCCATGTGGACCTGGTCACTAGTAGTGCCAGTGTTCTGCATGTGGGCCTGGCCACTAGTAGTGCCAGTGTTCTGCATGTGGACCTGGCCACTAGTAGTGCCAGTGTTCTGCATGTGGGCCTGGTCACTAGTAGTGCCAGTGTTCTGCATGTGGACCTGGCCACTAGTAGTGCCAGTGTTCTGCAATGTGGACCTGGTCACTAGTAGTGCCAGTGTTCTGCATGTGGACCTGGCCACTAGTAGTGCCAGTGTTCTGCATGTGGACCTGGTCACTAGTAGTGCCAGTGTTCTGCAATGTGGGCCTGGTCACTAGTAGTGCCATGTGGACCTGGTCACTAGTAGTGCCAGTGTTCTGCATGTGGGCCTGGCCACTAGTAGTGCCAGTGTTCTGCATGTGGACCCGGTCACTAGTAGTGCCAGTGTTCTGCAATGTGGACCTGGTCACTAGTAGTGCCAGTGTTCTGCATGTGGACCTGGTCACTAGTAGTGCCAGTGTTCTGCAATGTGGACCTGGCCACTAGTAGTGCCAGTGTTCTGCAATGTGGACCTGGTCACTAGTAGTGCCAGTGTTCTGCATGTGGACCTGGTCACTAGTAGTGCCAGTGTTCTGGATGTGGACCTGGTCACTAGTAGTGCCAGTGTTCTGCAATGTGGACCTGGTCACTAGTAGTGCCAGTGTTCTGCAATGTGGACCTGGTCACTAGTAGTGCCAGTGTTCTGCGTGTGGACCTGGTCACTAGTAGTGCCAGTGTTCTGCATGTGGATCTGGTTGCAGTGCCAGTGTTCTGCAGGTGGACCTGGTCGATACCTTCCTGCTATTTAGCTTTCAGCCAGCTATAAATGCCAGGAAAAGGTTTCCACTTCTAGCTATAGTTAGTTTACATCAACTAGTTCGACTGTAAAATGCCCACCATCTCATATTGTGAACCGGGTCCAAGAGCGAGGTATTGTTACACTTCAGCGAGGGTTTTGAGGCAGAGCCACCGACTGCTAATAAATAGCACAGAGTGTGTACCAATTAATTTTTTTGTTGAAAATTCGACTCATCTCTGTAAGCCATGAAAACATGTACACTGTACAAATAGTGTGGCCTAGCAGCGACACCTTTACATTTGGTACACAGGCATTAGCTCACTCAGTTGAATCCTGTAATACAAGTTTTTGTAGGACTTCATGGAGTTCTGGATGTCTGACTACATCTACTCGACCTCTGTACCAAGTTATAGCATTCTGGTGCATGCAGTAGTCAGGAATAATTAACGCGGTAAATTCACTTGATAGGAAATTCTTTTTTGCCGACATTTCGACAACTGTGGGAGTGGAGAAGCCAAAGCTTGTTCTTCAGGTGTGCAAGAATATTCTACTCGTGTCATGTACATCATTCTGTGTGATTGTAAGAATTTTCTCTCCACGAGAAACCGTTCAAGGTGTCATTTACCCCTTTTGCAATGATTACTGTGGGTGTGAGTGGAGGTGTGTGCATGGGAGTGGTTTGAAAAGCTAAGCATATTAACAAATCATGTGAGACCAATAAGACATAACACATATATAGCCATTATCTTGGAGTTGCATTGGAGAGCAAAGATAACCTAGTCTCAAGGTTAGTCTCAAGGTTAGTCTCAAGGTTAGTCTCAAGGTTTAGTCTCAACTCAAGGTTAGTCTCAGGGTTAGTCTCCAGGTTAGTCTCAAGGTTAGTCTCAAGGTTAGTCTCAAGGTTAGTCTCAACTCAAGGTTAGTCTCAGGGTTAGTCTCAAGGTTAGTCTCAAGGTTAGTCTCAAGGTTAGTCTCAAGATTAGTCTCAAGGTTAGTCTCAAGGTTAGTCTCAAGGTTAGTCTCAAGGTTAGTCTCAAGGTTAGTCTCAAGGTTAGTCTCAAGGTTAGTCTCAAGGTTAGTCTCAAGGTTAGTCTCAAGGTTAGTCTCAAGGTTAGTCTCAAGGTTAGTCTCAAGGTTAGTCTCAAGGCTAGTCTCAAGGTTAGTCTCAAGGTTAGTCTCAAGGTTAGTCTCAACTCAAGGTTAGTCTCAGGGTTAGTCTCAAGGTTAGTCTCAAGATTAGTCTCAAGGTTAGTCTCAAGGTTAGTCTCAACTCAAGGTTAGTCTCAAGGTTAGTCTCAAGGTTAGTCTCAAGGTTAGTCTCAACTCAAGGTTAGTGTCAAGGTTAGTCTCAAGGTTAGTCTCAAGGTTAGTCTCAAGGTTAGTCTCAAGGTTAGTCTCAAGGTTAGTCTCAAGGTTAGTCTCAACTCAAGGTTAGTCTCAGGGTTAGTCTCAAGGTTAGTCTCAAGGTTAGTCTCAAGGTTAGTCTCAAGGTTAGTCTCAAGGTTAGTCTCAAGGTTAGTCTCAAGATTAGTCTCAAGGTTAGTCTCAAGGTGTTGGTGCTGTATGGGTTCAGTGTGAAGACATCTACGGGCTCTTTCTTGCACAGACAAAGACAAAACTGTACTGAACAACATTTCCACTTCACCTTTGCATAAAATACAACTTTAGAACTACAACAAGTGGTGCTCTGCAACTCATTTTATTTACTCGGCTAACGTAGGATACTGTTCAAGTGCAGACATGAGACTCTTGGTGGGAAAAGAATATACACTGCATTGTGGGCCAGGATTGAAGCAGTTGATATCTCAACACCTGTAACCTGCTTACACTCACCATATAAAAGGTGCTGTCTCCCCATAACTTTGACATATAGAATCCCCCGAAGTCAGAGTAATCTGCAAGTCTATTATCGGCGTTGCAGAGGCTGGAGAGGTTCGTGACGTTGCCATAGCCTGCGTCATCATTGCTGTATGCCAACTTGATACCCTCAAAGTTCTGACCAATGGCTAGGATGAAGAGGAGGATTTGGAAGGCAGGAAGAACAAATTGGAACATGAGGAGACCAGGGTTGCGGTAGATGTGCATCAGGTTCTTCCAGCACAGAGCCACAATGTTGATGAGACGAGGGAGGGCGGAGAAAGGGTTTCTCGTACATTTGCAGGAAGTAACGAAGGAAATGGCTGTTTGTAATGGGTAAAGGCGAACAAACAAACAAACAAATGTACACACACAAAAATTGAAATTCGTGTTAGTTTCAAACCACACCCTTCACACTTAGTCACCCAAACACTCAGCGAGGGATGACAGTGTTTGACTAACTAATCAATGCTGACCCTGACGTAGAGATTTGAGACTGACCTTTCTGCTTGGCTCTCCCAGAAAAGGTGTTCATTTCTCTCTGCCGAGCAATAGTGTTTACGTTGTCAATAAGATGACTCTCTAGGAGAGGTGTGGCTTCATCAGAATTAGAAGGGTTATATTTCTCAGTGGAACTGGATTCCTGTACATGTGTGTGGGTGTGTGTTAGCGCACAATCAATGAGAAGGCAACCAGACAAAATGGCTGGATTTAAGGACATGTGCCACATAAATTGTCGTATAATTCACACAACAATTTATTACTCAAAAAGTTGGCACATTGCTGGATCACATGACCCGAGTGTTGCACTCCAGGTGTGAGGAGTTGGAAACTTACATGAAGAGTTTTACTTTCCAAGACGACACTTTCCTCATAGTCCTGCTTCCGGCAAAGTTGCAGGAAGACGTCTTCCAGGCTCTGAATATGAAACTCATTCCAATGATAACAAGTTGGTTGTGTTCTAATGATAACATCACTGTTGCTATTTACCAAGCTTGGTTCATGTCTACTACAACAACAAAAATGACACCATTTTTTTTTAATCAACCTCCACGGATTTAATTTGGACTAAGCCAAGCTTGATATGTTAAACATTGACTGAGCTCTACGAGAGGCTTCTCTGTCGGCTAAGCTCACATTCATCTGGTAGCATGCAATCAAGGAGGCAGGAGCGTCTTCTGCAAGCAAGCGTCCTTCCCTCATCATCCCCACCTGGGGGTCAACACAAAACACATACCAACAACTTTTTCTAATTGTCACATTGCAGATAGCGAACTCGCAAAAAGCATGGGCCATTGATCATAAAGCATGCTGCATTAGTTCTTGGACAAGGGCCTACATCAACAAAATGCTTGTACATACATCATGTTCTAGAGGAGGTAGAGGACTTATGTTGGGAAAGAAGAAGCAGTAGCAAGCACAAATAAAAATAAATGTACCAGAACTATGTAAAAGCTGTCAGAAGTTAACACCCATTATATGCAATTCTTACTTTTATTAGTAACCATACCCTGTGAGCCTGTCGAGCTTCTTCAATGTAGTGTGTGGTTATAACTACTGTTGTGCGTGCAGTAGAGACCAAGTCCACCAAATGTTCCCATATCCTGTAGACACACACCACACACACACCCATGTAATATACATGAATGTATTGTAGTGGGGGGGGGGCATAGTCTTTCATTTTCCCTCTAGCTGGAGAGCTCTCTAGTGTTGCTCAAGTCTTGCAACCAAGTATATATATCTCATGACAAAATGCAATAGTTCTCTGCTCTGATAGGAATACTGTATTAGACAACAATAACTTACATACAATCTAGTCTAACTACATCACAAATGATGATCTAAGATGAACAGGAAGGTGAGAGAAAGGACCACGACAGATCACCACCACTGTCATCGTTGCACACTACAATCACTTACTTGGCACGGAGAATGGGGTCAACCCCAACTGTAGGCTCGTCAAGAATCATGAGAGGAGGCTCCTGCAACATGGCCACCGCGAAAGAGAACCTCCTCTTTTGTCCACCACTGAGATGTGTGTATAGGGATGTGTATCTAACTTATGAAGCCAACAAAGTGCACGGTTTAGGGATCTCAAACACGCACCAAAACCCCTTCATATTGTTCAAGCAAACCCTCGGGGCAATTTGGAGTGGGGTGTTGGTCAAGTGACAAGAACTTAGTTCCCCATTACCTTGTGGCTACATTAACATTAATACTCGTTTATACCTCAAGGTTCTAATGAGTTTGTTTTGAGCCGGGAGCTCAAGGAAATCTCTCAGAAATTCCCTCCTTATGCGAATGTCGTTTAGTTTCATGCCGTGGAGAATCCCAAAGTAGAAGAGAGTTTCACTCATGGTAAAGTCACCATACAGAGCCATCTCCTGCAATTATCACAAAATTAATAAAATAATATATGTTTGTTATTGCTATGCAGCTGCTGTCTTTCTGTCTTTGCCTGAGGCATGTAACCGACGTCTCTTCCTGGAACCTGATGAGATGCAGATCCTGGGGGCATACCTAGAACATCAATCTGACCCATGGAGAGGTTGAATTGGCCCAGGATGCACCGCAAGAGGGTTGTCTTGCCACAACCACTGGAGCCAAGCAGCCCATAGCTGCAGTGTGTGCGGAAATATCCTCACTAATAAACTCCAAACAAGAGCTTTGTGACCTTAGCAGTCAAATTGATAACCCACTACTTAAAACACAGGCAGAAGTATTTATTATATAATATTACGTATATTTACTCGACGACTTACATGGAGCCATAGGGAACGTTCATGTTCAGACCTTTGAGGACTAGCTGAGTTCCATAGCCTTTCACGACTCCTCTGGCCTTAATGGCTAGCTCTCGCTCATCCATCAGGATCTTCGTTACTGCAAGCGCAGAAGCGATTTCTATTATGCAAGTTGATTATGCAGGTGTGGCGCGGTAACAGCTGGGAGGTTGCGGGTTTTAATAGCTACAATATCTCCGTGGATATAATATTTATTAACGTGCACCTCCGTATTTTAATCCACGTTCGCGACCATTGTTAGAGACGAAAGATGTCTAAGGTAAGCTATAATTGTTCAATTGATACGTCTTTGAAGTTATGTGTATGTACAGAATCATGAATTCAAGGTGGTTATGACCTGTGAAGGTTGCACAGGTGCTGTCAACCGAGTCCTGAGCAGAGTAAAAGGTGCCTAGTTATGAAGATTCGCTTTGTGTTTAGCCTCCAGTCACAGATGTAGTGTATATGTTGGTAGCCTGTTGTTGTTGTTTTTGCAATTGAGGTTGGCAAACTAACTTCTCTTGTGAAAATAATGACCCTAGGACAAGAATTCCAAAATAAAAGATCTTTGAACTTGGTGGGCTTGGCAGGGGCATGATAAGTGATGTGTTAAATTGGGAATTGTTTTATAGATCAAGTAGCCTGTTTGGGTTCCTCGCTAAGAAAATGAAGTACGATGATGAAATAGCGACGTTTGCTGCCTCTCATCCAGTAGTTGTCTAATAGTGGTCTTGCTGGTAAATGGGAAAACTGCCCTCAAGGAGGAAGCAGTGCTTGGAAGAGAGTGATCAAGGGCGCCGATTTCCACTGTCAAAAAAACTAGTCGTGAAACCCTTGACTTTCAGGTCGCTCTGCAAAGTCAGGTAATTTTCTTCGGAGCAATTCTGTGGTATTCTTTGGGCTCAGCTCAATCATGGCCACTTCAATAATGAATATCAGGGCGGGCAGAGGTACACAGTAGATGAGAAAGGATAGTGACCTTAGGATTCTCATTTGCCCAGAAGCCAGATACTAACTAGAGTGCTTGTTGACAAAGGCAGTCCTATAAAGCGCCAACTTTCTTCATCATGAAGATTACAGATTCGTTTTCTCTGGTGAGTAAAGATCTTGTTTGTGAAAAGTAGATGCAACTATGTTACTAATATAAGAGCATCCATTAAAGGAGCATCCAAGTAGTCAAATTGACTGACTTTTCACATCATGAATCTGTTTTAATTTTGTTAGTTTGTAGTGGAATTATGACCCAACGCTTTATTGGATGTTATATCAACATGGGATTATATCAACATGGGAGGCATTAAAATATGTCATGCAGTACATTTTATTGTTGGTTGCCCACTCGTCTTAAATGTACAGGACAATAGCCTTTAATATTTGATGGTCAGGTAAATACACGTGTATATAAACAACAATTAGATCAAATTCAACTGACCTGACCGAATGATACATTCATGTGGTATATAATCTATATAATCTGCAGAGGTCACTAAAGTGGACATTGATATGGAGGCACAGAAGGTGTATGTGGAGTCCACTCTTTCTGGGGAGGACTTGCTGGAAAAACTAAAGAAGACTGGGAGGGAATGTTCTTACGTGGGAATTCGAGCTTGAGATCCATGGGTCAACTTATAGCCGTATAAATTTTATATGCCTTGTGATCTTTATTTCGGTGAAAGGACAATGAAGCAGTTATATATGTATATACTGCAGTATATAATACTGCAGTATTGAACACTCTTGTATTTTGAAGTTAAAAAAGGCACAAGAAATAATAACAAGCAGGGCATTAGATCAGTCCTTGTTGGAAGCACTCAAAAACAAAATCCTCATAAGGTGACAAACAATACAGGTGTGAAGTGGGTGTGGCTGATCGAAGTTGCTAGAGCATGGGTACAATTGTGGGTTTTCTGAGTATGTAGCCGGACATGTAGTCACACTCTTGCTAAAGGGAAAGAACCATGAACAAAATATGCCAAGCTGCTGGCGTGAGGGAGAATGTGAGAAGTAGGTGGGTTTTTTTTGTTTTGCTGGCACACCATAATCTGGAGAACACTGAAGTCTCGGAACCCTCAACTGTGTGTAGTGAAGTGCCAATTGCTGTACAACATGTCTCTTTAATAATTGTGTGGGTGTTTGTGCCAGAGTGTTTGCTTGCCTTGTAGTTTTTGGCCAGCTATGCCAATGTTCCATTCCGGATCAAATTGGCTACATACTGGACAATGAAGTACACATGAATCTGGACAATCTTTCTTGCAAAGCACCAGTCTTGTACAAACAATATCAAGGGTGTAGACAAGTTTTTTCACTTGGGGGAGGGGCTGGTGGGGGGTGGGACATAGGCAAATTATGTGTTAATTGCCACATGTTAATTGCCACATGTTCTTACATGTCAACATGTCAATAGCTTTACCTGTTTAATTATTATTTTCCTTATGTAACATACCCTGGTCTCCCTCAAGATGTTAAGATTATCACTTGGTCACTTGTGCAAATGATTTGGCTAACACTTAACATCAAAGAACAGCACTTAAATCATAACAAGGTTAAGGCCACTTTTTCTTTGCCCAAAACACATGGAAAAATGCGTTGTCAAGGTTGAAAAACACCAATATTCTGCTGCACATTAGGAAGCAGTAGGAAGCAGTAAACGTTATTGAAGTAATCCCCAAAAGCCACAAAAATGTGTGTGAAATGCTTAGTACTACCCATGCTAAACAGAAGTCTGAAAATAGGGAAATGCTGTACTACATCATGAGTACCATTCGCTATCTTGGTCGGCAGGGTCTGGCAATACGTGGAAAGTACAAGAGTGACTCTTTAAAGGAAGTTGGTGGAGGGTCGGATTCTAACTTCGTTCAGCTTCTAAAGGTTCGTGCTGAAGAGAAGCCTAACTTGACCAAGTGGATGGAAAAGAATCGGGACAAGTTTATGAGTCCAAGTATTGAAAATAAAATTCTCAGTATTATGGCTCAAAAATAGTTCGTGAAATTACTCGAGCTATATCTGGGAAATTGTTCACTATAATGGTGGATGAAACCACAGACGTAAGTAACACCGAACAAATGGTATTCTGTTTGCATTACGTAGATGATGATTTACAAGTTCGTGAGCAGCTATACAACATGGATTCAACTTTGGCAGAAAGCATTTTCATGACTATCAAGGATATTCTTCTACGCATGGAAATCAGAATTGAAAATTGCCGTGGCCAGTGCTATGATGGTGCAGCTAATATGTCCAGAGTACGATCAGGAGTTGCAAAACAAGGATGTCTTCAATTGAGCCACATGCACTGTTACTGTACATGCACTGTTATGGCCATGCATTAAATTTGGCTGCACAAGATACATTAAAGGGTATCAAGTTAATGGAATCCACTCTTGACACTGTGTACGAGATTACGAAGCTCGAAGCTTATTAAAAAATCCTCAAAGCGAGATGTGATTTCAAGACAGACTTTGCTGTTGAATATCCTGGTATCAGAGTTTTATGTCCAACTCGATGGACTGTCAGGGCAGAATCAATAACAATTTCAGAAGCTTTGCAGTCAACGTGGGAAGTTGCAAGAGATACAAGAGACACAGAAGCAAGAGCAAGAATAACTCACGGAAAAATTTGACTTCTTCTTTGGCATTGAATTGTGTAGAAAGCTTCTGAGTATGGTCGATAATTTGTCACTGTCATTACAAGCTAAAAAGATCTCAGCTTGTGAAGGTCAAAAACTTGTGGACCCCTCCCTTCAGGCAATTGAATTAATTCGCTCAAATGACTGTTTTGACCTATTTTGGAAGTATGTTGAAAAGCGATGTTCTTCACTTGAAGTGTCTGAATCTTTGTTGCCACATAGAGCCACGCCATTTTGAGGCAGGAGAAGCTGCCTCTCAATTTTCTATTACACCACAAGAGTACTACAGAAGAATATATTTTGAGGCCATAGAATTTTCTATTCAGGACCGATTTGAACAAAGAAAATTTAGAATGCTCAGTATATTGGAAACTCTGATTTCTACAGTTGATTCACCATTAAGATCAAAGGTCTTAGAAGAAGTTGTTTCATTTTATCACTCTGACTTCAGCAATCCAAGCATATTACAAACTCAGTTGACCCTCCTTCATGCTAGTTCTAGTGAAGAGTCACCACTGAAGATTTTCAATCAATAATTGTCTTCTTAAAGTCTCTTGACTAATCCACAACAGGGATTATTATCAGAGATTATCACTATCACTAAACTTATGTTGGTTTCACCAGCAACTAACACAATGTGAAAGAAGTTTTAGTGCACTACGCCAGCTGAAGACATGGCAATATCTCAAAGCAGATTAAACTGGTGTATGGTTTTACATGTACATAAAGAAAAACAGATTTATTATCATTAGATGATATTGGCAATGAGGTTGTTTCAAACAATAATAGTAGAATGCACATTTTTGGACACTTCAAAATAATTGTTGTTCTCTAATATTGAATTACATATTGGTTTGGACAATTTTTGTCATTAACTTGAAAAATTCTCTCTCTGGGGGGGGGGGGGGGGGGGGTGGGGTTAAGATCATGACCAAAAGTCTCAGCAAATTTGTCTCATTGTCATCACTCCAACAGTCGAAATATTACTTCAACAAATTAGTTCATAACTTGAACATTTACTATTAAATAAGCCATTGATTCAAGCCATCTATCTATGCTGGGGGTCTCTCCTTGAGCAGTTTTTTTTTCCAAACACTATTCTAGATATGTTATAACTGATCCCACGGGTCTTTCAAGGGTACTTCAATACTGTACCCCTTTCTCATATGTGGCCAGAAGCTTACCAACCTGTGACCGGATAGTGACCAAGTAACCAGGTCTACTTCCTGTTGACTCCTAAACTACACCAAGCCTTGGATAAGCTTTACACTTGCTTGTAATACAATTAGAAATGCTCAATAATCTACTTAACATTTGTTTCTTGAACTTTCGTTAAATATTTTAGCCTTCATGAGATGACCCTATCAGAACAGTCCCAACTCCCCGAATGGAACTCTATCTTTGCAGCTCGCTCTACAACTCTTCATCATATTCGCCAAGGGTGCCCGAGACTCTTGGGCAAGTTTGGTTTGCGATGTTTTCACTTCTATCAGTGAAGATCCCTGCAATGTGGACAGCTGGGTCAAGTATTTTATTTTGCCTCGTTGTGTCCTGTTCAACCCTGTGAATAGGGCCAGACTACCATGGCGTGAATTGGTGAAGGTTGTGAAACTTCGTATTAGGAAATGGAAATCTGGTGATATTGCTGGCCTTTGGGCTGATATGCTAGCTGCTGAGGATAAGATATCCACAGGCAAGAGGAAGTGTAAGAAGCCCCACATTCGGATACTCTACGTGCCTCCAATGCAAGACGTGCCAGTCGGGCAACCCAGGATGGTCAGTACAGGAACGGTATCCAGGCTCTGACTTCGGATGGCCTAGCTCCAGCTTCACGTGAAATCCTGGATGAGTTACTATCGAAACGCCCTCAGTCTCCACCCTGCCTCATTCCTCCATCACCAGTTCCATCGTCTATCAGAGTGTCTGAGTCTGTGGTTGCTAAGGCACTGCGATCTTTCCCCAGTGATTCCTCTCCGGGTCCCTCTTTGTTCCGTGCTAACCATTTTAGGGAGGCAGCATTCTGTCCATCTCCCGACCTTGGCAATTGTGTCCTGAAAGTTATCACCGCTACTGTCAACCTCCTCTGTGCTGGTCGTGCCCCTCCTGAGGTTGCCACTCATCTCTGCGGCGCTACCCTGCTCGCTTGCCAGAAGAAAGGGGGAGGACACTGTCCGATTGCGGTGGGTGAGGTCCTTCATCGACTCACCTCCAAGTGCCTCTCCCGCTCGGTTCAGTCTGAGGCCTTCAGTGTCCTTACACCCTTGCAGGTTGGAGTGGGGGTCAAGGTGGGGTGCGAGGCAATTGTTCACTCAGTTTCCAGCATGTTGGAGAACCCAGATCTCAGTCCTGCTCACGTTGGACTCTGCTCCTTGATTTCGCTAATGCTTTTAATAGCATAGATAGTGAATGCATGTTTCAGGAGGTTAGAAAACACATCCCTGAGCTGTCCAATTGGGTGGAGAGTAGTTATGGCTCACAACCTTTGCTCCACTTCGGTGAGCACACTATGCTCAGTTGTTGTGGTGTTCAGCAAGGCGATCCACTGGGCCCTCTGTGCTTCTCTCTCACTCTTCACCCGATTGTTGAAAGAATCAAGAGGGAGGTACCTGGCCTGCTCATCAATGCCTGGTACCTGGATGATGGGACTTTGTGTGGTTCTCCTGAGAATCTGGCCTTGGCCTTGAAGATTGTAGAGGAAGATGGCCCTCCCCGAGGTCTCAATCTCAATCGTTCAAAGTCCCTACTTTTCATCCCAGAAAATGGTGACTCATCCCTTAACCAACTACCACAGGAAATTCCGGTTTCAAGGAGCGGCTTTTGCCTGCTTGGATGCCCCATTGGTTCTGCGACTTTCTGTGATTCCGCTATGCATAAGAGAAAAAATACGGCCTCTGTGGCCCGTTTGCAAGACTTGGAAGACTCACAGTTTGAAATAACCCTCCTTCGTTCTTGCCTGGCTCTCCCTAAGTTTATTTTCCACCTGAGATGCTGTCCTCCTGCTTTCACTCTTCAGGCCACCAAGGCTTTCGATCTTCTAATGAGGGATACACTATCAGACAATGCAGGAGGGTCTCTCTATCTGACTGGTCCTGGCAAAAGGCATCCCTTCCAAGCTGCTTAGGCAGTCTCAACCTCCGGCTGGCGAGTCTCCATGCATCAGCTGCCTACCTCAGCTCTCTTGACACATCTCGCCACCTGGTTGCCAGGATCTTGGGTTACCAACCAGCCTTTTCCGTCCATCTGCCTGGAGCTGTGGATGCCTTAGCAACTGCGGCTAAGATGCCTCAGTGGCGCTCTTTGGAGGACATCGACATCCCCCTCCGACAGCGTCTCCTTTCCAGGAGAATAGATGAAATATCATATAACTTGCTCCTAGATTCGGCTCCAGACAACAGATCACGTGCCCTCGCTCTCTCCTCCTCACTTCCACATGCAGGGGACTGGCTAAATGTCGTCCCTTCCCCAGCCCTAGATCTCCACCTTCATGACCTGGAGTTTCGTCTTTGCCTCAACTACTGGCTGGGCCTCAGGATGGTTTCTGGTGATGCTACCTGCCAGATTTGTGACCGCTCCATTGATGCAGATGCTTTTGGTGATCATCAGGTAGGATGCGGTGGGAATGGTGACCGGATACATAGGCCCTCAGAGATGCCCTCTTCAATGCTGCTCAGTCTGCAGCTCTGGCACCTAGGAGGGAGGTTCCATCTCTCATTCCTGGTTCGCGCAGCCGCCCATCCGACATCTATCTCCCAAATTGGGCTAGGGGGTGTCCTGCAGCTTTGTGTGACGGTGATATCAACAATGCAACCTCTCATACTTGCTGGAGCTGCCACCACCAAGGGCCATGCACTGCGAGTAGGTGAGGAGAGGAAGCTGGCCGCCCACAGTGATGCTTGTCGTTCCGTGGGAGTCGAGTTTATCCCCCTCGTGGTGGAATCGCTAGGTGGCTGGAGCGAAGAAGCCACCATTACCATCTCCAGAATCGGCCATTAGTTGGGACAGCGATCAAGATCAGCTCCGACAGAAACAACCCGCCACCTCTACCAGCGTCTGGCTCTATATTTGTGGAAGGAAAATGCTGCCATGTGGTCACGCAGGCTACCACCATGTTCTGCGTGGGTTGATGACAGTATTTAACTTCCCCCCCATCATCAACTATTAACTTTACAATCTCACTTTGAATGTGATGTAGTACTAGTATAATAAATTTGTATATACCCATTTTAAAAAAACAAAAAAAAACTGAGAGGTATAGCCAAAGATGTCAAGTGTAATAGTTACTACTGCAATGATTATTGTTGTTTTCTGATGATGATCGTTTAAGAATTAAGGCCTATTCAACAATCAACACACACACTACACACACCCATCTCCATTAATTAAAGTACAAGTGGGGGGGGGGGGGGGGGGGGGGGGTTATGGATTTTAAAAATGTACACTAAATGAAATACAGAATTTAAAAGCAAAATATTATTGGATGTATACATGATTTTTTCTTTGGTATAGATCATGAACACAATAGACACAGTTAAAATATTGAGCCCAGCCGAGCTGGTTCAGAAACTGCTGCATGTTTTTGCAGCAAAATGAAATCAGTAGAACAGTTAGCAAGACAGTTAGCAAAAAGTTAGCATGCTTTGGTCTTCCTTGGGACACTGAAGAAAGCCAAAGCATGTTGGTTCTGTAATAATTTTTAAGCCAATTTAAAAAAAAAGGGTTTATTCCGCAATGCAAAATTTGGTAGGCCTATATATGGCAAGTTGAATAGTCATGATTATATGCGTTTGTTTGGGTTCCTGATAAAACTATGATGATACCTTAACAGAAGATCAAAGGTGACTAGTGAGAGTTGATATTGTTGATGTTATATAATATAATAGTAGTGTTGCTAAAAATAATAATTAATCTTGTTTTTGCTTTCCCTAGACACAAAATTTTAATTAAAAGCAAAATGACTGAAGTGTTGTACTTTTCTGGGACTTAGGCGGCTGCTTCTTTAAATGGAGTCTGGTGATCCTCACTCACCCCATTTCTGCAAAGAATTCTGTGATAATGCAGCATGGGAACACTGCTGCTGTCTTAGAAGTTTAATATTAACACAGACTGGTTATATAGTATTATTATTGTTCACTCACAGTTGACATAGTACCTACAAATCCAATGACTTTCTCAATAATCAACTTAAATTTATTAGCTCAACATTTCGGCTACATTCTTAGCCTTTGTTAAGTGAGTCAATTTGTTGATTATCAAGAAAATCATTGTTATTATTATTTACCAATTTAATCATTATTTGTCATTCATTCATATCCTTCCCACCTTGGCTCGAGGATGGGCAACAATACATCAGGGTTGCTATTGTGCAATCCCTATGACCGTCAGCATTGTGAGGCTGAGATACACTGCCTTGGTAACCATGGTCTCAGCATAGGAAGAGTGAAGGACATTACAACCATAATTTTTCAATCAATGTGATATTTGCTCATCAGTACAGATACCATCCAGGTTGGGTACAATGATCCCCTTGTACAATGATCCCAAGGGGGGGAAATAGGTTACTATGGTGGTATGTGATGTGCCGAGACAGTTTATATAGCTCACTCATACCATGTACTACTAGACCTGTAGTTACCATGGCCGAGAGGACAGACTAAGTACAACGATTGAAATGCTTGGGGCTATCGATTCTCATTTCCCAAAGAACAACAGCCAATAGGGCCAGGAGAAGGCCTATATACCAATACCTTCTGCAGCAGCTGCCTGTGGCTGTGCAGAGAGGAAATTCACGGATCAATGGGCGTTTATTCATCCTGACTGTGCTTAAGTTATTCAGTATATAGTTAGCTAGTTGCCATCATTACTATTTTTGTTGTTATCTCTGCTGTATCTATTTGCTATATTATGTACAGATCTGGCTGTACAGATCTGGCTTTCTCCCCCCCCCCCATATACAATAAAAGTTGGCTTAAAAGCAACAGTTGTAAAATTGATCTGAATTATTTAGTTTAGGCACTTTCCATGATTTAAACACTCTCTCTGTATTTGAAGTAAGATTTCTGTCCTGAGATAGGTGTACATCTTCTTTGTGTGTTGTATATATTAAGTGGGTGAAAAAAATTGTTGGGTCACCTATTGCAAATCTTTGTTTAACCTGTGTGACCATAATTATAGTGCATCAGCCATGCATGGTTTAGTACTTTATTTTGTGTATGATGCTGAACTTCACCTCCTACTGACTCCAGTAGGCATAGGACCCTAATAACTCGAGAATGTCCATGAGTGGGAACAAATGAAATCATGGTTGATCATACTTCAATAAAAATTTTTTACTGAAAATCTTTCCAACTGATGTATTTCCATGACCATGACAACCACTTGTACCATGTAATCAAATTCCTTGAGACTCAAATAGGTCTAAGAACTCCCCTTCTCGTTAATATTCACCTTATATCATATTGAGTTAGCTTTATCATCATGGCAGGAGGAATTTTGAGTTTTGCATCCACAGAGGAATAAAAACATTTTTTCAACTCCACTCAATGTGCATTATACTTGTTGAATATTCATGTTAATGTTTTTTGAAAGAACCAGACAGCATTCCAGAGCTACTTGAGAGTGTTTTTTCTCTCCACACACACACACATGCACACGATACATGCATGTATAGTGCTTGCCAGCATAAAGGCCCCCAATTGAACATATTACATAATGGTGCATAACTCCATATAAGAATATTTGTAGTCTTCCATTTTTGGACAGTATGTATACGAACCATCAGTAAACAAAGTGCCCCACCCACTTTAAGCATAGTGTTAACCACATCCACAGACCAAAAAACTCGCTATTAGGCCTTCAAAATCACTTAAATCGAGTTGCCAGGCTAATCTTAGCATGTGGTTTACCCAAATTCCATACAAGGGTAACACTCTAAGGTGCAAACAAAGTGGCTGTTATGGATTTTTGATTAGATGATGTTTGAGTGAGATATTTAATCAACTATAAAATATGACATCCTCACTCTAAATAGAGTGAGTGCCTACACAGTGCAAGGTAAAATGGCCAAACAATAATAAAAAAATGCACAAGAACAAGAGCTACAAAATGGCTGTTATAAAATTTTAATTAGATAAATATTAAAGGAGATACATGCAATTGAAGTTGCTGGGGTGGGAGAGGGGATTATACACTTTCATTAAATATGCGTCGATGTGATTTGTACAGTTTCACTGCACCCTCTACTTCTTTTCCTGCCTTTTTCCCATCTAGGTATGCTCGTTCGTATTCCCTAGCCTTTCGGAAGTATTTACGGATGATACCGTGTCAAGAGCTGGGATGAGTATTTCCCTGAGCTTCACCAAGGTGAAATTAGTATATGCTCGGCAGTACTGCTTCAACTTTCCCCAGACCCGTTCAACAGGGTTAAGTTCGCAGTGAAACTTGGGCAGAAAGAAACACTTGTGACCCCTGCTGTGTACTAGTGTTCCACTTGAGTCTTTTCGTCCAAGAAGTCATTGTGGAAGGAAAGGATTTCACGCATTTCATCGGCCTTCAAGTGGTGAATATTCACGAGCCCTCTCTCCTTCAAGATGGTTCTCAACCCCTTTGCCGAGCCATCTGGAAAAACAGTGGATTGCACTGCACCTCCCCAAATGGTATCCCGAACCCTACGTGGTCCTCCATCTTTCACAAGGATGTTTCTTGTGATCAGTGCCTTCTCGTCATATTTTTTGTGGCAACTGTTCTGATCCAGAATAAAGACGACCGTGTGTGTGCTCTGGGGATACTTATAGCTTGCTATGTCACACGCCGTCTTCATCTGTGCCATGAAGCGCTCATCCATCCAGTATCCCTCACGCTCAGCACCATATTCCAGAAATTCCTTCACTGTCTGTTTTATCGCCGGATGGATCCTCTTCGCTTGTTTGCGCTGCTGAGCACTGAGACATAAGTATCCCTCATGCTCGTCAACAAAATCCGGTACCATTATGCCACTCCCTTTTGTCTTTGTCTTCCCCCCACATCCATGTTTGCCCTTCGTTGGAGTTGTAAATACTCTCATCGTGATACAACACTACTAGGATCTTCTTCACGTCATCGTGAGGAAGATCATCACTGCAGAGCGGTGGTGGTTTGTGGCTCTGATATAGTGATGTCATCTTCTTCAAATACTCCTATATATATATATACAATATAATCTAGTGGTTTATAAATAATATCAATAGCATGATATATACACACTAACCAGGATCTGCCCCTTGCTCTAGCTCTGGTCCTAGCCTTAGACCTTCTGAACTCTCGATCTCGATCTCAACACTCGTAAGGAGAAGGTCCAGCGCCTTCTCTAGCCGCGATCTAGGACTCTATGCTCCCAGGAGAAGGGCCAGCACCTTGGCTGGTCTCGAACTCGACCTCAATGCTCATTGGAGAACGCCCTGCTACTTCGCTGGTCGGTACACTGGGGGCGATATGCCGTCTCGCTTTCACTAGCCTTTCAGCTCTTTCTTTTATCTTCCTTTTCCTCCAGTTTGGCCTCTGGTCCGACATCTCCGAAGCGTTCTTTACCCGGTCAACTGTCGACGAACTGCTTCTTTCTCACGCGAGTAATTGCCACGCGCACTTATTTTGCACGTGGTAATTACGGTGATTTATTCAATTACCATAGCAACGCCTTATAGAACTGTGCTCTGATTGGTCAAATTATAATTTTTACTTTCAAGATGCAGAAAATTGCTATCTTAGAGATTTTATCATGAAAATTTCAAAAAATGGTATTAGTATTTTTATTTTCCCAACAGAAAAAAAGTTATATGCTATACAATTTGGGGGCCTTTATGCTGGCAAGCACTATACACGCCTCGCATGCATCCACTCACACACCACACATGCACACACCTCACATGCATGCACACACACATACTAAGGGTCCCAAGGATATTATAAAACTTCCTAAATAGCTAGTAGCTGAATTTTCATGTTGTAAACCAACAGAAATCTGCTAGATGGACTAAATACTCCCCACTAACTCGCTCTCAATTCTACAACCAAATTCTGGGTGTGGGGAAACAAACAATAAAAAAACAAATAACAATTCAAGTCCTAAAAACATACACCTCATATACACATATATTATTTAGAGGGTTTTTCCTCAAAACGCTATATACAAAACATCAATAAGCAGTGACTTAATTTGTAGTGAGTGATCAATTACAGCAACCTGCAGTGGGTCGTGGTGCCAAATATAATTAAATGGTGCAACTTGTACACTACCAAGAGTTACTTGCTTTCACTTGGACATCAAATCCACAATGATTAGTATATTATCTTTCTTTTCTCTGCAACTCCTTTCCTCCTTTCTTCTTTCCTTGTCTTCACTATATATTACTTCATTTTCTTTCCTTTGCTGCTTTATGAGAATTAAGAAGTATGTTGTTATTTATTTTTTAATCAAGGACAGATTAAAATCATGATTACGATGCAAAACAGAAGGCATTCATTTATATAAGAACAATTTTATTATTATCATCTAGCTCTCTCATCTTTCTTACTAATTTCCCCAGGACTCGACCTACTTTTTTCAGTGGTTCTTGCTGTATGTGATTGTAGATTTAAACACAAAGCACAAAACTTTATATATAGCAGGAAATATTTGGCAGTACTTGTTATACTTTCCATTGTGTGATTCTCCCACCAAATTCATCATTACCATATCCTCTCCCCCCCCCCCCCCCCCCCCCCCCCCACCCCCAGATTACATCAGGTAGCTGGTTTGAGATGAATGCTGCTCACATTCTGCTTAAATTCAATCTCATCATTGAGTTTTAACCTAAATCTCCTTTTGAAGTGTTCTTATCTTATTTAGTCATCTTCCTACTCCATACCAACCTCCAACAGGTGGCAAGTACTTCACATTAAATTGTTTCTTCTGCTTTCGAATATTCACCTTGGGCTCATCATGGATATTCTCTGTCAACTAAATCACTGTATGTATAGATCTGTCCTTACTTCTTTCAGATCATTATACACTTCATTTCCAGGTGAAACAAACTTTTATGCCTTTAGATAGACCTAGATTGAGCATTTTAATTGGCTGATTAGTGAATAACTATGCAAATAGTATTGCATCAATATATATACTCGTCCCATTTTTTTAAACCAATTCATGCTCAACCAGTATTCTACTCCAATATGTGCCGGTTGATCTGATTTTTTTTTGCATAAGAGTTAAAGATTATTAGAGACAGCCAGGATAATCACATTATACAGTAAAAAAAACCCTACAAGCTGACTTATCCGAGCTTTAGGCTACTTATAGTTATGGTGAGTAATCAGAACTAGTTATGATGAAAGCATTTTGAGAATTTGTGGGGTGAAAGGGACCACAAGGTCTAGTCCTCTTCAGTGCCACAGACCATCTACCAGAAGAGGATGAAGAGCAACTCGAGTTTTATCAAGCCTCTTATTTATTCAGTGACATCTTAAGGCATGTCATATCAATGAAACTGCTCCAGCTGTTTAAGGCAGGTGACCCATCATGCATTTTTATGAGGGAACATATATAGGTGCCATAGAATATATTTACAGGCTTATAGGAGCAGGTGCAGCAAGTCCAATGGGTGCCAATGTCATAGGGTATTTGACATCCCCAGCATCCCCGAGCCAAGTACCTTAGTGGTTTTGGCACTCAGGAACCCGACTCAGAGTTAGTGCATGAAAAAACTGTATGATGATGTAAAACCAGGCATTCCTGGCTGGTTACTTGAGGTCCACCAGAGTTGAGACATGGACGTCAGCAGTTGCTCACCCATTGCTAAGCCATTGGTTCTAGGGAGTAATGTGAAGATCCTGGCCATAGGCCCTAGCCTTTAAATCAGAGCTTGTGCAGAGGGTGGAAGAGACTACAACATAGAGTTTATAGAAAAGCAAACAGCTAACTTTAATAATTATACTTTTAATTCATCTTGTACCAGGTCTTTTTCTTCCAGTAAGCTTAAGTGCAACTTCTGTCATTTGTTGTCTAAATCTCATCACTTTAATGGTATTGTCTCATTATGGAACTCATTACCTCCCACCGAGTTTTCCCAGTAAAACATATACTCTAGTTCCCTCTTGTTCAATTCAACTTTGTTCCTTTCACCACCTTAAGTCCCCGTTATAATTTATAACCAGTTATACTCCCATAATTTAGTCTAGCTCTACCCGCTCTTGGTGCATGTCCTTCAACTTACATAATTCTCTATGTCAACCATCACTATTCCACATTGTCATATAATAATATAAAGCAATGCTGAAGGGATTATATTCCTAGTTATAGCCTTAAGCCAGTATTTTTGTTGTTGCAATCGACACTGGTTGGGATGCCACCAAATGTTGTGTGGAATGCCCAAATACCCTTATGGTAGTATTCTGGACGGGGGTGTCAGGACCAGACCTGACAGAAGAGAAGGATAGAAGAGAGAAGACTCACAGAAACTTGCATAAGTGTCTAATTAATCTATCAACACTTGCATGCAATATAAATCATACCGGCTTGTTATAACATATCTTATCCCGTTAACACTTTAGTCTGAGAGACTGATTAATATTGTTAATAGTTGCATGTGTATCATCCTGATTGGACAGAATCATAATCACACCTTATAATTTCACCATAGATGGTTGTATGCTGAACCAACGAGAAGTGACCTATAAAAGGAGAGCTTCTGAGTGGTAAAGGAGACTTGTCCTTGCTTGACAGTTACAATAGACTTAAAACTCTATCAGTCTTTACAGGGGACTTTCTCTGGTGGCAGCATATCAGAGGAGTACTGAGCTCAATCCCTCAACGCCTCACAGGTGGTGCCAAAAAGTGGGGATGCCAAATTCCCTGGGACGGACACAATCGTCTGTCATGAAACATGATATAAAAAATAAACCTGTGTCACAATTTATTCTAACCACCCCCCTTTTTAACTTCACCCCAGTTAAAAAATTATTTCATCCCCCCCCTCCTGCCTCTTGTTTTTAACCTCTTTAAGTGCCGCCGGCATGCAGTCAGGTGTCGGAGAATCTGACTGCAGGCCTTGACTAATAAGACAGTGAATTTGGAGGGGCTCCTCCTAGTAGCAAGGGTTTTGAGAGCTTCTCTGGTCTTGACTCAATGTCCTGTCTTTACAATACAATATTTAGTTGGAAAGAATCCTTTATGGCCTAGTTGAACTTACCTCTGCTGATCAATTATAGGATGGTCAAAATGCTGCAAAAAGTCTCAAAATAAGCTACTTTGTCAATTAAAAAACCAAGAAAATGTTAAAGCCTTCCTCATGGTCCTTAAATACCACACAAAGATTTTGTCTTGATATCTCATGAGGTTTCTATATACCCGGACAAAAAAAAAGAGTGGTTGTTCAAGCTGGATACCTTGAAAACATAATAGCAGGGATGTGAAGCAAGTATTAATCGCAGTTGCATTCCAAAATTACCTTGAGGTACTTGATGTCAGTGGAGTAGAAAGGTGTTTCACATTGGGATGGGGTGCAGTCTAAAGAGTAACTATGTTGCATGGACCATGAAGCATCCCAAGGGGGTGGGTGCATGAGGGAGTGTTTTCCCCTCCACATGCAGCACAACAGCTAAAATTTGATTAATGTAAAATTTTAATATTCAGATTAGAGTTAAGTGTTCAAACAAGTTTCTTCTCTATTTCTACTTATAAATTCTTGTGCAATTTCAGATAGATCAAGATCATCCAGTGAATGTGCAGAATCATGCAGTGGTTCAAGCGTTGCTGAGACATTGAGTTTCTCAAATATGTTTTTATATGCTTGAGACAGAAGCTGCACTCAGCTGTACAGTTGTGATGGGTAAGATCAAGTAAATTTTCAAAAGCTTATGCACACTTATGTCAGCACACACTTGACACTAGATAGTTCATTGAAGACATCACAAATACATTGAATCCTTGTGTAACTTTGCGTATCTGAATGCCACCTAGTGTTGTAGCTTGTATGGCATCAGGTAACATTTGTAAATGTAATTTGAGTTTCTCAAAATCAATATCAGTTTGGTATACATTGTACAATTCTCGAGACAGTAAAGAAGCTTTCCCATTGGCACAATCAAGCAGTAGCTTTCTATATAACAAGCAGTGAAAAGTGATTCTCTAAATCTTCTTTACCACTGTCAATTGCTTGAAAAATTCTTTTCTGTACTAATCTTCTACAGATGTATATATGCACATGCTGAGATGTACCATCATCAATTCGTCACGGGAGCTGCCCTGTTGAGGAAGTACCTGATCACACTTCACTGATGACTTTTCTTTAACAGAATAAATTGAAAACTATCATCACTATTTCTGGGTAATCAAATGTACATATTCACTGCAAGACATGCATCTTCTACTTTCCTTGCAGGTGTACATATATATAGCTGTTCCGTAATGCTGACTAATAAAATTAAGACCAAAGTATGTTGAAAAGCGATCCATCAAAGGATACCATTAGCACGCCTTGTCATCAATGCAATGAGATGATACTTCATATACATTATTTCTATATACACTCCCGCAAAGGCATATCTGGTGGAACAGCGATGTGGAATGCAGCACATTTCCATATGATGCAGGACAGTTGACAGGTGTGGTTATACCTCACCTGATACAAACAGATTGCTACCTTGGCTGCTTCTAACCTTACTTTATAATAATTTAATTGTTCTGTTGGGCCTTGAGATAGACCAACATAAATGCCAAGATAATATACTGAAGAAAAACCATGAACTAACTATTATTACAACAAAAATAATGAATTTTTGGGACAAAGGGGTTGGGATTTGGATGGGGAGAGGTGCCAAGGATATAAAGGCATGGGACCCTAGGTGTCAAACTTAAAGTATTTCCTCTCTCTCCAACCACTTGAGCATATTTCCCATAGTAATTGTCTAACCTACCCAACACCTCTTCCTTTACCCCTTGTTATATACTGATCTACCCAACATTAGGCCAACTCTCCCTTCATCATCTCCATTTCACCAACCACTCCTCAGACTGACTCTTGCCTGCAACCATATCCAATAATCTTCCTTGATTACCAGCAAACACAAGAAATGCACATCTTCTACACCACCTTCATCATATATCTCACATTTACCACATCACATCTCTCCATGTCACCCAAGAGTCCTGCTGATGCCATCCTTGGCCTAAATATTGGCCTTACTTCCCGTTACTGAACCTTCTCACATGTTTCTTGTCTAAATTCTTCTTTAGCTAACTTATTCCACTTGAGGATGGATTTCCCTCTCACTTCTTCCCGCCACTCTTCCTTATGAACATCACGTACACAATTCCGCACTTGACCATACTATCTCCAACACTCTTCCTCCCCCCCTCCCCCCCAAAAAACAACAACACACACACACTGACACACAACACACCCATCTTCACTCATTCTTTGCAGCAACCGTCCTGAGACTAATTCAAAGGAACATCTCAAGTAAATAGATTAAAGCCAGAAAACTCCTCTACATTTCACTCATTCATTCACAGATTACCTACAGCTCCTCAATAATTTATGGCATCCTAACGACATAAAATACAGCGACGGGCCATCAATCCAACTACATACCTCTGACTATAAGACAAGGCTATGTTCATGCATCTTCTCCCTCTTACGATGCGCTTCGAGTTGCTTGATATGGAACTGTTTTATACCCCTCACCCTCATTCAACATCATGAACTATGTACTGGTGACATGAGAGCCATAAATTGTACAAAACTGAAGCACAATAGAACTAACACTAAACTGGCTGGCCACTTCTACTTACGAAGACTACCTTGCCCGTCTGCACTCTTCTAGGACAACTAAAGTATGTTTTTTGGTCTCATTTTTTTGGCACAACTTTACTCGGGCAACCCATGCTTATACCATTTTTATGCCTTTGTCATATCTGCTACTCACCCCCACAAACTTATTCCAATTTGCCTCTTAAGTTTGATTTCTTGGCTGCCAGCTTGACACAGGTACCTATTCTACCAGGCTGGTGCCTTTCCTCTCCCAACTTACTTCTCCATAATACCAACCCACTCACATCTCCTATCTTTGCTTCTGGTATTATATTATATATAGCATTCTTTTTTCCTTCCCAGCTCTTCTCAATATTTTGCCATCAACACCAACACCATGTCAGTTTCCTCCTCTACACATCCTTCCCTCATCATCTTTCATTCCCAGCGGTGTTGTGTGTGTGTGGGGGGGGGGGGGGGGGGGGGGAAAGGGAAGTGAAGGATAAAATTAGCAGATGAACATCCCAAGTGATGACCCCAACGTACTCTCCCAAACTCTCTTACGTTATATAGCTACACGCATAACCCATCGAAAACCACGGTAAATCTCGCTATTTCAGCAACTGAGTATTAAGTGAGGTCCAACGTGGCTACTTAGCAGCAGTTTAGGCCCAACATAGTAGCTAGCTTGGTACGTTGGTAACATTCCCTAGCCCTAGCCTACAAACGTGTAAACGTATGCGCAGGTATATTCTGAAATGGCTGCCGTCACAATGGGTTTTAGGGACAGGCTTCAGAGTTCGGTGTTACCTAACGCAATGTTGATAGCCATGTCCATCCTAGTGTAAAAGTACATCTTCTTGCTAAGTTAGAACTTCTAGCTTCAAAACTGTGGCCGTGCACAAAGGACACACAAACAGGCTTCACCAGTTCTTGGTTCATTGACCTTCAGCAATCATTATTTCCAATATCACTCACACACATTTCACACCTGTCAACATGGCTGTAAAGTTCATAATAATAATAATAATAATAATTCACACACCGTTCGGTGGTCAGACCACCAACGACCATTTCCCAGTAGCAATCCCACAGAAGTCAAGGATGCTGAGAACATCAGCAGCATACATACTCCGATTGAAAGGTAGCTTCAACGACGTACTTTCCACCTGCTGAGTAATTTTGTTGTTGATTTCCGATTAGCGGTTCGGCCACTGGCAGGAGGGTGTGTGCAGTGCTGCAGGTGGGCCAGCAAAAAGGCTGCCGGTAGTACCAAAAATGGGAGGAAAAGTCCAGGACAGCGGCTGGGCTTAAAATGTGGAGATGGTATGGCCAGAATATTTTAGCAGTGTTTTATTAGTCTCGTTCCTTACCATTCTGTGTTGGCTGGCAACAGTTTGTTGGGGCTGGGGATGACATTATGATACACTGTGGACCCTGGTGACAAGAAACTATGCAAGAAGAGATTATTTTCCTGCACTAGTACTTCCGTACATTACTAACAAAACTATTCTAGCTATGTTGGACCTCACCTAATGCTAACAGTTGGTTAACGTGGCTGCTTCTAGCCCTACTGGGTTAGAAAAATACAATTGCTCCAATGCAAAAGGGATACATGGTCTAGATAGGCTCTGACAATTTTTTCTGAAACTAAAAACAATATTCCATGGTACTACTACGAGTAATTTCACACACATTCCTTGCGTGGGAGACTATCGGCTATAGTTTGGCCGTGTGTTAGTAAAATGGCAAAAGATAATTGTTCAGTTCCTACCCAACATTTCCCACGAGTGTTTAGATGATGCTTTTTATTGCAGGTCAAAGTGTGATTCCTGGGAAAACATTGGTGCGTCAGAGAGGGACCAAGTTCCATCCTGGATTGAATGTAATCATCTAGCACCCACTGTTCTACTAGCTTATGTGTAACATGTAGGTTGGGATGGGACGTGACCACACACTCTTTTCACTGGTGGAAGGGTCAGTCAAGTTCACAAGAGAGGCCAGGAAACAGATGCCTCCCAAGAAAGGAGAGAAGTGGGTGAAGAAGCCGTGGAGGAAGTTTGTGAATGTGATGCGGACACCTGAACTTCAACCAGTCACTTTGCAAGAATTGCGTTAGCATCATTGCAACACCACAGATCTAGCCAGGGAGGGGGTTACGGCATCCTGCACACACCCCTTCATGATCATATTTTGTTATTATCGTTATATAGTCAAGATTTCAGTGTTATGTTATAGAGACATGACCTGCAAGCATATAGTTTTCCTTGAGGTATATAGTATCTATTCACATCTACGTGTGTATAATGCAGTGCAGCATAACTCTTCCAAAATTATTTTTAGTGCAGATATTGGTGCAGATAAAAATAAAATTATAAAAAATTGCGCAAGTAAAAAAATAAAAAGTAGCCAATCAGAGCTCGTTATTTAGTCACGCGGACGCCCGTTGCCATGGAAATAAACGGCTGCACGTGCCATAAAAACAAGCGAGTGCTGCTCTTCGGGGTTCAAAGAAAAAAGGTCAAGCGAGTTTTGGAGTTCTGTGATGGATACATCTTGGAGTAAGAAGAGGAAAGCCACGGCTAGGGCTTTGAAAATGCTTTGAAAAGGACGTCTGGATATCGTTTTGGTGACAATGCTGTTGGCGTTGTCTCTGGAGCTTCTCCAACGGCTTCTTCGCAGCAGCAGGCATTTCCTCCCGAGTCAGTCGAGCAAGTATCTATTATCCACGAGGAAGAAGATCCTAGAGATGGAGGCAACGCCGTGGAGGAGGATGAAAATGGCGATGACACTAACCAGAGTGATGGAGAGTCAAGTAAGTTTTACTCTGGATATATATGTAGCGACTATTCCCACTACACACTGCACTACGTCATTGTCATACGCAATACGTCATTATCATGGTATTTGGTGCTCCACGTGATTCTTGTCAAAATCTTTTCCAAATAAAGACCAAAATCTAACTGAGTTTTGTTTCTCTTTATTTCCAAGCTATAACCAGCTTTATTGGTGACCAGCTTTATTATACAACCTGCTAAAGAAAGATACCAACTTCGATTGGAACACATCTCACTCAACCGCTTTCGAATCCCTAAAGGAGGCTTTAAGCGCGGCAGCCATTCTCCAGCACCCGTCTCCTGGTGCCCGCCTGGCCCTTTCTGTAGACGCCTCTGATAAGGGTTTAGGCGCTGTGTTGGAACAATTTTCAAAGAATCAATGGTATCCTCTAGCCTTCTTCAGTCGAGCACTGAATCCAGCTCAGTTGAACTACAGCGCTTTCGATAGAGAGCTGCTGGCAATCAAGGAGGCCATTCGTCATTTCCGGCATTTCTTGGAGGGTGAAAATTTTACAGTCTTCACAGATCATCGACCGCTCACCACCGCTATCCATAGCCGAAACCCTACCTGGTCCTCTCGTCAGCACCGTCATTTTGCAGAGATTTCCGAGATGACAACAGATCTTCAGCACATCAGTGGGAAGAACAACGTCGTCGCCGATGCTCTCTCCCGGGTGTTTACCATTGCGAATCAACCGATTGATTGGTCTGTGTTTGCAGCGGACCAGGCGACCGATCCGAATGTCCCATTATTTGCAACAGCCATCACCGGCCTGAAGATCGACCACGTCGTGGTTGCTGGTCACTCTATTGTCTGTGATGTCTCGTCCGGACTGCCACGTCCGCTAGTTCCTGCAACATGGGTTCAGACCGTTTTCGATCTTATACATGGCCTTTCCCACCCAGGAGTTAAGGCATCTGTACGCCTCGTCCTTCGCCAGTTTGTGTGGCATAATGCAAAGAAAGACATTTCTCGCCTGGCAAGGACTTGTCTGGCGTGTCAAACCTCCAAAGTTCAAAAACACACCCGGCATCCAGTCCAGGTTTTTGAAGCACCTTCCGGCCGTTTTGGACACGTACATGTGGACATCGTGGGACCCTTGCCTGTCTCCCAAGGTTGCCGATATCTTTTCACTATGGTGGATCGTTGGACCCGATGGCCAGAAGCAGTTCCAATGACTGACATAACGGCCGAGTCATGCGTCGCCGCAATGATGAGTGGTTGGATCGCCCGTTTCGGTAGTCCTGAAGTAATCACCACTGATCGTGGTCGGCAGTTTACCTCTGGTCTCTGGCAGTCTTTCGTCCGTCTCCTAGGATCTTTTGCTCCGAAAACGACCTCCTACCATCCACAGGCCAACGGTATGGTTGAACGGTTTCATCGGTCCCTCAAGGCCTCCCTCATGGCCTCTTCGGACAATGCACCAGGAAATTGGGTGGAAGAACTCCCTGCGGTTCTCCTCGGACTTCGGTCTACTGTTAAAGAAGGTTTAGGGACATCTGCTGCCGAGGCGGTTTACGGTGAACCCCTGCGACTTCCAGGGAGTCTCGTCTCGACACCCATGGACCCGCCATCCCCAGCTTTCGTCGATGATGTCCGCCGTCATGCTTATGGATCGTCGTTCATACCAGCCACCCGCCACGGATCCGAGGGATTTTCTCGTGGACTGGAGGCTCTCCGATCTGCCTCCCACGTCCTCGTCCGTCAGGATCAAGTCCGCCCTCCTCTAACGCGACCTTATAAGGGACCATATCGGGTTATCAGTCGCTCTCGGGATTACTTCATTTTGGATATAAATGGACGGGAGGATTCCGTTTCAATATCTCGTCTCATTCCCTGTAGATCGCTTGCTGAAACCGATAGATTCTCACCCATGAACACTCGACCAGTGAACCCCAAACTGAAACCTATCCTGCAATCGCCAACATCCCCTCCGATGAATGTAAAACAAGTACGATTCAACCTTACCAAGCCTCCCATTTCGACTCGTTCTGGCCGTGTGGTCAAGACACCAGTGAAACTCAATTTATAACTTTTTATTTCTTTTATTTTCTTCATGCCTTGGTTACCCCCTAGCCATTCTGGGGGGAGCAATGTAGCGACTATTCCCACTACACACTGCACTACGTCATTGTCATACGCAATACGTCATTATCATGGTATTTGGTGCTCCACGTGATTCTTGTCAAAATCTTTTCCAAATAAAGACCAAAATCTAACTGAGTTTTGTTTCTCTTTATTTCCAAGCTATAACCAGCTTTATATATATAGCTAGTTATTTAGCTGCAACTAGTTATATCAACATTCTAGCTGTAAAAACTACCTTTTTATATCTAGGTTTCACTGAGGAGGATGTCCATGAGTGTTTGGACGATTTTGTACTTACATTGCCTTTTGATACGCGTAGAATGTTGTCAGTGGTGATTATGAAAAGCTTTCAAGTTCGTCAAAAGTATAATAAAATTAAGTCTGCTACAGAAGCTGCCTCCATGCTAGGTTTTAGCGAAAAGACAGTTCGAAAGTATATGAAACAGTTCATGGAGAATAAAGGTAAACTACCCGAGAGCAAGCAGGGAAAATATGAAAGAATAACCGTTTATCACGATGAGAAGGTTATCACGATGAGAAGGTCAGTATATAACAAATTTGTTAATATGAAGTTCAATCAGTGGTTTTGTGTGTACGTCCATGTGTGGTGTGTGCGTAATGTACGTCTTGTTATTTGTGTGTATATCTATGTTTATTATTTAGATCAACCTCAAAGCGGCTGAATGGGTTCAGGAAAAGGCATTTAAAGGGTGAAGCCAATATGATGGCATGAAGTTTCTGTTTTGGTGCAAATGACCAGTTGTTACCATCTTGGCACCTTTCTCCACAATATCCAAGATGTATTTGTTAGTACGGCAAGGTGATGGCTCCATCATCTTGGCTTTAAGCCACGTAGCCACAAGAAAGGGATATATATTGATGGGCATGAACAACCAGATGTTGTTAAACATCGTGAAGTACAGTTGTACATAATTATATCCTTGATACAAATTAGTATAATATATATATATACATACACATATGTACATACACAGCAGTATTTAAAGGAGATGGAATCCCTTCAGAGAGATCATCTGCCACCCCTCTATGTTCAGATGACCCCCCTCTAGTTCAGAAGATGAGGGGAAAAGGAAACTCATCCTTCTATATCATGATGAATCGATATATAATGGATCAATATACAACACGAACGAAGGTCAGACTTGGATGTGGGGAGAAGATGAACATCCAGTCCCCTTACCTAAGACAAAAGGTAATGGGATTATGGTGTGTGACTTTGTAGATGAGCACGATGGCTATTTACGTCTAACTGATCAACAATACCGACAGGCTAAAGCATTAAATCCTGAATACGGTGTTGAACACGATGGATACTGTGGACTGGAGACAAGCAAGCAGATCGATATGGCCTGTACTATATATAGCAGATTATAAATACCCTCAGTGGGGTTACCATATTTCTGAGGTTTTTGTGCATCTGTCAAACTTCTGAGATTCATAGAATCCCAGAAATGCTCAATTGGGTGAATTACAATTACGCATAAATACCTTATGGCTATTCACATATGCACACATGTGTCTCTTCAGTCATCATCCAATATACACTTGGTTATGGTAAAATAAACTAAATGTGGCATGTGAAAACTGACCATGTATAATAACTGTTAAGAGTGATAGCTAATGTGATATATAGATCTAGATTGTTCCCTACTTTATTTAGAACACTAGGACTGGGTATATAAGCTACAGGAGCCATTCTGAATCTTTCATTGCTGCAATGATTAGTTCAAATAATGAAAGCCGTTCTTGACGCCACTATATATCAGTGGAGGGAAGCCGCAAGAGGAAACACCGAACTGTTTGTATTCTGTGTGAGCAAGAGGACAGAGAAGATGATTTGCTCGAAATAAAAGATTCTGTATCTTGGGATAATTTGAGAGTGACTGCCAAAGCCTGGCTGAATTTGGATACATTTGGGAGTATATTTAATGCAGTAAATCGGATTGCTGGTCCAAGGCAGCAGTTCATGCACAAAGCATGCAAAATAAAAATTGCAGATAAACGGAGAATCATCGGCCCATGTGGCGCAAAGACAAGACAAGGCAGAAAGAGGAGCAGCAAGACTCAACTAGAGCGCCATGTAGCCTGACAACACGTGCAACAACTGGGCCAATACATGATAAACATGTATGCATTTGGTGTTTCAAATCCGGCGACACTCGTCACCCAGATCGCTCAAAGAGGTGCATGTGCTCAGGTGTGTTAAATGTGTAGGTAAATATAATATTTGTAGTTTATAATGTCTAACCAAATTAGATGACACCATGAAATTGCATATTGTTTTTTTAATATTCTCATTCTCTCACAGAAATGTGCCTGGAATCAGTTTAAGGCAGCCACTGTGCACCTACAAGATGAAGTCATGCGAACCAGAATTCTGGCATTCATTGGTGAAAGTGATGACTTTTGTGCCAAGGAGGTACGTTATCACAAATCGTGCTGGGACAAATATATCACGAAGTCCTATAACAAAGAGGTTAATCCATCTGAAGACATTCATATCCAGAATATTCGAAAGCAGGAAGTTGATGAAATGCTTTTTCCCCATGTGGAATCCATGACGATTGTGAGCTAAGAACGCTGTCAGGCCTTCTGTCTGATTATGACAGAATGCTGGACAATTTTAATTTTCCGAAATGTGGAAATGGGTCTAACTTGAAAAGATTGCTCGAAGGACATTTCAAGGATCGTTTTGGATTCCACTCATTTCCATCGGAACCAATCACTCATTGTCTATGATAAATCCACGGCAGGCACATATATTGAAGCTGCCATCAACCAGTGGGGCATACCAGACGACAAGTTAATCCAAATAGTTGCAAAGCGATTGCGAGACAAAGCAGCAGAGATGTCATTGCCTGCATGGCCCCCTCATCCAGACCATATGAATGAGTGCGGTGAACCTTCTAACTTGGCTACAAGACCCAAATCAGCACGATTTCACAGGAAGCTGTAACGATCCTCAAATCTGCATGCTGAGTGATTTACTTCTCTCACACATTACCAGAAAACGAACACACCTATATACAGGTATATGTGCATTTATTTTCCCAAGCTTGCATTTATATAGGTGCTTACAGCAATCACTATCCATGGAATGACCCGAAGTAAGGAGCTAATAAATATACTCAAGAAACTTGGTGTTACAATCTCATATAAGGACACCCTGGACTTATACGCTGCATGGACGGCTCACAACACAAAAGAGGTATGTCTCACTTTCTCAACAAAACAAAGACATTTCGCTTATAGAGACTAATTGATTTTGATATTTACTCCTACAGAATCCAGTCTGCCCAGCAGAAATAGCAGATGGGTTTCCAGGAGCTGCACAGATAGATAACGATGACTTCAGAGAAGACACTCTGACAGGTAGGATTCTAACTAACTGGAATCAGTACTAATTAACATGCCCTAAAAGTATTACCATGTGTGTTATTTACTATTTCCAGGTGGAAACACCACTCATGTTACCAACATGCAGTTACTCCAACCAGAGGATAATTCGACGGATAGACTGTCTTAGGAACAACCGAACAAGCTAACCATACCTGATGCTGCAATCCGGCATTCTCTTCACATAGAGAAGACGAGGGTACTGCCATACAAAACCATAAAGCGTGGCAACCCTAAGCCAATGGAAATACATTTTTCGCTAACAGGGGACACCTTGATGCAAAAGATATAGATGTTTTCTCCATGCAATGGTGAGAATTGATAAATCTGGAAAAGATCAACCAGTTGGAAGTCAGAAGACTGGTGCCTATTCAGGTTTCTATTCAACACTCCTGATGAAGAACAAGGTATATTATCATCTCACATTCCCATCACCACCCAACAAATCCACGGTCAAAGAATCAATGGATAGATGTGTGGACATCATTCAGCTTAAAGCAATGCCTTTCATGAGCCTTACTGGGGACCAGCCAGTATATGCACTGATCATGGAAATCAAGAATGAACATTCAGAGCGATACCAGAAGGTAATACCTTTCCTTGGTGCATTCCATATCGAATGTACATACATGGGAACAATCTACAAACTATTTCAGGGATCAGGATTAGATGATCTGCTTGTAGCTGCTGGTGTGATAGAAGCTGGATCAGTGGATCAAGCTTTGAAGGGGAAACATTATGTGCGGTTCTTACGGGTCCACAAACTGACATATGAGATGTTTGCCAGGCGCTTAGTCCGACTCTGTTTGGAGACTGTCACAATGAGCTCTAACCTCATGGACAAGATTGAGATCTTGAGGAAATCTTAAGGAGATCAAGTGGAACGGAAACGTGTTGCTAGAGAAATTCTTGTCAACCTAGAATTCCATAACTTGGTACAGTCCCATCTGTAGAGAGAGCACTGACTCCAAGTCTGACATGGGTATGTACTGGATGTCCTACATGGAAATGGTGGAGATCCTTCTTCTCAACTACCATTCAATACGCTGTCAAGACTGGGTTGGTTATCTCCATTCACTGAGATTAATGCAGCCATGGGTGACATTTATGATAACACCCACTATTCCCGCTACTTACCTCTTTACTGGAGTAGCTTGGGAGAGGAAGAGACTGCTCATATACAAGCTGGCCATTTCTTTGACTGGGAAACCTTTCTCTGGCCTTCCCCCAGACCAAACAATTGAGATTAAGATGAATAGAGGGAGCAAGTTGAAATACGGTTGGACGCAGAATGCCGCATACTCGCAACCAGACTGCCAACTACATTTCTGCTGCACACAGCACACTGACTTCAATCACCAATTGCCAGGAATGGGAAGTTGTTCACCATGAAAATGTGAAGGCTCGGATATCCAAGGACGAGAAAGCTGTCCAAGATATGAACACATGCATTGACGAGTGGAGCTGTGACCCATTTGATCCTTTTAACAACACCCTACAGTCTCTCCAATCTGGAAAACTTGCCTCTCCAGACATGGTGCAAGATTTCATGTCCGCCAATGCTGATGGTGAAAAGATTGCTTGTGATTTCTACAAGCAGTGCATTCTTTCAAATGAAAAGCCTTTGATGGATCCGATCAAGAAGAACAAACGACTTACCTTCTTACATTCCCCGTCCACAACATCCTCGAACAACATGAGCATGGAGATGGACAAACAGGCGATGACAAATTTGATCAAAGTCGGTCAGCATTCAAAACTGGAGCTGGGAATAGTTATGGAGTACCGTTTGACAAATATGCTATTGGCTATTTTCACCATGAGAAAGGTTGTAAAAGCAAAGCTTCAGGACAAGATGTCTTTTGTGAAAGTCCAGAATCCTTCTCGACGGGCTCAAAGGGTTATCATCGACATGGGTTGTATATGGCGCTCAGCAACTCCATCGAAGGAAGACAGAGAAACGTGTGATGGTAGGCAATACACATGGTGCAACTATGCTCAACATGGCAGTTAATAGACACAAAGAAGCTAGAGAGTTTCATTTCATAAACAACCAGTATGATCTCATCAACACCATAAAGGATAGTGAACACCTTGGCAGTAAGAATGTCTTCATCAAAGCTGACAATGAGCTCCTTTCTACATGAGAGCTTGGTCCAATAAACAAAACAAAATTCGCCTACAAGAATTCCTTTTTCAGGAATTCAAACGTCTCGTCCTCAAACATGGAGATACAAATTTCGTGTATATACACCATGAAGGAAAAGAGCTACAATTTGAGAACCAACGCAGAGTTGTTAGTTAGAACGCCATCAACATGAGGCTGATTCCAGGATATTTTCCATGCACACTTTCTCAGTGAAAACGACTCTGATGCGGCTATTATAATCAATGCTGAAGATACTGATGTGGTAATACTGGCTGCCCGTGTTTCCCATGAATTGGGAGCTCCGTTATATTTGTACAAGAAGGGGAAAGTTTATGAGTGCAGCAAGCTTTGTACGCAAGAGGTATCTTCAGTTATCCTTCAGTTGCATATCTTCACAGGAGCGGATAGTGTGTCTGGATTTTATGGCCATGGGAAAACCTCACTATTCTCCGCAGGAACAAGCTCTCCTGAAGCCTGATCTCTCTTGTCCCAGCTAGGCAGTCACCTTCCTGCTAATAATGCACTAGTTCAGAAGCTGCAATCCTTCACCTTGCGTTACATCTATGGTGAAAAGCAGGCACAGTGTCTTGGAGAGGCACGAGCTAAAAAATGGAATGCAATGAAGAAAAACCATACATCAAGACTTCCACCAGATTCCGACTCCCTATCCTTCCATATTTCAAGAGCCAATTATCAAGTTTGGGTTTTCAAAAATTATACGGACCCTGACCTGCCTCCTTCGCCATTGGAACATGGGTGGAAGAAAGACATGTTAGAAATCATTGTTCCTGTAATTCACTCTAAGCCCATGATGCCTGAAGATCTCTCAGTTCTATACCATACCGAACAAGATGTATATACCAGTGCGAGACAATGAAACAGATTCTGATTCTGATTATTCGGCAGATTCTGATGACAGTGATGAAGCGTAGGATAACAACTGAGGTGTGACACATGTGCATATGTGAATAGACATTAACATTGTAATTATGTGACATCTCATATTTGCGTAAGATTGCAATGAAGCTGTGGAAATCTGTAGTACCATTTGTAGCACTGTATGTTAATTATGCATCATTGTAATTCACTCAATTTTGTTTTAATTACATATTTTGGGCATTTTCTGGGATTCGGTGAATCTCAGAAGTGTGACAGGTAAGTTGAGATGCTAAAAAAAACTCGGCTTTAGGTGAGTTTTAGGATGAAAAATGGCAAAAACTGCAAAAAATTCTGTTTCCATGGCGGCCATTTTGAAAAACACCCTCTAGCCCGCCATTTCTGAGTGTATAGAAGCTTATTTTGAAGATGATGTCCTAAGGAATGTAAATCAACAGTCCAACTTAGTTCTCCGCAAATTATTTTCGGGACCCCAATATGGTAACCCCACTAAAGTTCTCACACAGTTGTCTTTATCCTAGATCAAAGCAGCTATGCTGCATTAGCCAAAAACATTTTGAAGAAGGATGGTGGACCACGGAGTTAGGGACACAGAGTGGGGAAATGGGAATTTCCAATCGATGGTACACCTAGATTGAACTACAAAAGGACTACTAACTATTTTGAGAGAGAGAGGAGTCGATGCAGGAAACTTCACACAGAGTGGGGAAATGGGAATTTCCAATCGATGGTGCACCTAGATGGAACTGCAAAAGGACTACTAACTATTTTGAGAGAGGAATCAATGCAGGAAACTTTTTGGCAGATCTCTGCGAACTATTCTATCAAACCATCAAGATTTTAAGGATGAAAAAACCCATACCGTTGCTAATTGGAGGATGAAATGGATGATGAAATGTTACTTCATACCCAAGTTTCATTGTGAACTAAACCCAATTGAGCGGGTATGGGGACAGTCAAAGGTTTATGCGAAAGCACATACTAATTTTACTTCTCGATCCTGCTCTGATTCCGTTAAATTGGATCTAAGGAAATATTTCGGGAAAGCGAGAAACTATGAAACTGCTTACAGAGAGGGTCACAAGGCTGGAAAGGCCGTGGAAGATGCAGTGAAGCAATACAGTCTCATAAAAGAGTGAGAGTTGAATCTCTCTAGTGTCCTATATTAACAGAGTGTCAGTGGGAAACGAATATATTACACATAGATATGTAGGTAACCATATTGAAATTCATGCATGTGTAATATTCCCATATCCTTACACTAGCTTGTAGAGGAAATTATAATTAACAAGCCGACACATTATTGGGTACTTTTCTGTGACGGGCATGTCATAATTGCTCAGGCAAGGTAAACATTGAAGTGGCAGTAATTTTTTTTAGTAGTCAGCCCAACCACAAAACACCCTTAGTGTGTACTACTACCATGCCAAATATGGAAACTTCAAAGCGAGGGGTACTCGAGTTAATATTTAAAAAAAGCATTTTTCAATGTATCAACACGTAAAATAATTTTTGTGAGCGTGGTTAATGGAATGTGCAAAGTGGGCATGGCAATGGGAACTGTGACTCTTCTATCATATATATCCCAGTTACAAGCATAGCCAAAGTTATCTAGGTTTTTGTGATGATAGTTTCTTTTAGTGTTTGAGGAACTGCATGTTGCATAGCACTATAGCAACACCCTAACTTCTTCAAGGATGACATCTTGGGGTGTGCACTTGATACAGAGTCAGCATGTACAACAACACAAAAAGCCTCTATTTTTAATACCACTTACAGCCGTCTAAACACCTTTAAATATTGCATTATGAATTCCAATATGTATATACAGCTATAGTACATGTCTGTGTGAACAGTATGCTCCGGGTTTGTTTCCAGACAGGAAGGTTTAATCCCGAGTCATCCCGCTTGTGATGGCATTGATCTAAAACAACAACATAAGCGATGAAAATTCATTGCATCTCTCCACCTCTCTCAACGACGCACATCTAGCACTAACATCTTGCTCACCACAAACTTACATCTGACTAAATAATGCTGACAAGGTGGGCCTTATCATGGAGGTGGGCGTGGCATTCCCATCAGTGGAGGTGGGCGACTGCCATCTGCAGGGATGAGAACATAAGATTTACTACATGCAATGGAATGTTCACTTTACACACTACAATGGGTTCTTACTTGGTCGGAAACCAGGGGGTGCAAGGGGAATCCTAGGAGGATAAGAGCCAGAGGGTTGTGGTAGCAGGGATCGCGGAGGGGGAGCACCAGAAGTGGGAGGAGGACGAGGGAGAAGACCACTCAAGGGAGGTCCTCGAGGGGGAGCTCGAGGTGGGGGAGAAGGACGTGGTAGGCCATGTGATGGTGGTAGGGCTCGTGGGGGCACCAAATTTTGAGGAGGAAGAGGAAGTCCCCGTGGTGGAGGGGGTCCTGCAGGGGGTCCTCGTGGGGGAGGTGCACCCTGTGGAGGTCCTCTTGGATGGGGAGGAGGAAACATTCCAGGGGGTCCTTGCTGTGCAGGTGGAATAAAAGGAGGCCGTTGTTGAGGTGGTTCGCGTGGAAGAGGCATAAGGCCTTGAGATAGAGGACCTGGACGTTGCAGGGGAGGTGGCGGGAGAACATTAAGGGATGGCCGATGAGGAGTTGCCATGAGTGGCGGAGGTGGCATGCTAGGAGGAGGGGGAGGAGGAGCGATTACATGAGGAGGCATGGCCATATGCATACCCACAGGCGGAGCTATGGCAGGAGGTGCCATACCTACAAAGAGAGACAAAGAACAACATGATGTAGTAAACCCTAACAATGCCTGTGACTGCTGATGTGTGCCATGTGATTACTTGTGTGCCATGTGACTACTTGTGCCTGCTTGCTGTGTCCCATGTGACTACTTGTGCCTGCTTGCTGTGTCCCATGTGACTACTTGTGCCTGCTTGCTGTGTGCCATGTGACTACTTGTGCCTGCTTGCTGTGTGCCATGTGATTACTTGTGTGCCATGTGACTACTTGTGTGCCTTTGCAGGTGCAATAGAAAATTTGCATCTTGTAAATTGCATTGTGATGCAAATGGGAATAGTAATTATCAAGATAAGTAAAGGCCTGCCACACTGCACTTTAAACCGATGCACATTGGGTCAGAGGAAAATGCTGATGTGCATCGATGCACGTTCGTTGCATCCACACTAGCACTGAAATAAACAGTACGAAGCAAAAATAATCAGCCTACCAAAGTCAGTCAAAATCATATACTGTAGCTGCAGTTGAGATGGAGTTTGTTTTTGCGTCCTTTTCTTGCTGATCAGCTACCTACAGATGCGCAGGAAACATTTTCTACAGAGAAGAGGAGAGAGCTGAGGGAAAGGTAGAACCAACGAAGGCTGCGACTGCATGAACTTCAGAAGTCCAGATGCAGGACGTATAAACATAGCAACAGTTATCTAGCTAGTTTGGCCGCAAGCCAGAGAATATACAGCTAGCTCCAAAGTTCCCAACTGCAGCATCACGAACACGCAAGTGAATGAAATTCTTTTCAACACACACTCGCATAGGCTTAAATTTTGCTCTGATTTGCATCAAACCACCTATCGAGGTGGAATGCGCATTCTTTTAATTCGAATTCAGCGTGGACGCATGCGCACTGGCTTATGCAGTGTGGACAGGCCTCAGGCACTTATGCAGTGTGGACAGGCCTCAGATTTGCGATGATAAAACAGCTACAGTGCATCTCAAACATGGGCATTAGCTGTGCTGGTAGCTTGTATTTCTATCCAGGTAAGGATATATGCTGTACGGAGACAAAATATCAACATAACCATAGTCTTGCAAATGTTTCAGTGCTCTCTCCTGGCACCTGTTGCCTGTTGAGGCACTGCTGTGTTCAACAATACTGATCACAACCTCAGCTCCAACTGGATCTTAGCCTACCCACACATTTACTTTGGTAGAAGTTCAGCTATTCTTTAGTAGCTTCTCTTTGCCACAATGAATCTTGCTTTGTCTTTGCATGTGTACACAGGGTTTAATCTGCAGCCTTCCCCCCTCGCAATCATATTATCATCATGCCGCACTTAGAATCCAGATCCCCTATATGAAAGCCTGGTGTGGGTGTCCAAGTCAATTGGATATTCATACCTTTCCTGCAATGATGCCTGGCATGGCACTGTTTTTGTTCCTGTCAATTTCTCTGCATGCTAATCAAAAACGCTTGACTATCTTTACCAAACTTTATGTACCATGGAAAAATTCTGAAAGGTCAAGGTCAAAGGGTAGATTCTGTATTCTATAACACTGTATTTGTGCACATGTATACTTGGAGTCCATAGGTCGTCAGTTTAATATATCCAGCATTTTGGTGCCGAAAGAAAGAAGAAAAAAAGAAGAATACGTAATTATGCTACAACCAATCACTGCTGCTACCAAATAATACTGCCAAGACTCTCTCCACACACAACTCACCCATAGGCAACAATACTGCCAAGACTCTCTCCACATACAACTCGCCCATAGGCAACAATATTGGCATGGATCAGGTGTGTGTCTAACATTCCAAGACTCTCTCCACACACAACTCACCCATAGGCAACAATACTGCCAAGACTCTCTCCACGCACAACTCACCCATAGGCAACAATACTGCCAAGACTCTCTCCACACACAACTCACCCATAGGCAACAATACTGCCAAGACTCTCTCCACACAACTCACCCATTAGGCAACAATACTGCCAAGACTCTCTCCACACAACTCACCCATTAGGAACAATACTGCCAAGACTCTCTCCACACACAACTCCCCCATAGGCAACAATACTGCCAAGGCTCTCTCCACACAAGTCACCCATAGGCAACAATACTGCCAAGACTCTCTCCACACAACTCACCCATAGGCAACAATACTGCCAAGACTCTCTCCACACAACTCATCCATTAGGCAACAATACTGCCAAGACTCTCTCCACACACAACTCACCCATTGGCATGAAGGGAGGGGGTAAGGCCATTACAGATGGGGCAGTTGGAGGTGCATCTGCAAACAGTTGGTGAGGTCTGTCAATCTGTGTGAGCGGGTTCTGAGCTGCAAGCATACGCTCGGCAGCCGAGCCATGCCTTTCTCCCTTGGCGTCCTTCTTGAAGGCATAAGAAACGCTGATAGCTCTGTTGCAGAGATGCTGCCCGTTCATAGCTTCAATGGCAGCATCACTGGAATCAAAGCTGGCATAGTTCACAAATGCAAAACCCTTAGAATTCCCAGTGTCTGGGTCCCTCATAATCTGGGAAGGGGGAGGGGGAAAGAGAGAGAGAGGATAATCTAGACTCTACTGGAATGACAAATATACCACCCAGAGAGATATTTTCGAGGAGTTTCAACTAATACATGGGAGGATTCATGAACTGGAAGCCATACAATGCTCTACTGCCCTTCAACCATTCCCTTTTGTAAATAATATCTACAGATTGGATTCTTATCGTGAAAACCACGAACATTAAACCCACTCCAAAATATACCTCTAAACAGTATATTGAAAAAAATATTTCTAATAAAAATAAGGATAGTGACATATATACCTTGGGAGTCTGAAGAATAACTCCAAAAGCACTGAATATGTCATAAAGCAACTTTTCGTCAATCTCTATATCCAGGTTTCCTATGAAAACATTAGCCCCAACGTCCAAGTTCTTCGTGTTTGAAGCTGCCTAACAAATCAAGGAGGGAAAGACATTCACTAAGTAGCAAACGCAAGAGGATCATTCACTCACTTTGTTGACTCGGATGGGTTTGCCATACACCTTAATCATATTCATGATCTTGATAGCATAGTCTGCGTCATCTTCACCCATGAACTCTACAAACCCATAGCTCTGGTGTTGCTGAGTGATACGATCACGTGGCATGTGAACATTGACTGCATAAAAAGGGTACTGTCAGTAAAGCTAGGCTCCACAATAATATCTGCACCCATTTACCTACTGGTCCAGCCTGTACAAAGAGCTCCCAAAGCATATTCTCTGTCACTTGGGAGTCTAACCCCCCCACATACACAGTGGCATCTACAAGAGAGAGCACGCAAAGAATACGTAACTTACTTATCGGTGAAAAATTCATCAACATACCTTGGTTTCTCTCCTGTATCGGTCCAGCAGACATACTCCCGCCGTTCTTTCACTTGCGACACATGCATGGGAGGTGCGCATGAATTGAAATAAATTGTGGTGGCGCCCACGTGTGACGATGAAGAAGTCTAGAGTTGGTTGCGTTCAGAGGTTTTCAGAACCATTAGTGACCAAATGGCTACACATTTTGAAGGATGACAGCACCAAGGAGTTTCTTGATCACATAGTTAACTCCAGCAGCCTCTTAAATCAGTTGAAAGTTGTGAAGAAGGTAGCCGAGTAAACTTAGCTATGAAACTTTCACTCTTCTTGGAATCTTGTCTTTTCCAGATTGAACATGAACTGAAGAAGGAGCGGTTGGGTGGTTGTAATGGGTTGCTGAGAGTGCTGGTAGAGATGCATTCTGAATGTTCAGCCAGACATCCTCTCCAGCGTTCTGTCAGTGGGTGGGTAACTCTGGGTAACTCGAGGCTGGCAATCAGAAGTAGCTAAATAGACAGAGAAGGCTGTGTACATGCATTATTCAGTTTTGCAGGCCAGCATTTTGGCAGATATTTAAACTGAACAGTTGAGCCATTATTGAAATCAGAATAGGCAGAAGTGTTAGGTGTTGGCACATTTTAAATATATCGTGCAGGATGTTGACTAGGTTCGCTCTGTTGTTGGGTCAGTGGGAAAGTGACCTGTATGTCCTGATCATTGTGTTCTGGTACACTAATTGGCTAAGAGTCGAGATTGGTGGGCCATATCCTTGAACTGGGGTGGGGGGTTGAGGTCAAACATTGGTGGACCATAACTTGGTGGAATGCTGGGCTTCTAGTGACTGTGAGACTTGTGCAGCCTTCTTTGTGTACCTAGGACCACTACAAGTCTTGTTCTCTGTCCTGTTTCAAAGATGTGTTGTGTATTGCAGCATGCTTCTGAAGTTGCCCAGTGACCAACGAAAGGCAGTAGTTATGCTTGTGTCGAACAACTTACTGCGTGTAGTACGTGATCCTAAGCTTGGTAAGTGTCAAGAAGATAGGCAGGTTGGAAGAGATGGAGGTGAAACTGCTGTTGTCATGGAGATGCTGTACTTCAGCTCACTGTTGGAGAACTTTCCTCTAGGAGAGGCCGGTCTCAAGTGTCAGTTGCCTTTGGGTAAGTATCGATTCTCACGTGCTAGGAGCAGTAGTTATAAAATATCCAGATCCCTGACAGCCATGACGGAGTCGATTTCTAATTAATCCCACTGTTACTATTATGCTTTCCATTATCTTTATAGTGGTAATGTTTTGTTGTGCTACTTTGGAACACTGGAGCTCTGTTTCGTTCAGGTGAGAGATCAAGAGCATCGTTAAACATTTAGTGGAGCCATGTCTCATGCATGTGCTAATTGACTAAACCAGTATATACCTGCTGTGAATAGTCGTAGCATGGTAAGTGGCTAAAATTGTTGCTTTATGTACACACAATTCCAAATATGTTTTATTACGAGCTGCAATGAATTGTCCAACTTCTCCTCGCATACGAGTGTGCTGTGTACCACTTGTTCCCCGTTTGTTACTACACTGGGCGGCAGCAGTTCTAGTTCCATTAAGTGAAGATGGAGTATGTATGAATCCACTCCCATTCGCACTGTCTTTATGTGATGATTGCTATCTATGCCATCTATAATGCAGTACCAGCTGCAGCCTCACTGCATTGGTGCACTCCATGAAGATTACAATGAATCTGCTCCATACATTTTCTCTTGATTTCGTGCGCTCCATTTTTCAAGAGAGCTCCTGGCCACCTGATAGGCTACCAATTCCCATAGACGACCGCAAGAACTGGGTCGAAGCAAGGCTCTTGACAGTTGGCAGAATCTGTGAAGGATTGTTGACAAAAGGTCAGAACTAAGTTGCGTTGTGTCTCGGTGTATGAAAGGTTGTTGATGTTGCTATGTGCAGAGGGGCTGCCTCACGACCCAGTATTGGCTGCTGCTATGCTCTTGGTGGTTGTAGACAACATCATCAGCTCCTCATATCGGTATCCACTCCGTATGACCTCCTTGTCTGTTCATCGTTGGCTCACACTCGAAGGATTGAGTTTGTTCTCCAGGCTGTCTCTCTATCATGCTTTCTTGGCCAAGCTCTCCACATCTGCACTGATACATGTGACGTTCAAGAACAAGCCTCTTCTCTTGACCATCTTCTCCAGTGTGTGTGATCTCTTTGATAGGTACAGCGAACATGTTTGCTATTGTGTGCATTAGAGCCAATCACCCTGGAGCCTGCTTCAAGCCAGTTTCAAGCCTCAAGTTGCTTCAAACAAGAGCAGTAGTGAAGCATGAAACCGGTGGAGCAGGTTCCAGAGAAGTAGAGGGATGTCCAGAACTCCCACAACTTTTCCAAGGACATCTTGGGATATTTATAAATATCTCCTAGCCCTAGAAAACTCTAGCTTAACCCTTTATTTTTACCCCTTTCCCTAGCAATTGATTATCCCCTAGCCCTAGCCCTGGACTAGTTAGTCCTACAATATCCCTAGCCTGGACTAGTCCTAGTCTTAGTCCTACAGTACCCCTAGCACTAGTCCTGCAATATCCCTAAACTAGTCCTAGCCTTAGTCCTACAGTACTCCTAGCACTAGTCCTACAATACCCTTAGCCTGGACTAGTCCTAGCCTTAGTCCTACAGTACTCCTAGCACTAGTCCTACAATACCCTTAGCCTGGACTAGTCCTAGCCTTAGTCCTACAATACCCCCTAGCACTAGTCCTACAATATCCCTAGCCTGGACTAGTCCTAGCCTTAGTCCTACAGTACTCCTAGCACTAGTCCTACAATACCCTTAGCCTGGACTAGTCCTAGCCTTAGTCCTACAATACCCCCTAGCACTAGTCCTACAATACCCTTAGCCTGGACTAGTCCTAGCCTTAGTCCTACAATACCCCCTAGCACTAGTCCTACAATATCCCTAGCCTGGACTAGTCCTAGCCTTAGTCCTACAGTACTCCTAGCACTAGTCCTGCAATATCCCTAGCCTGGACTAATCCTAGCCTTAGTCCTACAGTACCCCTAGCACTAATCTTGCAATATCCCTAGCCTAGACTAATCCTAGCCTTAGTCCTACAGTACCCCTAGCACTAGTCCTGCAATATCCCTAGCCTAGACTCCTAGCCTTAGTCCTACAATACCCTTAGCCTGGACTAGTCCTAGCCTTAGTCCTACAGTACCCCTAGCACTAGTCCTGCAATATCCCTAGCCTGGACTAGTCCTAGCCTTAGTCCTACAGTAGCCCTAGCACTAGTCCTGCAATATCCCTAGCCTAGACCCCCTAGCACTAGTCCTGCAATATCCCTAGCCTGGACTAGTCCTAGCCTTAGTCCTACAGTACCCCCTAGCACTAGTCCTGCAATATCCCTAGCCTGGACTAGTCCTAGTCTTAGTCCTACAGTACCCCCTAGCACTAGTCCTGCAATATCCCTAGCCTGGACTAGTCCTAGTCTTAGTCCTACAGTAGCCCTAGCACTAGTCCTGCAATATCCCTAGCCTGGACTAGTCCTAGTCTTAGTCCTACAGTACCCCTAGCACTAGTCCTGCAATATCCCTAGCCTGGACTAGTCCTAGTCTTAGTCCTACAGTACCCCTAGCACTAGTCCTGCAATATCCCTAGCCTGGACTAGTCCTAGTCTTAGTCCTACAGTAGCCCTAGCACTAGTCCTGCAATATCCCTAGCCTGGACTAGTCCTAGTCTTAGTCCTACAGTAGCCCTAGCACTAGTCCTGCAATATCCCTAGCCTGGACTAGTCCTAGTCTTAGTCCTACAGTACCCCTAGCACTAGTCCTGCAATATCCCTAGCCTGGACTAGTCCTAGCCTTAGTCCTACAGTATCCCTAGCACTAGTCCTACAATACCCTTAGCCGAGACTAGTCCTAGCCTTAGTCCTACAGTACCCCTAGCACTACTAGTCCTGCAATATCCCTAAACTAGTCCTAGCCTTAGTCCTACAGTACCCCCTAGCACTAGTCCTGCAATATCCCTAGCCTGGACTAATCCTAGCCTTAGTCCTACAGTACCCCCTAGCACTAGTCCTGCAATATCCCTAGCTTTAGATGACCCTTAAGCCATAGCACTATTTTCATATAGTGATTCACCCTCAAGGACTTCCCAGGATAGTTCCAAGCAACCTCGGGAATCCCAGGATGTCCTAGGTGCAGTACAGTATTGGGCACACGTTCCAGTAACCAGTGTGACAGGCTTTTAGTACACTGCTTGCTTCTTCTCTCTCTCTTTCTCTGTAGGTTCACTGAGTCGAGTGAGAGATGTATCGGTGCTAGTACTCTATCCCTGTGGAGTGGAGCGGCCAAGTACTAGTGCTAAGTTTTTGTCGTGTATAATCTTGGCCAATTGTGTGTGCTGTGTGACACATAGGCAATGCCTGTTGAGCTCTGAGGACATCTCCCTCATCTCTCCTGCCCTTTGTCCTACTGGCGAGACGTTCTCTGCTCTGCAGCAATACGTTTGGTCTCTCTGGGAGGATCCCTTGGATGTTAGTTGCACTGTATGATGACCACTTACCGACTCCATGATGGAGTTGTTGTTAGTTTTGCTCGTCTGTTTTACTCTCTCTCTGTTCTCCTGCCCTCTCCTCTCTTCTTCCCTTGCTCTCTCCTCTCTCTTGCCCTATGCTCTCTTTGTCCTCCCCACTCTCTTACCTTCCTCTTGCTCTCTCTTGTACTTTCTTTCTCTCGCTGTTTTCTCTTAAAGGGAATCAGGCATCATTGTAAAGAGATATTTGAGAATATGATTTGCATCTACCAGCAGCTCGCCCCAGGTATGATTAATGCTAGACTGCTGCTACGACAACAACATCTCATCTTCTTCTCTCCATCATGCATATTCCTATTCTCTGGTGGCCCGGAAAAGACAAAATATTTGGTCTTGCCGAGCGTTTGCTTGCCCTGGAGTCTCCCACTCGAGGGAAGTTTGTCTTCCTTGTGTCCTTGGCACCTCATGTCTCCACAAGGAAGATCGTCTCGAATTACCCAGATCTTCCAGCTGACTTGCTCTCAGTCATGGGCCAGCAATCCTTAGCCTGTCACGTAAGCTAAAACTTCTGCCATGCCACTTGGTATCATGTGACAGTCATGTATTTTAACACATGCACACACACACACATGCACACACACATACACACACACATACACACACACACTGCTGGAGTTCGTAGGAGCCATAATGCTTGCTGCTACAATGTGCTGTTCATTTCATTCACTTGATTATATCTGAAAACTGGCTAGGGGCTAACTAGCGCTATCCATATACTTTTAACCATATCTTGAGAAATGGCTGCTGAAAATGAAGTGTCTGGCCTTGTCAGTTGTTCACTCTACCTCCTCTGAGTCTGTGTTGGCGATCACAAGGTCTCCTGCTCGGCTTCTCCCTAGACTTCCAGCAAGATTTAGTTACTTGCAGCTGCTGCGTGATGACCATAAGCTTCTGCACCAACAGAAAGCTGTACTCCACTCTCACCAGCAGGCTCTCTAGTGGCTCACCTCGAAAGCAACGGCCGCATAAATTTTGCAAGTTCAGTCACTCGTCACTTACATTGGGTCTTGAGTTTGAGGGGTTAGCACCCAGCCCACAACCATGCATGGCAGGCGACTCTTTTTTGCTCCTCTCTGTGCACATTTTAATTGAATTTTCATGTGTGTGTGTGTGTGTGTGCATATTATGGCTTGATGTTTGCCAAACTTGGTAGGCAGGTAAAGTATGTACCAAGGAACACTTCATTAAATTCTAAAAGATCGAGGTTGCAAGTTTGGCATCAGTGAAAATGGCTTGATAAATCTTTAAACAAGAAACAATTCAATAAGCTTTGAAAGATCAAAGGTCAGTGAGAGGTTCTGCGTCCTATTGAGTACTGATTACCTTATTCTAGCATCTGCTTGTAGTGTACTGGATGTCTGTAGCCACAGCTGTTTTCATTACAACTAGAATGTGCGTCGGAGGCTGGCTTGTTCCCCATAGCATAGGGGCAAGGTCACCGTGATGCGTGTTACATTTTTTCGACTTTTTTCGACTTTACTTGCCTACTATTTTACTATGCTTCAATATATGAGCACCACTCAAATTCCCTAGTGAATATCAGACATAGCTAAACTTTTAACCAATTTTCATAAAAAAGTTTCCCTGTAAGTTAGGAGCTAGAGCTTGATAAGTGATCGTGATGCGCGTTACGAAATTGTGACACAAAATTTCTTAACTCGATTTGTACACAAGTTTCTAGAAAAACGGCTCCTTCAATTTAGTTAATTCATATATATCTTCAGTAGAACTACGTTGACTAAACATCCTCCAAATGTGATATTTCAAACTTGACCGATGTGCGTAGGGGGCCCATCGGGGTACGACTGTGTCACGTGATGCGCGTTACATGATGAGCGTTACAAAAAAAAATCAGGACAAACTGACACAAATATTGCTATGTATTTAATCTACATCCCAAAAAGTACCTCACTGGGAGGGGGAGGATATGATGCATCGAGGCGGAAGGGGGGGGGGGGGGCATGATGCATCAGTGAGTGGTCTCCCGGAGGTTAGTTATGTACATATATGCATTCATGTGCATTCATCCAATCATGTCTATGTATTAGACAGAGATAGGTATACAGGAAAATACATGAAACACGATCAATTATGTTTCTTCCATTCCCGATGGACTTGGTCACTAAATTCATATAATTTTTATTCAATCCAAAGAATCGGGAGGAGTGGCAGATTGGTGCTGGGGCTTGAATCCGTGCCAGCACTCCTCACGTGCGACAGGGAGCCGATCTGGCTTCATTGGCCAGTTGTATCTGCCAAGTCCGGCATTTTTCATAAAATATATGTCCACATGTGTTGGCGTGCTGCCCTCCACAACACCTTTTCCATCATACACTAATGCCAGGAAGTCATTCTTGCTGAAAGTAGCAAAGTTTTCCTCCACTTCCATATCCTGCTTCTCCTGCACTTCCATATCTGGTTCAACCTCCTGAGCTACCTCAAAGTCTCTACTGAGACAAGCATGCTGTACTTTCCCACCAACCTTTCTGATGCAATGCATATTACGGATGCCATTTACCGCAGGTGAGGCTGCCCAGAATGCATCATCTAGCCCCATCTGATGATTTCGCTCCACTATCTCATCATTGATGACATCAGTAACCATCACTGATGGCATTAAGGCTGCTGCAGCTGCGAATGAGGCAGAATCGCTGACAAGTGACTGGCGAGACTTGATCCTATTCCACATGTGTCTTAATTCAGAGGTGCATGTGTAGAGGTGCATGTACATTCACCTCTATACATGCACCTCTATACCTCTATACATGCTCTGTAGACTAGTTCATCATAGGTGTCTCCGTTGTTTAGTTCAGTATAGGTGACTATGTGGCTTAGTTCAGCATAAGTGTCACGGTGGCTTATTCAGCATTGGTATCTATGTGTCTTAATTCAGCGTAGGTGTCTCTGTGGCCTAGTTAAATCGTTAATCACAAAACCTCTATACATACACCTCTATACTGCACCTCTATATCTGAAGCCTTTGATGTGACAGATAGGCAGACCCCCCTCCCTACAATCAGGTGTTTTTTAATTAATGTTTAGCCTTTGATGTATAGCATATTGAACACACCCTCTCCCCCCTGTGATGCATGTTACAAACTTTAATTGGAATATACTAGAATATCCTCCTTCAATATGGACCATTTTTGGTAGGCAGTAGGGGCTTATGTTAGGGAAGGAGACTACAAGATTTTATCAACATAGGTTTAAAACTATGAGGGTAGCTGGAACTTATTGATGTTTTCCGTGATGCGTGTTACATGTGATGTCAGGTAATCAAAAATCTATCAAGCACCCATATCATGTTGATAATAACAAAAAATCTTTCTCAATATAGAAAGTTGATTGAAATCCCCACGCAAAAGTATCAACATATGTGGCATAGCTATATTTTAGGAAGGATTTTGGCTTTTATACATTTTAGATATATTTACTCAAAAAAGAGCCTCAAAATTATGTTCTCCTTCAGAGCAATGGTTCTGGGTAGTAAATGGAGATATCTGCCTAAACTCCACATTTTCTGAAGCAGTGGAGTCTACTTTCATATACATAAACTTTTATGGCAATACCATTGAGTTTTTTTTTCCATCTCAAATGTCATGATTTCGTGACCTTGCCCATTATAGGAATGTAACAGATGATCTGGCTGGTTCCCCATAGCATAGGAATGTAACAGAGATGATCTGGCTGGTTCCCCATAGCATAGGAATGTAACAGAGATGATCTGGCTTGTTCCCCATAGCATAGGAATGTAACAGATGATCTGGCTGGTTCCCCATAGCATAGGAATGTAACAGAGATGATCTGGCTGGTTCCCCATAGCATAGGAATGTAACAGAGATGATCTGGCTGGTTCCCCATAGCATAGGAATGTAACAAATGATCTGGCTGGTTCCCCATAGCATAGGAATGTGACAGCTGATCTGGCTGGTTCTCCATAATGTAATAGAGATGATCTGGCTGGTTCTCCATAATGTAATAGAGATGATCTGGCTTGTTCTCCATAATGTAATAGAGATGATCTGGCTGGTTCTCCATAATGTAAGAGATGATCTGGCTGGTTCTCTATAATGTAATAGAGATGATCTGGCTGGTTCTCCATAATGTAATAGAGATGATCTGGCTGGTTGTCCATAATGTAATAGAGATGATCTGGCTGGTTCTCTATAATGTAATAGAGATGATCTGGCTGGTTCTCCATAATGTAATAGAGATGATCTGGCTGGTTCTCCATAATGTAATAGAGATGATCTGGCTGGTTCTCCATAATGTAATAGAGATGATCTGGCTGGTTCTCCATAATGTAATAGAGATGATCTGGCTGGTTCTCCATAATGTAATAGAGATGATCTGGCTGGTTCTCCATAATGTAATAGAGATGATCTGGCTGGTTCTCTATAATGTAATAGAGATGATCTGGCTGGTTCTCTATAATGTAATAGAGATGATCTGGCTGGTTCTCCATAATGTAATAGAGATGATCTGGCTGGTTCTCCATAATGTAATAGAGATGATCTGGCTGGTTCTCCATAATGTAATAGAGATGATCTGGCTGGTTCTCCATAATGTAATAGAGATGATCTGGCTGGTTCTCCATAATGTAATAGAGATGATCTGGCTGTTTGTCCATAATGTAATAGAGATGATCTGGCTGGTTCTCTATAATGTAATAGAGGGCAATTCCATGAAAAGTGAAACCCTGAGGTCAAATTTTAAAAGTGGTCAAATCCTAGCATGAATACATCATTTTGAAGCCCAAAGGATGTAGTTTTAGGTTTCACAATTATATTTTCAATTTTCCGGGTTTGCGCTTAATTAGGGATGCTTGTAACAACATTGATGATAAGAAAGGTATTCATGACCATTTTGGTGTATATCAGGGACAGATTAACTTATCCTAAAAAATACATGTAAACAGTGAAAAAATTGTATGATTGGACCTCCTAGGAGTTTCTTAAAGTGAATCATCAAAATCTAATTAATGACAGCTGTCCGCTCGGTAATTATGGCATTGATTTTTAGCATGTTGGGCCTCTGTACTTCCGTCACAAAAATAGTACCATCGACCGAGTTATTTGATCAACAGTTTACTTTTGTGTGAAACAAACTCAGGTCATCTTTTAGACCTCTAATGGGTATAATATCCACATCTTAAAAAAGGCCACACCTACTGCACGTGGTGTAAAAGACGTGACGGAAGTACACATCATGTGTACTTCCGTCACGTACTTCCGTCACAATTTAATGGTGCACTGTTTAAGCTAGTTCTTTGAGCTCAGAGTAAATGTCAGATTAGAGTAAACATCTAGTACTTTTTACAACAGCCATATTAGGATCTGGTGGTTTGTAGTGTACATAACAAAGCAGCTGCATTCGGTGTGTTGCCCAGAGCTAGCCTGCTTACAAAACTGCTCCTGAGTTACTGAGGAACAATGGCTATTGCCAGAGAGAGACAGGCAAAAAGAAGAGCAAAAATCAAGGAAAATCCCGAGCTCTACAAGGCCTATCTTGAAAAAGGTCGAAAGAGGAAGGGCTCAGCACTTATCACAGCTAAGGCACAGATGACAGTTAAACAGAGAGAGGAATTTCTAATGAAAGAGCGCCTTCGACTGCGAAAACTTCGTGCCGTTAAGAAACCTCAAAATCCCGGTGAATCCAGCAATGCAGCAACACCTTATCGCTCCACCCAGTCATTGGGTAAAGCTGTAAAACGGGCATGCACAAGTTTGCCAAAGTCCCCACAAAAGCAGCGGTGTGTGGTGAGCAAGCTTGCTGAATCAGTTGGCCTGAAAGTGGTTGGACCATCGACACCATCAACCTCTCCACATGCTCATGGCTCTGCACTCATCGATGACACAAAAAGGCTTGTCCATGAGTTTTATCAAAACAACGACATTTCGTGGCAAGCTCCTGGTCGTAAAGATCGAGTCATCATTAGAGAGAGGACCGAGGGGGGGGGAAGAAGGTCAAAAGGACAGAGCAGGTTCGGTTTATGCTTATGTCTCTCAGAGAAGCCCACAGCAAGTTTAAGGAGGAAAATCCTTCACTCAAGATAGGCCTAGCAAAGTTTTGCGAGCTGCGACCAACTCACGTGAAGCTATTCGATCAGATTCCACATCAAGTGTGTGTATGTAGCTATCACGAGAACGTGAGGCTTCTGCTTGTGGCTCTGAAAGATCACACTACCTTGAGTACAGATTTTTCAGGGTTCATCAACCAAGTCACCTGCGATTCCAGCTCAAAGGAATGCATGAATGGGAAATGCTCCAAGTGCAAAGATGTGATTGATAAGTTGACTCCTGACAATAGCTCATCGATTGCTCACTACCAGCAGTGGCGAAGTGTAGACAATCACGTGGAGAAGCTCGACATCACAGGAACAGTGGAAGAGTGCTTCCTAGAGCTCAAAGTGAAAGTTCGGCCTTTCCTGCTGCACACACACACAAAACGGAAGCAATCAGCGTCGTTCAAAGTCCTTAGTTAAAGAATGTGATGGCAAGAGTGTCGTTCTGCAAGTAGATTTCTCCGAGAATGCCACCATTGCGAGCCAACGAGAGATCCAATCAGCTCACTGGAACCATGGGGCCAGGCCACCCTTTTCACAGCACACGCATGGATAAGGCATGATGAATCCGACACTTGCAGCATGGTCATTGTTTCAGATGACCTAAACCACACGAAACATAGTGTTTATGTCTTCATGCAGTGCATTATGACCCACCTAAAGGCTTCCTACATGTACCCTGACATCGAAAAGATCGACATCTTCAGTGATGGCCTGACATCCCAATTTAAGCAGAGGTTCCTTTTTTCAAATCTACACGGATGGGAAATGGAGCATGATTTGAAGATCCGTTGGAACTTCTTTGCCACATCTCACGGCAAGGGGGTGGTTGATAGTATTGGAGGCACTGTCAAGAGGGCAGTTTGGAGACATGTGAAGGCTGAAAGAGGTCATATGACAAATCCCAGCCAATATGCAGACCTCGGAAAACAACTCTGCCCAAAAGTCCACATTGAATATGTCCCTAAGGAAGACATAGCCCAGCATACACCTTTCTTAGACAGGAAATGCCAAGGCAGTACCTGGGAGTCACCAAGTCCATTGTGTTCGAGCTGATGGCAGCGATTTTGTCAAAGTGTCAGACACAACTGACTCTACTGAGTGCCGAAGATGCCAGATTCGCATCTCTGACCCGCAGGTATCTTCAGATGCAGAAAGCACAGACCCGAATGAAGATGGCGAAGATAAAGACCCCAATGAAGATGTCGAAAGTACGGCCTTAAATGCTATCGATGTGGACGTTGGACAGTGGGCTGTGGTTGTATACGATGGAGAACAATATCCTGGGGAGGTTACTGCTATTTCTGATGTTGAGGAGGTGGAAGTGAGTGTGCTGCATAAGAGTGGGAGCTGCTGGAAATGACCACAGCCCAAGGACATGATTTATTACCACCAAAAGGATATTGTTCGCCTTATTAGTCCTCCCATTGCTGCTGGTCACCGTGGCCAGTTCATCTTTAGTGATCTCTCATTAACTGAACTGCTAAGTATTTGCATAAAGTGAGCTTAGTATTGTTATGACAATGTTCCACATGTAATATTTTAAGGAATTGCAGGTTAATAATCAGACGTGTACTTCCGTCACAATTTAACTGTACTTCCGTCACGATCTAATTAACAGTTTCCTATCACGTGTGGACATGTTAAAGAAAATTTTGAATTACCATAAGATAGTACTACATTCAACCTTTAAAATGTGTGACAAAGACAGAGCTGTCACTTGTACAATCACAGAATTTCAATTCTGAACCCATGTACCCTGCAATTCCACATTTGTCTGCGTACTTCCGTCACAGGCACTTAAGAAAGCATTTCCCCTTCCCTGTAATTAGATTACAATTTTTTCTTGTTTTAATTTCAACCTCAGGTGAACCTTCAACCCAATGTATAATGAAATAAGAAACCACCCCTTACTTGATGTAGATATGATTGATTTTGTTATCTGATTTGTACTTCCGTCACGGCGGAATTGCCCTAGAGATGATCTGGCTGGTTCTCTATAATGTAATAGAGATGATCTGGCTGATTCTCTATAATGTAATAGAAATGATCTGGCTGGTTCTCCATAATGTAATAGAGATGATCTGGCTGGTTGTCCATAATGTAATAGAGATGATCTGGCTGGTTCTCTATAATGTAATAGAGATGATCTGGTATAATGTAATAGAGATGATCTGGCTGGTTGTCCATAATGTAATAGAGATGATCTGGCTGGTTCTCTATAATGTAATAGAGATGATCCGGCTGGTTCTCTATAATGTAATAGAGATGATCTGACTGGTTCTCTATAATGTAATAGAGATGATCTGGCTGGTTCTCTATAATGTAATAGAGATGATCTGGCTGGTTCTCCATAACATATATAGGAATGTAGCAGTATCCCTAGCATTACACCGAGTACTGTTAGATTGCATTCCTCTGTCCTGCCCCTAACCCTAACCATTGGAACTACATGTATTACCTTGACCCTAACCTTAGCCACTGTCCTGGCAACCATTGCCCTGGTCCTAACCCTAGCTACTGTCCTAGCCCTAGCCATTCTCCTGGCCTTAACCCTAGCTGAAACTGCTACTGATCTGATGGTGATGTCATCATGATGACATAATGGCAGGATTATGCCATGGGGAAAGCCACTACTTACTGTACATCCTCAAATAGGAACCATGGTTACTAATTATTCCTCACAAGCTGCCTGCCATTACTAATGGAGAGGGTCTACTGTTATAATAGTTGCAGTTGCCTTCTTTTTTCGTTCTTTTCGAACGGCCGATGATTCCAACAATTACGAGCGTTGTCTTCAACGATCTCTTTCTGGCCAGCTCTTCTGCTGAGCAAGGCTGCATGGGGATCTATGCCTACTGGAAAACACTCTGAGTTCCTTCACTCTTGAGAAAGGAGGTGCTCCACAATGGATGTCTTTGCTGTAAATCTACTCTGACGTACTGTGGCTATGGAGCTGATTCAACTAACTGCAGCTTATTATATTTGCATTCTAATGATGGAGGTAATGATCTAATGATGGAGTCTAATGATGGAGGAGGATTTTTCCCCCCTAAGTTTCAATTTGATGTGGTTACAGATGGAGGGTGTGGTTCCTGCTGGAGGATATGTGCCGTCTGACATCAGCTAGGAGGGTGGTTGTTCCATCAGATGTTCTGGTGGTTACTGTTCTTTCTCTTGTCTGTTGCTAGCTAGGCAGGTGACCTCTGGACCAAGATGGTCGGCCTGCACTGGCAGGAGTGCAACGGCACTGCAGAGGAACGCACAGCCTGGGACAACGTACGTCAACTGTCCATTTCAAGGGGAGGGAGGAGTGTGCGAGTGTAATTATTCCATTATAAATAATCGGATTTCTCCCTAGAAATATGTGTAGGAATTTGATCTCTCTCTGCCACACTATTCTCCCCTCCCTCCCCATGCACTCTGTCTATAAATAGATGAATGTTTTATTACCTTATCTAAACAGATCAGTATACTATATTAGGCCTTCAGCTAAGATAGTATACTATAATAGGCCTTCAGCTAAGATAGTATACTATAATAGGCTTACAGCTAAGATAGTATACTATAATAGGCCTACTATTATACTATAATAGGCCTTCAGCTAAGATAGTGTACTATAATAGGCCTTCAGCTAAGATAGTATACTATAATAATAAGCCTTTAGCTAAGATAGTATACTATAATAAGCAAAGATAGTATACTATATTAGGCCTTCAACTAAGATAGTACACTATAATAGGCCTTCAGCTAAGATAGTATACTATAATAGGCCTTCAGCTAATATAGTATACTATAATAGGCCTTCAGCTAAGATAATAGGCCTTCAGCTAAGATAGTATACTATAATAGGCCTTCAGCTAAGATAGTATACTATAATAGGCCTTCAGCTGCTAGGAGTAGGACAATCTCTAGACTCTAGAGTGATACAATGATAGAGTTTCAAGTTTAGTCCAAAGGGCATGGGGCTAAAATAATCCCCTTTCCCCCCCCCCCCCCCCCCCCTTTCTCCATCGCTCACTCACCCCTCAATGCCTTACATGTATTACTAGCTTGCTATAGAAACGAGTTGCTTATTAGCAGGCATGGGATGAGTCACAAATATTCGTGTTTGCTTGATTGTCCGAAGGAAAGCATGTAGTCCCAGTTGTCATGACAACAGAGGCACCTAAAAACACGACCATGTTCTGATTGAACATTCAGCAATATTATATATGACAATATTAACCCCTACTTCTTTCTCCATGCACGGTAGACCTGGGTCCTGGCTGTGCTGAAGAGTATGTGTATGTCTTCACCGCTGGCCAGGGGACACATTACACAGGTGAGCTATTTAACCCTTCCACCGCTGGATTTACACAGCACTTTATAAAAATAGTGACGTTATTTTACATAATATTTTATATTCAACCAGGAGTGCACAAATGTCCCTAGCAACCATGGTTGATGTTATAGCATTGGTGTTGACAAACATTGTGGTCAACTGTAGGTTGCCTAGCAACTGACCACATACGATGAATTTCATTATAACATTTGATTGTGTTTGTTTTAATTGTATTTTTAGGCAGAATATGGACAGAGATTACATCATGATGTAAATATAATAAAATGACAGTGTCATATTTTACTAGGGCAGATAATTAGAAACCATAGCTAACTAACTACCTACACTAGGGCAGATAATTAGAAACCATAGCTAACTAACTACCTACTAGCTTTATATTATTATAGCTATATAGATGGATAGCTAGTACCCGCGAAGTACCTAGGTAAATGCTATTTTTTATACAAGTCAGAAAAAAAGCAGTAATGCTAAAGGATCTTATATGTATGGCTATTTATTTTCCTGGGACATCTTGTTCCTGTTCTTCACCATCGTCAGTCTCAAGACCTGGATCCCTACGCAAATCAGCGCTACTATCTCTGGACTGGCAAAAAAAGGTTCTGAATCTACGATGTCATTCAGAGTTGCTAGCTCTTCAGGATCTCTAGTCTGTTCTCCGTGGTAGGCCCTTCTCCTTCCTCATCACTGCTTTCAACCTCAGACAGCACATGCGTAGCTAAAACTAACGATTTTATATATTTGTTTTTGTCGCGGTCATTTACAACTCCGCCATACGGCGGTGAGACGGTTAAACCGGCAATATATCCCAGGGTGACACCAAGTGGTGCCGTGGACAGTCCTGCTCAAAGTTGCTGCTTACCTATTCCTAGCCCTAGGATGAGGTGGGCATGAACTTTGAACTTAAGACACCCAGCATGTATGATACTGAACTGTTCACAATAATAATATGACCAGTACTAGCAGCACTGGTATAATATGACCAGTATACTAGCAGCACTGGTATAATATGGCCAGTACTAGCAGCACTGGTATAATATGGCCAGTACTAGCAGCACTGGTATAATATGGCCAGTACTAGCAGCACTGGTATAATATGACCAGTACTAGCAGCACTGGTATAATATGACCAGTATACTAGCAGCACTGGTATAATATGGCCAGTACTAGCAGCACTGGTATAATATGACCAGTACTAGCAGCACTGGTATAATATGACCAGTACTAGCAGCACTAGTATAATATGACCAGTACTAGCAGCACTGGTATAATATGACCAGTATACTAGCAGCACTGGTATAATATGACCAGTACTAGCAGCACTGGTATAATATGACCAGTACTAGCAGCACTGATATAATATGGCCAGTACTTAGCAGCACTGGTATAATATGACCAGCACTAGCAGCACTGGTATAATATGGCCAGTACTAGCAGCACTGGTATAATATGACCAGCACTAGCAGCACTGGTATAATATGACCAGTACTAGCAGCACTGGTATAATATGACCAGTACTAGCAGCACTAGCAGCACTGGTATAATATGGCCAGTACTAGCAGCACTGGTATAATATGACCAGTACTAGCAGCACTAGTATAATATGACCAGTACTAGCAGCACTAGTATAATATGACCAGTACTAGCAGCACTGGTATAATATGACCAGTACTAGCAGCACTGGTATAATATGACCAGTACTAGCAGCACTGGTATAATGACGAGTACTAGCAGCACTGGTATAATATGGCCAGTACTAGGAGCACTGGTATAATATGACCAGTACTAGCAGCACTAGTATAATATGACCAGTATACTAGCAGCACTGGTATAATATGACCAGTATACTAGCAGCACTGGTATAATATGACCAGTACTAGCAGCACTGGTATAATATGACCAGTACTAGCAGCACTGGTATAATATGACCAGTACTAGCAGCACTGGTATAATATGACCAGTATACTAGCAGCACTGGTATAATATGACCAGTACTAGCAGCACTGGTATAATATGACCAGTACTAGCAGCACTGGTATAATATGACCAGTACTAGCAGCACTGGTATAATATGACCAGTACTAGCAGCACTAGTATAATATGACCAGTACTAGCAGCACTGGTATAATATGACCAGTATACTAGCAGCACTAGTATAATATGACCAGTACTAGCAGCACTAGTAGTATAATATGACCAGTATACTAGCAGCACTGGTATAATATGACCAGTACTAGCAGCACTGGTATAATATGGCCAGTACTAGCAGCACTGGTATAATATGACCATACTAGCAGCACTGGTATAATATGGCCAGTACTAGCAGCACTGGTATAATATGACCAGTACTAGCAGCACTGGTATAATATGACCAGTATACTAGCAGCACTGGTATAATATGACCAGTACTAGCAGCACTGGTATAATATGACCAGTACTAGCAGCACTAGTATAATATGACCAGTACTATCAGCACTGGTATAATATGACCAGTACTAGCAGCACTGGTATAATATGACCAGTACTAGCAGCACTGGTATAATATGACCAGTACTATCAGCACTGGTATAATATGACCAGTACTAGCAGCACTAGTATAATATGACCAGTACTATCAGCACTGGTATAATATGACCAGTACTAGCAGCACTGGTATAATATGACCAGTACTAGCAGCACTGGTATAATATGACCAGTACTAGCAGCACTGGTATAATATGACCAGTACTAGCAGCACTGGTATAATATGACCAGTACTAGCAGCACTGGTATAATATGACCAGTACTAGCAGCACTGGTATAATATGACCAGTATACTAGCAGCACTGGTATAATATGACCAGGACTAGCAGCACTAGTATAATATGACCAGTACTAGCAGCACTGGTATAATATGACCAGTATACTAGCAGCACTGGTATAATATGACCAGGACTAGCAGCACTAGTATAATATGACCAGTACTAGCAGCACTGGTATAATATGACCAGTATACTAGCAGCACTGGTATAATATGACCAGTACTAGCAGCACTAGTATAATATGACCAGTACTAGCAGCACTGGTACAGTACATGCACTAGTATAATATGATGACTAGCACCTTTAAAAAATTATTTGAATTTTTTTATTAAAAAAACAACTTTTTACGAAGCAAAACATTGTGTGCAGATGATTTGTGTATTGCATGGGAAGAAAATTGCATGGGAAGAAAATAACATGACCAGCTAATAGTCTTTGGGTATTTGTGACTCCGAGGTCACAAGGTCTATTGGGGGTCTAGGCATGTCCGGCAATGGAACATGCGCCTTGAAGGCATTGAATGTTGATCTCAGCAGGGACAATGTTGTCCAGCAACGGAGCCAGGACATGGTGCAGCTATAATGCTGGCCCCACTTTGCAGCTGGTGGGATGCCATTCTCTTGTAAAAATGATTGGCCATCCCACCCGTTGCTGACAGGACAATAGAGGTGAACAAGGCGTTCCTGTACTCTTTGCTCGTATGCTCTCTTCTTCAATTTTTCATGCCTCTTGTACAAGATGAGAGGGGGTGTTGCTGTTGGATGGAGCATGTAGTTAAACACTCGCACGTCCACAAATATTCTCTCAAAGCGGCCACCCCACACACATTAGCCGCGATGTCGAGGCGTGCTCAGTCCTCCGTGTTGGCAGTGTTGTAATCCAGTGTTTCCCCTGACAATGGCTGTAGCTCTGGCTCCATGCAGACTTTTGAACAGAATTCCGAAAGGAGGTTGGCTGAGAGGTCACGGATCTCATTTTGACGTATCGACGGGAAGTTACCTTTGGGGCATGCTCAACTGAGAGACTTGGCACTGACACAGTTCCTGCAGCTCCCCTGACTTCCTTAGCACAGACATAGTTCCTGCAGCTCCCCTGACTTCCTTGGCAGACAGTTCCTGCAGCTCTCCTGACTTCCTTGGCAGACAGTTCCTGCAGCTCCCCTGACTTCCTTGGCAGACAGTTCCTGCAGCTCCCCTGACTTCCTTGGCACTGACACAGTTCCTGCAGCTCCCCTGACTTCCTTGGCAGACAGTTCCTGCAGCTCCCCTGACTTCCTTGGCTGAGACACAGTTCCTGCAGCTCCCCTGACTTCCTTGGCACTGACACAGTTCCTGCAGCTCCCCTGACTTCCTTGGCAGAGACACAGTTCCTGCAGCTCCCCTGACTTCCTTGGCAGAGACACAGTTCCTGCAGCTCCCCTGACTTCCTTGGCACAGACAGTTCCTGCAGCTCCCCTGACTTCCTTGGCAGAGAGACAGTTCCTGCAGCTCCCCTGACTTCCTTGGCAGAGACACAGTTCCTGCAGCTCCCCTGACTTCCTTGGCAGAGACACAGTTCCTGCAGCTCCCCTGACTTCCTTGGCAGAGACATAGTTCCTGCAGCTGCCCTGACTTCCTTGGCTGAGACACAGTTCCTGCAGCTCCCCTGACTTCCTTGGCAGATGGTTCCTGCAGCTCCCCTGACTTCCTTGGCAGAGACAGAGTTCCTGCAGCTCCCCTGACTTCCTTGGCAGAGACATAGTTCCTGCAGCTCTCCTGACTTCCTTGGCAGAGACAGTTCCTGCAGCTCCCCTGACTTCCTTGGCAGACAGTTCCTGCAGCTCCCCTGACTTCCTTGGCAGAGACACAGTTCCTGCAGCTCCCCTGACTTCCTTGGCAGATGGTTCCTGCAGCTCCCCTGACTTCCTTGGCAGAGACAGAGTTCCTGCAGCTCCCCTGACTTCCTTGGCAGAGACAGAGTTCCTGCAGCTCCCCTGACTTCCTTGGCAGAGACAGAGTTCCTGCAGCTCCCCTGACTTCCTTGGCAGAGACAGAGTTCCTGCAGCTCCCCTGACTTCCTTGGCAGACAGTTCCTGCAGCTCCCCTGACTTCCTTGGCTGAGACACAGTTCCTGCAGCTCCCCTGACTTCCTTGGCACTGACACAGTTCCTGCAGCTCCCCTGACTTCCTTGGCAGAGACACAGTTCCTGCAGCTCCCCTGACTTCCTTGGCAGAGACACAGTTCCTGCAGCTCCCCTGACTTCCTTGGCACAGACAGTTCCTGCAGCTCCCCTGACTTCCTTGGCAGAGAGACAGTTCCTGCAGCTCCCCTGACTTCCTTGGCAGAGACACAGTTCCTGCAGCTCCCCTGACTTCCTTGGCAGAGACACAGTTCCTGCAGCTCCCCTGACTTCCTTGGCAGAGACATAGTTCCTGCAGCTGCCCTGACTTCCTTGGCAGAGACACAGTTCCTGCAGCTCCCCTGACTTCCTTGGCTGAGACACAGTTCCTGCAGCTCCCCTGACTTCCTTGGCAGAGACAGAGTTCCTGCAGCTCCCCTGACTTCCTTGGCAGAGACAGAGTTCCTGCAGCTCCCCTGACTTCCTTGGCAGAGACAGAGTTCCTGCAGCTCCCCTGACTTCCTTGGCACTGACACAGTTCCTGCAGCTCCCCTGACTTCCTTGGCAGACAGTTCCTGCAGCTCCCCTGACTTCCTTGGCACTGACACAGTTCCTGCAGCTCCCCTGACTTCCTTGGCAGAGACACAGTTCCTGCAGCTCCCCTGATTTCCTTGGCAGAGACAGTTCCTGCAGCTCCCCTGACTTCCTTGGCAGGGACACAGTTCCTGCAGCTCTCCTGACTTCCTTGGCAGAGACACAGTTCCTGCAGCTCCCCTGACTTCCTTGGCAGAGACAGTTCCTGCAGCTCCTTGACTTCCTTGTCAGAGACACAGTTCCTGCAGCTCTCCTGACTTCCTTGGCAGAGACACAGTTCCTGCAGCTCCCCTGACTTCCCCTTGGCAGAGACACAGTTCCTGCAGCTCCCCTGACTTCCTTGGCAGACAGTTCCTGCAGCTCCCCTGACTTCCCCTTGGCAGAGACACAGTTCCTGCAGCTCCCCTGACTTCCTTGGCAGACAGTTCCTGCAGCTCCCCTGACTTCCTTGGCAGAGACACAGTTCCTGCAGCTCCCCTGACTTCCTTGGCAGACAGTTCCTGCAGCTCCCCTGACTTCCTTGGCAGAGACACAGTTCCTGCAGCTCCCTGACTTCCTTGGCAGACAGTTCCTGCAGCTCCCCTGACTTCCTTGGCAGAGACACAGTTCCTGCAGCTCCCCTGACTTCCTTGGCAGACGGTTCCTGCAGCTCCCCTGACTTCCTTGGCAGAGACACAGTTCCTGCAGCTCCCCTGACTTCCTTGGCAGAGACACAGTTCCTGCAGCTCCCCTGACTTCCTTGGCACACACACAGTTCCTGCAGCTCCCCTGACTTCCTTGGCAGAGATACAGTTCCTGCAGCTCCCCTGACTTCCTTGGCAGAGACACAGTTCCTGCAGCTCCCCTGACTTCCTTGGCAGACAGTTCCTGCAGCTCCCCTGACTTCCTTGGCAGAGACACAGTTCCTGCAGCTCCTGACTTCCTTGGCAGAGACACAGTTCCTGCAGCTCCCCTGACTTCCTTGGCAGACAGTTCCTGCAGCTCCCCTGACTTCCTTGGCAGAGACACAGTTCCTGCAGCTCCCCTGACTTCCTTGGCAGACAGTTCCTGCAGCTCCCCTGACTTCCTTGGCAGAGACACAGTTCCTGCAGCTCCCCTGACTTCCTTGGCAGACAGTTCCTGCAGCTCCCTGACTTCCTTGGCAGAGACACAGTTCCTGCAGCTCTCCTGACTTCCTTGGCAGACGGTTCCTGCAGCTCCCCTGACTTCCTTGGCAGAGACACAGTTCCTGCAGCTCCCCTGACTTCCTTGGCAGACGGTTCCTGCAGCTCCCCTGACTTCCTTGGCAGAGACAGAGTTCCTGCAGCTCCCCTGACTTCCTTGGCTGAGACACAGTTCCTGCAGCTCCCCTGACTTCCTTGGCAGACAGTTCCTGCAGCTCCCCTGACTTCCTTGGCAGAGACACAGTTCCTGCAGCTCCCCTGACTTCCTTGGCAGAGACACAGTTCCTGCAGCTCCCCTGACTTCCTTGGCAGACAGTTCCTGCAGCTCCCCTGACTTCCTTGGCAGAGACACAGTTCCTGCAGCTCCCCTGACTTCCTTGGCAGACAGTTCCTGCAGCTCTCCTGACTTCCTTGCCAGAGACACAGTTCCTGCAGCTCCCCTGACTTCCTTGGCAGAGACACAGTTCCTGCAGCTCCCCTGACTTCCTTGGCAGAGATACAGTTCCTGCAGCTCCCCTGACTTCCTTGGCAGACAGTTCCTGCAGCTCCCCTGACTTCCTTGGCTGAGACACAGTTCCTGCAGCTCCCCTGACTTCCTTGGCAGACAGTTCCTGCAGCTCCCCTGACTTCCTTGGCTGAGACACACTCCTGCAGCTCCCTGACTTCCTTGGCAGAGACACAGTTCCTGCAGCTCCCCTGACTTCCTTGGCAGAGACACAGTTCCTGCAGCTCTCCTGACTTACTTGCCAGAGACACAGTTCCTGCAGCTCCCCTGACTTCCTTGGCAGAGACACAGTTCCTGCAGCTCCCCTGACTTCCTTGGCAGAGACACAGTTCCTGCAGCTCCCCTGACTTCCTTGGCAGACAGTTCCTGCAGCTCCCCTGACTTCCTTGGCAGAGACACAGTTCCTGCAGCTCCCCTGACTTCCTTGGCAGAGACACAGTTCCTGCAGCTCCCTGACTTCCTTGGCAGAGACACAGTTCCTGCAGCTCCCCTGACTTCCTTGGCAGAGACACAGTTCCTGCAGCTCCCCTGACTTCCTTGGCAGAGATACAGTTCCTGCAGCTCCCCTGACTTCCTTGGCAGAGACACAGTTCCTGCAGCTCCCCTGACTTCCTTGGCAGAGATACAGTTCCTGCAGCTCCCCTGACTTCCTTGGCAGAGACACAGTTCCTGCAGCTCCCCTGACTTCCTTGGCAGACAGTTCCTGCAGCTCCCCTGACTTCCTTGGCAGACAGTTCCTGCAGCTCCCCTGACTTCCTTGGCAGAGACACAGTTCCTGCAGCTCCCCTGACTTCCTTGGCAGATGGTTCCTGCAGCTCCCCTGACTTCCTTGGCAGAGACAGAGTTCCTGCAGCTCCCCTGACTTCCTTGGCAGAGACAGAGTTCCTGCAGCTCCCCTGACTTCCTTGGCAGAGACAGAGTTCCTGCAGCTCCCCTGACTTCCTTGGCAGAGACAGAGTTCCTGCAGCTCCCCTGACTTCCTTGCAGCTCCCTGACTTCCTTGGCAGAGACACAGTTCCTGCAGCTCCCCTGACTTCCTTGGCAGAGACACAGTTCCTGCAGCTCCCCTGACTTCCTTGGCAGACAGTTCCTGCAGCTTCCTGACTTCCTTGGCACACACACAGTTCCTGCAGCTCCCCTGACTTCCTTGGCAGAGACAGAGTTCCTGCAGCTCCCCTGACTTCCTTGGCAGAGACACAGTTCCTGCAGCTCCCCTGACTTCCTTGGCAGAGACACGGTTCCTGCAGCTCCCCTGACTTCCTTGGCAGAGACACAGTTCCTGCAGCTCCCCTGACTTCCTTGGCCCAGACACAGTTCCTGCAGCTCCCCTGACTTCCTTGGCCCAGACACAGTTCCTGCAGCTCCCCTGACTTCCTTGGCACTGACACAGTTCCTGCAGCTCCCCTGACTTCCTTGGCAGAGACACAGTTCCTGCAGCTCCCCTGACTTCCTTGGCCCAGACACAGTTCCTGCAGCTCCCCTGACTTCCTTGGCACTGACACAGTTCCTGCAGCTCCCCTGACTTCCTTGGCAGAGACACAGTTCCTGCAGCTCCCCTGACTTCCTTGGCAGAGACACGGTTCCTGCAGCTCCCCTGACTTCCTTGGCCCAGACACAGTTCCTGCAGCTCCCCTGGCTTCCTTGGCACTGACACAGTTCCTGCAGCTCCCCTGACTTCCTTGGCCCAGACACAGTTCCTGCAGCTCCCCTGACTTCCTTGGCAGAGATACAGTTCCTGCAGCTCCCCTGACTTCCTTGGCAGACAGTTCCTGCAGCTCCCCTGACTTCCTTGGCAGAGACACAGTTCCTGCAGCTCCCCTGACTTCCTTGGCACTGACACAGTTCCTGCAGCTCCCCTGACTTCCTTGGCAGACAGTTCCTGCAGCTCCCCTGACTTCCTTGGCAGAGAGACAGTTCCTGCAGCTCCCCTGACTTCCTTGGCAGAGACACAGTTCCTGCAGCTCCCCTGACTTCCTTGTCAGCTCCCCTGTTCCTGCAGCTCCCCTGACTTCCTTGGCTGAGACACAGTTCCTGCAGCTCCCCTGACTTCCTTGGCAGAGTCACAGTTCCTGCAGCTCTCCTGACTTCCTTGGCAGACAGTTCCTGCAGCTCCCCTGACTTCCTTGGCAGAGACAGAGTTCCTGCAGCTCCCCTGACTTCCTTGGCAGAGACATAGTTCCTGCAGCTCCCCTGACTTCCTTGGCAGACAGTTCCTGCAGCTCCCCTGACTTCCTTGGCAGAGACACAGTTCCTGCAGCTCCCCTGACTTCCTTGGCAGATGGTTCCTGCAGCTCCCCTGACTTCCTTGGCAGAGACAGAGTTCCTGCAGCTCCCCTGACTTCCTTGGCAGAGACATAGTTCCTGCAGCTCTCCTGACTTCCTTGGCAGAGACAGTTCCTGCAGCTCCCCTGACTTCCTTGGCAGACAGTTCCTGCAGCTCCCCTGACTTCCTTGGCAGAGACACAGTTCCTGCAGCTCCCCTGACTTCCTTGGCAGATGGTTCCTGCAGCTCCCCTGACTTCCTTGGCAGAGACAGAGTTCCTGCAGCTCCCCTGACTTCCTTGGCAGAGACAGAGTTCCTGCAGCTCCCCTGACTTCCTTGGCAGAGACAGAGTTCCTGCAGCTCCCCTGACTTCCTTGGCAGAGACACAGTTCCTGCAGCTCCCCTGACTTCCTTGCAGCTCCCTGACTTCCTTGGCTGAGACACAGTTCCTGCAGCTCCCCTGACTTCCTTGGCAGAGACAGAGTTCCTGCAGCTCCCCTGACTTCCTTGGCAGAGACAGAGTTCCTGCAGCTCCCCTGACTTCCTTGGCAGACAGTTCCTGCAGCTCCCCTGACTTCCTTGGCAGAGACACAGTTCCTGCAGCTCCCCTGACTTCCTTGGCCCAGACACAGTTCCTGCAGCTCCCCTGACTTCCTTGGCAGACGGTTCCTGCAGCTCTCCTGACTTCCTTGGCAGACAGTTCCTGCAGCTCCCCTGACTTCCTTGGCAGAGACACGGTTCCTGCAGCTTCCCTGACTTCCTTGGCAGAGACACAGTTCCTGCAGCTCCCCTGACTTCCTTGGCAGACAGTTCCTGCAGCTCCCCTGACTTCCTTGGCAGAGACACAGTTCCTGCAGCTCCCCTGACTTCCTTGGCAGAGACAAAGTTCCTGCAGCTCCCCTGACTTCCTTGGCAGAGACACAGTTCCTGCAGCTTCCCTGACTTCCTTGGCAGAGACACAGTTCCTGCAGCTCCCCTGACTTCCTTAGCACAGACAGTTCCTGCAGCTCCCCTGACTTCCATGGCAGACAGTTCCTGCAGCTCTCCTGACTTCCTTGGCAGACAGTTCCTGCAGCTCCCCTGACTTCCTTGGCAGAGACACAGTTCCTGCAGCTCCCCTGACTTCCTCGGCAGAGACACAGTTCCTGCAGCTCCCCTGACTTCCCCTTGGCACAGATACAGTTCCTGCAGCTCCCCTGACTTCCTTGGCAGAGACACAGTTCCTGCAGCTCCCCTGACTTCCTTGGCAGAGACACAGTTCCTGCAGCTCCCCTGACTTCCTTGGCTGAGACACAGTTCCTGCAGCTCCCCTGACTTCCTTGGCAGACAGTTCCTGCAGCTCCCCTGACTTCCTTGGCAGAGATACAGTTCCTACAGCTCCCCTGACTTCCTTGGCAGAGACACAGTTCCTGCAGCTCCCCTGACTTCCTTGGCAGAGATACAGTTCCTACAGCTCCCCTGACTTCCTTGGCAGAGACACAGTTCCTGCAGCTCCCCTGACTTCCTTAGCACAGACAGTTCCTGCAGCTCCCCTGACTTCCTTGGCACAGATACAGTTCCTGCAGCTCCCCTGACTTCCTTGGCACTGACACAGTTCCTGCAGCTCCCCTGACTTCCTTGGCCCAGACACAGTTCCTGCAGCTCCCCTGACTTCCTTGGCAGAGATACAGTTCCTGCAGCTCCCCTGACTTCCTTGGCAGACAGTTCCTGCAGCTCCCCTGACTTCCTTGGCAGAGACACAGTTCCTGCAGCTCCCCTGACTTCCTTGGCACTGACACAGTTCCTGCAGCTCCCCTGACTTCCTTGGCAGACAGTTCCTGCAGCTCCCCTGACTTCCTTGGCAGAGAGACAGTTCCTGCAGCTCCCCTGACTTCCTTGGCAGAGACACAGTTCCTGCAGCTCCCCTGACTTCCTTGTCAGCTCCCCTGTTCCTGCAGCTCCCCTGACTTCCTTGGCTGAGACACAGTTCCTGCAGCTCCCCTGACTTCCTTGGCAGAGTCACAGTTCCTGCAGCTCTCCTGACTTCCTTGGCAGACAGTTCCTGCAGCTCCCCTGACTTCCTTGGCAGAGACAGAGTTCCTGCAGCTCCCCTGACTTCCTTGGCAGAGACATAGTTCCTGCAGCTCCCCTGACTTCCTTGGCAGACAGTTCCTGCAGCTACCCTGACTTCCTTGGCAGAGACACAGTTCCTGCAGCTCCCCTGACTTCCTTGGCAGATGGTTCCTGCAGCTCCCCTGACTTCCTTGGCAGAGACAGAGTTCCTGCAGCTCCCCTGACTTCCTTGGCAGAGACATAGTTCCTGCAGCTCTCCTGACTTCCTTGGCAGAGACAGTTCCTGCAGCTCCCCTGACTTCCTTGGCAGACAGTTCCTGCAGCTCCCCTGACTTCCTTGGCAGAGACACAGTTCCTGCAGCTCCCCTGACTTCCTTGGCAGATGGTTCCTGCAGCTCCCCTGACTTCCTTGGCAGAGACAGAGTTCCTGCAGCTCCCCTGACTTCCTTGGCAGAGACAGAGTTCCTGCAGCTCCCCTGACTTCCTTGGCAGAGACAGAGTTCCTGCAGCTCCCCTGACTTCCTTGGCAGAGACAGAGTTCCTGCAGCTCCCCTGACTTCCTTGCAGCTCCCTGACTTCCTTGGCTGAGACACAGTTCCTGCAGCTCCCCTGACTTCCTTGGCAGAGACAGAGTTCCTGCAGCTCCCCTGACTTCCTTGGCAGAGACAGAGTTCCTGCAGCTCCCCTGACTTCCTTGGCAGACAGTTCCTGCAGCTCCCCTGACTTCCTTGGCAGAGACACAGTTCCTGCAGCTCCCCTGACTTCCTTGGCCCAGACACAGTTCCTGCAGCTCCCCTGACTTCCTTGGCAGACGGTTCCTGCAGCTCTCCTGACTTCCTTGGCAGACAGTTCCTGCAGCTCCCCTGACTTCCTTGGCAGAGACACGGTTCCTGCAGCTTCCCTGACTTCCTTGGCAGAGACACAGTTCCTGCAGCTCCCCTGACTTCCTTGGCAGAGACAAAGTTCCTGCAGCTCCCCTGACTTCCTTGGCAGAGACACAGTTCCTGCAGCTCCCCTGACTTCCTTAGCACAGACAGTTCCTGCAGCTCCCCTGACTTCCATGGCAGACAGTTCCTGCAGCTCTCCTGACTTCCTTGGCAGACAGTTCCTGCAGCTCCCCTGACTTCCTTGGCAGAGACATAGTTCCTGCAGCTCCCCTGACTTCCTTGGCAGAGACACAGTTCCTGCAGCTCCCCTGACTTCCTTGACAGAGACACAGTTCCTGCAGCTCCCCTGACTTCCTTGGCCCAGACACAGTTCCTGCAGCTCCCCTGACTTCCTTGGCCCAGACACAGTTCCTGCAGCTCCCCTGACTTCCTTGGCACTGACACAGTTCCTGCAGCTCCCCTGACTTCCTTGGCAGAGACACAGTTCCTGCAGCTCCCCTGACTTCCTTGGCCCAGACACAGTTCCTGCAGCTCCCCTGACTTCCTTGGCACTGACACAGTTCCTGCAGCTCCCCTGACTTCCTTGGCAGAGACACAGTTCCTGCAGCTCCCCTGACTTCCTTGGCAGAGACACGGTTCCTGCAGCTCCCCTGACTTCCTTGGCCCAGACACAGTTCCTGCAGCTCCCCTGACTTCCTTGGCACTGACACAGTTCCTGCAGCTCCCCTGACTTCCTTGGCCCAGACACAGTTCCTGCAGCTCCCCTGACTTCCTTGGCAGAGATACAGTTCCTGCAGCTCCCCTGACTTCCTTGGCAGACAGTTCCTGCAGCTCCCCTGACTTCCTTGGCAGAGACACAGTTCCTGCAGCTCCCCTGACTTCCTTGGCAGACAGTTCCTGCAGCTCCCCTGACTTCCTTGGCAGAGAGACAGTTCCTGCAGCTCCCCTGACTTCCTTGGCAGAGACACAGTTCCTGCAGCTCCCCTGACTTCCTTGTCAGCTCCCCTGTTCCTGCAGCTCCCCTGACTTCCTTGGCTGAGACACAGTTCCTGCAGCTCCCCTGACTTCCTTGGCAGAGTCACAGTTCCTGCAGCTCTCCTGACTTCCTTGGCAGACAGTTCCTGCAGCTCCCCTGACTTCCTTGGCAGAGACAGAGTTCCTGCAGCTCCCCTGACTTCCTTGGCAGAGACATAGTTCCTGCAGCTCCCCTGACTTCCTTGGCAGAGACACAGTTCCTGCAGCTCCCCTGACTTCCTTGGCAGAGACACAGTTCCTGCAGCTCCCCTGACTTCCTTGGCAGACAGTTCCTGCAGCTCCCCTGACTTCCTTGGCACAGAGACAGTTCCTGCAGCTCCCCTGACTTCCTTGGCACTGACACAGTTCCTGCAGCTCCCCTGACTTCCCCTTGGCAGAGATACAGTTCCTGCAGCTCCCCTGACTTCCTTGGCAGAGACACAGTTCCTGCAGCTCCTCTGACTTCCTTGGCAGAGACACAGTTCCTGCAGCTCCCCTGACTTCCTTGGCAGACAGTTCCTGCAGCTCCCCTGACTTCCTTGGCAGACAGTTCCTGCAGCTCCCCTGACTTCCTTGGCAGAGACACAGTTCCTGCAGCTCCCCTGACTTCCTTGGCTGAGACACAGTTCCTGCAGCTCCCCTGACTTCCTTGGCAGAGACAGAGTTCCTGCAGCTCCCCTGACTTCCTTGGCTGAGACACAGTTCCTGCAGCTCCCCTGACTTCCTTGGCACAGATACAGTTCCTGCAGCTCCCTGACTTCCTTGGCACTGACACAGTTCCTGCAGCTCCCCTGACTTCCTTGGCAGAGACAGAGTTCCTGCAGCTCCCTGACTTCCTTGGCAGAGACACAGTTCCTGCAGCTCCCCTGACTTCCTTGGCAGGGACAGAGTTCCTGCAGCTCTCCTGACTTCCTTGACAGAGACACAGTTCCTGCAGCTCCCCTGACTTCCTTGGCAGACAGTTCCTGCAGCTCCCCTGACTTCCTTGGCAGAGACACAGTTCCTGCAGCTCCCCTGACTTCCTTGGCAGACGGTTCCTGCAGCTCCCCTGACTTCCTTGGCACTGACACAGTTCCTGCAGCTCCCCTGACTTCCTTGGCACTGACACAGTTCCTGCAGCTCCCCTGACTTCCTTGGCAGAGACACAGTTCCTGCAGCTCCCCTGACTTCCTTGGCAGAGACATAGTTCCTGCAGCTCCCCTGACTTCCTTGGCAGAGACACAGTTCCTGCAGCTCCCCTGACTTCCTTGGCAGAGACACAGTTCCTGCAGCTCCCCTGACTTCCTTGGCAGACAGTTCCTGCAGCTCCCCTGACTTCCTTGGCAGAGACACAGTTCCTGCAGCTCCCCTGACTTCCTTGGCTGAGACACAGTTCCTGCAGCTCCCCTGACTTCCTTGGCAGAGACAGAGTTCCTGCAGCTCCCCTGACTTCCTTGGCTGAGACACAGTTCCTGCAGCTCCCCTGACTTCCTTGGCACAGATACAGTTCCTGCAGCTCCCTGACTTCCTTGGCACTGACACAGTTCCTGCAGCTCCCCTGACTTCCTTGGCAGAGACAGAGTTCCTGCAGCTCCCTGACTTCCTTGGCAGAGACACAGTTCCTGCAGCTCCCCTGACTTCCTTGGCAGGGACAGAGTTCCTGCAGCTCTCCTGACTTCCTTGACAGAGACACAGTTCCTGCAGCTCCCCTGACTTCCTTGGCAGACAGTTCCTGCAGCTCCCCTGACTTCCTTGGCAGAGACACAGTTCCTGCAGCTCCCCTGACTTCCTTGGCAGACGGTTCCTGCAGCTCCCCTGACTTCCTTGGCACTGACACAGTTCCTGCAGCTCCCCTGACTTCCTTGGCAGAGACACAGTTCCTGCAGCTCCCCTGACTTCCTTGGCAGAGACACAGTTCCTGCAGCTCCCCTGACTTCCTTGGCACTGACACAGTTCCTGCAGCTCCCCTGACTTCCTTGGCAGAGACACAGTTCCTGCAGCTCCCCTGACTTCCTTGGCAGAGACAGTTCCTGCAGCTCCCCTGACTTCCTTGGCAGACAGTTCCTGCAGCTCCCCTGACTTCCTTGGCAGAGACACAGTTCCTGCAGCTCCCCTGACTTCCTTGGCAGACGGTTCCTGCAGCTCCCCTGACTTCCTTGGCACTGACACAGTTCCTGCAGCTCCCCTGACTTCCTTGGCAGAGACACAGTTCCTGCAGCTCCCCTGACTTCCTTGGCACTGACTCAGTTCCTGCAGCTCCCCTGACTTCCTTGGCACTGACACAGTTCCTGCAGCTCCCCTGACTTCCTTGGCAGACAGTTCCTGCAGCTCCCCTGACTTCCTTGGCAGAGACACAGTTCCTGCAGCTCCCCTGACTTCCTTGGCACTGACTCAGTTCCTGCAGCTCCCCTGACTTCCTTGGCACTGACACAGTTCCTGCAGCTCCCCTGACTTCCTTGGCAGACAGTTCCTGCAGCTCCCCTGACTTCCTTGGCACTGACACAGTTCCTGCAGCTCCCCTGACTTCCTTGGCAGAGACACAGTTCCTGCAGCTCCCCTGACTTCCTTGGCAGAGATACAGTTCCTGCAGCTCCCCTGACTTCCTTGGCAGAGACACAGTTCCTGCAGCTCCCCTGACTTCCTTGGCACTGACACAGTTCCTGCAGCTCCCCTGACTTCCCCTTGGCAGAGATACAGTTCCTGCAGCTCCCCTGACTTCCTTGGCAGAGACACAGTTCCTGCAGCTCCTCTGACTTCCTTGGCAGAGACACAGTTCCTGCAGCTCCCCTGACTTCCTTGGCAGACAGTTCCTGCAGCTCCCCTGACTTCCTTGGCAGACAGTTCCTGCAGCTCCCCTGACTTCCTTGGCAGAGACACAGTTCCTGCAGCTCCCCTGACTTCCTTGGCTGAGACACAGTTCCTGCAGCTCCCCTGACTTCCTTGGCAGAGACAGAGTTCCTGCAGCTCCCCTGACTTCCTTGGCTGAGACACAGTTCCTGCAGCTCCCCTGACTTCCTTGGCACAGATACAGTTCCTGCAGCTCCCTGACTTCCTTGGCACTGACACAGTTCCTGCAGCTCCCCTGACTTCCTTGGCAGAGACAGAGTTCCTGCAGCTCCCTGACTTCCTTGGCAGAGACACAGTTCCTGCAGCTCCCCTGACTTCCTTGGCAGGGACAGAGTTCCTGCAGCTCTCCTGACTTCCTTGACAGAGACACAGTTCCTGCAGCTCCCCTGACTTCCTTGGCAGACAGTTCCTGCAGCTCCCCTGACTTCCTTGGCAGAGACACAGTTCCTGCAGCTCCCCTGACTTCCTTGGCAGACGGTTCCTGCAGCTCCCCTGACTTCCTTGGCACTGACACAGTTCCTGCAGCTCCCCTGACTTCCTTGGCACTGACACAGTTCCTGCAGCTCCCCTGACTTCCTTGGCAGAGACACAGTTCCTGCAGCTCCCCTGACTTCCTTGGCAGAGACATAGTTCCTGCAGCTCCCCTGACTTCCTTGGCAGAGACACAGTTCCTGCAGCTCCCCTGACTTCCTTGGCAGAGACACAGTTCCTGCAGCTCCCCTGACTTCCTTGGCAGACAGTTCCTGCAGCTCCCCTGACTTCCTTGGCAGAGACACAGTTCCTGCAGCTCCCCTGACTTCCTTGGCTGAGACACAGTTCCTGCAGCTCCCCTGACTTCCTTGGCAGAGACAGAGTTCCTGCAGCTCCCCTGACTTCCTTGGCTGAGACACAGTTCCTGCAGCTCCCCTGACTTCCTTGGCACAGATACAGTTCCTGCAGCTCCCTGACTTCCTTGGCACTGACACAGTTCCTGCAGCTCCCCTGACTTCCTTGGCAGAGACAGAGTTCCTGCAGCTCCCTGACTTCCTTGGCAGAGACACAGTTCCTGCAGCTCCCCTGACTTCCTTGGCAGGGACAGAGTTCCTGCAGCTCTCCTGACTTCCTTGACAGAGACACAGTTCCTGCAGCTCCCCTGACTTCCTTGGCAGACAGTTCCTGCAGCTCCCCTGACTTCCTTGGCAGAGACACAGTTCCTGCAGCTCCCCTGACTTCCTTGGCAGACGGTTCCTGCAGCTCCCCTGACTTCCTTGGCACTGACACAGTTCCTGCAGCTCCCCTGACTTCCTTGGCAGAGACACAGTTCCTGCAGCTCCCCTGACTTCCTTGGCAGAGACACAGTTCCTGCAGCTCCCCTGACTTCCTTGGCACTGACACAGTTCCTGCAGCTCCCCTGACTTCCTTGGCAGAGACACAGTTCCTGCAGCTCCCCTGACTTCCTTGGCAGAGACAGTTCCTGCAGCTCCCCTGACTTCCTTGGCAGACAGTTCCTGCAGCTCCCCTGACTTCCTTGGCAGAGACACAGTTCCTGCAGCTCCCCTGACTTCCTTGGCAGACGGTTCCTGCAGCTCCCCTGACTTCCTTGGCACTGACACAGTTCCTGCAGCTCCCCTGACTTCCTTGGCAGAGACACAGTTCCTGCAGCTCCCCTGACTTCCTTGGCACTGACTCAGTTCCTGCAGCTCCCCTGACTTCCTTGGCACTGACACAGTTCCTGCAGCTCCCCTGACTTCCTTGGCAGACAGTTCCTGCAGCTCCCCTGACTTCCTTGGCAGAGACACAGTTCCTGCAGCTCCCCTGACTTCCTTGGCACTGACTCAGTTCCTGCAGCTCCCCTGACTTCCTTGGCACTGACACAGTTCCTGCAGCTCCCCTGACTTCCTTGGCAGACAGTTCCTGCAGCTCCCCTGACTTCCTTGGCACTGACACAGTTCCTGCAGCTCCCCTGACTTCCTTGGCAGAGACACAGTTCCTGCAGCTCCCCTGACTTCCTTGGCAGAGATACAGTTCCTGCAGCTCCCCTGACTTCCTTGGCAGAGACACAGTTCCTGCAGCTCCCCTGACTTCCTTGGCCCAGACACAGTTCCTGCAGCTCCCCTGACTTCCTTGGCAGACAGTTCCTGCAGCTCCCCTGACTTCCTTGGCAGAGACACAGTTCCTGCAGCTCCCCTGACTTTCTGCACTGGCTGCAAACCATCTCAACTAATATATACTTTCTAAATAAAAGAGCCATGCCCACCCCCAGCTTCTTGGTTTTCAAGTACCTGACATCTTCAGTGTTGAAGACACTATGCTAGAGGCTGATTGATATGAACTTAGCTAGTTCAAGTAGAGGACTTGACCAGTGGTTGGTAAGGGATTCCACCCCAGGATGTCCCTAGTGAGGGTGGCTTACATTATTGAGCTTTTGGGACATATGAATGATTCTGGAATTTGCCATGAACGTGTGTGGGGGTGGGTGGGTGTCGTGTATGCATGCATGGGTGTATGGGTGTGTGGTATGGGTGTGTGTGTGTGTCATATATGATTCTGTTCCTGCTGTGTATGTGGTCAGCACTGTCTGCCGGCTCTGTTCCGGTCACATGATTGTATGGAGTATGTGACTGCCAAGCTTGAGTGCATCCAGTCGTCCCCAGGTTTGTGATAATTCATGTAACCACATGTACAGTATAGGGTATTACTTTGGTAACTTGATGTGACATTAAGTTTTCATTGTAACTACATGTATAGGATGTTACATTTTTAACTTTACTTGACATAATTAAAACTTTATGTGACATCTGTTAATTCTTCAGTGTAACTACATGTATAGGATGTTACATGAACTGATTAAATGACTTTATTTGTGGTTTGTTGTAATAATTATACATTTTAATTTGTTTAGAATAAACTTCTCAAAATGTCATAACAGAATGGAAATACAATAAGCTGCAGTTTGGTGTAAGAACCAGCTACATTGAAGTAAGCGATCAAAAGCTATGCAGCTGCTACGTCTTACAACAGAACTACAGCAAAGAAATCCATCCACAGGAGCACCTCCTTGCTCAAGAGTGAAGGCATTCAGAATGATTCCTGGTGAGCACAGGGCCTGTGCTGCTTTCCACCGAAGAAGAACTTCCAGAAACAGTAGCAAAAGCCAGGAAGAGACTATCTATTCACAAAGGCAGTTGTGATTGTCAACCATTTTTAATATTGGTCGCTTGCCCTGTCCAACCGAAATCAAGTTCCATAAAATCAATAGAGCAGTGTATTGGGCACGTGCATACGAAGAGTGGGCACATAGTACAAATCCTTTGATTTAATATAATCACAGATAGCATTTTGGATTTTTTTTTGTCTTAAGGACAGGAAATTTCCAACTACCAAGCCCCATGGAAATTAGCTGATGATGATGAGCTGTCATTTGGTACTAGAATGCATGCAGTGGACAAAAGCTATGCACATTAACATATCTAATTAATGAGTTGTGGCTGTCAGGCTCAGGCTAGTCTCTTGAGACAGGCACAGCCTATGGTGCTCAATATTTAAAGGCTCAGCTGGTTCCTTGAGACAGGCACGCACGTCCTGTGGTATTTTACGACGATGAATGATGTCATGGGGCAACTAAATACGACCGTTTTTATGTGTGCCTTGTACCTGTTCTGTGTCTCTAGAGAGTCGTGTCGCCACACACTTGGCCTGTCTGAGGTGTGCCAGGACCGAGTGCAAGAGTTTTACGCCTTCTTTGGTGTCTTTTGAAACCATCTTCAAATCTTCCATGCACCACTCTGAGGAACAGGTTGGTGTGTTTCCCAGAGCAAGTCCTTGAGTGGACATCTCTGGCTGCCGATGTGTTCACATCATCACGACCAACAACATCTTTTGCCTCTGACATCATCATCGCAGGTCCGACTTTTCGCACTCTCCATGATCTGCGAGTGTCTGAAGACCACAGATGCTCCACCCCCTGCCCAGTTGGGTCTCTTGCTCCATTTTGTTGAGGTGAACGGGAACAGCCAGTCTGCCGGCTTCAGAATCCCGGTCCTGACCAGCTTCAAGAAGGTGAGCGTCCTCCTCTTCTCTAGGTATTGGAGAAAGAGGTTGAATTGCACAGAGGAGCTCTGTGTTGTACCAATGCCATCATCATGTTCTACCATGACATCATTCTGATGCACCCCCCATGCTGCCCTGAACTATCACTCCTCTTCCTAAGGTGTCCTGAAATATAAGGTGTCCTGAAATATATCACTCCTCCCCCATGCTGTCCTGAACTGTCACTCCTTCCCCCAATGGTGCCTCCTTCCCCCAATGGTGTCCTGAATTATCACTCCTCCCCGTGTCCTGACCCATCACTCCTCCCCCATACTGTCCTGAACTATCACTCCCCCCCCCCCCCCAAAGTATCCTAAACTATTACTCACCCAATGGTGTTTGAACTATTACTCCCGCAACCTCTTCTCTCTCCACGTGTCCTGAACTATCACCTACTTCCCCGTGGTGTCCTGAACTATCACCTATTTCCCTGTGGTGTCCTGAATTTGTTTTAGGATTTATGTGTGTATGTATGTGTGTGTGTGTGCTCTCATGTGACAGGTATTTAATAGAATCCGAGACAGTTCGTATTCTTTGCTGAAGTTGCAACAGAAAGGGCGTGGCTCTGACCCCAAAGGACTAATTCAGCAATACAAGGTATGTTCTGCTTCTCATAGTGAGCTCAGTATTCTTACTCACCTTCTTATAGAGTGCTCAGTATTCTTACCTCACCTTCTTAATATTCTTATCCCACCTGTTTATAGAGTGCTCAATATTCTTATCCCACCTGTTTATAGAAGGGTCTTTGTTTTGCAGATGTTCCTTCAAGACTTGCTCAATCAGCAGTTCAGACATCTCCATCCTATCTCTTCCTTTCAAAGAAGGAACTTCTCTCTCTCCATCCTCCAGTTGCTGGCATCTTGTTTCCCCTCAAATTCCCCATCTGCACCTTCTCCTGAAGTTACAGCTGCCACGCTCCCTCCCGTGTTAGACTTCTCTCTGGCGGTGTCTTGCCTCCAGGCGTCCTGCTTGGTGGAGGGGCTGCGAGACCCGTACGAGGCTAACCGCCACATCTGCCTTCAGCTTTTGCAGGCGCTACCCATGAGCAAAATTGGGTTGATTGTATGTCACATGACCATTCCTGTCTACGCTGAATCATGTTGCTTTTATTGTTTGTTGTTATTTTGTTGTTGTTTATTTTGTTGTTGTTGTTGTTGATATTGTTTGTTGTTGTTGTCTGTTGTCATTGTTTGTTGTTGCTATTGTCTGTTGTTGGGTGTGCACGTGCTGGGTCACAGGAGGTGGGCACTGTTGAGACACTCGTGGCTCGCTATTTCTTGCTCGTCAACCAGCCCAAATCGGTCAGTTGTTCCTCTGCTTCTTGCCTGCTCAAACTCCTAATAACTCACTGCAATGCTGACTTGAACCTTCACCTTTTCAAAGCACTAAGCAAAGGCGAGCAAGATATGACAAAGATATCCTTTCACTTCTTTCTCTATCTGACATCTTGTTTCTTTTTTCTTTCCTCAGATATTTCATCTGTTGTGGTGGAACAGCCACCCGTAGAAGAGCTTCATAGCATCTCTACCCTCAAGCTTCTCTGCCGGATGCTAGACGGGCACATCAGTCTAGCCAAAACTGATCTATCGAAGGCCTCCATGTCGGCCCCGATGTATGGCCTGGTACAGAGCATGCGGTCTGTCATAGAGCAAGGGATGGCCGATGCAAACTCCGCTAACTTTAAGCATGACCTGCATCGCATCACAGACAGGGTTGTGCTCCTCTGTCAGAGTCTCTCTGATATCGTCTCTCCTATCGTCTGCAGCAGCAGCCCCGAGGGATTTTTCCCAGACGCTGTTGCTCCACACCAAGACACATTGCCGGCTGCTGCTGGAGGGCCGCCGGCTGCCTCAGGCAATGCCCAGTCTCTCCTTCTCTGTTGCTGGCACACGATGAAAGAAGTGTCACTCTTGCTTGGCACTCTCGTCCAGAACTTCAGTCACACTAAAATCCTTGAGGGCGCGGATGCTGTTCTCGCGGATGACCAGGTATGCCGAGAGGTTCAATGATAGATAGTAAATTGAAGATGTTTAAGATAAAACCCCAAGGCGACCGAATGGGGTGGGAGGGAGTGGATTCTGCGGGAATGATGTTTCCTGGTGTGCTCTTGAAATATGTGGTTGTATTGTGCTCAGATGGATATCATAGCTGCCATCTTCATCCACCAACTGACGGAAGCGCGACACCGGGGAGCGTTCGAGATGGCTCACACAGGCTTTTCCAAGCTCTGCCGTTCTCTGTGGAGCAGTCCCACTGCCAAGAGAAATGAGAGGCCAAAAGCATGGCTGGGGGATCTGCTGGATTCCTTGCAGTCGTCCTCTGTAGCTAGGCTTCTTACAGTGACAAGAAGGAGTGCAGGACTCCCTTTCTTTGTGCAGGTACTTGCTCACCAACTCATGAGAGCTAAGAAGCGACTGAATAGCAATAAGCAAATGTCTGTTTCTTTTATCTCTGTTGTTCTGGTACTCGTAGGCTATCTTGTCTGCCGAGACAGCCCTCACTGGTAGGCCGTGCTTGAAGTCCACTATGAGAGTCCTCTTGAAAGTGGCTCGTGACGCCATCATTGGTCAAGAGGAAAGTGTGCCTTGCGACTTTACATCTGAGCGTGCAGAGACAATGGTCGCCATGCAGCCTGCAGCTGTGCATGCGCTCAACATCCTGAGGGCATTGTACAGGGATGCCAGACTGGGAGAGCACGTGGCACAGTTTATTCCGGAGGGAGTGGTGATTGCTGTCTCGGGCTTTGGAGCCAGCCTCTGGCCTGTGAGGAGCCACCTACTGTAGCATATGCAATGCAATGTCCTGTTTGTTATAAGTTGTGTTTTTAGTTCTTTACCATACGCTACCATAAGAGGGATATTTTCTTAAGAGGGATATTCCATAAGAGGGATATTCCATAAGAGGGATATTTTCGCTACCATATGAGTTTTCGCTACCATATGAGAGATATTTTCGCTACCATAAGAGGGATATTTTTGCTACCATAAGAGAGATATTTTCGCTACCATAAGAGGGATATTTTCGCTACCATAAGAGGGATATTTTCGCTACCATATGAGTTTTCGCTACCATATGAGAGATATTTTCTCTGCCATAAGGGATATTTTTGCTACCATAAGAGGGATATTTTTGCTACCATAAGAGAGATATTTTCGCTACCATAAGAGGGATATTTTTGCTACCATAAGAGGGATATTTTTGCTACCATAAGAGAGATATTTTCGCTACCATAAGAGGGATATTTTCGCTACCATAAGAGGGATATTTTTGCTACCATAAGAGATATATTTTCGCTACCATAAGAGGGATATTTTCGCTACCATAAGAGGGATATTTTTGCTACCATAAGAGGGATATTTTTGCTACCATAAGAGAGATATTTTCGCTACCATAAGAGGGATATTTTCGCTACCATAAGAGGGATATTTTCGCTACCATAAGAGGGATATTTTCGCTACCATAAGAGGGATATTTTCTTTCAAGGGGTTTTAATATTCATATATGGGAATCCAATTCACAAACATTATTGGTTAACCAATTGACTTAACCATTAACCAATTGACTTAACCAATTGACCAATGATTTTATTTGTGTTAAAAAAAAAAATTATAAAAAAAAAAAAATTTACCCCTAATATTGATTTACCCCTAATATTGATAGCAAAAAAGAAATCATTTCAATCGCACAATTACAACAAGCTGCAGTCTGGTCAACAAAACCCATAGCAAAGAAATCCACCCAGAAGCTCCTCCCTTCTCGAGAGCGAGGGATTCAGAGTGATTATCAGTAAGCATAGGTGCCTGTGCAGCTTTCCTCAATAGAAGAGTCCAGCAAATGATATTCATGGCGGCAGTTTATATATATATTTTATTCCTTCCATTTTTCTCGTCAAAGTAACTATTTTTTATATCCATCAGCAATCTACTGGGCATGTGCGGGTGTTTAGTGCGTACTGTTCATTTTATGAATTTTTTGAACGATGTCCGAGTTTGTGCTTGAAAGCTCTTATGATGGTCAGTTGGTTAAAGGTGTGGTTGGAGAGTGGCAGAGCATGTGGCTCCCAATCCGTGAATATTTTGCACGGAAATTCCAAATTCTTTGTGAGCCATTGTATGTGAATATTCTAACCTTTAGAAAGTATATCTCGATCGAAGGTTGTGTTGGTGTTTAATTTGAGTGTTAAAAATGGACGTGTCGAGTTATTTATTGGTGTTAATGTTTTGTTGTCATTGTTATTCTTGTGTCAATGTTGTTTATTGTTTATTGGTGTTAATGTTTTGTTGTCATTGTTATTCTTGTGTCAATGTTGTTAATGTTTTGTTGTCATTATTATTCTTGTGTCAATGTTGTTAATGTTTTGTTGTCATTATTATTCTTGTGTCAATGTTGTTTATTGGTGTTAATGTTTTGCTGTCATTGTTATTCTTGTGTCAATGTTGTTTATTGTTTATTGGTGTTAATGTTTTGTTGTCATTGTTATTCTTGTGTCAATGTTGTTAATGTTTTGTTGTCATTGTTATTCTTGTGTCAATGTTGTTTATTGGTGTTAATGTTTTGCTGTCATTGTTATTCTTGTGTCAATGTTAATGTTTTGTTGTCATTGTTATTCTTGTCAGTTGTTTATTGGTGTTAATGTTTTGTTGTCATTTTTATTCTTGTGTCAGTGTTGTTTATTGGTGTTAATGTTTTGTTGTCATTGCTATTCTTGTCAATGTTGTTGGTGTTAATGTTTTGTTGTCATTGTTATTCTTGTGTCAATGTTGTTTATTGGTGTTAATGTTTTGTTGTCATTGTTATTCATTCTTGTGTCAATGTTGTTTATTGGTGTTAATGTTTTGTTGTTATTGTTATTCTTGTGTCAATGTTGTTTATTGTTTTGTTGTCATTGTTATTCTTGTGTCAATATTGTTTATTTATTGATGTTAATGTGTTAATTGTTAATGTTTTGTTGTCATTGTTATCCTTGTGTCAATGTTGTTTATTGGTGTTAATGTTTTGTTGTGTCATTATTCTTGTGTCAGTGTTGTTTATTGGTGTTAATGTTTTGTTGTCATTGTGTCAATGTTGTTTATTGGTGTTAATGTTTTGTTGTCATTGTTATTCTTTTGTCAATGTTGTTTATTGGTGTTAATGTTTTGTCATTGTTATTCTTGTGTCAATGTTGTTTATTGGTGTTAATGTTTTGTTGTCATTGTTATTCTTGTCACTATTGTTTATTTATTGGTGTTAATGTGTTAATGTTTTGTTGTCATTGCTATTCTTGTGTCAATGTTTGGTGTTAATGTTTTGTTGTCATTGTTATTCCTTGCGTCAATGTTGTTTGTTGATGTTATTGTTGTTCTGCCACACAAACAAACAAAGGTGAGGAATTCATCCAGCCTGCTCTTCACTGCCTTAGTCTTGAGGATCTTTGGAGCGAAGAAAGTCTTGGATGAACATTCTATGGAGAACAAGATGACTGCCAGGGAGTTCTTTGCCAGATTCCCTAGTCTCCATGGCTACTTGCTGCAGCAGCTACAGATGAACACGGAAAGATTGGTAACGGATAGAAATCCAGGGTGAGTGAAGAAGAACTGGAATGTTGTCCTCCTCGTCAGCAGGTTGTTGTCGTTGCCATCCAGCTCCCTTCAGCCGTCCCTGCTGCCTCTGCTGCTGCTACTCTCAAGGCTCTATCCTTCTCCACTAGATGAAGCTCTCTCACCCAGCTCCCTTGCGCCGTTCATGCCATTACTCATCAGGTATGATGGCCACTCTCAAGTGCATTCATGTCAGCAATATCCTGTCATTTATGTAGTTAAAGGTTAAAGGCCATTGATGGTTGTGCACTTGGTGGAGTCATTTTGCCATGACACTTATTTGAGTATCTGTTTCCTATTCCTCTCTCTTCTCCATTCCACTTTTCATACTTCCTGCTCTTTCTCCTCCTCTTCTTTCTCTACCTCCTCCTCCATCTCCTCTACCTCCACATCTTCCTCCTCTACCTCCTCCACCTCCTCTTCCTCCTCCTCTTCTACATCCTTTTCCCTCCTCGTCCTTCCTTTCATCCTCCTCCTCCGTAGGTGCACTTGCTGCTCGGTGTGGAAGACTCGAGTTCTTGTGGCACGTACAGTTTCACTCATGCTCACCGAGCATAATTGCTGGAGCGTCCTGTGCCAGATTTATGACCTCATGAGTAGAAACCACCAGAATGCACTGCACGGTCTGCTGCTCGTGGTGGGAAGGTCCGTCCAGGACAGAGAGAGGTTGTTAGCTTACACCAGCAACGGAAAGAAGTCGGTTCTCTTTTGTCTTTTAGAACTACACCTTGGAAGCTTGTGGGCTGGGAACAGGTGAAGGTTGTGAGTGTGTGCATCATCACGTTGTTGTTGTTACTGTTGTAGTGTGCACATACTTTGTGTTGTGTTGTTGTTAAACACTATTTATATTCTCTCTCTCTTCTTCTCTCTTCTAGTTGTAATGGATGCCCAGTCACTCGGAGTTTGTACCTGGAGATACTTGTTTCTTTGCTGCAGTCCCAAGATCTTCCAACTTTCCTTCAGAACAACCAGGAGCTCTTGTCTTCCCTGACTTCACTGGCTCACAAAGCTGTAGACATCTGCAATGAACCTGCAATGGTTGTCAGCTCATTTATTCGAGGGGAAGAGGTCTTCTTGTGGAGTATGAAGCTGCTGCTTCAACTCGGCACGAAGTTTCGGCTCGTGTTCACGGCTGAGGCTGCTTCTCGTGTGTTCTTTAGTGTCCTCCGGAGCTCCGAGTCTGTGGCCATTCGAGTGTGTGCGCTAGACTGCATCAAATCTCTGGAGGGGGACTGTAGTTTGTCTGACGAGTGTCTGGTGGAGCTGCTGCAACATTTGGCCTTCCAAGAATGTGATGCTGATTTGCTGATAAATGTGTGAAGACGCTGTTTTATTTGCTGTGCTGTCTTTTGCTCTTATCGTCCATCTCCACATTGCAGGTCTACAGGCAATTATCGGCAAGGTTACCCGGCACTGAGCTGAAGGCAGAACAGCTTAACGAGGTACAGCAGGTCACAGGTCATTCTTATTGTTTAGGTACCATACTCGGTGTTTGTGTGTGCGTGCATGTGTGTTAGTATATTATTAGTATATTACTGCTTTAAAAAAGCTAAATCGGCATTATATTTGGTGTATACAAACAGCTGCTGTCAAGGGCTTATCATTTCCTCCTACAAAGTTGCTGCAGGTGTGTTGATGTCACATGACCAATCACATGACTTAATGCTGATGATGATGTGCTGCAGGATTGAACTCAGGGTAGTTCTGGTCCAGTTTCTGTCGGTCGTTCTGGTATCCCTCCACAGCAAGGGCAGCAGCTGCTTCCATGTGAGGACTGTTGCTTGTTAGACGGGTACATGGCAAGGTGGAACAAACCGTTGGGTGTGGGTGTGGTTATAAAAATGATGGGTTTGTCTGTATGAAGTGAAGGTGTGGCACAAGTAGAACATAAAACATCCCAAGGGCCCATTTTTACACGTGTGGTCGCCAGACTGCACTACTTGCTTTAGAGAGGAGGGGCAGGGGGAGGAGTCCTAAAAGTTGAGCACCACAATAACCTGTCATACCACTTGCCATGTCCAGCAATAACCTGTCATACCACTTGCCATGCCCAGCAGTAACCTGTCATACCACTTGCCATGTCCAGCAATAACCTGTCATACCACTTGCCATGTCCTGTCATACCACTTGCCATGTCCAGCAATAACCTGTCATACCACTTGCCATGTCCAGCAATAACCTGTCATACCACTTCCATGTCCAGCAATAACCTGTCATACCACTTGCCATGTCCAGCAATAACCTGTCATACCACTTGCCATGCCCAGCAATAACCTGTCATACCACTTGCCATGCCCAGCAATAACCTGTCATACCACTTGCCATGTCCAGCAATGACCTGTCATACCACTTGCCATGCCCAGCAGTAACCTGTCATACCACTTGCCATGTCCAGCAATAACCTGTCATACCACTTGCCATGTCCAGCAATAACCTGTCATACCACTTGCCATGTCCAGCAATAACCTGTCATACCACTTGCCATGTCCAGCAATAACCTGTCATACCACTTGCCATGTCCAGCAATAACCTGTTATACCACTTGCCATGTCCAGCAATAACCTATCATACCAATAACCTGTCATACCACTTGCCATGTCCAGCAATAACCTGTCATACCACTAGCCATGTCCAGCAGTAACCTGTCATACCACTTGCCATGTCCAGCAATAACCTGTCATACCACTTGCCATGTCTAGCAATAACCTGTCATACCACTTGCCATGTCCAGCAATAACCTGTCATACCAATAACCTGTCATACCACTTGCCATGTCCAGCAGTAACCTGTTATACCACTTGCCATGTCCAGCAATAACCTGTCATACAACCTGTCATACCACTTGCCATGCCCAGCAAAACCTGTCATACCACTTGCCATGCCCAGCAATAACCTGTTATACCACTTGCCATGTCCAGCAATAACCTGTCATACCACTTGCCATGCCCAGCAATAACCTGTCATACCACTTGCATGTCCATACACACACACACACACACACACTTGCAGTACTTTGCAGGTCTTTTGGAAGCCTATGAAAAGCTTACTGTGCCCACGCAAGCGTGCCAGCTACGCCTGGCTATTGCCTCACACGTGTTGGACCTGTGGCCTCTGGTGGCGAAGAGGGACGAAGGAGGAGAAGTGATGGTGGTCATCATCCGATACTGCCAGCTGGTGGTAGGTGTGCTGCAAGACCCGGACCATGATGTGCGTGTGGGCATCGCCAATGCTGTCGCACGACTCCTGCAAGGTGACAGATATGCAAAGCCAGCCACTAGGCAGCAATATATATATATGTGTATTGACTTGCAATGAAGAGGCATAGAGTAACACGGCATTAACAACTCTATGATCTACTAAGCTTTGTTCCACCACTATTTTAAGTTGATCATCAAGAAAGTCGATATATCCTAACTATGTCAACTGATATATCCTAACTATGTCAACTGAGAGAACATACTTTCTCCCATGCATCTCTCACCAAGTCCTTTAAGAAGGCTGTAGCTGGTCCCTGGCCGACTCACAATAGAGATGGTGTTAAAAGGAGTGGTCCCTCTCAGCCATTGGCTTTGCTATGCTGTTCTCCCTTGGCCGGTGTTGAAGGATTCTCTAGAACAACAACAAACAACTATCTCTCAATGAACTCTCAGTTGACATAGTAACAACATTAATATCACCTTCTCAATGATCAACTTCAAATTGTATTCACTAAAAAAACACCTATATCGACAAACAACTATCTCTCAATCAATGAACTCTCAGTTGACATATATAGTAACATTTAACTATCTCTCAATCAATGAACTCTCAGTTGACATATATAGTAACATTTAATATCACCTTCTCAATGATCAACTTCAAATTGTATTCACAAAAAACAAACACCTATATCGAATTGACTGGACAAGTAGACCACAACCAGATGATCCTTTACCATATGCAGTTGAGTTGGTAATCTAACTGGGTTTTTTGTCTATATGGTACACTCCTTGTCACCTTTATTTCAACCAGTCAATGTTTGTTCTTGTTATAATTAAGTGAATTGTATGACATTATTCAATAGTCCGGACTCTAAATAAACGTTTTTAGTGTGTCACGTGTGTTGCACAGATAGTGAAATCAAGATGTCTTCTTATAATGTCTGTTGTCTTCGGTTGTTAGTTTACTAGTTGATTAAGGACTTTCACGGTCGTTGAAGAGTGAAAGAACTATAACCTTAGGGTATTAAACAAGGTTATAACATTTGGCGACGAGGATTATAACGGATCGACACGGATTATTACGAAAAGAGTTTTCGAGATGGCCGTGCATGGTTCAATGTCTGCCTTTACTTCAGCGCACGAGGACTGGAGAGCCTATGTAGAAAGGCTGGAACAGTACTTCGTAGCAAACAGTGTGACTGAGGCCGACAAGAAGCGAGCTATACTATTGAGTGTTTGTGGTTCCAAGACCTACCAACTCATTAGAGATTTAGTTTCCCCTACCAGACCAGGAGATCGCATACACTGACCTTGTGGAGTTAGTTATCAAGCACTACTGTCCCAAACCTTCTGTGATCATGCAGCGTTATAAATTCAATTCTCGAGTTCGTGCTAAGAATGAGTCCATAGCTGATTACGTGGCAGCACTAAGACAACTCTCTGAATTTTGTGAGTTCGGGGCTACTCTTGACCAGATGTTAAGGGATAGGCTGGTCTGCGGTGTCAACGATGAGAAAGTACAGCAGAGACTGTTAGCAGAAGTTGATTTAACCTTCTCACGTAGCTTACAACTAGCCCAGACAATGGAGACTGCGGAGAGAGACACACGACAGTTGCAGGGAGCTCAAGGAACCTCTGTCTTGTTCACTCATAGCAAGGCATCTAAGAAGCCTTTTACTACTTCTCGTTTCCAGAAGTGTGTTTGTTTCAGGTGTGGTAGTGACAGTCATTTAGCCAATACCTGTCGTTTTAAGGAAGCAGAATGCCGAGCATGCAAAAAGAAAGGACACATCGCTCGGGTGTGTCGCTCGAAAATGAAGTCAAGAGGACAGGATAATTCAAAGTCACAGTATCGATCGACTAGTACCAATTACGTAGAGGAGGAGCAGTCTAGATTGGTGGAAGATGGTGCTTATGGAATGTTCACAGTAACGGACACATCATCCAAGCCATTATTCGTGCATATGAACTTGTGCGGATCCGTTGTGAAAATGGAAATTGATACAGGAGCAGCATTCTCTATTGTGAGCGAAGAGACTTACAATGGTATCAAGAGATCGGGAGTGACCTTACCTCTGGAGGAATCCCAGGTACTCTTAAAAACATACACTGGTGAGACCTTACCTGTACTTGGCAGGGTAGTGGTGGTTGCTAAGGTTGACCACCAGGAGGAGGAGCTTCCGTTGTTCGTTGTAAAAGGGAAAGGGCCAAGCCTCATTGGGCGAGATTGGTTAGCTAAACTTAAATTGAATTGGCACGAGATTCATCAGTTTAGCATGAATAATAAGGTTGAAGAACTCCTAGCCAAGTTCTACCCTGTGTTTGCCGATGGGTTAGGTACCTTATTGGGCACTAAAGTAAGGATTCATGTCAAAGAGGGTGCTCAACCTAAATTCTGTAAGGCAAGGAATGTTCCTTATATGATGAAAGAAAAGTTGGAGAAAGAATTGGAACGCCTGGAGAAACAGGGAACCATAACCCCGGTTCAATTTTCAGATTGGGCAGCTCCGATTGTGCCCGTGTTAAAACGCAATGGTGATCTTCGTGTGTGTGGTGATTATAAGCTGACTATTAATCAAGCATGTCATGTGGAGTCGTACCCCTTACCTCGTGTGGAGGATATTTTCTCAGCTTTGTCAGGTGGTGAAAGGTTCTCGAAATTAGACCTATCACAAGCCTATTTACAGTTAGGAGTGGTGGATGATTGTAAAAAGTTCCTAACTATTAATACACACAAAGGGTTGTTTGTGTACAATAGGTTACCCTTTGGGGTATCATCAGCCCCTGCGATCTTTCAAAGGGTAATGGACAGTTTGTTTCAGGGTTTTGCTGGTGTCTCAGTTTACCTGGATGATATCCTGGTAACTGGAAAAACCACTGAAGAGCACATTGCTAACTTGGAGAAGGTGTTGAAAAGCTCAGGCAAGCCGGCCTGAGACTTAACAAATCGAAATGTGTGTTCCTGGCTTCAAAGGTCGAGTATCTTGGATATATACCAAGATATATAATTGATAAGGAAGGCCTACATCCAACTCTGGAGAAGGTAAAAGCCATTCGAGAGGCCCGTGCTCCGACGTCAGTGACCGAGCTTAGAGCATTTCTGGGTATACTTAATTATTACTCCAAGTTTCTTCCTAATCTCTCGACAAAGCTAGCCCCTTTGTACACCTTGTTATGCAAGGACTCCAGATGGCAATGGACGGAAAAGCAAGAAAGTGCATTTTTACTAGCTAAGCTAATGCTACAGAGTGATTCACTTTTGGTCCATTATGATCCTCAGAAGGACCTGTTGTTGGCTTGTGACGCATCTCCTTATGGATTGGGAGTCGTGTTATCACATGTTTTGGAAGACAAAACCGAACGTCCTATTGGGTATGCTTCAAGGACTCTCACTGTGTCTGAGAAGGGCTATTCTCAATTAGAGAAAGAGGGATTAGCTATCCTATTTGGTGTCAAGAAATTTCATTCTTACCTGTGGGGTCGATCATTTGTCATTAGATCTGATCACCAACCACTCTACCATTTGTTTAATGAAAAGAAAGCAATTCCTCCCCTTGCCTCAGCACGTCTACAAAGGTGGGCATTGTCATTGAGTGCATATCAATATCGTATTGAATACAAGCCTGGGAAGTTGCTTGCTAATGCGGATGCATTAAGTCGGTTGCCAAGCCCAGTTGTCACATCCTCTGATTGTCTTCCTGCTGAGTTAAACCAATTGGTTCTTCACCTTGAGTCTACCCCGATTTCTTCCAAGGAAGTGAAACAATGGATTGAGAAAGATCCGCTTCTCTCAAGGGTGAAGAAATTTGTAATGTGTGGATGGCCGTCAGTGAAGCTTGACCGAGAATTTCAACCGTATGAGTCTCGTAAGTTGGAACTCAGTCTTCTGGATGGTTGTTTACTGTGGGGTTCACGTTTGATTATACCCCAGCCTGGTCGGAAATGTTTGCTAGATCAGCTACATGAAACTCATTTAGGAATTAGTCGTATGAAGAATCTGGCAAGAAGTTATTTTTGGTGGCCAGACATGACTTCTGAAATCGAGTTATGTGTACAGCAGTGCAATGTTTGCCAGGAATCACGACCGCAACCTCCTGTGGCCTCGATGCACCCGTGGGAAGTAACAAAGCAGCCTTGGAACCGTATCCACCTAGACTTCGCTGGCCCGTTCATGGGTAACATGTTTTTAGTCTTGGTCGATTCTCATTCTAAGTGGATGGATGTGGTGATTATGAGTTCAATCACGTCCACCATCACCATAGAGAAGTTGCAAGGTATTTTTGCTATTCATGGTCTTCCCAAGACCATAGTCACTGATAATGGCAGTTCATTTATGAGTGATGAGTTTCAGAGATTTTGCCAAGTGAATGGTATTCAGCATACGACGTCTGCACCTTACCACCCTTCCACGAATGGGTTGGCTGAGAGGGCGGTGCAATCTTTCAAGCAAGGGTTGAAGAGGATGGAAGGTGGATCACTGCAGTCCAAGCTATCGAGATACTTGTTCCGCTACAGGATAACGCCACACAGTACGACAGGGTTATCCCCAGCCGAGGTTCTGATGGGTCGTCGACCGAGATCCAAGTTAGACTTGGTTCATCCTGACTTGTCAGAGAGAGTGGAATCGTGCCAGCGTAAGAGGACACATGGCAGCACTGGACGGGATCGCGTTTTCCGAGTGGGTGACAAGGTTTTTGTTAGAGATTTCAGGTGTAAGAATGTAACCTGGATGCCTGGTGTTGTTGAGCATGTCACTGGACCTTTATCTTACCGAGTTAAAGTTACCTTGGGAGTCGTACGTCGTCATGTGGATAACATACGTCAGAGACAGAGCGAGTTAGGATCCAGCACTATAAATGGTCAAGTGTCTGGACCTGCAATTGTGTTTCATGATATTCCTGTTCAAGTGCCAGAGACACTGAAACTGTCCCCTGAAGGGAGTGTTCCACATTCCGACTCAGCTACGTCAGCCATGGTCAGCTCTCCTCGCTTACCCCGTGTTAATGTGGATGATAGATGATAACACTTCCGTACACATCCCTGATTGTGAGTCAACAACAGTACTGCGCAGGTCTATCCGAAACAGACCCCCTCCTGATCGTTTTAAGGGATCAGTGTTTTAACTGATAATTATCGTGAATTTGTTATCTTTACTCTCTTATAAGCTAAGAAGGGAGGAATGTTATAATTAAGTGAATTGTATGACATTATTGTTCAATAGTCCGGACTCTAAATAAACGTTTTGAGTGTGTCATGTGTGATGCACAGATAGTGAGATCAAGATGTCTTCTTATAATGTCTGTTGTCTTCGGTTGTTAGTTTACTAGTTGATTAAGGACTTTCACGGTCGTTGAAGAGTGAAAGAACTATAACCTTAGGGTATTAAACAAGGTTATAACAGTTCTTGTATCCATGAAACTTTTGTCTTCATGATACACACGAACTAGTTTACATTTGCTTGTTATGGCCGCTGGTTAATATATTAGGCTAAGATATGCCCTTAAATGCAGCCCCCTGCGAGTTTTTCACAGAAGCTTCCCCCTAAATGAAGCTTCCCCTAGCCCCCCTTCTGTGAGTTTGGTTTAAAAGGAAATGAATAAATGAAGCTTCCCCCAGCCTCCCTTCTGTGAGTTTGGTTTAAAAGGAGAAACCTCCCAAATGCAGCCCCCCTGAGTTTGATTAACAAGATGCAGCTCCCCCTGATCCCTGAAAGTTTGATTTCATGCCCCTTAATGCAGCCCCCTCTCATATGACACGATTGCTATGGTTTCACAGAAGTAAAGTGCTGCGACTTTGACTCCCTCAACCCTTCCTCTGCTCTGAAGTTCTTTGTAGCATCTCTATCACATCTGCTCCCCGGCAGTGTTGAAGTCTGCTTCAAACTCCTCACCTCCCTTCTTCCTGGGGCTATCTTTGACTTAGAGAAAAAGTCTGCAACTAACCCTCTCTTCGATGAAGATCCTGTGAACGACTACGAGGAGGAGGTGGTGCTAATGGAGTGCGTGGTGGAGAGCCTGCAGACACTTCTTGCAGAGAACCAAGACGTCGCTGCACGGTTGAGGGGCGAGCTTCTTCAGTACCTGTCAGCAGAAGGAGAAGTGGAGGGACGCTCTCCAGGACTGTCGTGGTGGGAGGCACCTCGCAGCTTCCTCGGCCAGACACGAACAAAACTGCTTCGTCCCATTGTGGAGGGCCTTGTAGCAGGAAGAGCGAGTGGTTACCAGCCATGAGTTGAAGCAACCAGTAGGCAACCTGGACATATATATGACTCGGGGGGGGGGACTACTTTGCTTTTAATTTGAATTTTTATTGATATTTATTACGACTCTTCATCGGCAGTGAACTGTCAAGTGTAATTTGTGCAATGAAGTTTAAATGTTCAAATATTTTTTTTATTTTTAGAAGTGTTACCAGAAACCACACCCTCCCACCCACCCCCAATGTCTCCCGAGTAAATACATTGTAAAATAATAAGATAAGACTGTACCCACCGTAACCAGCTATATAGATAACCCTTTACCATTGTGTACACCAATATTATACTTATTTCTAATATTGGTTATAATATTGGTGCATGTAGTCTACACGGACACGGTCATGTTTTCATCACAAGTCCATTATGTACTTGAATTTTGTATCGCAATGTACTTGATGTATAGCGTTTGGAATATTCGAGCTACAAAGTTAATTATTGAGAAATGTCAAGTTTGTGCTGAAGCTGTTGCTCTCCAAAACTCCCTCAGTTGTGATAGGCATAAGTTTGGATTGTTGCAGAACCTTGTCATTTTTACCATTTGCCACCATGCTGAACAATCTCCTCAGAGGCAGTCACCTACCAGCAAGACACGGGGGGCATGGGTTATCCTCCTTCCTCACCATAACCCAAACTCTTGTATAAAATGCTGTAACATTTATATATGCATATATATATATATATACACACAAGACAAAAAAATAGCATCTCCAACTGCAAGAACAGAGGTATTATTATAATTTTGTTATATAGCCTTGAGAGGAGGGAAAGTGCTCCAAATTGAGTCTTGTGCAGCAGAGAGGTAGGCAGCTACACTGGCTATATAATGTACATACATATGTAGCACTTGATGTCCACCCATCAAATTCAGGGTATTGGTATACAACACTGGTGTATGAGTGGCTGGCTATATTTGTACTAGATGGAAGTTGCATCAAACGCATTCTTTTGCTTCCGTAATTCTGCCAAGACCTGGGCTGGTGTGCTCTCACTGGACATGCCCAGAGCGTCTCTCACATGTGGACTCTCGGTGAGCATGAACGGGTTGTACTTGACCTCCTCTGACAAGATGGCCGGCACCTGGAGAATGGAGTGCATGTAAAGAAATCAAGGTTTTGATGTGCTGGCCGCCGCTCTGGGCATCCTGCCTCCCTCGCTCACCGTGGACAAGCGCCTGTCTCTCTGTTGCTTGACCCAGTTCCACTTGGTCTGAGATGGAGAAAGGATTAGGCATATCATTATCGACACAGCACTATCTGTAATTCTTACTTATGGATAACAAAGTTAATGGAAGGTTTGGAGGGGGGGAGTTAACAATGGAAGGTTTGGAGGGGGAAAGTTAACAATGGAAGGTTTGGGGGGGGGGGGGGGAAGTTAACAATGGAAGGTTTGGAGGAGGAAGTTAACAATGGAAGGCTTGGAGGGAGGAAGTTAACAATGGAAGGTTTGGAGGGAGGAAGTCAACAATGGAAGGTTTGGAGGAGGGAAGTTAACAATGGAAGGTTTGGAGGGAGAAGTCAACAATGGAAGGTTTGGAGGGAGGAAGTTAACAATGGAAGGTTTGGAGGAGGAAGTTAACAATGGAAGGTTTGGAGGGAGGAAGTTAACAATGGAAGGTTTGGAGGGGTGAAGTTAACAATGGAAGGTTTGGAGGGAGGAAGTCAACAATGGAAGGTTTGGAGGAGGGAAGTTAACGATGGAAGGTTTGGAGGAGGAAGTTAACAATGGAAGGTTTGGAGGAGGAAGTTAACAATGGAAGGTTTGGAGGAGGAAAGTTAACAATGGAAGGTTTGGGGGGGGGAAGTCAACAATGGAAGGCTTGGAGGGAGGAAGTTAACAATGGAAGGTTTGGAGGGAGGAAGTCAACAATGGAAGGTTTGGAGGAGGAAGTTAACAATGGAAGGTTTGGAGGAGGAAAGTTAACAATGGAAGGTTTGGAGGGGAAGTTAACAATGGAAGGTTTGGAGGAGGAAAGTTAACAATGGAAGGTTTGGAGGGAGGAAGTTAACAATGGAAGGCTTGGAGGGGGAAAGTTAACAATGGAAGGTTTGGAGGGGAAGTTAACAATGGAAGGTTTGGAGGAGGAAAGTTAACAATGGAAGGTTTGGAGGGAGGAAGTTAACAATGGAAGGCTTGGAGGGGGAAAGTTAACAATGGAAGGTTTGGGGGGGGGAGTTAACAATTTTCTTGTGTCTTACGATTATTATTTCTGAAATTCTTGTGTCTCCCACACAACATCAACCCAACTACCCATTGGAGCACAACATGGCTTCATCGGGCAAGTGTTGATACACGCCTCTTAATATGGTAGCTAGCAACTGGTGTTGCTATGTGCATCTAGAATGTGGTGAACAGCCACCACACAGCAGGCAAGCTCACTTTTACTGCTGCACTGGAGGGTAGCAGCTGCAGGGCAAATTTGACGTTCCTCAAGGTGTACTCATGCCCTGTGGTGGGAAACAGCGGAGGCTTAGAATGGACCCATCTGCCAATCCCTCTACTATGCCACACCCACCTGGGAATATCAGTGTGTTCTTGGGCAGATTCTTGACCTTTGTGATAGAGTTCAACATGGTCTCTGCGGTCCCTTCAAAGATTTGACCTGCACATGGCCACTGTTCAAATACGTGAGCATCTTCACTTTCCACATGTACAGCCACACACACACATACCACCTTCCACACACACACACACCTTTCACACACACACACACCATCTTTCACACACACACACACCACCTTTCACACACACACACCACCTTTCACACACACACACCATCTTTCACACACACACACCATCTTTCACACACACACACCATCTTTCACACACACACACACACCATCTTTCACACACACCATCTTTCACACACCACCTTTCACACACACCATCTTTCACATACACACACCATCTTCCACACACACCATCTTTCACATTTCACACACACACATACCATCTTTCACACACACCATCTTTCACACACACCATCTTTCACACACACACACCATCTTTCACATACACACCATCTTCCACACACACACCATCTTTCACACACACACCATCTTTCACATACACACACCACCTTTCACACACACACACACCATCTTTCACACACACCACCTTTCACACACACACACACCATCTTCCACACACACACACACACACACCATCTTTCACACACACACACCATCTTTCACATACACACACCATCTTCCACACACACACACACACCATCTTTCACACACACACACACCATCCTTCACATACACACACACCATCCTTTGATCACTACTCACACTAACTGCTGGCACTCACCGTTGCCACAGATGAAGATATGGTCGCCACTGAACAAGCAAGGAGGCTCATTCTCTAACTTGTACACCATGTGACCTGTGTGTGTGGTATGTGTGTTATGTATGGTATGCATGTGTTATGTATGGTATGTGTGTTATGTATGGTATGCATGTGTTATGTATGGTATGCTTGTGTTATGTATGGTATGCATGATGTGTTATGTATGGTATGCATGTGTTATGTATGGTATGCATGTGTTATGTATGGTATGCATGTGTTTTGTATGGTATGCATGTGTTATGTATGGTATGCATGTGTTATGTATGGTATGCATGTGTTATGTATGGTATGCTTGTGTTATGTATGGTATGCATGTGTTATGTATGGTATGCATGTGTTATGTATGGTATGCATGTGTTATGTATGGTATGCATGTGTTTTGTATGGTATGCATGTGTTATGTATGGTATGCATGTGTTATGTATGGTATGCATGTGTTATGTATGGTATGCATGTGTTATGAAAAATTAAGTAAAAAGTGAGTCCACTCCCCCTTGTACCCTCCCCCTCCTCCCCCTTGTATTATCGATCGCATTTTAGCTCAAGCTAAATAAAACTCTCCATCCCGTTCTCTCTCTATATGGTCATTCATCTCATATGAAAAACAAGAAAAGAAGGAAATGGTCATCACATTCACTTGCCTCCTCAATGCTGAACCATACATGCAAGCACGCGTATTAGTATGTGTGTTTACACCCTCCTCCCCCCCACTCACCTCTAGTGTGTCCAGGTGTCCACAAAGCTTTGAATGTCATCCTGCCAAACTGCAATGACATTACATGTATATGCTTGGAGCAACATTTGTAAATTAAGAAGCAGCTAACTAACCTTGAGCGTTTCTCCATCTTGGACTTGACTTAGATGTCATTATGGAGGATACACACATACATATACATAGAGAACAAACAAACAACAACAACAACAGAATAATTGAAAAATTAACATTCTCTTCTCCCTCTCTTCTTTTCTTTGTCCCCTCTCAAAAACCTCTCAACTTTCTCATTTCCTCCTCTCTTCCTTCACACTCTCCTTTTCACCTAGTCTCACCTGGCCATACAGTCAACACTTGCTAGGACTGGTAAAGGGTCTACACATGCAAAACCACTTACACCAGAGTTTCTTTCTTTGCTGAGTAAGGGGGAGCAAAATTTACTGTATTTAATATTTTAAAATAAGATGCACGTATCTTTTTTATTTTTTTATTCTATTTGTGTATGGATTATCTCTGTGATGTAGGACGAGGGGAATATTAAATATTCCTGACCCCTCATATATGCTCACTCTGTTGCTCCTGGTACGTGTTCGCCTCTCCCCCCGTATACCTTCAGCTCCGGGTAACGCCTCCTCAGCAGTTGATTGCCCCCCGAGTGATCCCTAGCAAGAGAGAGAGAGTGTGAAGGATCCAAGAACATCAGAAGTCATGATATTACCACATCACAAACCAACTCATCATACATAATACTTCGTGCCTCACCAGGTCATGCAAAATTTAAAAAATGGTCCCAGGCCAAAATTAGTCTGCCAAGACATTTTTGCCAAATCTAGCAGCAGTCCACACCATACATAGACATAATTTTAGCAGCTTGCCTTGCCCTGATCATCACCACACGCTCACTAGATTGTCTCGTATAGATGACCCTTTACCACTTTTGTGTTGGGTGGGGGAGAGAAAGGCACTAGGCATAAGTATCCCCCCCCCCCCCCCCCCCCCCCCAAGAACACCTCCAATCTTGGCACATTTATGGTCTTGCACATGAGAACCTTCGAGAGGGGGCAGGGTAGGCACATGTCGGGTACAGCAGCTACTGTTAATGTTGCAGCCCCATTCCCTCACAACCCTCCCCCCTCCTCCCAAGGTTCTATCACGTGCATGATCACGAACACACCAAAGGAGTCAAAAGATCCTTTCCCCCCCAAGAGGTAAAGGGTGGGCTGCACGAGACCGATCCTTTCCCACCCCAAGAGGTAAAGGGTGGGCTGCACGAGACCGATCCTTTCTTTCCCCAAAAGGTAAAGGATGGGCCGTGCGAGACCAATCCTTTCCCACCCCAAGAGGTAAAGGGTGGGCTGTGTGAGACTGGCCCTTTCCCTCCACAAGAGGTAAAGGGTGAGCCGCATGACACTGATCCTATCCGGTAAAGGGTCGGCTGTGTAAGACCAAGGACTTACCAGTGTCTGTGGGTGGTCAGGATGGCTTTAAGAGTTACATGGTTCTCCAAAACTGCCTTCTGCAATAATTAAATAATATTGTCTGCTTTACGAGGAATCGTGACTGTCGACTTCTCGTCAACATTAACCCAGGAGGCAAGGAGGTCTTTAATAGCAAAGATGCTCAAAGCCATCGGGGCACTATTCAAGAACACAACACTGATGGGAGGCATGTACACGCACCATGACGGGAGTGGGGTCACAGGGGTCAATAGCCACTGCTGTGTTGGTGACAGTATCGATGACGAGGTAGGAATAGTTGTCTCCCAGGACTGCCATGGGGACCACTTTAACCACTGCAACAGCAAGCGAGGGAGGTAATTAAATATGCGCATAATTTTCCACATGGCTCCATAGATCATTGTTGGCTCCATCCTGCTTCAATGCAGTATGACGTGATATTGATCACGGTTGGTGGTTGGACTTCCGATAGAACAACGAATTTGTAGGTGTGGTCATTTATATTAATAAACAGTTTGTGTGTGTGTGTGTAGGTGTGCATGCATTTTCTCACTTCAAATTCAGATCACAAATAATACTAACAACAACACAATACAATATAAAATGCAAATAAAATATGGTAGCCATTTTGCTTCTATTATTGTTCTGATTATATAATATGATTATATAATAGCAACAATAAAATAATTTAATAATACTACTACTACTATAAACTACTACTACTATAATAATAATAACAATAACAACAACAATAAATAATAACAATAATAGTAATAATAATAATAATAAATAACATAGAGAATGAGGAATTAGCTACCACTGAATTTTATCGTAAGGTCACTAAAAAGCTCTGGTCATTAACTTCAGCTTCATTCTTGCATAAACCCAGCCTACTTCTACACACATGGTTGGAAGGATTCAGAAGGGTGGGTGCTTGCTACATGTACCCAGCCTAATCCTGATGGAAGGATTCGAGGGGTGGGTGCTTGTTACATATATCTGGCCTAATCCTGATGGAAGGATTCAGAGGGGTGGGTGCTTGCTACATGTACCCAGCCTAATCCTAGATGGAAGGATTCAGAGGGTTGGGTGCTTGCTACGTGCACCCAGCCTAATCCTAGATGGAAGGATTCAGAGGGGTGGGTGCTTGCTACGTGCACCCAGCCTAATCCTGGAAGGATTCAGAGGGGTGGGTGCTTGCTACATGTACCCAGCCTAATCCTAGATGGAAGGGTTCAGAGGGGTGGGTGCTTGCTACATGTACCCAGCCTAATCCTAGATGGAAGGATTCAGAGGGGTGGGTGCTTGCTACATTTACCCAGCCTAATCCTAGATGGAAGGATTCAGAGGGGTGGGTGCTTGCTACATGTACCCAGCCTAATCCTAGATGGAAGGATTCAGAGGGGTGGGTGCTTGCTACATTTACCCAGCCTAATCCTAGATGGAAGGATTCAGAGGGGTGGGTGCTTGCTACATGTACCCAGCCTAATCCTAGATGGAAGGATTCGAGGGGTCGGTGCTTGCTACGTGCACCCAGCCTAATCCTGGAAGGACTCAGAGGGGTGGGTGCTTGCTACATGTACCCAGCCTAATCCTAGATGGAAGGGTTCAGAGGGGTGGGTGCTTGTTACATATATCTGGCCTAATCCTAGATGGAAGGGTTCAGAGGGGTGAGTGCTTGCTACGTGCACCCAGCCTAATCCTAGATGGAAGGGTTCAGAGGGGTGGGTGCTTGCTACATGTACCCAGCCTAATCCTAGATGGAAGGGTTCAGAGGGGTGGGTGCTTGCTACATGTACCCAGCCTAATCCCAGATGGAAGGATTCAGAGGGGTGGGTGCTTGCTACATGTACCCAGCCTAATCCTAGATGGAAGGATTCAGAGGGGTGGGTGCTTGCTACATGTACCCAGCCTAATCCTAGATGGAAGGATTCAGAGGGGTGGGTGCTTGCTACATGTACCCAGCCTAATCCTAGATAGAAGGATTCAGAGGGGTGGGTGCTTGCTACATGTACCCAGCCTAATCCTAGATGGAAGGATTCAGAGGGGTGGGTGCTTGCTACATGTACCCAGCCTAATCCCAGATGGAAGGATTCAGAGGGGTGGGTGCTTGCTACATGTACCCAGCCTAATCCTAGATGGAAGGGTTCAGAGGGGTGGGTGCTTGCTACATGTACCCAGCCTAATCCTAGATGGAAGGATTCAGAGGGGTGGATGCTTGCTACATGTACCCAGCCTAATCCTAGATGGAAGGATTCAGAGGGGTGAGTGCTTGCTACGTGCACCCAGCCTAATCCTAGATGGAAGGATTCAGAGGGGTGGGTGCTTGCTACATGTACCCAGCCTAATCCTAGATGGAAGGATTCAGAGGGGTGGGTGCTTGCTACGTGCACCCAGCCTAATCCTAGATCCTAGATGGAAGGATTCAGAGGGGTGGGTGCTTGCTACATGTACCCAGCCTAATCCTAGATGGAAGGGTTCAGAGGGGTGGGTGCTTGCTACATGTACCCAGCCTAATCCTAGATGGAAGGATTCAGAGGGGTGGATGCTTGCTACATGTACCCAGCCTAATCCTAGATGGAAGGATTCAGAGGGGTGAGTGCTTGCTACGTGTACCCAGCCTAATCCTAGATGGAAGGATTCAGAGGGGTGGGTGCTTGCTACATGTACCCAGCCTAATCCTAGATGGAAGGATTCAGAGGGGTGGGTGCTTGCTACGTGCACCCAGCCTAATCCTAGATGGAAGGATTCAGAGGGGTGGGTGCTTGCTACATGTACCCAGCCTAATCCTAGATGGAAGGGTTCAGAGGGGTGGGTGCTTGCTACGTGTACCCAGCCTAATCCTAGATGGAAGGATTCAGAGGGGTGGGTGCTTGCTACGTGCACCCAGCCTAATCCTAGATGGAAGGATTCAGAGGGGTGGGTGCTTGCTACATGTACCCAGCCTAATCCTAGATGGAAGGATTCAGAGGGGTGGGTGCTTGCTACGTGCACCCAGCCTAATCCTAGATGGAAGGATTCAGAGGGGTGGGTGCTTGCTACATGTACCCAGCCTAATCCTAGATGGAAGGGTTCAGAGGGGTGGGTGCTTGCTACGTGTACCCAGCCTAATCCTAGATGGAAGGATTCAGAGGGGTGGGTGCTTGCTACATGCACCCAGCCTAATCCTAGATGGAAGGATTCAGAGGGGTGGGTGCTTGCTACATGCTACATGTACCCAGCCTAATCCTAGATGGAAGGATTCAGAGGGGTGGGTGCTTGCTACGTGCACCCAGCCTAATCCTAGATGGAAGGATTCAGAGGGGTGGGTGCTTGCTACATGTACCCAGCCTAATCCTAGATGGAAGGGTTCAGAGGGGTGGGTGCTTGCTACGTGTACCCAGCCTAATCCTAGATGGAAGGATTCAGAGGGGTGGGTGCTTGCTACATGCACCCAGCCTAATCCTAGATGGAAGGATTCAGAGGGGTGGGTGCTTGCTACATGTACCCAGCCTAATCCTAGATGGAAGGGTTCAGAGGGGTGGGTGCTTGCTACGTGTACCCAGCCTAATCCTAGATGGAAGGATTCAGAGGGGTGGGTGCTTGCTACATGCACCCAGCCTAATCCTAGATGGAAGGGTTCAGAGGGGTGGGTGCTTGCTACGTGTACCCAGCCTAATCCTAGATGGAAGGATTCAGAGGGGTGGGTGCTTGCTACATGCACCCAGCCTAATCATACAATTTACTTAAAATAGCAGCAGCATTGGTAGTCTGCAATCCTATTTCCATCTTTAAAAGTATGAGGTTTGCAAGATTGTCATCCAAATAGCAGTCAAGAACATAAGGTCACATAATTATATATAAATGTCTTAGCTATTAACATACAAGCCAAGGTAGTAGGGCTGACAATTGAGTGAGGCTGCAGCCTCCGTTTCTTTAATTGTCTCAGATGTAGACCATAT